>CM055122.1:747814623-748414623 GCA_029206835.1 Rana muscosa | reverse complement strand
ATTGCGTGCTTATTGGTCCACGCACCCAATTGACCACATGCCCGTGTTCTCTGCCTCCATGCCCAGGAAACGATACCAGCAGATTTTGCGGTTCATGCACTTCAACGACAATGAACTTTGTCGTCCACGTGGGGACCCTGAATACGACCGGCTCTATAAAATTTGGTCCCTCATAAACCACTTCAACGAACGTTTTGCAGCCTTGTTTACTCCCGATCAAGTTGTCTGCGTTGATGAGTCCCTGATGAAATTTTCTGGCCGCTTGGCTTTCAAGCAGTACCTCCCCAGCAAGCGTGCCAGATACGGGGTCAAGCTCTATAAGTTCTGTGACAGGGCAACAGGCTATGTATGGAGTTTTATGGTTTATGAGGGAAAAGATAGACAGGTTGAGCCGGTCAACTGCCCAGATTACATAGGGAGCGCTGGCAAGATAGTGTGGAAATTGGTGTCACCCTTTTTCGGAAAGGGGTACCACTTGTATGTGGACAATTATTACACGAGCGTGCCACTGTTTAGTCACTTGTTTGATCATCAGATTGGAGCATGTGGCACCGTGCGACCTAATCGCCGGGGCTTTCCCCAGCGGCTTGTAGATGCCCGTCTTAGGCTGGGGGAGAGAGCCTGCGTAAAGTGTAATAACTTGCTCGCTATGAAGTGGAGGGACAATAAGAATGTTTTCCTTCTTACCTCCCTTCATGCAGACACGACAGTCCAAATTCCTACGGCGACTGGTGTTGTGGAGAAACCCCTCTGTGTCCACGAATATAACAAAAATATGGGGAGGGGTGGACCTCAACGACCAGTTGTTGGCGCCAAATCTAATTGACCGCAAGGCGAGACGCTGGTACAAAAAAGTGTCTCTATCCTTATTTCAATTGGCTTTGCTGAACGCTCATGTGCTATACAGAGCTTCAGGCGGGACTTTATCTCTTCTAAAATTCCAGAATGAGATTGTCACAGAACTCCTGTATCCAGGCGGTTCTGCACCTCACCATCCCCAACCAAATGCAGTAAGCCGGCTGCATGAGAGGCATTATACGTATGTCCTCCCGAGTACCCCTACCAAACGAGCCCCCCAAAAAATATGTTGTGTCTGTAGCAAGCGCGGATTTAGGCGTGACACCCGTCATTATTGTCCACTCTGTCCTGACAAACCTGGTCTTTGCCTTGGTGAATGTTTTGAACGCTACCACTCAAAAGTGAAGTTTTAGCATAGGGTACAGCATTTCACAGACTAGGACACACTTACACAGGGTCTCCCAAGATGCCATTACATTTTGAGAGACCCGAACCATTACAGTTGTTAAAGTTACAAAAAAAAGTGTAAAAAAGAAAAAAAAAAAACGTAAAAAACAAAAACACAAAAAAAAATAAAAGAAAAAAAAAGAAAAATAGTTGTCGTTTTATTGTTCTCTCTCTCTCTCTATTTTCTCTCTATTGTTCTGCTCTTTTTTACTGTATTCCATTCTGCAATGTTTTATCATGCTTGCTTTTCAGGTATGTCATTTTTTGTTTTCAGGTGCGCCATTCAACTGCAGCGCGGAATTATTTATCTTGACAGCAACAGCGTTTGCTCCGATGATACATAAAGCCGTGACTCCAGTGCTGTAGAAGGTGATTTCACCACCACAGTTAAAAAAAAAAGAGCATATATCCGAAGCATGGGGGCAGCAGGGGCG
Source organism: Rana muscosa (assembly GCA_029206835.1). Taxonomy (NCBI): domain Eukaryota; kingdom Metazoa; phylum Chordata; class Amphibia; order Anura; family Ranidae; genus Rana; species Rana muscosa. The sequence continues at coordinate 748,412,944 of CM055122.1, read as the reverse complement.
GAGGAGCGATTTTCCTCCTAATGCCGCGTACATACGGTCGAAATTCCGACGGAGGCTTGCCCGTGGAAAAGTCCGACCGTATGTACGCGGCATAACCTTTTATGCCGCGTACATACGGTCGAAATTCCGACGAAGGCTTGCCCGTGGAAAAGTCAGACCGTGTGTACGCGGCATAACTTTTTTGCGGGAGGATGCCCCCATGCTTCGGCATATATATATTTTAAGCACAGGTTGCGTTAAAAAAATGTTTTATTTTTTACTAGGTTTTGTTTTGGTATTTGCTTTGCAGGTATGGTATGGTAAGGTCTTACTGTTGTACTGTAATGTTACTTTGTTTTAATGTTAACCACCATTTGCTTAGCAGGTACGCCATTTAGTTGCAGAGCGGATCTATTTATCTTGACAGCAACAGCGTTTGCTCCCACGATACATAAAGCCGTGACTCCAACGCTGTAGGAGGTGATTTCACCACCACAGTTAAAAAAAAGAGCATATATGCCGAAGCATGGGGGCAGCAGGGGCGGAGGAGCGATTTTGCTCCTAATGCTGTGTATATACGGTCGAAATTCCGACGGAGGCTTGCCCGTGGAAAAGTCTGACCGTGTGTACGCGGCATAACCTTTTATGCCGCGTACATATGGTCGAAATTCCGACGAAGGCTTGCCCGTGGAAAAGTCCGACCGTGTGTACGCGGAATAACCTTTTATGCCGCGTACATACGGTCGAAATTCCGACGAAGGCTTGCCCGTGGAAAAGTCCGACCGTGTGTACGCAGCATAACTTTTTTGCGGGAGGATGCCCCCATGCTTCGGCATATATGCCCATCATTAGAAGTGGGTGGATGAAGGGAGGTATTCTAATGGTGGGCATACCCACCAATCAATCTCTTTTTTTCGTTCAGCCAACAGGCTGCATGAAAAAAAAGATTACAATACATGTCCAACAAGGACCAGCAACGTACTGGTATGTTGCTGGACTTTGAATGTTTATACCACAATGATGCCTGCAGGTTTAGGTATCATCTTGGTATCATTCTTTTCAGCCAGTGGCCGGCTTTCATGTAAAAGCAATTCTAGCAGATAATTAGCCTCTAGACTGCTTTTACAAGCAGTGGGAGGGAATGTCCCCCCCCCCCGGATATAAACAGCGCCATTGGGAAATTGGGAAATCTTGGTGTAGTCAGATGCTTTGAGGGCAGAGGAAAGATCTAGGGTTTAACCCCCCCAATTTTTTTCAAAAAAAGAGTACCTGTCACTACTTTTTGCCATCATAGGGGATATTTACATTCCCTGAGATAACAATAACAATGGTAAAAAAAAAAAATATGGAAGGAACAGTTTAAAAATAAAATAAAAAAGCAAAATAAATAATACAAAAAAAAAAAAGCACCGCTGTCCCCCCCTGCTCTTGCGCAAAGGCGAACGCAAGCGTCGGTCTAGCGTCATATGTAAACAGCAATTGCATCATGCATGTGAGGCATCACCGCGAAGGTCAGATCGAGGGCAGTAATTTTAGCAGTAGACCTCCTCTGTAAATCTAACGTGGTAACCTGTAAAGGCTTTTAAATGCTTTTAAAAATGAATGTAGTTTGTCGCCGCTGCACGTTTGTGCACAATTTTAAAGCATGTCGTGTTTGGTATCCATGTACTCGGCCTAAGATCATTTTTTTAATTTCATCAAACATTTGGGCAATATAGTGTTTTTTAGTGCATTAAAAATAAAAAAAGTGCGTTTCCCGCCCCCCCGTTTGAAAAATCGCTGCGCAAATACTGTGTGGAAAAAAAAAATGCAACACCCACTATTTTAATCTATAGGGCCTTTGCTTTAAAAAATATATAATGTTTGGGGGTTCAACATAATTTTCTTGCAAAAAAAAAAAGTTTTTCATGTAAACAAAAAGTGTCAGAAAGGGCTTTGTCTGTGGTTAGAAGAGTGGATGATGTGTGACATAAGCTTCCTAATGTTGTGCATAAAATGCCAGGACAGTTCAAAACCCCCCCAAATGACCCCATTTTGGAAAGTAGACACCCCAAGCTATTTGCTGAGAGGTATGTTGAGTATTTTGCAGATCTCACTTTTTGTCACAAAGTTTTGAAAATTAAAAAAAAAAAAAAAATGTCTTTCTTCATTTTCAAAACAAATGAGAGCTGTAAAATACTCACCATGCCTCTCAGTAAATAGCTTGGGGTGTCTACTTTCCAAAATAGGGTCATTTGTGGGGGTTTTGGGCTATCTTGGCATTTTATGGCCTTCAAAACTGTGATAGGTAGTGAGGAGTGAAATCAGAAATTTATGCCCTTAGAAACCTTGAAGGCGGTGCTTGGTTTTTGGGGTCCCGTACGCGGCTAGGCTCCCAAAAAGTCCCACACATGTGGTATCCTCGTACTCAGGAGAAGCAGCAGAATGTATTTTGGGGTGCAATTCCACATATACCCATGGCATGTGTGAGCAATATATCATTTAGTGACAACTTTTTGTAATTTTTTATTTAATTTTTTTGTCATTATTCAATCACTTGGGACAAAAAAGAAATATTCAATGGGCTCAACATGCCTCTCAGCAATTTCCTCGGGGTGTCTACTTTCCAAAATGGGGTCATTTGGGGGGGTTTTGTATTGCCCTGCCATTTTAGCACCTCAAGAAATGAGATAGGCAGTCATAAATTTAAAGCTGTGTAAATTCCAGAAAATGTACCCTAGTTTGTAAATGCTATAACTTTTGCGCAAACCAATAAATATACGCTGATTGACATTTTTTTTACTAAAGACATGTGGCTGAATACATTTTAGCCTAAATGTATGACTAAAATTGAGTTTATTCGATTTTTCTTATAACAAAAAGTAGAAAACATCATTTTTTTTTTCAAAATTTTCGGTCTTTTTCCGTTTATATCGCAAAAAATAAAAATCGCAGAGGCAATCAAATACCATTAAAAGAAAGCTCTATTTGTGGGAAGAAAAGGACGCAAATTTCGTTTGGGTACAAGATTGCATGTCCGCACAATTTCCAGTTAAAGCAGCGCAGTGCAAAATTCTGAAATCACCTCTGGTCCTTTAGCTACCAAATGGTCCGGGGCTTAAGTGGTTAAACTTCCCTCCCCTCTGTGTCCATGCACACATGGATTTTTTTTTTAAGTTTATCAGCAAGGGAGTTTATGGGCTGTTGTCTGAACTCCCTAAAATCACATTCAAAAGCAGTTCTTCTGACCACAAAATACGCGCATAAACACACATCAGCGTTTTTTACATGGCAGAGCTCAATGTAAGCTAGGTTTAATTTAAAAAAATGCCCAAAAATACACACAAATGGGTTTACAAAAAGCACGTTTTTGAAGCAGCGTTTTCCTGCCAGCAATCTGACATCCAGAAATACTTTGTTGAACGTCCTGTGTGCATGGAGCCCAATTGTTAGAAACTAGTAGAAATACATGAAACACTGTCTATATTTCACTATGGAATAGAAAAAAGATGCATTACACCAACCTTGCTAACTTCTTTCAAGGCTTTTTTGCAGATTTCATATCTTGAAGAATCCTTAGGTGTTTTCTGACAGATTGTCTGTGTTAAACATAATATCTAGTTAGACCTGGACATGAAAAAAAACTAAAGTAAAAGACAACATTTATATTGATTTACTATAAAGCTTACATTATTTATAGACTTTGTCTATAATAAAGTGACCATAACATTTCTGAGTTGGAAAAATATCAAGAATTTACACACTTAAAGGAGTAGTAAAGTTAGATGTTTTTTCACCTTAATGCATCCTATGCATTAAGGTGAAAAAACATTCGACAATACTGCCCCCCCCCGAGCCCCCGTTTTACTTACCTGGCCCCTCGAAAGTCCCACGCTCGTCCCCGTCATCCTCTTCGTTTTTCAGCCTGGCCGCCGATTGGCTACACTGGATGGATTGAAAGCAGCGCAGCCATTGGCTGGCGCTGCTGTCAATCACATCCAATGACGCGGCGCGCGGGGGGCGGGGCCGAGTGATACAGTCGGCGGCTATGGCCGCCGCTGTATCACGGGAGCGCGCCCGCAATCACTCCACACCATGCGAGCTCACTCGCATTATGGTGTGGAGTCCTTGCGGGGAGGAGCCAAGACAGCCGCCGAGGGACCCCAGAAGACCAGGATCGGGGCCACTGTGTGCAAAACGAGCTGCACAGTGGAGGTAAGTATAACATGTTTGTTATTTTTAGGCAAAAAAAAGGGAAGCTTTAGTGCTCCTTTAAGCTTACCCAAAAAGCAAGTAAAACTACTATATTTTAGTTATCAGCCAGTGGCTCATGCTATTTTAGCAATCCCCACCCAATCATGCAGTGTTACATGGGAGGTAAGGTTCCGATTTACTCATGCTGATAGTTTACAGAAGAAGGCGCAGGCAGTGCTTGGGAGTGCAAGTGCTTGTGGTTAGTTTGAAGACATTAGGTGAAAGATGAATTAACAAGAACTCAAACAAATTCCTTCAGCGTCTGCAAGCAATACACACTTTTAGCTTCTAAAACACAAGTATCTAACTAGTATGCAAGTGCAAAATTTCTTCTTCAGACTTTTCAAAGTGACCGAGGACCAGAAACTTACTGTAACTGGACAATTAGGAGACTGAAGAAATCTCATCATGTAGGGAGAAGGACCTGTTTAAAAAGCAGCCTATATGTGGGAAAGTCTTTGGCCAGTTATACACTTTGCATTCAACTTGGTAAATCTCGGACATGTTGAAGGTATCCAGGGTGGCTTTTGTCATCATAGCTTTCAAAATATTGTACCCGATATAGGTGACAAAATATACTACTGGTATAGAAATACACAAAGAAAAAGTACATACATCTATGTTGCTGAATCTTAAATTGTGCTTTTGCACACTTAAGAAATCACCATCATTTATGTATTATCTATTAGGCCTCATGCACACAGGATGTTATAAAAAAAAAAAGCCAGTAGCGTTAGCTGGAGAAAGCTGGAGCTGTAGAATTAATTTTTCAGCATTTTTGCAGTAAAGTTTTTTTAGCATTTTTAAGCTGTAGTGTGAGGCCTTACAGACATTTATATAGCACAGACATTTTACACAGAGATTTACATACTATTCATCCACATCAGTCCGGGCCTTCAAGAGTTTTCAATTTAAGGTCGCCATCTTAACTGCATACATACATGCATACACACACTACTGCCAATTTAGACAGGAGTCAATTAACCTACCATTCTGTCTTTGGAGTGTGGGAGGAAACCGGAGTACCTGGAGTAAGCCCACACAAGCACAGGAAGAGCATGCAAACTTAGTGTCCATTGGAAAATAGGGCCCTGTTTGGGGATATGAATTGAGGACCCCAGCGCTGCAAGGTAGAAATGCTAACTACTAAACCACTCTACTGCCCCTGCTCTCAGGATGAATAAACAGTCCCTGTGGATTGAGATTTTTTGTGCTGGCTACTTTTCGTACTATTTGGATTGCTCACTCCTTTCTGAAACTTCAGCACTCTACAACTGAGATCAAGTTAAGTAACTGTATGGTGAGCAACATGTAGAAGTGAAGAGGTGTAATGCAAATCTGGTTTTGCTACAAGGAAACAAGGTCCCGAAATTGTTAAAAAAAAAAAAAAGATTGCAACATTATTCTATAATATTGCAGATTCTCTACAACCTGTTTATTAAATCAGAGTCGCTTCTAATAGCCCCACCGCCTTCAGGAAGTAGCTTAGTCATTCATTAGAAAAAAAACAAAAGGTCAGTCAAGGAAAGCTTACATCCATGAGAAGTGGAAGTCGAGTGACTCTCTGCATTGGGAGGATGAGGAAAGAAATCATTGGCAAATTCCTACATTCTTCCTGAGACTCAATCCTAACCAGAGCATCCTTGAAAGATGCATTTGTAGATCTAAAATAAAGAATATTAACATATAATTAAATATTAAAAATTTTAATTTTATATTAACAACATTATAAGATGAAAGTAATAATATGTCTGAAACAAATAAATAAAATAAAAAAGGAATTCCTGTTAAAGTAAATATTTTATTACAAATTATTGATCTTATATCATCAAAACTGTACAGACTCCGAAAATATCCACTGTGCACGTTGCCAAGAACAAGTATACATATGTCAACTTATTTTCTTTTATTTAAAGCATTTCTAAAGGATTTTTTAAAATAAAATAACAAACACCTTATACTTACCTGCTCTGTGCAATGGTATTGCACATTGTGGCCCCAAACCTTCTCATCTGGGGTCCCCGCTGGCTCTGTCCACTCCTCCTCTTCCATGACTGCCCTAATATCAAGCCACTTGCTATGGATTCCAAGCTGAGCTGTGTGTGTCTATATACACGCACGCACACACACACACACACACACACACACACAGCATGGCTCAGCTCCATCCCCACAGCATTTGGTTGACAGCAGCAGGAGCCACTGGGCTCCTGCCTCAGTCCCTGTGAGTAGAGGGAGAGGGGAGAGAAGAGATGCAGCTGTTTACAGCACTGGCTTAATTGAGGACTCAGGTAAGTATATAGGGAGGTGGGGGAGCACAGCAAGTTTTTAAAAAAATGCATTTTTTATAGAGGTTCTAAAGGCAGAAGGTACAAAAACCTTCTGGGTGCAGCTCCTCCCAGCCCCCCTTATACTTACCTGAGCCCCATCTCAATCCAGCGATATGCATGAGAGCAGCGTCTTTTTCCGGGTTTCTGTCTTCTCATTGGCTCACACAGCACCGCTGTTGCTCCTGCCAATCACAGCCAGTGAGCCAACGAGGAGAGAGTGGGTGCGGAGCCGAGCCGTGCTTTGTGTGTGAATGGATAATGTCCATTCAGAGAAGCGTGGCTTTGAAGCGAGCATGCTCGAGTGCCCCCAATGCATGAGGCTTGCTATTGGGGGTAGTCAGAGGGGTGGGGAGGACTGCTGGCGGGGGCCCCAAAAAGAAGAGTATTGGGGCTGCTCTGTGCAAAACCAGTGGGTAAGTATAATTTGTTTGTTATTAAAAAAAGCCTTTAGGTCTCATGCACACTGGATGTTTTCACAGCTGCTGTTTTTGGCTTCAGACGTTTTGTTTCTGCAGCCAGTAAACTCTCCAGCATATTATCCTATGTGTCCATGCACACATAGGCTGTTAGAGTTTTTTTGGGAGGGGCATTTTCTGGCTGGAAAAAACCCCACAACTAGTGGGTTTTAACAGCAGTTTTTCAGCTGTAAAAACTCTCTAACTCTGATAAAAGCTGAAAAATGCGACTATTCTGTGTTTATTAGGGTTGTCCCGATACCGAGCATTTGCCCAAGTACTTGTACTCGGGCAAATGCTCCGACGCTTCACCCGATACCTGGACAGTCAGGGTGATCAGTGCGGTGGGGGAGTTACCAGCACCGACCACCGCTGTATAGATTGCAAAGTCTGACATCCGTTTCTCGGCTTCTCGCCCCCCCCCCCGCGGCTTTCAGCTGCTTTAGTGAAATCAGCGGTGATCGGTGCTTGTAACTCTCCCACACACGATCACCGCTGACTGTCCCCGTATCCTCCTCCAGCCCCCCTCCGTTCTGCTGCTGTCCCCCTCCTTGCTGCCGTGTCCCCCTCCGTTCTCCTCCTCCACCCCCTCAATCTGTCAGGATGGAGAGCGGAGTAAATCCGGCTCCTACCTTTTCCGAATGTACAGAGTCAGTGATCAAACTGTGTTTACAATGTTTCAGTTAATGAATGGAGAGGAGCCGCTGTCTTCTCTCCATTCCTTTTCAGTGCAGCTGAGGCTGCTGAGAAAGGGACTGGGGAATCTGTGTCCCTAGTCCCTTTCCCTGTCTCAAAGGGGAGATGTCAGGGGTCTGTTAAGATCCCTGATATCTCACCAAAGCCCCCCAACAGGGCTGATAAAAAAAAAAGAATTGCAATAAATAATAGAAAAATCAATTGTAAAAAATTAAAAACACACTGACACTGTCCATTCCACCCCCCCCCCCCCTTAAAAAAAGAAAGCATTGTAAAAAAAAAAAAAAAAAAAAAACTAATTGTAAAAAATAAAAAAATAAAACTACTGACACATGTTCCACTGTCACATGAGATTTAAAAAAAAAGTATCGGTAATCGGTATTGGCGAGTACTTGAAAAAAAGTATCAGTACTTGTACTTGGTCTTAAAAAAGTGGTATCGGGACAACCCTAGCGTTTATCATCGTTTTTGAGCCATGAGCTTTTGTAGGAGTATATACGTTTTGTTAAAAGAAGCTACAGCTGAAAAACGTTGAAAAAAGCTACTGTAAAACTCATTCTACAGCTGCTGCTTTCTACAGCCAACGCTACTGGCGTTAGCTGTAGAAAGCCTCATGCATCCAGCCTCATACATTCAGTGTGGATGAGGCCTTCAATTACTTTAATGCAAGGAATGCATTTAAGGTAAAAAATCTTTTGATTTTAGAACCACCTTAAAGGGGTTGTAAAGGTTTTTTTTTTTCTAAGTAGGTTCCTTTAAGCTAGTGCATTGTTGGTTCACTTACCTTTTCCTTCGATTTCCCTTCTAAATGTTTTTTTTTCTTTGCCTGAATTTCTCACTTCCCGTAAGCTTGCCCCCATCATCCGAGCCTTTCTGGCTGGGGGTTAGTCAGCGTGCTCGCCCCCTCCCTTGGGACTACATCCCTGCGGGGAGATGCTGTGAACGTACACATCGTCTCCTTGCAGGGATGTAGTCCCAGGGGAGGGGGCGAGCACGCTGACTAACCCCCAGCCAGAAAGGCTTGGATGATGGGGGCAAGCTTACTGAGGAGGAACAGGAAGTGAGAAATTCAGACAAAGAAAAAAAACATTTAGAAGGGAAATCAAAGGAAAAGGTAAGTGAACCAACAATGCACTAGCTTAAAGGAACCTATTTGGAAAATAAAAAACAAACCTTTACAACCCCTTTAAGTAAAAGCAATGAGGATTTGCAAATAACCCAGGTAATCTGATTTTAATTAAAAAATGAGGAATTCTGATTAATTGTTACAAATGACGTAACATCACACGTTACCATTGGTTAATCTGTCAATAAAAACAAAACACAACAGAAATACAAGAGCATGTGAAGCATAAAAATAGCTTCTGTTAACTGCAAAGTTTTTTTTTTGCACCCCTAAGTCTGAGCTCTGACTCAAAGCTCTGGCACAATCTTTAGTTCTTCAATGCCTGTTTCTGTATTGATCAACGAACGCATACGCATTACACTGTGTACACCAAGGAAAGTTTTCAAGCTCCAACTCAGAGTTGAATATTGCATTCTGAGTGCACTTGGGGTCAGGGACTCCTGTGGTCTACAAAAGCTATGCTAAGAACAAAAGCTATGCACATTACTGGTGCCTGCTCTTACAGACCTGAAATAGCTTTACACTTTGGTTGTGTGTCAGGTTCCCTTTAAATAAGCCTAGTGGAATTATGTGCTTACAACTGGTTTTCTAGAAAAGATGGTTAAAATCGTATATATGCATAATGCAAAACATAAAATATCAAAATATGAAGCTTAGCTTCAAAACTGTGTTTGTATGGGTGTGAAGCCCACTTCTGTAACTTAGTGACAGCTGGAGGCAAGGTGGTCCATTCTTGGACCTTTGCCATTTAGCAAATTGAACACGGATGGTGGCAACCATCCCAAACTTGCTGGCTTCGTTAATTTCAGAAGAAAACCAAACACAACGCCTGCAGTAGAAAGCCACCAGACGAAGAAGCCAAAAGACTTTCCAACTTCCTTCCTTAAAGTGAAAAGCCTCATCAAATGCGGCAACACCACACAGTGGGGGAAAAAAAAGTTACATTACTGAGGAATGTTAAGTATTAATAACAAAATTTGTTACATTTCTAGAAAGCAGAAACGGTGAGCATCACCAGCTAGCTTTTGTAAAGAAAAAGAAATTACTAAAAAACACACTGATTTTCTTAACATATTCCAACTAATAATAGGCATATTACTTTCCCTTGCTGCAACAAAGAATTGCAAATATCATTCCAAGAAAAAAAAAGTCTTAAAGTGGTTGTAAAGCCCATTCATGAATTCTGACCAAAGCACATACAGGTGAAACTCGAAAAATTTGAATATTGTGCAAAAATTCATTTATTTTACTAATGCAACTTAAAAGGTGAAACTAATATATGAGATAGACTCATTACATGCAAAGCAAGATCGTTCAAGCTGTGATTTGTCATAATAGGGATGATTATGGCTTACAGGTCAGGAGTACATCTCATACATGTATATAAGTTTCACCTTTTAAGTTGCATTAGTGAAATAAATGAACTTTTGCACAATATTCAAATTTTTCGAGTTTCACCTGTATATCTGTAGCATTTACTTCTCTCTCTCTCTCCAAAGCTCTGAGCGCCATTTCTCTCTGGTGTTCTGCTCCTCTGTTATCAGCAGAGTCACTTCTGACAAGTTCTCAGACACATGAGAACAGTAGCTGAAAATTTGTGTCAGGGAAGGAGTTCAGAGGTAGATAAGCAGAGAGCTTGTCTATTCAGACTACAGCTCTTCATGTTCCTTCATTCCTCTGCCTATGTGGAGGGGAGTGTGCCTTTCCTCCAATCAGCTCTCACACAGTGTATGCCCAGACTCCACATCCACTGCTGAATGAGGAAGAACAGTTTCTAACATGATCTGCACTTTTCAAAGAGTGTAGAAAAGGGGAGACTGCAGATATACAGTACATGTAAAATTTACTGTATGTAGGAGGATTTGTTTCATCTCTGTGTATCAGCTGAGGCTGTTCACTTCACTGGGTATATGTGAGGGTTTACATTCACTTTAATGCTTATAGCTCTATTCTTGAAATGCTACTACTTGCCATGGACTATATTTAAAAAGCAGGCAATGATTCTTTTCACTATCCAACACCCAGTGGAAGATTTATCTCGATTCATTCCTACATCTGGACTGCCCATTTTTAATGACGATTCAGGATTTAGTAACATTGCCTGTATTTATATTATGATCAATACACTTGAAACATTTGCCATTTTAAAATGACAAATCAATTATTTACAAATAATTCCTATAAAGACCTACCAGGCTACATCCCACTCCATCAACTATGTCCACATTCTCTGTGAGTATGGCATGCTACAAATGAGGAGTTTATTTTAAAATCCTGACTTTTATATTCTGGAATTCACTCCTGCATCTGACCCCACAAATCCCCCCTCCTTATAGTAAATGTAGGCAAAACTGTGTTTGAATGTGCCAAGATTCACTTTTGCTTTTTAAACTATACTCCCTTGGTGCGACATAGCAAGAAAAAAAATACAGAAGTAAAGGAAGAAAAAAAAAAATCACAGAGTACAAGAGAAGAAGAAAAGTAAAAATATACATTAATTTCTGTAACGTCCTTTGTTGGTAGACTTCATTAGTGCAATATTTCACATAGGGGTCGAAGGTAGACTTTGCATGTTTCTCCACAATATCACTTATATCTTCAATAAGAATGTTTCTTTGATGTCTTCCTTCCAGTTCTTTAAAGAATCTGAAAAACACAGTTGAGAAGTGAGATTGTTATTGCACTCAAAATATCAATGCACCAAGATGAAGAGCCTGGACCCAAGAGATGCATTTCACATGGATATTATGTTTTTTTTTTTATATCAAATACTTTTTATTTATTATTAGAAAAGATACCACAAATCATTTTACACTCAGTCATTTTCTTTTGTATGCAGCATATTATGTTTTACTATAAGCAGCATACACAGTAATGGTTAGAAAACCTGACTGCTCACTGACAAGCCATATCTTTAAAGTGGGAGTACACTTCCACAAATTACTTTTACATATAGGTAAGCCCAGGGCTGACCCTACCATGGGTCCCAGTGGGTCCATTGCAACCAGGCAGCAAATTGAACCACGGCCGCCTCTCCTTCTTTTCTATTTACCCAGCAAATTGATGACCAAGATTTTTTTTCCAGCAGTTGTGTGTCGTGAGGACAACCCCCAGGCCGCTTTGCCTGCCCCTATACTACCCTATAAGTCTATATACTACCCCAGCCTGCTCCTATACTGTCCTAGCCTGTCCATATACTACCCTAGCGTGCCCATTTACTACCCTAGCCTGTCCATATACTACCCCAGCTTGCTCCTATACTGTCAAAATACTACCCTAGCGTGCCCATTTACTACCCTAGCTTGTCCATATACTACCCCAGCCTGCCCCTATACTGCCCTAGCCTGTCCATATACTACCCTAGCGTGCCCATATACTACCATAGCCTGTTTATATATTGCCCTAGTCTGCCCCTATACTGCCCTAGCCCACCCCTTGGAATTGAACATAATGGTATATCATATAATTTTGCATATAGACAAGGTGCTGTTGCATGTAAATCTGAATTCCTGATAACATTACTTTTAGTTATAATTATCATGATATGAAATAATGGATGTGGGGGCCTTTTGGTGGGCGTGATTTGTTTTGGGGTGGGGGGTGGGGGCAGCATTTCATTCTTGGATCCAGGCAGCACAATGTCTTGGGCCAGCCCTTGAAAAGCCTATAGTAAGGCTTCCGTATAGGTACAGTAAATCTCTCCTAAACGTGCACAGTTTAGGAGATACTTTTGATGCAGCCGATGCACCATCACCGGCGCTCTAAAGGAACAGCATACCTGTGCCGTGAACCACGGCTCCCGCGGGCATGTGCGGGAGTGGTGCCATCACAGCTCCAGATACTCACACAGCCGGAGTCCATGAACCCGCAAGGAAGACTGGGTGAAGATGGAAGCGCCTTCAGCGGTGACAGCACGCCGCTGGGTGGCTTCGTTCCAAGCACTAGTGTTGCTAGCCAGGTGCGGGGGGGGGGGGCGGGCCGCACCCGGGTGACACCCACCAGAGGGGTGACACCCGTGGGTAGTGCAGCGGCACCACACTGACATTGCCCGCTGCCCTGTGCCTTAGGCTCACGCTGCGGCTGTGTCCCTCAGCGGAGCGGAAGGAAGCTGTCGCCCCCTCTCTGTTTACATCCACAGAGGAGGAGGAGCCCGCGCTCGAGACACACCGCTGTGTGTATCTGCCGCTCTGTTCTGAGGTCTGTAAGGTAAGGGGGGCATCTTTACTGATGGGGGAGGGGGTGTCTGTACTGCTGGGGTCTGCACAAGGGGGTGTCTGTACTGAGGGGGGTGTCTGGTACTGAGGGGGGTGTCTGGTACTGAGGGGGGTGTCTGGTACTGAGGGGGGTGTGTCTGTACTGAGGTGGGAGTGTTTGTACTGAGGGGGAGGTTCATACTGAGGGAGGCGGGTCTATATTGATGGCGGGGAGTCTGTACTTAGTGGAGCGGGTTTGTACTGAGGGAGGGGATCTATACTGTGGGAGGGGGGTCTGTACTGAGGGGGGACTATAGTTGTTGGGGGTGACACCATTTTTTTTTCGCACCGGGTGACACCAACCCTAGTGACGCCACTGGTTCCAAGGTAAGTTTCACATTAATGTGCTAGCATGCAATGCAGGATTTAAACAAAAAAAAAAACAACTATTTACTACAGCCTTAACAGATCTAGCCACAGACACTTATGTGCAATTTGAAATGTATGGATTATATGAAGTACTCGCCATTACCAATACCTATTTTTAGTGTCATGTGACAGTATTTTTTGAACTAATGAAAAATTAAGATTTGCATGACATGTGAACCAAAATCCTTTTGTATGGGGTCTGTTCACTTACTTTCAGGCCAGCTGCAATGTGATTTAAAAAAAAAAAAAAGAGTCCGGTATGATATCCAGCCCAGTTCAGGTGTGAGTTCCAATGTCATACACTTTAACAATTCGCACTGGAATTGCACCAGAACCACTGAATGAAACCGCACTGGACTCTTTTACAAATCGCACTGCATACCAGCCATATGTGAACCCAGGCTTAAGCGGCGGTTACAGCCTGCGGACTTGAACGTATTGGTTTTAGTATTAGAGAATTTGTACGAGTACAAGCATATGCTAAGTATTGGTTGAACGCTAGTATGGATAGTCAGTGCCTGAGACAACCCTAAAGAAAAAAGCAATAAATTATATTTTTTATTGTAGGAAAACTCAAGAATGCTAAAATAAAATAGTGTCTGGCCAGACAGTTCATAAAAAACAATAATAAAAAACCTTCAATTTTTTCTGCACTTGTTGCAAGGACCCATAGCAATAAATGGCAATGCATACACACGTGTTAAACTTTTACTATATGGTCAAACAAAACCTTTTTGTTACCCCACTATGCAAAGGAACCTGTAAAGCCTCTAAAGCTTCCCTGAGACGTATAAACATAATGGTGCAAGGTCACACATAGCTACTTTTTCCTAACTTTACACAGAAAATGCAAGTCAATAACACACATCAAGAAGCACGGTTAGTAAGCATAAGCACAAATGCATGAAAAAATGCACAGCATAAGTCAGGCTCCACATTTATGCATTGTGGTAATGCATTGTAAAATGTGTTTTACCCCACATTACTAAAACTCAAGATAATACACTGTACATAGAACACCACACCATCACATATTATTTAGCAGCCTATGTACTTGTACTAGATTTCCTAAAAAAGGGTTGTCATTTTTTGTGCACTGCCACTTCATGCAAAATTAATAAGTTGCCTTAAAAACGGCATGCCTCAATGTTAACACACCCATGGAAGTGAAATGGGCCTTATTTGGGCTGCATAGATGTAAACTGCAACAATTTGGTTTGTTGCAGGCTGGCTGGTAAGTGACCTGGGAATTTTTCTTTGTTTTTTTTTTATCCATAAAGATTTTATTTAAGAAAATAACAGAACAGCCAATATCAAGCATGACAATGAAAACAAAAAGAATACATACACAGGACAGCTTAGGCTCTACAAGGAAGACAGAAACCCCACGTACATGTCTAACAAACCCCATGATACACTTCCCACAAACACTATTGACATAGTCGCTCCTAGGAACAGAAAGATTTTCAAGAGTTAACCGGTGATGAAACCATGTCATTCGAGGTAGGACCCAGTGCTACCAGGTCTATCCAGCGTATTGGGAAGTAGAGGCCTAAGTAACTGTAGTTCAGAGCCAATCTGATAACTTCAAGAACAATCCCTAAGGGAGTGCCCATCTTGAGATTGAGGATTATAGGGGCCACCTGTAAGTAACCCCGACGCCCCAAAGTCCGCACATCATCAGATAGGGCATAGACAGAAAAAAAAAGGGGAAGAAAAAAAAAAAAAAAAAGAAAAAGGAAGGGAAAAAATAACCTAAGAAAAAACGAGAGAAAGAAGGTATGAAAGAGGGGAGGGGTGGGGGGGTGGGGGGGGAGTAGGAGAGGGAAGTCTCAGGGAAACTACCAGGAGAGAGGGTGGGGGAACCACCATCTACCCTCTCTGGCCAGTCTGTCACTGGAGTAATACGGTCGTATCTTGCAGTTTCTATGTGTCAGCCAAGAGAGTCTCTGACACAGGATCCAATCAAACGCTCCTTGACAACAGCGCCTGATATTCAGCAGAGTTTCTAAATTTGAACCAGTCATCCCAGGTAAATTAAAATTTCGAGATCCTATCTTGTGCAGTGTATATCAGCTCCTCTATCTCTGCAATGTGATTAATACGTGTTACCCATTCCTTCATAGACGGTGGTGGCACTGTGGACCTCCAATGGACGGGTACACACAGTCTGGCTGCGTTTATCATGTGAATCGCTACTGATTTGCGGTATCTCTTCCTGGATATTTTGGAGAGGTGAAGGAGAAACTGTTCCGGGGAGAACTCCAGCGGGAGCGAGGAGACCGCTGTCGTCGCACTATGCACCTCACGCCAGTATGGCTGAATCAGTGTGCACTCCCACCAAATATGGAGGAAAGTGCCCAAGTCCTTACCACATCTCCAGCACCGGTCTGTTACATTCGGAAAAATTTTATGGAGAAGGTCAGGTGTCTTATACCACCGCGATCTGATCTTGTACCCATTCTCCTGTGTATTCACATTCAGGGAGCCCTTATGGATAAACCAATGAACTCATTCCCAGCTTTTCTTCTCAATCGTTCTGTCTAACTTCGCCTCCCAAAAGGCGTGCTCCGCTTGCATGGAAACAAAGGGTTCTCTAAACAACGAGGCATAAAGCAGCAAGATCACATGTCTCTGGGGAGGCGGGCCAGAGCATAAGGACTCGAAAACCGTAGGCGGTTTTGTAAAGCATCCTCTCTTAGAAGGGTGATCAAGAAAGTGTTTTATCTGGGAGGTAAGCCAAAAAGGGGAAGGACTTGGTCAGGGATAAAGAAGCTAGTTCTTTATAGTTAAGAAATCTGTCCCCAGAAAAAAAAGTCTGGCTTGCAAGTCCGAACGTGGCCATTCCCTCGCCAGATAAGATCTATCCATTCCACTTTGTTGTTTTTTGACATGCGTCGCCCTTCTTTGTTCTCCTTGCTGCAAAGGCTAGTTATAGGTTGGGGTGGTTGCCATTTGTTAGTACCGTTGATGAATTGGTGAGGGGACGCACCGGATACCTTCACTGCCATTGTGCTATTGCTGGTTGTCCAGCGCACCCCAATACATATAAGTAGGGGTGGTCTCCCTCCAGGCATACCCACCCTAATCTATTCAATAATATATATGTGCTCCATCTGTGAAGACTCTTAAAAGTTAGAGAGTTAGGACTGCAGTACAGTGAAGTGGCTCTGCAGCTTACGCATATGTTTGCAAATATGCGCAAACTAAACCCCTTGTTTTTAACATGAACTGATAGACAGGGTCAATGTGATTTGCTGTAGGCTGACTGGTGTGAGCTGGAAATGTTTGTTGTTTGACACGAGTCAGCCCTTCCATGTGCTCCCAGGTGCAAAAGTTTGTTATGAGTTGGGGTGGTTGTCGTTTGTTGGTACTAAAGATGTGAACTAGCACCTAATTTTACATGAAATACAGGAGCCTTGTTTGAGTTTACAAGTCACATTACCCAGAGAATAGGGAACTAAATGTAATTTTTTATATATCAGTAACTATTCCAGTTCTTGTAGAAATACAGGTGACTTTAGGTAGCTGGTTTAAATTTACACGTGATCTAGTTACAAGTGTGGATAATGAACAGGAAGAGAAATTAATGTTGCAAGATGATCACTTTTGCCAAACAAAATGTTTACTTGTGCCAGTCCTGTGCGTAATAGGTAGTCCTGAGAAGGGCCACGGGCTGTTTAGAACGATAAGTTCTCCATGTCTCTTGTGAGCTACAAATAAAGACTTAAAAATTAAATTACAACCTAGTTAGTCACAACAATCTGGCTTCTCACATTACACGCTAGGCTGAGCTTACATAGCTGAAATAGTAAGCTGGTAATGCCATTATGATTTTGTGCCAGATATTAATTCCTTAATTTCTGTATTAATGTCCTGAAAAACAGCATAAAAAAGAAAAAAAGGGAAGGACGGCAAGGTATATATAAAATAAACTTTGCATTTCTATGACTGTGAGCAAACGCAATGCTAAGTTTGGTCTAATGAAAAATTGCAATCTTGGAGATTTTAATAAATCCTCCAGTACTAAAATAGATCAACCAAAACGTTCTATTCTAGTGGTGAGTTAGCGTTCCACTTGGGGAAAAAAACCATGGCAAGTATTGTTTTTAGAACAGATTGTGGGAGAAAAGTCCAAATCTTTACAGATCCCTCCGAAACAGGAAGCAAGGGGGAAACTTGCAATGAAGACACCCGTTCCAATGACAGTTGTCAGAGGGTTGGCTTTCCCCTCATTTCCTTTCATGTCTCTCAAAATAAAGCCTAGTACACACGGGCCGAATGTCGGCCGGTTTAATAGAAACAGTGGGTATGGCAGCAGGTCGGCTTCTGTTGAAGGCTCATGACCGAAAAATGTCTGCTGACCGGCTCCCGATCAGCACTCTCAGCCAATGGCTGAGAGTGCTGACCAGAGTGTTCTGGCAGGGGGGCATCCCCCTCTCATAATACAATAGCACAGCAGGGGAGATCGCTATACTAACATCGGATTGTTAGTACAGCAGCTCCTTTCTGAGCGGTCCATTTTTTCCCGTTCAACCTGCTGGGGTGTGTACAAGCCTTAAGGAGTTGATTTACTAAAGGCAAATAAGCTGTTCACTTTGCAAGTGCAGTTCCACTCTGCAAAGGATTCTGCCGGCTTTCATTATCCAATCAAGTGCAAGCAAACATTTTTTTTTTTTTCCTGTATGTGATGGAGTATGCTTTACAAAGTGAAGCCTCACTACATTCACAAAGCTTACATTCACAGGGGAAACATCCCTTGCAGAGTGCACCTTCACTTGCAAAGTGTAACGTGTAATTGCCTTCATTATATCAACTCCTGAGTGTAGGGAAATCTTCCTAACTAGGATTTAGAAAGCAACTACAAATTGACAGGCTCTAATTCTTCCTCCTTCTATCCAAAACAAACAGTCAGCTGAAGTTTCAATGTATTGCCTACAAGCCGAAGTCCAAGGAGAAAGTAATGGGTGCAGCAGGTCAGTTCTTGAACTCCAGCTAAAGGATCTTGGCACTACAGAGCAATGCTTGTCATAGAAAGAACATTTAATACTCTTGAATAGTCCTCTGGTCTCCCAACTTTTACTACACTGTGAAAGCTAAGTGATCTCTTAATAACTGCCTATAGATTGAAAGGGGAGAGGAGATACAAAACTGTAACCTGCCTTACTAGTGCCTTTGTTTACCTGCCACCTCATTGAACAGGAATGGTTTATTGCAGAATCTGATGTATTGAGTAACAGTATCAGTGTGTGTATGGTAGCTTCTGGCTTATGTATTGGAATACACTGTTCATCAACAGTACTTCTCATCACATTGAGGATTCTGATTACAGCCCTGACTATAATCATCCTTATCCTGTCCCCAATGCAGTGGTCAGGTGTGACACCTGGTCAAGAATCAGGCCGTTTATGACAACTTTAGAGGGTGATCGGGAGTACTTCCCAAAGTCTAAAATCCTCATTATCACTCACGGTAATGTTCAATAGGGCCAATCTCATCAGCTAAAAGAATGAAGAAGTTAAGTGACCACAAATGCACCACCTCCATTCATTGGACGAATTGAAAGTATGCTGTAGGACTTGCCATGCTTTTCAAGAACAGGCAGATGCATTTTCCACCTTCTTTTCTTGGTGAGATATCTGTGGGCAGCCCAAAAATATATGATAATTACACCTGTTTATAAAGAAACCCTATTAAAGCGGAGGTCCACCCTAAAAAAAAAAAAAAAAAAATATAGCCAAAAAGGCTCCAAAAAAAAAATGTGAAAAAAATTACTTACCAGAAATGGCTGTTGCTAGGCAGATCGCCCTAATCTGCCACTTCATATTCTGCGTGATCTTCTCTCTTCTCCTCCTCGTGCTGCCTCCTGGGAAATGGGGTGCGCGGTGTTCTGGGACCTGTGTGTTTCCCAGAACACAGCCGCCCATTCACAAAGCACTGCGCGACTCGCGCATGCGCAGTAGGAAACGGTTTTCCTTAGTGAGAATGGCAGCGCTGGCATGCGATCCGAAGGACGGATCGTCCTCGGGCGGCCGACATCGCGGGCACCCTGGACAGGTAGGTGTGCTTATTAACCGCTTAAGGACTCCTTCACGCCGATATACGTTGGCAGAATGGCACGGCTGGGCACAAGCACGTACCTGTACATCGCCTTTAAGAGCCCAGCCGTGGGTCGCGAGTGCGCCGGCGCGCTCACGACCTGGTCCTGTGCTCCGTGACCCGATTGCCGATTGACCCGAGTGTCCGGCGATCGGGTCACAGAGCTGAAGAACGGGGAGAGGTAAGTGTAAACAAACCTTTCCCCGTTCTTCCTAGTGTGACTACCACTGATCGTCTGTTCCCTGTCAGTGACGTCACATGGCAAGCCACGCCCCCTAACAGTAGTAATTACTCCCTAAAAAACACTTAACCCCTTCAGCGCCCCCTACAGGTTAACCCCTTCACTGCCAGTGCCATTTTCACAGTAATCAGTGCATTTTTATAGAACTTTTTGCTGTAAAAATTACAATGGCCCCAAAATAGTGACAAAAGTGTCCGATGTGTCCGCCATAATGTCACAGTCATGATAAAAATTGCTGATCGCCACCATAACTAGTAAAAAAAAATATTATTAATTAATAAAATGCCATAAAACTATCCCCTATTTTTGTAGACGCTATAACTTTCGTGCAAACCAATCAGTAAACCCTTATTGCGATTTTTTTTACCAAAAATATGTGGAAGAATACGTATCAGCCTAAACTGAGGAAAAAAAAAATTATATATATTTTTGGGGGTTATTTATTATAGCAAAAAGTAAAAAATATTGCATTTTTTTGTAAATTGTCGCTCTATTTTTGATTATAGCGCAAAAAAAAAAAACACAGAGGTGTTCAAATACCACCAAAAGAAAGCTCTATTTGTGGGAAAAAAAAAAGGACGTAAATTTTGATTGGGAGCCACGTCGCACGAGCGCGCAATTGTCAGTAAAAGCGACGCAGTGCTGAATCGCAAAAAGTGGCCTGGTCCTTAACCAGCCAAAATGGTCTGGGGATTAAGTGGTTAAAAGTCAGCAGCTACAGTGTTTGTAGCTGCTGACTTTAAAAAAAAAATATATTTACACAGCTGGACCTCCGCTTTAATAATTAGGCCTCATGCCCACTGGCGTTTTTACAGCTGCGTTTTTTGCAGCTTAAAAACGCCTGTCCATGTTATTGTAAATATTTTTTTTTTTGAAAAAAAAAAGCGTCGGAGCTAAAAACGCGACCGCGCGTTAGTGTGCGTTTTTGCGCGTTAGTGCGCGTTTTTTGACGCCTAATTCTGACGCTGAGGAACGCACTGGTCCTGGGTTTTTTTTACAGCTTAAAAACGTCTATGCTATTTGCAGCTCAAAAACGTCTAGGTGGGCATGAAGCTATAGACTAACATGGACAGGCGTTTTTAAGCTGTAAAAAACGCTCAAAAACGCGGCTGTAAAAACGTCCGTGGGCATGAGGCCTTATGATTGAAAAAAAAAATGTATTCAAAAGAGGACTATAAGCATCTAAACTGACCATCAAATATAATCCACATTCAATTCTTGAAAAACAGCAATAATTTCTGTAAAAGCATTGTTTATGGGGGTCTTCTAGAAATCATACAGAAGATTAAAAAATACAATTAGAAGCACTGCTTACTCCTCATCATATCATCAAGAAGCTGTAAATGGTGGTACTGGGGGGCAGGCACAGATACAGTATGACTTCTACTGACCTTGGGTGATATTAAGGCCTCATGCCCACGGGCGTTTTTTCAGCCGCGTTTTTGAGCGTTTTTTACAGCTTAAAAACGCCTGTCCATGTTAGTCTATAGCTTCATGCCCACCTAGGCGTTTTTGAGCTGTAAAGAGCATAGGCGTTTGTAAGCTGTAAAAAAAACCCAGGGCCAGTGCGTTCCTCAGCGTCAGAATTTGGCAGGAAAAAACGCGAGCGTCAAAAAACGCGCAAAAACGCGCAAAAAACGCGCACTAACGCGCGGTCGCGTTTTTAGCTCTGACGTTTTTTGTTTTTTTTTAAAAAATATTTACAATAACATGGACAGGCGTTTTTAAGCTGCAAAAAACGCAGCTGTAAAAACGCCAGTGGGCATGAGGCCTTAAACAGAGAGGGCACAGACAGCAAATCAATCAGATTTAGTAGATCATCTAATTTTATTAAGAATATCTTTTTTTTTTCTTTGGACTGGGTGTTTTTATTTACATTCACTCTAAGTTTATTTCCAGCATGTACAGTTTTTACTGTGTACCAGTAAATGACAAATATCATCTGGTAGAAACTAAACTATGTAGTTGGCATTGTCCCTTTCCGACAGATAAGCATGGCTTTCAATGAGAGAAACAATGATCTTTTGTGCAACTGTCTTTGGATCCAGAACATGGACAGACCTAAACTGGCAACCGGTTGTGGACGTTACAAATAAATGTCTCTTGCATACCAGGAACTCTCTGTATATGAAAATATATTTCCAACATTGAAAATGCAGTACACAGTAAACATAGTGATCAAAGTGGCAAATATTTAGTTTACTGTCAAACCAAAAAAATAGCTAAAAGATAATTAATAAAGATGTACATGGACAAAAACGGTGTCCTTTGTATTTAGCAACCAGACACAATGGGGTTAATTTATGAGCATATTTATTATGCAAAAATAACTTTCACTCAGCTTAGTGAATGAGGTAAAAAGTTTGAAGTAGAACTATAGGCAAAACTTTTCATTTTGGATAGAGCAAGGGAGGGTTATAATCCCTAAAAAAAAAAAAAAAGAAGAAAGAAAAAATTGCAGCGCTAAATAGGTAAGTGTCAAACAAATAAATGAATAAGTGAAATAAACAAACAAATGTGCAAGGGAACTAAATATTTCCCTATGTGAATAACAATACAGTTTTTGAAAGAGTCCTTGATGGATGGTCCTCAAAAACACATGCAAACAATTGCAAAAATTAAAGTCCAATAGTGTTCCACAATAATCCCCCCCAAAAAAATTTTGTGAGATGATTGGATTACAAATACTTCCAAATCAATATTGAAGAAAAAAAGCCGCAACCAATATAAAGGAGGCTTACCAGACTTAGTGGACCCTACTGAACATATGTCCAGAGGATCAACATAGGCTTTTGATGTATATTCCTGAAGGGTCAACAGTTGATAGTTGAACCAAAAAAATGTCTCTCACGACAGCTCCCAATGAAGAGGTTGATGAAAACTTGAGAGAAGATGACTCAATGATGTTTAAACCGAATCAATATCACAATGTGAAAGGAAAAGAAGAAGGCACATAGCGTGATACTGCTAAAAACAGTGTATTTAATGTAGGTAATTGCACTTACATTTAGGTGGTTAAAAAGCGCTTCATAAAAATCAATGGCAACAGTGGAAATCCCGACGCGTTTCGCAAGAAATTTGCATCATCTGGGGTTATAATCCCTAAAAGTTTTTTTTCGCCATCTGTGTCCCATTGCAGAGATTTCTCTTCACTTCCCGTCCCATAGCCAAATAGGACGTGAGAGGGAATCTCTGCAAATTAAAGTGGAGGTTCTGCGGCAAATCATTTTTTTTTTCTGGTATTCAATAGGTTTTCACATTATAAATAAATACTCACTCGTTTGATGTCATGAAATATCCCATGTCCGGCAAAAGAAGAACTTTGAAAATTCGAGCACGGCAGTTTCCATTTTGCTTGTGGGCATGTTGAAGCCCACAAGCAATGATTTCCTGTATGCGGTGAATGCTGATCTCCCAGCATTCATCGCTCGTTTCCACGCATGCACTGGGTTTATGGTTGCCATCACAACGGGCTGCGTCATTAAAAGTTCACGCCCCGGTGTGATGGAAATCCTAGTACGGCGTTCTGCAATGACTCTTCAGAAGCATGACACCAAGCTCCCAAGAGTCATTGCGGCGCCGGGGAATACAGTAGCAATGCCTACTCCCGTGGGAGTCAAGTCCCGGAAGTCAATCTTGAAACAGCAGTAATACGGTATTTACAGAGAAAAAAAAAAAAAGATTTGTCAAGTGAACATGTCGGCAGTGTGCTGAAGGGGATAGGATAAAGTTGTTAATCTGGGTGGAACTCCGCTTTAAGGGAATCTCTTTGGGACCCCCAGGTCAACAGAAATATTATCCCCATTGGAAGATTTCCCCTCTATTACTCTTCTTGGGACAATTCAAATTTGGGATGTTCCTTTAGACTCCATTCACACAGGGGCAACACGACTTCCAGCGCGACTTTGGGAGGCAACTTGGACACGACTTGAGTATGAATCACAGCGCGACATGAAGCTACTTACAAGGCAACTTCAAGTTGCCTCCAGGACAGGAGACATTCAAGTGGCCAATCAAACAAGAATCAGCTCTGTAGGAGGGAGGGAGGGGGGAGGGGTTTGCCTGAGAAATGTATGTCCTCTTCCTGGAAAGTTGCTTCTGTTAAGACAGGGGATCCGACTTCTGAGGCGACTTCCATTGAAATCAATGGGTACAGGTCGCCTAGCAGTCGCCTAGAAGTCGGATTGAAGTAGTACAGGAACCTTTTTTGAAGTCGACTGCAGTAGTGTGCCTTAAGATGGCTCCATTCACTTACATTGATTTTCTCATGCAGCGCGACTTGAAGTCAGATCCAAAGTTGGCCCTGTGTGAATGGACTCTTACCTTTACTTAAATTTTGCCCACACATGACTGAATGATTGAAGTCATAACAGCTATTTTGCCAAGTGAACATCATGCTCTACTACTTTGGTAAATCAATCTCATTTAATTTCTTATTTTGCGGCAGTTGAAGGTCAGAAAATGTCATAGTTTCGAAACATTCACATTTCAATAGTTACTATTGTGGCAATCACTCCAGGTGCACTGCAAATATGAATTTTGGATGTGTGTAATGAAGGGAACCCTTTTTATTCCTAATAAAAATAAGTTAAGAACTAGTCCCAAAATATCTTCCAGCATAGTATTTCCACACGACCACCTAAAGTTTGGGTTTAAAGCTCAAGTTACATGGTAAAAAAATCTAGTACACACAATGAGATTATCAGAAGAACCTAGCTGAGATCATATAATCGTACGATCTCTTTGAAACCGGTATTTTTTTAATGATTTTCTGATTGTGTGTAGGGACCTTAAAATGACTGCAAAGGTAAAATAAAAAAATAACAAACATGTCTATACTTACCTGCTCTGTGCTATGGAATGGCCCCAGGTGGCCACAAACCTCAGCTCTTCGGGTCCCCCCGGCACTTCTGGACCCTCCCCTCTATCCAGTGCGAGCAGCTTCCCATAGGGGCACTTGTGCCTGCTTGCACTTGAGCCCCGCTGCTGCACCCATTGACACAGAAAGCTGGACTCTGCCCCGCCCCCTCATCACTGGCTTTGATTGACAGCAGTGGGAGCCAATTGCTCCAGGTGCCCCAGCAAGGCCAGCGAGACCTGGAAGTGAGCGGAGAGAAGAGCTGCAGACGTGCACGGAGCTGGATCGAATGAGGGCTTAGGTAATAAAAGCGGGGGGGGGGGGGGGGGTTAGGGAGATGCTGACGCCTAAACACTTTTTAACTTAATGCAAGTAATGCATTAGGGTAAAATATGTTTAGGGTTTACAACCACTTTAAGGCCACATTCACACTTGAGCTGAGCATTTGTTCTTTAGGTGTTTTTTCAGACCCAGTGTTTCAGCTCGAGGCTCGACACTGCCTGTTTTTTAGAAAAAGGACATGAGCTTCTTTTCAGGCAGATTTGGGTGTTTGTGTCCCCATGGAATATGCTTGAACAGTAAGAACCCACCGTTTTTTTTTCAGGCGTTTTTTTCAGGTGCTTTCAGTACAAACACAGGTTTCTTTTTGCCATAGCAAAAACACCAAAATTAAAAAAAAAAGCCTGGAAAAAAGCCTTTCTTTGCAAATCTGCTCAAAAAAATGCCCAAAAACGCCTAAAAGAAAAAAGACACTTGAAAAAAACTTGAGCATTTTTTCGAGCAGATTTGCCAAAAATATAGGCTTTTTTAATGCTAATTTCTCACTGTTCAGGCGTTTTCCATTGAAATCTATGGGGACAAAAATGCTCAAATCTGCCTGAAAAGTAGCTCATGTACTTTTTTGAGTGACAGGCATTTTCCTACAGGCGTCAAAATGCTAAAATGTAAACAGAAGCCATTGAAACAAATGGAATTTTACTTGTAAAGCGTTTGAGCGTCAAGCTTTGAGTTGAAAAATGCTCACATGTATTGTAAACAGGGTCTAAGGGTGCCCTAGTTTTTGTGGGTTGGTAAGTCAGGGGATTCAATAATAGCTGAAAATTGTTAAATACACTGAGATACACGAGTGATCTGTACATCTCTTCACTCAGGTGTCCTCCAGTGAGCAAGCTCAGTCTGCTCCATTTGCTCCATTGTGCATTATAGCAAAAAACAATTACAGGAGGCTAGTACAAATATTAATGGAGGGACCAATATAAAGAAATCCACCATTTAGTTTATTTGGGGTATCTCATATTCGCCCATTCTTACACTGAATATCTGCTGTGTGTTCAACTGCTCGAGTGTCTAGTGAACTTATTTACCAAAGAAGAAAATGTTCTCTAGGCTACAAAACATATAAAACAATTGCTGATGGATGTTGCATGTAAATATTCCATAACTGGGCCCGGGGCTTCTAGTTACATCTCTGATAAACATTTATATTTCTTATCTTTTCTAATAAGTGCAATATATCCATCACATGATGTTATAATGAGCTTAATTTTATTTATTTTTAAAATAGATGAGTCTTTGAGTGCACTACCTTCACCAAGACCTCTCTTAGTAAAGCAGAATAGACCAATTAGAGCTGTTTTTTTTTTTAACCATTTATTTCTTCATTCATCAGTCGGTAACAGCACACAAAGTGTTTTACTTATTACTTTTTACTTAATATATGTTTAATCAATTAGCATTTTACAAACAATGACAGGCAGGCACATACTTTCCCTGTTGAACAGCAGCCCATATTCCATTTGCAGGAAGAAACGTTAAGGTATACAAGTCACAAGGAAAGAAGTAATCTTTGTTTAAGGGGAGGAAAAAGGCACGCACCAGCTTAGCGCCTTCTGTTAAATCGTACCAGATGGAGATACACACACTCCAGCTCCACAAAACCACCCAGAAACTAGAGTGTGACAAAATGCAGTGTTCATTCCTATGAAGTACATAACAATAAATGAACATTGAATGAATTCATCACTTTAACTCCTTATAAAATAAAATTGATTTTAGACACTTCAGCTCTAAGATTTTCCCAATATGAAATTCTCTCCCACCGATTAAGGACGACCCTTGCTTTCAATTCTCTGTGTAGAAACACATGTATTTTTCGAAAAGATCAGATATATCTCCCAAGACTTGCTTTATTGGGTCATATTAGGGATGAGCTTCGAGTTCGAGTCAAACTCATGTTCGACTCGAACATTGCCTGTTCGCCCAACAGCGAACAAATTGGGGTGTTCGCGGCAAATTCGAAAAGTCTATGGGATAAATCTAAAGTGCAAATTATAAAGGCTTATATGCAAGTTATTGTCATAAAAAGTGTTTGGGGACCCGGGTCCTGCCCCAGGGGACATGTATCAATGCAAAAAAAAGTTTTTTCGGGAGCAGTGATTTTAATAATGCTTAAAGTGAAACAATAAAAGTGAAATATTCCTTTAAATTTCGTACCTGGGGGGTGTGTATGATATGCATGTAAAGTGGCGCATGTTTCCCATGCTTAGAACTGTCCCTGCATAAAAATAGGATTTTTATAACAGCTTACCTGTAAAATCCTTTTCTTGGAGTACATCACGGGACACAGAGCGACATAGTCATTACTAATGGGTTATATAGATACCGTCAGGTGCTGGCACTGGCAACTTCCAAAACCGGAAGTACCCTCCCCTATATAAGCCCCTCCCATCCGGGAGCACCTCAGTTTTGTAGCAAAGCAATAAGTGTCCCTAAAGAGGGGCGGGAGCTCTGTGTCCCGTGATGTACTCCAAGAAAAGGATTTTACAGGTAAGCTGTTATAAAAATCCTATTTTCTTTCTCGTACATCACGGGACACAGAGCGACATAGTCATTACTAATGGGATGTCCTAAAGCAATGCCAAATGAGGGGGGGGATACACCATATATAAGCTGAGCGCTATCAGACATGAGGATCTTTTGCGGCCTGCAACACACTGCGCCCAAAGGCGACATCCTCCTGACTTCTAACGTCCACCTGGTAGGACCTAGTAAACGTGTGTACCGAAGACCATGTTGCGGCCTTACAGATTTGAGCCAGGGAGGCCTGGTGATGCACTGCCCATGAAGTTCCAACTGCTCTCGTGGAGTGCGCTCTAACTTTGAACGGAGGCGGTCTCCTTCTCAAGCCATAAGCTTGCATAATGACCTGTCGAATCCACTTGGCTAAAGTAGACTTTGACGCTGCCTGACCCTTTCTGGGGCCTTCCGGCAGAATAAACAAAGTATCCGTTCTGCGAATCTGAGCAGTGGCTTTTAGATAAGCTTTAACTGCTCTTACTACATCCAAAGAATGCAATAACTTTTCCTCTACCGAAGTAGGTTTGGGGAAAAAAGAAGGAAGAACCACATCTTGGTTCAAATGAAACCTTGATACCACCTTAGGAAGAAAGGCTGGATGAGGACGTAACACTACTCTGTCCTTATGGATAACCAGATATGGCTCCTTACAGGACATAGCTGCTAATTCCGATACTCTTTTAGCCGAACAAATGGCTACTAGAAAAATCAATTTCCTGGTGAGAAGCACCAAGGAAATATGCTGTAATGGTTCAAATGGTTGTTTCTGTAGAACCGACAGAACCAAGTTTAGATCCCATGGACATATGGGAATATTAACCGGAGGCCTAATACGCATCACTCCTTGTATAAAGGCTTTGACTAGTGAATGCGAAGCCAAGGGCCTTTGAAAAAATATTGACAAGGCCGAAATCTGACCCTTGATAGTACTCAAGGCAAGCTTCCTATCTACAGCCCACTGTAGGAAGTCCAGAATCCTACCTATTACGTACTTATGTGGATGCCATTTCTTGGCCTCACACCACGCGATGTACGCCTTCCAGATTCTATAGTAGATCTGCCTGGATACCGGCTTCCTGGCATTGATCATGGTAGATACCACAGCATTAGAGAGCCCTCTCTTTTTTAGAATGTGGGCTTCAATAGCCAGGCCGTCAAACCTAGGGCTGGTAAGGAAGGGTGGTATATCGGTCCTTGCGAAAGCCGGACGACGTGGGAGAGTCCAAGGACTCCCCACTGAAATTTTACAATCTCCGCGTACCACGCTCTTCGGGGCCACGCTGGAGCCACCGGAATCACTGGTTTCTTTTCTACCCTGATTCTGCGGAGTAATCGAGGTAACCATTGTGGCGGTGTGAATGCATATATCAGCTTGAACTGATCCCCAGGGAACACTAGGGCATCCGAGCCGCAAGCTAGGGGATCCCTTGTCCGAGAGACAAACCTATCCCCCTTTGCGTTGAATCTGGATGCTAGAAGATCTACATCCGATGTTCCCCACCGCTGACATATTGTCCAGAAAACCTCGGGGTGAAGGGACCCTTCCTCTGGGCCTAATTGCTGGCGACTTAGAAAGTCCGCCTTCCAATTCTCCACTCCTGGAATGAATACCGCAGATATGGCTGGGACATATTTTTCCTGCCCATTTCAGGATGTAATTTACTTCCCTCTGGGCTGCACGACTCCTGGTGCCCCCCTGATGATTGATATATGCCACTGCTGTGGCATTGTCTGATTGAATTCTGACAGGGGACCCTTGGAGTTTGGATGTCCATGCTACTAGGGCATACCGGGCTGCTCGTATCTCTAAGAGATTGATGGGCAGGGCCTTTTCTGCATCCGACCATCTGCCCTGGAGAGACTATTGCTCCAGTACTGCTCCCCAGCCTATAAGGCTGGCATCTGTAGTGACCACCTTCCAAGAAATCGGACTGAAGGATTTCCTTTTTTCCAGATTCTGGGGAACCCACCACCAACGGAGGCTCTTGCGAACGGAAGGGGACAAGGACATTGTAAGTCTAGGGCCTGAACTTTTTTGTTCCAGGCTGACAGTATGGCCCCTTGCAAATTCCTTGAATGGAATTGACCGTAGGGTACTGCTTCGAATGATGCCACCATTTTTCCCAGCAGCCTCATATACAGGCGTATGGACGGCTGTCTTTTTTGTACCCACTAAGTGGATCAAATCTTTCAAAGACAACACCTTTCCTCGAGGCAAGAATATTTTTCTCTGGCCTGAATCCAACCTTAGCCCCAAGTATTCCAGACTTTTGACTGGTTTTTAGGGCTGACTTGTCTCGGTTGATAATCCAACCGTGAGATTCCACATACTTGATCGTCTTGTGAACGACCACGTCTAGTTTTTTCACTGAGTGGTCTATCAGCAACAAGTCATCCAGATATGCCATTATCATTACACCTTGTGTTCTTAGATTGGCCAATAAAGGGCCAGAATTTTTGTAAACACTCGTGGCGCTGTGGCCAAACCGAAGGGTAAGGCTCTGAACTGAAAATGGCGCCCTTCTACTGCAAAGCGTAGAAATTTTTGGTGGACTGGAAAGATGGGAATGTGCAAATAAGCATCTTTGATGTCGATCGTGGCTAACCAATCCTCCCCTTGTAGGGCAGTGGCCACCGATCGGATCGACTCCATCGGAAAGTCCTGATATACAGGAATTTGTATAGCCCTTTTAGAATTAATATGGGCCTCCCGACCGCGTTTGCTTCGGGACTGTAAAGAGGTTTGAGTAAAACTCGAACCCTCATTCTTCCAGGGGAACCTCCATAATTACTCCTTGGAGCAATAGTTGTTCTAGTGCCAACAGGAGGGACTCTCTCTTCCGGGGATCCCTTGGCACGTTTGACCTCAAAAATGGGAAGGAGGAGAGTCTTTTAACTCCAAACTGTATCCCAAACCTACTGCGGAGAGCACCTATCTGTCTTGATCGTGTCCCGCCAGGTCTCTTGCGAACAACTGGAGTCCTCCCCCCACCCGACTGAGTGGGGGCTTCAATGAATTTAACTTTGGGGGAGGTTTTGTACCTCCCCTGACCCAGGGTTTCTCATTACACTGCTACTGTCCCTGTTTTTTACCCCCGGGATTTGACCGAGGAGGCCGTCGGAACTGTTACACAGCCGATGCCCCAGGGACTGGAGAAGCAGGCCTCTTAAAGAGGGACCTCTAACTCTGCTTTTAACCGGTAAGAGCGTATTTTTACCGCTGGAAATTTTCTGGATATATTTGTCCAGGTTTTCCCTGAATAAGCGTTCACCATGAAATGGGACGCTAACCAGCCATTCTTTACAGGGAGCTTCAGCAGACCAGTTTTTGAGCCATAGGAGCCTACGCATATGTACTATAGACAGCGTAAGGCGGGAGGCCTGATGGACTGAATCCTCTATGGCGTCAACCGCAAAGCCTAAGGCTCTAGGTAGATCAGCTAGGGCAAAGCCTGCTGATCTGTCAAGTCCCTCAAGACCTGTTTCAACTGATCCTTCACTGCTTAGCAGACCCCAATAGCTGCTACTGCTGGTTGTATCACCAAGCAGATTTTCATAAGGACTCCAATCTTTTATCTATTGGGTTCTTGAACATTTGGACATTATCCACTGGACATGTCAGTGATTTATACATACAAGAGATGGCTGCGTCCACTGTAGGGACCTTCCATTTTTTTTTTTGATGAACTTATCCTCCATGGGATAGACCACCGGAAATCTCTTGGGGGAATAAATATTTTCTCAGGACGTTCCCAATCCTGGTAAATGAGCCCTTTCAGTAAAGGGTGAAGTGGAAAAGAACAAACAGTCTGGGGGCTTCTAGCGACCCCAACGAGGATACAGTAGTGGTTGATGGTTCCGCAAGGTGCATTTTTAAATGCTGATCGGACCATGTTAGTCAGAGACTGAACCCATAATCTTTCAGCTTAAGATGCTGAGAAAAGGTTCCCCCACTGTTGATTCCTCTATAACAGAATCAACCTCATCCTGATCCCCTTCAGGCAGGTCGATCCCTGTATGGGACTGTTGCTCTGCTAACAGGCACTCTGAAGGAGGAGACGGAGATCGGGCGTGCTTTCCCTGACAGGGAGGCAGCGATAAATGTTGACAATCTCTCTCTAATCCTCCCAGAGCTGAGGAAAAAACCTCCTCTGTTACATACACAGGAGCAGGTGAACTGAGGACAGCCACAGTACCAAGTACCCTGCGGGGTCTCTACGGTCACTTACCTCTGAACTTCAGGGGAGACTGGTGCAGCAGGAGTATGCCCAAGATCCTCCGAGCCCGATGAGACCCCCTTCGCTTCCTGGAAGATTCAGTTCCGGAGCTTCTGGACGGCATATTCCTAAGCCTAAAGCTGAGGTATTCCAGCCGTAATACACCACTTTTACTGAGAATAGTCTAGCACAATTGCTGCTATATCACAGTTGGTGTCTACTAATGTGCCTTTCTAGGGGATGCCTGTATCAACCGCTTGCTGTATGCCTTTAAATGTTGCCAGCTCTGTCTCTGTACTTCATAGCCAGCTCACTACAATATTGTGGTTTTTTTAAACTGCTGGGACGCCCGCACATGCGCAGAAGCGCTGCGGCGCGCACAGAGCGTCATCCCCCAGGCTCCGCCCCCTTTCCCGGCTCACCTCTATATATAGAGGCGCGTGCACACGCGCGCGGGCGGGCACGTGCGCCTTCGGCGCTAATTTCAAATATGGTAACAAGGGACAGGAGCCAGGGCCCCTCTTTGCCGCAGGCCGGGGGATGGACGAGCACTGCAACATGGCAGAGGAAGCAGTTTCCTATAAGAGAACTCACCATCTGCCTGGACTTTGCTCTGCTGAGAAGAAGCTAGTCCACATGACAAGAAAACATTCCACAGCGGCCTCTAGTGGACAAACACAGGTACCGCAGTCTAATATATTAAATATATATAAAAAAATTTTTTTTTTTTTCTTGACCACCATTAAAAATTATTACATTTTTTTAGTAGTTACAGGCATGCACAGAATTTTGCGGGAATACCATTAGGTAACAGACAGAAAGACAAATTAGGCTTGGGGGTCCCCCAATAGAACCAAGTTCCTGGGGGCCCCCACTTACCTGTTCCCCGCCGCAGGACTTTGTTTGGTCCACAAAAGCCCAAACTTCACCTATCACGGCAGGCATTGTAATCAAACCTTCAGGGACCGGGTTCCCAAGGATTCCACTCCCCTGGACCTGTATAGCACCCTGCACAGAAAACATCTTGGTCGTGGGTATGACCAGAGCTCTGGATCCCAGGGTCCAGCTCTCCTAAGAGAAGCATTACAGGCAAAACCTTGCTCTTCTCTGCAAGGCCCGGGTACCGACCGTTTAGCTATGAAGCTTTTTTGGTCGGATCCGGAATAGCTTACTGAGGCCCAAAAGAACCTGTACGCAAGCTCAGTGAAAAACACATGTTTCTTCTTGGCCAACACCTTAGACACTGGCAAAAAACTGAGGTGCTCCCGGATGGGAGGGGCTTATATAGGGGAGGGTACTTCCGGTTTTGGAAGTTGCCAGTGCCAGCACCTGACGGTATCTATATAACCCATTAGTAATGACTATGTCGCTCTGTGTCCCGTGATGTACGAGAAAGAAATGTCATTTTTGAAGGAAAAAAAGTCATTTAAAACTCACTCGCGGCTATTAAAGAATTGTCGGCTCCCGGCAATAGAAAAGTCATTGATAAAAAAAGAAAAAAAAAAAGCGTGGGGGTCCCCCCAAATTCAATTACCAGGCCCTTCAGGTCCGGTATAGATATTAAGGGGAACCCTGCCGCAAATTAAAAAAAAAATTCGTGCGGTTCCCCCAAATATCCATACCAGGCCCTTCAGATCTGGCATGGATTTTAAGGGGAACTCCACCCCAAATAAAAAAAAAAATGGCACGGAGTCCCCCCAAAAATCCATACCAGACCCTTATCTGAGCAAGCAACCTGGCAGGCCACAGGAAAAGAGGGGGGGACGAGAGAGCGCCCCCCCTCCTGGACCGTATCAGGCCACATGCCCTTAACATGGGGAGGATGTCCCCATGTTGATGGGGACAAGGGCCTCATCCCCACAACCCTTGCCCGGTGGTTGTGGGGGTCTGTGGGCAGGGGGCTTATCGGAATCTGGAAGACCCCTTTAACAAAGGGGACCCCCAGCTCCCGCCCCCCCCCCCTATGAGAATTGGTAAGGGGTACATTGTACACCTACCATTTCACGAAGAAAGTGTCAAAAATGTAAAAAAAAAAAAAAACACACAAACACCTTGGAAAAGTCCTTTATTTAAAAAAAAACAAAAAAAACCCAAAACATTCCAGCGGTGAAACTCAGTGTCCCGCGGCGATCCGATGTCCAGCGCTGTCCGTCATTGGCTGAGCCTAAGCGGACCTGATGGGGAACTTCCTCCGCAGTCTATTACATGTATAGACCCGCCCCTTCTAAAGTTCCCCATCAGGTCCGCTCAGTCAATGACTAGGTGTAAGGCTGAGGACCTGATGCGGAACATGAGAAGGGGCGGGTCTATACATGTATTACACAGTGAAGGAAGTTCCCCATCAGGTCCGCCCCCTCGGTATGTCAGACCCCGCCTATGTCATTGGCCTGAGCGGGGAACTTCCTTCACTGTGTAATTTAAATTTACACAGTGAAGGAAGTTCCCCATCAGGTCGGCTCAGGCCAATGACGTAGGCACGGTCTGACATACTGAGGGGGCGGACCTGATGGGGAACTTCCTTCGCTGTGTAATTCATGAATAGACCCACCCCTTCTCATGTTCCGCATCAGGTCCTCAGCCTTACACCTAGTCATTGGCTGAGCGGACCTGATGGGGAACTTTAGAAGGGGCGGGTCTACACATGTAATAGACTGCGGAGGAAGTTCCCCATCAGGTCCGCTCAGGCTCAGCCAATGACGGACAGCGCTGGACATCGGATCGCCGCGGGACACTGGATTTCACCGCTGGAATGTTTTTTTGTTTTTTTTTTTAATAAAGGACTTTTCCAAGGTGTTTGTGTGTTTTTTTTTACATTTTTGGACACTTTCTTCGTGAAATGGTATGGGTACAATGTACCCCTTACCAATTCACATAGGGGGGCCGGGATCTGGGGGTCCCCTTTGTTAAAGGGGTCTTCCAGATTCCGATAAGCCCCCCGCCCGCAGACCCCCACAACCACCGGGCAAGGGTTGTGGGGATGAGGCCCTTGTCCCCATCAACATGGGGACATCCTCCCCATGTTGAGGGCATGTGGCCTGGTACGGTTCAGGAGGGGGGGCGCTCTCTCGTCCCCCCCTCTTTTCCTGTGGCCTGCCAGGTTGCGTGCTCGGATAAGGGTCTGGTATGGATTTTTGGAGGGACTCCACGCCATTTTTTTTTATTTGGGGTGGAGTTCCCCTTAAAATCCATGCCAGATCTGAAGGGCCTGGTATAGATATTTGGGGGAACCACATGCATTTTTTTAAAAATTTGCGGCGGGTTTCCCTTAATATCTATACCAGACCTGAAGGGCCTGGTAATTGAATTCTGGGGGACCCCCACGCTTTTTTAAATTTTTTTATCAATGACTTTTGTATGTATTGCCGGGAGCCGACAATTCTTTAATAGCCGCGAGTGAGTTTTAAATCACTTTTTTTCCTTCAAAATTGACATTTTATGCAGGGACAGTTCTAAGCACGGGAAACATGCGCGACTTTACATGTATACCATACACACCCCCCCAGGTACGAAATTTAAAGGAATATTTCACTTTTATTTTTTCATTTTAAGCATTATTAAAATCACTGCTCCCGAAAAAACGGCCATTTTTAAAACTTCCTTTTGCATTGATACATGTCCCCTGGGGCAGGACCCGGGTCCCCAAACACTTTTTAGGACAATAACTTGCATATAAGCCTTTATAATTAGCACTTTAGATTTTGAACGTTTGAGTCCATTGTATTTAAATAGGGTTCTAAAGTTCACGCGAACATTCTGTCTGTTCGCAGGTTCTGGTGCGAACCGAACAGGGGGGTGTTCGGCTCATCCCTGGGTCATATGGAGGGCTTCAGATCACCAGCAAACCGCTTGTAAAAGTAAAACAGTCTCCATTGGTCTCTTCAAAACAGGCAAACACAAAGCGATTTCTTTAGCAAAAGTCAAGCCCATCTCACCGGCTGGACTCTGCTTAGAATCTGCTTGCTCAGGTCTGTCTGCTGATCCCCGCTAAGCAGGCGGATGGCTGGTCTGTGTCTGCTCCAGCTTATGTAGAGAGGACACAGATACAGTCCACTCGCCTCTATGGGCAGTCGGATGTAAACGGACCACTTGTTCTTTACACTTACCATATATACTCGAGTATAAGCTGACCCGAATATTAGCCGAGGCACCTAATTTTACCACAAAAAACTGAGAAAATGTATTGACTCGAGTATAAGCCTAGGGTGTCCATGTGCATGCCTCACTGTGCCCATGCCTCACTGTGCCCATGTCCATGCCTCACTGTGTCCATGACTAGACTGACATTTAACATGGGAGTCTATGGAAAGGGGGCCCAGCTTTGAAAAATCAGTACTCCCCGTCCGTAGGTCCCCCAGACAACAAACGTTGCACACTTGTAGAGGAAGAGTGGGGCTACATGTGTGTCAAGTTTGGCTTATACTCAAGTATATACGGTAACTGCCATCCAATCGGCCAGACGGAAGGGGACGATCCCTATCTGTCTGTTTTTAGTACTTGGCCTTCATGTGTGCCAAGTTTCGGGTCCAGGCAGTGGCGTAGCGTGGGTTGTCAGCACCCGGGGCAAGGCAAGTAACTTGCGCCCCCCTAACCTGCGGACTTTTCGCACTCTCCAAGTCCCTTCCCTTCCTTCAATAGTACTGACCTACCTGATTCCTACATCGCCCACTACACACTGACCCAGGGTTGCCAACTTTCAGTAAATTTACAAACAGTTTGTAAAATCCATAATTGTTGCATCTGTCCATGAATGTCAGTTACGGACATGCAGCCTACATGTCTGTAATGGACATTCAAGGACAGATGCAAAAAGTACAGATTTTACAAACTGCTCGTAAATTTACTGAAAGTTGGCAACCCTGCACTGACCTACCTGATTCCTATACTGACCACTACACTACACACCACACCAACCTACATCGACCACTACACTACACACTGACCTACCTGATTCCTATACTGACCACTACATAATACACTATACACTACCCACAGACCACTACTCAATACACTACATACTGACCGCTACACAATACACTACCCACAGACCAATTCACTACATACTGACCGCTACACAATACACTACATACTGACCGCTACACAATACACTATATACTGACCGCTACACAGTACTCTACCCACAGACCAATACACTACATACTGACCGCTACACAATACACTACATACTGACCGCTACACAATACACTACATACTGACCGCTACACAATACACTATATACTGACCGCTACACAATACACTATATACTGACCGCTACACTACATACTGACCGCTACACAATACACTATTCAATACACTACATACTGACCGCTACACAATACACTACCCACAGACCAATACACTACATACTGACCGCTACACAATACACTACATACTGACCGCTACACAATACACTACATACTGACCGCTACACAATACTCTACCCACAGACCAATACACTACATACTGACCGCTACACAATACACTACATACTGACCGCTACACAATACACTATAATACACTACATACTGACCGCTACACAATACTCTACCCACAGACCAATACACTATACACTACATACTGACCGCTACACAATACATTATAACTATACACAATACATTATAACTATACACAATACATTATACACAATACATTATACACAAACTTTCTGGCTGCTCCCTCTCCCCAGACCATATCTACCCCCCCCCCCCCCAGGCCGAGTGAGTCTCTTACCTTTTTTTTCCCCCATCTGCTCTGCCGCCTGTCACACTGCTCGCTGGACTGCCTGTCCTGACGGGGACATGATCGGGAGACCCGGCCGGAGAGGAGGAGGAGGAGCCAGAGGAGATGATGATGGCAGCCACATGGCCCTGCCGCTGCGCCGGGGACATGATCGGAGAGGGAGAGGGAGGAGGAGATGATGATGATGGTGGCGGCGGCGGCTGGCCACAGACTGCCTTGCCTGCCTGCCTGCCACCGCGCCGCGGACCTGGTGACCTGGGCCGGAGAGGAGGAGGAGAAGACAGCCCCGCTCCCCCGCGATTAAGGACAGGCCACATGACCCCTTTCGCCCAATCACAGGGCGCCAGGGGCCGGCCTGAGAATAACGATGGCGGCCGGAGCGGCGTCACAAAAAAAAATGATTTATGGAGCTAGGGTGACACCGGCGCGGGATTGCGCCCCCCCAAATGTTGCGCCCGGGGCCTAGGCCCCCCTCACACCCCCCACGCTACGCCACTGGGTCCAGGGGACCTACGACCGGCCGGTACCGGGTGCCCAAATTCACCAGAGAAATTACCGTTTAACATGGGAGTCTATGGAAGGGGTGCCGGCTTTGAAAAATCGGTGCTCCCCGGCCGTAGGTCCCCCGGACAACAAACTTTGCACACTTGTAGAGGAAGAGTGGGGCTACATGTGTGCCAAGTTTGAGGTCCAGGGAACCTACGGCCGGCCGGTACCGGGTCCCCAAATCCGGGAGATCAGGCGCAAAAAGGTGACTTGAGTATAAGCCGAGGGGGGTATTTTCAGCACAAAAAAATGTGCTGAAAAACTTGGCTTATACTCGAGTATATACGATAACTGCCATCCGATCAGCTAGACGGAAGGGGACGATCCCTATCTGTCTGTTTTTAGTGGATTGGATTGGGTGTAAACGTACACGTCTGCAGCTCCATAGAGGAGAAGAGAGGATCCAATCGGTTCCACCTCATAAAACTGGACAGGCAGACCCGATCAGACCCTGAATCAAACAATTCATAGTCCTGGTATCCAGAAAACCATACAACACGGCTCACTGCCAAATTCTCAGTCCCACACTAACAATATGCTACTTGATATTATGACATATGAAATATTAGACAAGGTACAACAACATTTTAAAATAAAAGTGCACTGCATTCAGCAATATTTTCCTGTAACTTGCAGTATATCAACATCTGCTCTGGCTTACACCTAAAAGCCTTGCTTATGTAATAGGACCTTGATCTGCAGGTGTTTACTGAGTGCGGATGAAAGAGGATAATCCATTAAAGTAAAAAAAGTTCAAGTCTATGTTTGGGCAAAATGAGAACAAACATACTCAGTACGCTCAATATCTCTCCAATATAATTTTTTCATGTTGCAAATACAGTAGAGAAAATAATTATTTGATCCCCTGCAGATTTTGCAAGTTTGCCCACTTAAAAAAAATATAGACCCTTCATTTCTTTGTATCATAGGTGTATTTTAATTGATCGAGACAGAATTTTAAACCACAGATCCAGAAAAAAAACTCATGACACAAATGTTGCAGTTCAGTGAGTAAAAAAAAAAAAAAGCATTTGATCCCCAAGCAAAACATGACTTAGTACTTGGTGGAGAAACACTTGTTTAAGGTTTCTAGGCTGTCGCTTGGCAACTCGAAATTTCAGCTGCCTCCATACATTTTTTATAGGATTAAGGTCTGGAAACTGGCTAGGCCACTCTATTACCTTAATGTGCTTCTTTTTACAGCCACTCGTTTGTTGCCTTGGCGGTATGTTTTGGGTAGCTGTAATGCTGGAAGACCCATCTGTCATGAACCTTTGAATACTGAAGTATTTCTCCTTTGAATCTATTACACAGTGGGGGTCTTCTGCCCTGTCTTAAGGCTAACCCCCCCTCCAGACGGCTCCATGGTCTAGAAGAAAAGCATTGTTCTGTGTTTGACTGTTTGTTTATGTACTTTAATTACCCCCTGGGGCTTCTGTGTCAATACACGTCTCAGTTCTCCTATTCAAGCGTTCAGACCAATAGGAAAGTGGTTGTTGGGGGCAGGGTGTTCAAACTGCTGTATAAGAGTGTGTGTGTGTGCTTCCAATAAAAGAAGTCTCCTGTTGAACTTACATACAGCCTGCCTGGTGTTTGTTCTGAACTCTCACAAATGGATTAGAATGTCACATAGCTGTAGTTTGAATCCTGGAGCATCGGATGACCAAACCATCAGACGTTGCAATCTGTAGTATGATCCGATAGAAGCAGAGGAGTGTCGGGAGAGTGGAACCGAGCGAGCAAAGGGGCTCGTTACATTGGTTGGCAGCGGTGGGATTTGCTCTCCAGTTACTGGGACACTCCAAACCACCACAGTGAATGACCAGCTATGCAGCCTGCAGGAAAGCCACGCTGAAAGACTTACTTGAGAGCCGTGGAGGGACCAGTGGGACAAAGAACAAGGCCACCTTGATCAGGGAGCTAGCCGAGATGGACCAGAGGGATGATGATGCAGGACCCCGGTCAGTTGAAGACCTGTTTCAGCAACGAGTCCGAGAGCGGTTGGCATATGGTGCTAACCCATCAGAGACCGCCATACAGAATGCCATTAGAGACATCAAGCTGCAGGATGAGCGACAAGAGAGAGAACTAGAGCGACAAGAGAGAGCACTAGAGCGGCAACATGAGTAGAGAATGGCGGAAATACGGCAATCGGAGACAACACCGAAAGATGCAGCGCCTTTCCGTAAATTGCCCTTTCGGGCGTTCAAACTATTTAAGGAAGGAGAGGAGGAAATTGAAGCGTTCCTGCAGGACTTTGAGAGACTATGCCAGATACATGAAGTACTGCCCCAAGATTGGGTCGCCTTACTGGCGAGTAATTTAACTGGCAGAGCGGCGGATGTGTATCGGGCTCTGGAGGACGAGGACGCTAAAGATTATGACCGGGTAAAAGAAGCTCTGCTAGCCCGATTTGCCATTACACCCGAAGCCAGCCGGATTAAGTTTTGAGAATCCCGGAAACAAACCAACATAACATACGTGGAGTGGGCACATCGTCTGCAGCGAAACCTTAAGGGCTGGATCCAGGGAAGCCACGCTCATACCATAGAGGACATCACCCAGCTAGTACTCTTAGAACAGTTCTTTAACCACACCCCTCTGGTAGTACGGGATTGGAGGCGAGATAAGCAACCACGGACTGTACAGCAAGCGGCTACTTTGGCCGATGAATATCTGGACTCTCGAAGGTCAGGCGAAAGCGAGCGTTATCCACTATCTCGGCCCAGTTTGCCAGCCTCTAACCCAACTTCAGTACCTCAGTGGTCTGCCTCTAGACCCCTAGCCCGACCCAACCCTCCTACCGGGCCTAAGTGCTATACCTGTAACCAAACCGGTCATCTGCAGCGATATTGCCCTACCCGATCCACGAGGTACCGAGAGACTAATCATCCATCCAGACCAGCGGCTCATTGCTTCCAGAACGAGCCCAACCATCGAGATGTTCAGGAAGAGTGCGGCAAACTTTTCGAGGCTGATCCCGTCCAAGCTGCTGCCGGAGATAATCGGCAGCACCATCGCCAGGCAGTATGGGTTAATGGGCAGCCGGCCCAGGGACTCCGCGATTCCGGGGCTACGATTACCCTCATCCAGCCTCACATGATTCCCCAGTCGGCCCGGACCGGCCAGACTGTTGCAGTCAGGGTAGCAGGGGGGCAAGGTACTACGTTTATCCACCGCCCAAGTCCTCTTGGATTGGGGCTCAGGGGAGCGACAAGTGCGAGTGGGATTACTACGCGAGTTACCCGCAGAAGTACTTTTGGGAAACGATTTGGGACATTTAACTTCCTCATATGCCCCAGAGGACGCTATGGCCGTGACCACCAGACGTCAGAGCCAACTTCAAGGCAACTCCACTCCTATGGGGACCCAGGTAAGACCAAATCCTCCTACGTTACCCAGACTTGACAACCCCTGGTCCTGGGATTCTCCCTCCGACGTTAGGCAAGAGACTCAGAGTGACCCAACTTTAGCTGGTTATCGGGACAGGGCGGGCAAGGATCCAGGGGGGTTGGGGGAAGATAGAATAGAGTGGGAGGGGGGTTTCTTTATCGTTACACTGAGGGAATGGGCACTGGGAAGCGTCAGGGTCCCCACAAACAGCTAGTTGTACCCCAGAAATACAGACGGGAGCTATTGCGCCTGGCTCACGACATCCCCTTGGCCGGACATTTAGGGATAGCCAAGACCCGGAGTCGGTTGTCTCATGCTTTCTTCTGGCCCAGGTTACATGCCGAGGTGAGAGAATACTGCCGGACCTGTGAGACTTGTCAGAAAGTAGGGAAGACAGGGGATCACCCAAAAGCCTCGCTGCAACCCCTGCCGATTATTAGAGAACCCTTTAGCCGCATATCGGTAGATATTCTAGGCCCACTGGCCCGCCCCAGTGCCACCGGGAAGAAGTATATTCTTACGGTGGTGGATTACGCCACCCGCTACCCGGAGGCCATTCCCTTATCCAATATCCAGGCTGATACAGTAGCAGATGCCTTGCTGCGGGTATTTACTAGGGTAGGGTTTCCCCAGGAGATATTGTCCGATCAGGGTACCCAGTTCACAGCTGAGCTGACGCAGCAGCTCTGGCGTCTCTGTGGGATTAAACCCCTCCAGAGCGCCCCCTACCATCCTCAGACTAATGGGCTGTGTGAGAGATTTAACGGGACCCTGAAGCAGCTGCTTCGGGCCTTTGTGGAGAGTAGGAAGGATTGGGAGAAATATCTTCCCCATCTACTGTTTGCCTATAGAGAGGTACCCCAGGAGTCCACTGGGATTTCCCCATTTGAGCTGTTATATGGGCGAAGGGTTAGGGGACCCTTAGACTTAGTGAGGGCCCAGTGGGAGGGGGTAGAGGATCCGGAAGGCCTCCCCATCCTTAGTTATGTCTTGGAACTCAGGGAGCGACTGCGGGAACTTACCGATCTAGTCCATGAGAATATGCAATCGGCCCAGAGTCAGCAGAAGGTTTGGTATGATCGGTCTACGAGGAATCGCACCTTTTATATCGGACAGAAAGTCCTGGTACTAAAACCCCTGAAGCAAAATAAATTACAGGCCTCCTGGCAGGGCCCCTATCAGGTGGTAAAACAGCTGTGCGATACAACCTACGTGGTTGCCAGCTGTGCAGACACAAAAATTAAGAGGACGTTCCACATTAATATGATGAAGGCCTATCATGAGAGGGCTGAGACAGTAGCCGCCATATGCGCTCCTGCCACCGGGGACTCTGAATATCTACCGATGCTGGAGCTCCCCTAAATCAGTAACTGTTCCGGGGGTGTGGAGGATATACGGCTAGGAGATAGATCAGGATCCCAAGAACGAGAACAGGCCAGAGAATTACTCCAAGACCGTCAGGAGATGTTCTCGGCACTCCCTGGGTACACTCACATAGCTGTGCACAAGGTAGAGACCCCCGGGCAGAAGCCCCTGAGACGACCAGCCTATAGGATTCCTGGAGCAGTGCAAGAAGGGATGAGAGCGGAGATTAGGGAGATGCTCGAGTTAGGGGTGATCGAGCCATCAGCAAGCCCCTGGGCTTCCCCTGTAGTATTAGTCCCAAAACGGGATGGCACGACCAGATTTTGCGTGGACTATAGGCGACTGAATGACTGTACGGTGACAGATGCCTACCCTATGCCCCGAGTGGACGAATTGCTGGACAAAATAGCTCAGGGACATTATCTGACGACTATTGACTTGTGTAAGGGCTACTGGCAGATTCCCTTGGAAGCGGAAGCAATTCCGAAGTCGGCCTTCATCACCCCGTTCGGCCTTTACCAGTTTCGGGTAATGCCATTCGGGATGAAGAATGCGCCGGCTACCTTCCAGCGGATGATAGATGAACTCCTTGATGGTCTGCAAGATTTTGCATGCGCATATCTTGACGACATCGCAATCTATAGCCAGACCTGGGAGGAACATCTTAGACACCTGGGAATAGTGCTAGATAGGATCCGAGCCGCAGACCTGACCCTGAAGCCAGACAAATGTAATATCGGGATGTCTGAGGTACAATATCTGGGACATAGAGTAGGATGTGGGAAGCAGAGGCCAGAACCTGCAAAAATAGAGGCCGTCCTAAACTGGCCGGTTCCCAGAACCAAGACCCAGGTACTTGCATTTTTAGGGACAGCAGGGTACTACAGGAAGTTTGTACCCCACTATAGTGACATAGCCAAACCCCTGACGGACCTGACCAAAAAGACTCTCCCTAGACAGGTCCTGTGGTCCCCGGAGTGCGAGATAGCATTTCATCAGTTAACCACTTAAGCCCCGGACCATTTGGTAGCTAAAGGACCAGAGGTGAATTCAGAATTTTGCACTGCGCTGCTTTAACTGTAAATTGTGCGGACATGCAATGTTGTACCCAAACAAAATTTGCGTCCTTTTCTTCCCACAAATAGATCTTTTATTTAATGGTATTTGATTGCCTCTGCGATTTTTATTTTTTGCGATATAAACGGAAAAAGACCGAAAATTTTGAAAAAAAATGATATTTTCTACTTTTTGTTATAAGAAAATCGAATAAACTCAATTTTAGTCATACATTTAGGCCAAAATGTATTCAGCCACATGTCTTTAGTAAAAAAAAATGTCAATAAGCGTATATTTATCGGTTTGCGCAAAAGTTATAGCGTTTACAAACTAGGGTACATTTTCTGGAATTTACACAGCTTTTAATTTATGACTGCCTATCTCATTTCTTGAGGTGCTAAAATGACAGGGCAGTACAAAACCCCCCCAAATGACCCCATTTTAGAAAGTAGACACCCCAAGGAAATTGCTGAGAGGCATGTTGAGCCCATTGAATATTTTTTTTTTTTGTCCCAAGTGATTGAATAATGACAAAAAAAAAAAAAAATTACAAAAAGTTGTCACTAAATGATATATTGCTCACACATGCCATGGTTATATGTGGAATTGCACCCCAAAATATATTCTGCTGCTTCTCCTGAGTACGGAGATACCACATGTGTGGGACTTTTTAGGAGCCTAGCCACGTACGGGACCCCGGAAACCAAGCACCGCCTTCAGGATTTCTAAGGGCGCAAATTTTTGATTTCACTCCTCACTACCTATCACAGTTTTGAAGGCCATAAAATGCCAAAATAGCACAAAACCCCCCCAAATGACCCCATTTTG
This sequence comes from Rana muscosa, assembly GCA_029206835.1. NCBI lineage: Eukaryota > Metazoa > Chordata > Amphibia > Anura > Ranidae > Rana > Rana muscosa. The sequence goes on along the minus strand of CM055122.1, from coordinate 748,368,308 downwards.
GAAAGTAGACACCCCAAGTTGTTTGCTGAGAGGCATGGTGAGTATTTTACAGCTCTCATTTGTTTTTGAAAATGAAGAAAGAACATTTTTTTTTTTTTCTTTTTTTTTTAAATTTTTAAAACTTTGTGACAAAAAGCGAGATCTGCAAAATACTCACAATACCTCTCAGCAAATAGCTTGGGATGTCTACTTTCCAAAATGGGGTCATTTGGGGGGGTTTTGTGCCATCTGGGCATTCCATGGCCTCCGAAACTGTGATAGGCAGTGAGAAGTGAAATCAAAAATTGACACCCTTAGAAAGCCTGAAGGCGGTGCTTGGTTTTTGGGGTCCCGTACGCGGCTAGGCTCCCAAAAAGTCTCACACATGTGGTATCCCCATACTCAAGAGTAGGGATGAGCTCGGTGTTCGAGTCGAACATACGTTCGACTCGAACATCGGCTGTTCGATCGTTCGCCGAACAACGAACGATTTGGGCCGTTCGCGCCTAATTCGCGGCCCACAATGCACTACGCCATCGCAGTGTCATCCAGGCGCTGTGATTGGCCAAGCATGCACTGTGACCCCGCATGCTTGGCCAATCACAGCGCCGGCAGCGAGGAGAGCAATGATTGGCCACAGGCAGGATGCCTGTGGCCAATTATTGCTGAGGGTGTTTAGTACACGCCCCACACTATAAAAGGCCGCCAGCACGGCGGCCTAGTGTAGTGTGTTCCGGAGCAGGGAAAGAGAAGCATAGGCAGGGACAGTGACATTTTTTTTTTCTTGCTTAACCTGGATTCCTTTAGTTTAGGGAAAGAGAAGGATAGGTAGGGAGAGTGTCAGTGTGTTTTACTGTGCTAAACCTTGTTTGTAGGGACAGGGAAGGACAGTGAGGGAAATTCTCATTGTGCTATACTGTGCTAAAGCATTCCTCATCAACCATCTTTAAAAAAAAAAAATTATAGGGACAGAAAACTATAGGTAGGGAGAGTGTCAGTGTGTTTTACTGTGCTAAACCTTGTTTGTAGGGACAGTGAAGGACAGTGAGGGAAATTCTCATTGTGCTATACTGTGCTAAAGCATTCCTCATCAACCATCTTTAAAAAAAATATATATATAGGGACAGAAAACTATAGGTAGGGAGAGTGTCAGTGTGTTTTACTGTGCTAAACCTTGTTTGTAGGGACAGGGAAGGACAGTGAGGGAAATTCTCATTGTGCTATACTGTGCTAAAGCATTCCTCATCAACCATCTTTAAAAAAAAAAATTATAGGGACAGAAAATTATAGGTAGGGAGAGTGTCAGTGTGTTTTACTGTGCTAAACCTTGTTTGTAGGGACAGGGAAGGACAGTGAGGGAAATTCTCATTGTGCTATACTGTGCTAAAGCATTCCTCATCAACCATCTTTGAAATCCTTGTTTTTTGGACAGTCAGGGAAATTGTCATTGTGCTATTCTGTGCGAAAGCAATCATCCTCAACCATATTTAGAAATCCTTAAGTAAAGGGACAGAGAAGGACACCTGAAGGTAGCCCTTATTGCTTTTTTTCCCATCTCCCTGCAGGCCATTAGAATGTCTGGAAGGCAAACAAGGAGAGGCAGACAGTCAGGAGGCAATAAAAGAGGGCAAGCAGGCTCTGTGTCTGGGGGCAACAGTGCTGGTCGTGGACGCGGTGCATTGTCATCAGCACATGGCCATGGGACACGCTTGTCCTTCTTTTCGGCAGCTGGACATGTTGAGCCACATCATGCCGAAGACTTGGTAGAGTGGATGACCAAGCCCTCCTCCTCCTCCTCATCCTCTCTCACCCAGGCTCAGGGTACTGGCAAAGCAGCTGCCAAAGCGTCCTCTTCCCTGGTATCAATGTCAGACTCATCATCAGTCACTCCTTCCCTAGACCCACCATGTCCTCCTCCTGAGGAGTCCCCCGAACTGTTTGAGCACAGTGTTGGGTACATGCTCCAGGAGGATGCCCAGCGTTTCGAAGGGTCTGATGATGAAACCCAGCTAGAGGAAGGCAGTAGCGTGAGAGCAGACAGAGGGGATGCTCAAGAAGGACACCAATCTGGCAGTCATGTTCCAGCAGCTGCAGCATACTGCCAGATTGGCTCCAGTGATGAGGAGGGAGGGGATGATGAGGTCACTGACTCCACGTGGGTGCCTAATAGGAGAGAGGAGGAGGAGGAGGATGAGGAGGAGGCACATCTCCAACGAGGCAGGATGCCCTTTGGTGGCCAGCGTAAGGGCAGTACACCGACGGAATCACACCGCAGAGCTCCGCCTGTGCAGGGCGCTGCCTCTGCCCGTCATTCAAAAAGTTCTTTGGTGTGGGCATTTTTTGAGGCTAGTGCATCAGATCGCACAGCTGCTGTTTGCAACATATGTCTCAAGCGTATATCGCGTGGCCAAAACATCAGCCGCTTGGGTACCACATGCCTGACCAGACATATGTTGACCTGCCATGCAGCTCGTTGGCAAGCCTACCTCAAAGACCCACACCAAAGAACAAAGCGGACCTCTCCTTGCACCGCATCAGCTGGGATCTCCAACCCCACTATAACTTCAGTCCTCTCTGAAACATGCACTGAGAGGAATGAAGGTGTAGAATTAGGTGTGTCACAGCCAAGTACTTGCGGCCACTCTGCTAGCAGTACACCGACGTCCGATTCTAGCAGGCAAATTTCCCTGCCCCAGCTGCTGGACCGTCGAAAGAAGTTCACTCCCAGCCATCCACATGCCCAGCGGTTGAATGCTAGCTTGGCTAAATTGCTAGCGCTTCAACTGCTGCCTTTTCAGTTGGTAGACTCGGCCCCCTTCCATGAGTTTGTGCAATGTGCGGTTCCTCAGTGGCAGGTTCCCAAACGCCACTTTTTCTCACGGAAGGCTATTCCGGCTCTCTACCGGCATGTGGAAGGCAATGTCTTGGCCTCGCTGGACAGGGCGGTCAGCGGTAAGGTGCATATTACCGCTGACTCATGGTCCAGCAGGCATGGACAGGGACGTTACCTTTCTTTCACGGCCCATTGGGTCACTCTTTTGGCAGCTGGGAAGGATGCAGGACAAGGTGCAGTAGTGTTGGAGGTTGTTCCACCGCCACGCCTCCAAAATGCTACTACTGGTTGTGACACACCTCTCTCCTCCACCCCCTCCTCTTCTTCTTCCTCCATGGCCTCTTCCTGTGCTTTGTCCTCTGAACCAGCGGTGCTCCGTAGGCGTTCAAGGGGCTACGCAAGTACGCAGGCAAAAAGATGCCATGCCGTGCTTGCGCTGGTGTGTTTGGGGGACAGAAGCCACCCTGGGGCAGAGGTCCTGTCTGCTCTGCAGGGCCAGGCCGAGAGGTGGTTGACGCCACGCCAGCTTAAGCCAGGAATGGTGGTTTGCGACAATTGCACCAACCTCCTCTCCGCCCTCCGACAGGGACAACTGACCCATGTGCCCTGTGTGGCTCACGTCCTTAACCTGGTGGTGCAGCGGTTCTTGGGCAGGTACCCGGGCTTACAGGATGTCCTGAGGCAGGCCAGGAAAGTCTGTGTGCATTTCCGCAGATCTTATAATGCCAGTGCTCGCCTGGCTGAGCTGCAAAAGGAGTTGAACCTGCCCAAGAACCGCCTTATATGTGACATGCCCACCAGGTGGAACTCAACGTTGGCCATGCTGCAGCGGCTGCACACGCAGCAGAGGGCCATCAATGAGTACCTGTGCGACTACGGCACCAGGACAGGGTCAGGGGAGCTTGGTTTTTTTCTCCACGCCAGTGGGGCATGATCAGGGATGCATGCACTGTCCTGGCACCATTTGGAGGAGGCCACGAGGATGGTGAGCAGTGACAGTGCATGCATCAGTGACACTGTACCTCTTGTCCACCTGTTGGAGCACACGCTGCGTGGAATAATGGACAGGGCACTTGAGGCAGAACAGAGGCAGGAAGAGGAGGACTTCCTTGCCTCTCAAGGCCCCCTTTACCCAGACAGTGTTCCTTCTGTCCCACCCATCGCACAGGAAGAGGACGAGGAGGAGGAGGAGGAGGAGGAGGAGGAGGAGGAGGAGGAGGAGGAGGATTGTGTCAGCATGGAGGTGGAGCCTGGCACTCAGCAGCATCAACAGCAGCAGTCTTTTAGGGATGATTTACAGTCCCAAGAAACCCGTGGACTTGTACGTGGCTGGGAGGAGGTGGCTGCGGATCATGTCGTCCTTAGTGACCCAGAGGACTCCGGACCGAATGCTTCAGCTAACCTACGCTGCATGGCCTCCCTGATCCTGCAAAGTCTGCGGAAGGATCCTCGTATTCTTCGGATCAAGGAGAGGGACCATTACTGGCTGGCCACTCTCCTTGATCCACGGTACAAGGGTAAGGTTGCGGACCTTATGTTACCGTCGCAGAGGGAGCAGAGGATGAGACAACTCCGGGAGGCCTTGCAGAAAGGTCTGTGCAACGCGTTCCCAGAGACTGGGAGGTTACAAACTCCTGGTCCTGGACAACGAGTTGCTGAGGCTTCGGCCAGTCAAAGAAGGAGCGGTGGGGAAGGTGGCCGTCTGACCGATGCGTTCAGACAATTCTTTAGTCCGCAGCCCCAAAGTATGATCGGTTCCAGCAACCATCGCCAGCGTCTGATAAACATGGTGCAGGAATATCTAGGGGCAAGGTCAGACTTGGACACCTTCCCCACCGAAAATCCTCTGGCTTACTGGGTCTTGAGGATGGATCACTGGCCAGAGCTTGCACAGTATGCAATTGAGCTACTGGCCTGTCCTGCATCCAGCGTTCTTTCGGAACGCACATTCAGTGCTGCTGGAGGATTTGTCACGGATCACAGGGTGCGCCTGTCCACCGACTCGGTTGATCGACTGACTTTCATCAAGATGAACCAGTCTTGGATCACCACCAGCTACCACACACCTGATGCTGATATAACAGACTAATTGATTTTAACATGTCACATCCCTTCAAGACTGATGCTGATGCTGAGTGCCTGTGCTGTTATGTTGACTGGCTATCCTCCTCCTCCGAGTCCTCAATGATACGATTGATGATGATAGCTTGGAAGATCATTTTTGTTTATGGGTGCCGCCACCAGTGCCTAACGCCCAATTTTTCAGCCCCTGTTTAACAGGGGCGTGTAATTACAATTTTTGAAGCAATACTTTGCAACAGGGCTCATTGCTGTGCTCCAAGTACAGTATCTGTGAGGGGTTGCAGTGTTGTGCCACCAGTGCCTAAGGCCCAATTTTTCAGCCCCTGTTTAACAGGGGCGTGTAATTACAATTTTTGAAGCAATACTTTGCAACAGGGCTCATTGCTTTGCTCCAAGTACAGTATCTGTGAGGGGTTGCAGTGTTGTGCCACCAGTGCCTAAGGCCCAATTTTTCAGCCCCTGTTCAACAGGGGCATGCAATTACAATTCTTGATCTAATAATTCACAGCAGGGCCCATTGCTGCACCCACCAAGAGTAACTGTCAGGGCTTACAGTGTTGTGGCACCAGCACCACCATCAAAGGCCCAATTTTTACTACCACTGTTCAACAATTATATGTAATTACAATTCCTGATATAATAGTTGACAGCAGGGCGTTCCAGCACCCACCAAGAGTAACTGTGAGTGCTTACAGTGTTGTGCCAACACCAACAACTAAGGGGCCTATTTCTGCAGAGTATATACGGCAGGTCCCTACTTTCAAACATCCAACTTACAAACGACTCCTACTTGCAAACGCAAGAAGACAACAGGAAGTGAGAGGAAATCTACCCCTAGGAAGGAAAATTCTCTCCTGTAAGAATTAATATGGGAGAAAGGTGTCTCCTCTGTACTGATGCTTTATCACCAATCCTTGTTTCAAGAAAAACACCACATTTCAAAAACAGTTGTCATTGGGACGGAAAGTGAGGTGAAATGTTCTGAACAGGGGCACTGACAGCAAAACAAATGTTACAGGGGTGATAACCCTTACCTATGTTTTCCAAAAAGTTTAAAAATAGATTTTTGGGCTGGAGCTACACTTAAACAATGTACCTGTTCAAAATTACAAACAGATTCTACATAAGAACAAACCTACAGTCCCTGTCTTGTATGCACCGCCTGTATACGGCTGTTCAGAGTATATAGGGCCTTTTTTATTTTATGTGCGGGGTTCCCCTTAATATCCATACAAGACCCAAAGGGGCTTAATGGGCTGGGGTAGGGGGGGGGGTCATGGGGTAGCTATGCCATTTTTCTTAAAGATTGTCATCCATATTACCGGGACCAGACATTACATTAAAGCCGCAAGCAGTTTTAAATGGCTTTTTTTTCCTTTAGAAGTGTCATTTTGTGCAGGGACAGTTCTAAACACGGGAAACACGTGGCACTTCACAGGCATACTTTAGACACCCCCCAGGTACGATATTTAAAGGAATATTTGACTTTTTTTTTTCACTTTATGCATCATTAAAATGACTGCTCCCGAAAAACGACCATTTTTAAAACTTCTTTTTGCATTGATACATGTCCCCTGGTGCAGAACCCGGGTTCCCAAACCCTTTTTAGGACAATAACATGCATAATAGTCGTTATAATTAGCACTTTAGAATTCGAACGTTCGCATCCATTGTATTTAATAGGGTTCTAATGTTCGCACAAACTTTCGGTCCGTTCGCGGGTTCTGGTGCGAACCGAACCAGGGGGTGTTCGGCTCATCACTACTCAGGAGAAGCAACAGAATGTATTTTGGGGTGTAATTCCACATATGCCCATGGCATGTTTGAGCAATATATCATTTAGTGACAACTTTGTGCAAAAAAAAAAAAAAAAAAAATTTTTCCGCAACTTGTGTCAACATATAAAATATTCCATGGACTCGACATGCCTCTCAGTATATAGCTTGGGGTGTCTACTTTCCAAAATGGGGTCATTTGGGGGGGTTTTGAACTGTTCTGGCATTTTATACACAACATTAGGAAGCTTACATCCACTCTTCTAACCACTTGAAGACAAAGCCCTTTTTGACACTTTTTGTTTACATGAAAACATATTTTTTTTTGCAAGAAAATTATGTTGAACCCCCAAACATTATATATATTTTTAAAGCAAAGGCCCTACAGAATAAAATGGTGGGTGTTGCATTTTTTTTTCTACACAGTATTTGCGCAGCGATTTTTCAAACGCATTTTTTTGGGAAAAAATACACTTTTTTTAATTTTAATGCACTAAAACACACTATATTGCCCAAATGTTTGATGAAATAAAAAAGATGATCTTAGGCCGAGTACATAGATACCAAACACGACATGCTTTAAAATTTCGCACAAACGCGCATTGGCGACAAACTACATACATTTTTAAAAGCATTTAAAAGCATTTACAGGTTACCCCGTTAGATTTACAGAGGAGGTCTACTGCTAAAATTACTGCCCTCGATCTGACCTTCGCGGTGATACCTCACATGCATGGTGCAATTGCTGTTTACATATGACGCCAGACCGACGCTTGCGTTCGCCAATGGGCAAGAGCAGGGCAGGACACGGGTGCTTTTTTTTTTATTTTTTTTTATTTTTTTATTATTAATTTTGCTTTTTTATTTTATTTTTAAACTGTTGCTTCCATATTTATTTATTTTTATCACTTTTATTGTTATCTCAGGGAATGTAAATATCCCCTATAATAGCAATAGGTAATGACAGGTACTCTTTTTTGAAAAAACTGGGGTCTATTGGACCCTAGATCTTTCCTCTGCCCTCAAAGCATCTGACCACACCAAGATCGGTGTGATAAAATGCTTTCCCAATTTCCCAATGGCGCTTTTTATATCCGGGGGGGGGGACATTCCCTCCCACTGCTTGTAAAAGCAGTCCAGAGGCTAATTAGCCACTAGGATTGCTTTTACATGAAAGCCGGCCGCTGGCTGAAAAGAATGATACCAAGATGATACCTAAACCCGCAGGCATCATTCTGGTATAAACATTCAAAGTCCAGCAACATACCAGTACGTTGCTGGTCCTTGTTGGACATGTATTGTAATCTTTTTTTTCATGCAGCCTGTTGGCTGAACGAAAAAAAAAGATTGATCGGTGGGTATGCCCACCATTAGAATACCGCCCTTCATCCACCCACTTCTAATGATGGGCATACATGCACCATTTATATATGCCGAAGCATGGGGGCATCTTCTCGCAAAAGTTATGCCGCGTACACATGGTCAGACTTTTCCACGGGCAAGCCTCCGTCGGAATTTCGACCGTATATACGCGGCATTAGGAGCAAAATCGCTCCTCCGCTCCTGCTGCCCCAATGCTTCGGCATATATGCTTTTTTTTTTTAACTGTGGTGGTGAAATCACCTCCTACAGCACTGGAGTCGCAGGGATCAGGCCTGTCTCTGCGAACGCTGCAGTTATGTGTGTTGTGTTTTGCAAGTGACAGTGATCGATCGATACTGCACTTCGGTGGCCTGGGCTGGACGGAGGGGCAAAACGCAGGTGCTAGCAGGTATCTGGGCTGATCCCACTAACAGTGCGTTTTTGGGAACCCTAAACTGCTGGGGACGCTAGTATAGATCTGATCAGATCAGATATTGAGCTGATCAGATACTATACCACTAAGGGGGGTGTATGCTTCACGTGTGGGTGTTAGCGCTACTGGCACTAACCTGACGCTGCCTGGGGTGTGACGCAGACCCTCTCTGACGCTAAAACCTAACTGATATCACCCGCCGGGCGATCAGGGGGTTAAACCTTTATTGGGTTATATACGGCGGGTGCCCTGACACTATAAAAAGCAAACTAACTAACCAGCGTCACCCATAACACTTATATGATGATCACTGGTGAAAGGGTTAACTAGGGGTAATTAGGGGGTTAAAACCTTTATTAGGTAATATATGGGGGTACCTGACGCTATATAAAAACCTGACGGCGAACCTAAAAAAAAATTACTGGCTACCTATCGGCATCACCGACACTAAGACAACGATCATAAAAACGATTGCTTAGCGACAGTGGTGATAGGGGGTGAAAGGGTTACCTGGGGGGCGATCAGGGGGTTAAACCTTTATTAGATAATATATGGGGGTACCTGACGCTATAAAAACCTGCGGCGAACCTAAAAAGAATTACTGGCTACCGATCAGCATCACCGACGCTAAGACATCGATCAGAAAAATTATCGCTTAGTGACAGTGGTGATAGGGGGTGAAAGGGTTACCTGGGGGGGTGATCAAGGGGGTTAAACCTTTATTAGGTAATATATGGGGGTACCCGACGCTATAAAAACCTGCGGCGAACCTAAAAAAAATTACTGGCTACCGATCAGCATCACCGACGCTAAGACATCGATCAGAAAAATGATCGCATAGCGACGGCGGTGCTAGGGGGTGAAAGGGTTACCTGGGGGGTAATCAAGGGGGTTAAACCTTTATTAGGTAATATATGGGGGTACCCGACGCTATAAAAACCTGCGGCGAACCTAAAAAAAATTACTGGCTACCGATCAGCATCACTGACGCTAAGACATCGATCAGAAAAATGATTGCTTAGTGACGGCGGTGCTAGGGGGTGAAAGGGTTATCTGGGGGGTGATCAGGGGGTTAAACCTTTATTAGGGGGGGTTAGGGGGCTACACTGGACCTAAAACTAAATGTAGTGACACTTTTACAGTCACAAATGTCACTGATTGCAGTGATCACTAAATAAATGGTCACTGCAATCAGTGACACTGTGACTGGGGGCTGGGGGGGGCTGGGGGGCGATTTATGTGCCTGTGTGTCCTGGTGTCAGTGTGCTGTTTTGTGTACTAACCTGCATCTTCTCCTGTACGGCGCTCGGTATATGTGAGCGCCCCAGGAGAGATGACATCACTTCCTCCTTCCTGGCAGGCAGGGGAAGCTCTCTCATTCGCCGGGAGCGATCGAGAGGGGGTGGCCGGAATCGAACGGCCGTCCCCTCATGCCGGATCGCTCCCGAAGGTAAAACGACCACCCACTGTAAAGAAGGGGGGTCCGATCGGACCCCCCAACTATACAAAGGCAATCACGTATATGTACGTGATTCTGCCTGTCGGTGCCATTCTGCTGACGTATATTTACAGTGGGCGGTCGTTAAGTGGTTAAAAACCGCCCTAACGCAAGCTCCCATACTGGCGGCCCCTGATCCCAACAAACGCTTTGTCATTCATACAGATGCCTCTATGTTCGGACTGGGAGCCGTACTAAGCCAAGTTGGCGATGACGGGAAAGAGCACCCCGTGGCATATCTCAGCCGCAAATTGTTACCCCGTGAAGTTGGATATGCTGCCGTGGAAAAAGAGTGTTTGGCCTTAGTCTGGGATTTAAAGAAATTGCAGCCCTACGTGTATGGACGCTCTTTTACCGTCATGACGGACCACAATCCCTTGATATGGTTTAACCGGGTGGCGGGAGAGAACGGGCGATTACTAAGGTGGAGCCTGGCTTTGCAACCGTACAATTTTACCATACAATATCGGCCAGGGCCTCAAAACGGGAATGCGGATGGGTTATCCCGGCAGACAGACCTGGAACCTTAAGACTACTTTTCCAACATCCTCGAGTTGACCCGTTTGGGGTCCCACTGTGGCTGTTGGACTGTTTCCCAGGAGGGAGTATTGTCATGAACCTTTGAATACTGAAGTATTTCTCCTTTGAATCTATTACACAGTGGGGGGGTCTTCTGCCCTGTCTTAAGGCTAACCCCCCCTCCAGACGGCTCCATGGTCTCTCTCAGCCGCCCCGCCTCCTCTCTATTAGCCGCCCCCCCCTCCTCTCTCTCAGCCGCCCCCCCTCCTCTCTATTAGCCCCCGCCTCTCTATTAGCCCCCCCGCCACTCTATTAGACCCCCTCATCTCTCTCGGCCGCCCCCCCTCCTCTCTCTCAGCCGCCCCCCCCTCTCTCTATTAGCCACCCCCCCTCCTCTCTATTAGCTGCCCCCCGCCTCTCTATCAGCCGCCCCCCCTCCTCTCCATGAGCCGCCCCCCTCCTCCTCTCTGTCAGCCGCCACCCCCTCTTCCTCTCTGTCAGCCGCCACCCCTCTTCCTCTCTGTCAGCCGCCACCCCCCTCTTCCGCTCTGTCAGACCCCCCTCCTCCGCTCTGTCAGACCCCCCTCCTCCTCTGTCAGACCCCCCTCCTCCTCTGTCAGACCCCCCTCCTCCTCTCTGTCAGACCCCCCTCCTCCTCTCTGTCAGACCCCCCTCCTCCTCTCTGTCAGACCCCCCTCCTCCTCTCTGTCAGACCCCCCTCCTCCTCTCTGTCAGACCCCCCTCCTCCTCTCTGTCAGACCCCCCTCCTCCTCTCTGTCAGATGTGTGGCAGGTGACATCATGGCAAGTGACAATCCGCCTCGTGTGGCAGGTGACGTTGTGGCAAGTGACAATCTGCTACGTGTGGCAGGTGACGTCGTGGCAATCCACAATGTGTGGCAGGTGACGTCGTGGCAAGTGACAATCTGCAATGTGTGGCATCGTGGCAAGTGACCATCCGCAATTTGTGGCAGATGGCATCGTGGCAAGTGACAATCCGCAACAAGTGACAATCCGCAACAAGTGACAATCTGCATCTGGTGGCAGGTGACGCGGCAAGTGACACACTCAGGGCTCCCACTGATTCTGCATTATTGTGAGTTGAACCATTTTATTTTATATAACAATGTAATAATAGAAATAATGCACTTCAATAATTTTTTTTGCGATTCGGCACTGCATCAATGTAACTGACAATTGCGCGGTCGTGTGACGTTGTACCTAAACAAATAGATCTTTCTTTTGGTGGTATTTGATCACTTCTGCAGTTTTTATTTTTTGTGCTATAAACAAAAATAGCGACAACTTTGAAAATAATTTTTTATTTAACTTTTTGCTATAATAAACATCCAAAAAAATTAAAATAAAAATGTCTTCATCAGTTTAGGTCGATATGTATTCTTCTACATATGTTTGGTAAAAAAAATATTTACAACAATAAGTGTATATTGACTAGTTTGCACAAAAGTTATTGCGTCTACCAAATAGAGGATAGATTTATGGCATTTTTATTATGATTATATATTTTTTACTAGTAATGGCGGTGATCTGCGATTTTTAGCGAAATTGTGACATTGTGGTGGACAGATTGGACACTTTTGACACTTTTTTGGGACCAGTAACATTTATACAGCGATCAGTGCTCTAAAAATGCACTGATTACTGTGTAAATGTCACTGTCAGGAAAGGGGTTAAATGTGTTCCCTGGGAGGTGTTTCTAACTTGGGGGATGGGACTGACTGGAGGAGGAGAGAGATCTCTGTTCCTAATCACTAGGAACAGCAGACCTGTCTCTCCTCCCCTGTCAGAATGGGGATCTGTCTGTTTACATTGACAGATCCCCGTTCTGGCTCTGTGGAGCGATCGCGGGTGGCCGGCTGACATCGCGGCCAACGGCCACGCACAGGTCCTTTTATACTCATATATACATGTATAGAGCCATGACAGGTCCTCTTTATACTCCTACATACAGTAGGTGCCGCCGACATTATATATTTATCACGATCCTATCGCGGAGATTCTCTGCAACAGGGGTGCCGACATCTAGTGACAGGGTGGCGACACATCTCGCGCTCGCTGCAATGGCGAAGAGACGCGGCACTGTATTGAACGGGGATCCGACGTGGATTCCCGCCAATACCAGGCACTGTGTTTGGTATGAATCCTGAGCGGGCACTCCACGCCAATTTTTAAAAGAAAAAAACGGCATGGGTTCCCCTCCAGGAGCATACCAGGCCCTTGGGTCTGGTCTGGATTTGAAGGAGAAACCCTACGCCGAAAAAACGGCGTGAGGGTCCCCCTCAAAATCCAAACCAGACCCTTATCCGAGCACGCAACCTGGCAGGCCGCAGGGGGGGACGAGAGAGCGGCCCCCCCTCCCTCCTGAACCGTACCAGGCCGCATGCCCTCAACATGGGGGTTTGGTGCTCTGGGTCAGGGGGACGACCTGCGGCCCCCCAACCCCAGAGCACCCTGCCCCCATGTTGATGAGGACAGGGCCTCTTCCCGACAACCCTGGCCGTTGGTTGTCGGGGTCTGCGGGCGGGGGGCTTATCGGAATCCGGGAGCCCCCTTTAATAAAGGGGGCCCCAAGATCCCGCCCCCCCCACCCTATGTGAATGAGTATGGAGTACATCGTACCACTACCCATTCACCTTGTGGAAAAAAAGTCAATAAAAAAACACACACAGCTTTTTAAAGTAATTTATTGCATAGCTCCGGGGGTCTTCTTCCGACTTCGGGGGTCTCCGGTGTCGTCGCCGCGCTCTCCGGTTCTTTCTTCTGCCGGGCCACCGCTATCTTCTTCCAGCTCTTTTGCTAGCGGGGCCCGGTCTTCTCCGACGCCTTCTTCCCTCTTCTCCTCTCCGGTTCTTTCTTTCTTCTGCCGGGCCTCCGCTATCTTCTTCCAGCTCTTTTGCTAGCGGAGGCCCGGTCTTCCCCATCGTCTCGTCCGGCTCTCCGTTGTCTTTCTGCCGGCCCCTCCACTATCTTCTCCCAGCTCTTTTGCTAGTGGAGGGGCCGGTCTTCCCGTCGTCGCCATCTTCTTTCCTCTTCTCCTCCTCGGTGTTGACTCGTCGCTTCCTCTCGCAGTAATGCTAAATCTTCGGTCAGCAGAGATTTATATAGGCTTCTCATGACGTCACAGTCACATGACGTCACAGTCACATGGTCCGGGGCCACCCGGAACATGTGACTGACGTCATGAGAAGCCTATATAAATCTCTGCGAACCGAAGATTTAGCATTACTGCGAGAGGAAGCGACGAGTCAACATCGAGGAGGAGAAGAGGGAAGAAGACGCCGACGATGGGAAGACCGGCCCCTCCACTAGCAAAAGAGCTGGGAGAAGATAGTGGAGGGGCCGGCAGAAAGACAACGGAGAGCCGGACGAGACGACGGGGAAGACCGGGCCTCCGCTAGCAAAAGAGCTGGAAGAAGATAGCGGAGGCCCGGCAGAAGAAAGAAAGAACCGGAGGGGAGAAGAGGGAAGAAGGCGACGGAGAAGACCGGGCCCCGCTAGCAAAAGAGCTGGAAGAAGATAGCGGTGGCCCGGTAGAAGAAAGAACCCGAGAGCGCGGCGACGACACCGGAGACCACCGAAGTCGGAAGAAGACCCCCGGAGCTATGCAATAAATTACTTTAAAAAGCTGTGTGTGTTTTTTTATTGACTTTTTTTCCACCAGGTGAATGGGTAGGGGTACGATGTACCCCATACTCATTCACATAGGGTGAGGGGGCCGGGATCTGGGGGCCCCCTTATTAAAGGGGGCTCCCGGATTCCGATAAGCCCCCTGCCCACAGACCCCGACAACCAAATGGCCAGTGTTGTCGGGAAGAGGCCCTGTCCTCATCAACATGGGGGCAGGGTGCTCTGGGGTTGGGGGGCCGCAGGTCGCCCCCCTGCCCCAGAGCACCAAACCCCCCCATGTTGAGGGCATGTGGCCTGGTACGGTTCAGGAGGGAGGGGGGGCGCTCTCTCGTCCCCCCCTCTTCCCCTGCGGCCTGCCAGGTTGCGTGCTCGGATAAGGGTCTGGTTTGGATTTTGAGGGGGACCCCCACGCCGTTTTTTCGGCATAGGGCTTCCTCTTCAAATCCAGACCAGACCCAAGGGCCTGTGGTATGCTCCTGGAGGGGGAACCCATGCCGTTTTTTTCTTTAAAAATTGGCGTGGAGTTCCCGCTCAGGATTCATACCAAACACAGTGCCTGGTATTGGCGGGAATCCACGTCGGATCTCCGTCTACCGGCAATGCGTGTCGCTCATCGTGAAAGGAACATTTTTCCTTTCCCGATGACAAGACAGCTCGGCGCTGGCTCTCGCGACGGAGCTCATAGGGTGTCAATCTCGCCGCTAGAAGCGGCGAGATTGACACAATATCGGCGGCACCTACTGTACATGTATAGTGGCATGACAGGTCCTCTTTATACTCCTACATACATGTATATTGCCATGACAGGTCCTCTTTATACTCCTACATACATGTATAGTGCCATGACAGGTCCTCTTTATACTCCTACATACATGTATAGTGCCATGACAGGTCCTCTTTATACTCCTATGCATGTATAGAGCCATGACAGGTCCTCTATATACTCCTATATACATGTATAGAGCCATGACAGGTCCTCTTTATACTCCTATGCATGTATAGAGCCATGACAGGTCCTCTTTATACTCCTACATACATGTATAGTGCCATGACAGGTCCTCTTTATACTCCTACATACATGTATAGAGCCATGACAGGTCCTCTTTATACTCCTATATACATGTATAGAGCCATGACAGGTCCTCTTTATACTCCTATGCATGTATAGTGCCATGACAGGTCCTCTTTATACTCCTATGCATGTATAGAGCCATGACAGGTCCTCTTTATACTCCTACATACATGTATAGAGCCATGACAGGTCCTCTTTATACTCCTACATACATGTATAGAGCCATGACAGGTCCTCTTTATACTCCTACATACATGTATAGAGCCATGACAGGTCCTCTTTATACTCCTATGCATGTATAGAGCCATGACAGGTCCTCTTTATACTCCTACATACATGTATAGAGCCATGACAGGTCCTCTTTATACTCCTATATACATGTATAGAGCCATGACAGGTCCACTTTAGTTATGATATAAAATAATGAATATGGGGGCATTTTGGTGGGCGTGATTTTTTTTTTTTTGGGGGGCAGCATTTCATTCTTGGTACCAGGCAGCACAATGTCTTGGGCCGGCACTGTGTATTGTTATTACAATGCTGATGTTATTAAATTAGGTTTGTGACCATAGGATTTCCTTAAGGGCTTGTTTGCATTTGCTTCGCTATCTGAAACATGATCTGCGTTCAGATTGATCTTTAGTGAGCATTTGACAGGCAGTGAGGAGTCATTGCTTCACCTCCCCACCACCTGTTTTAGCCCTCTAAGAACTGGACAACTACTCCACAATTGCACATATTGTAGGGCGGTTGCAGTGCGGCTCCAATCACTTGAATGGGTCATGCTCGGCAGGTGTATCACCCACCAAGCTCAATAGGGTAAAATTCCTGCCGTGACCACGAAGCAAAGCATTGCGGCTGCGCCTTGTGTACATCCCTGACTGCTGCCTCTGCAACAAAAAGGGGGTGCAGTGGAGGGGTGGTAAAAATGTGTCTCAACCGTTCAGTTTTACTGTCCCCCAACTGCAAGGGTAAACAAGCCCTTAAAGTGAACAAGATTTTGCATTTAAGAGGACTGGATAATTGAAGTAAATATTGTGTGACAATATCACTTCTTTAGTAAATCAGCCCAGCTGTATTCTCACCTCAAACAGGAAGATAGGAGTGCACTGGATTTCTGACATATCAACTAGTAGTCTTCGATATTTTTTTTCTCATACTTTGTTAGTCATTAAGACTATTACTATAGCTATTAATGAAATTATTACTTATTGCAGTGAAATTTATTCTGTAAATATATTTGATTTACCATCAAGCTGTCTAAGATTTGTCACCACTGCAAACCATGGTATAAGATCAGGACAGTTTATATATCAATTGGTTCACCTATAGCTCTCACTTACAGTATCTCACAAAAGTGAGTACACCCCTCACATTTTTTAAATATTATATCTTTTCATGTGACAACACTGAAGAAATGACACTTTGCTTCAGTGTAAAGTAGTGAGTGTACAGCTTGTATAACAGTGTAAATTTGCTGCCAAAATAACTCACACAGCCATTAATGTCTAAACTGCTGGCAACAAAAGTGAGTACACCCCTAAGTGAAAATGTCCAAATTGGGCCCAAAGTGTCAATATTTTGTGTGGCCCCCATTATTTTCCAGCACTGCCTTAACCCTCTTGGGCATGGAGTTCACCAGAGCTTCACAGGTTGCCACTGGAGTCCTCTTCCACTCCTCCATGATGACATCACAGAGCTGGTAGATGTTAGAGATCTTGCGCTCCTCCACTTTCCATTTGAGAATGCCCTACAGATGCTCAATAGGGTTTAGGTCTGGAGACATGCTTGGCCAGTCCATCACCTTTACCCTCGGATTCTTTAGCAAGGCAGTGATCATCTTGGAGGTGTGTTTGGGGTCGTTATGTTGGAATACTTCCCTGTGGCCCAGTCTCCGAAGGGAGGGGATCATGCTCTGCTTCAGTATGTCACAGTACATGTTGGCATTCATGGTTCCCTCAATGAACTGTAGCTCCCCAGTGCCGGCAGCACTTATGCAGCCCCAGACCATGACACTCCCACCACAATGCTTGACGGTAGGCAAGACACACTTGTCTTTGTACTCCTCACTGGGTTACCGCCACACACGCTTGACATCATCTGAACCAAATAAGTTCATCAGACCACAGGACATGGTACCAGTAATCCATGTCCTTAGTCTGCTTGTCCTCAGCAAACTGTTTGTGGGCTTTCATGTGCATCATCTTAAGAAGAGGCTTCCTTCTGGGATGACAGCCATGCAGACCAATTTGATGCAGTGTGCGGCGTATGGTCTGAGCACTGACAGGCTGACCCCCACCCCTTCAACCTCTGCAGCAACGCTGGCAGCACTCATATGTCTATTTCCCAAAGACAACCTCTGAATACGATGCTGAGCACATGCACTCAACTTCTTTGGTCGACCATGGAGAGGCCTGTTCTGAGTGGAACCTGTCCTGTTAAACCGCTGTATGGTCTTGGCCACCATGCTGCAGCTCAGTTTCAGGGTCTTGGCAATCTTCTTATAGCCTAGGGCATCTTTATGTAGAGCAACAATTCTTTTTTTTCAGATCCACAGAGAGTTCTTTGCCATGAGGTGCCATGTTGAACTTCCAGCGACCAGTATGAGAGAGAGTGAGAGTGATAACACCAAATTTAACACACCTGCTCCCCATTCACACCTGAGACCTTGTAACACTAACAAGTCACATGACACCGGGGAGGGAAAATAGCCAATTGGGCCCAATTTGGACATTTTCACGTAGGGGTGTACTCACTTTTGTTGCCAGAGGTTTAGACATTAATGGCTGTGTGTAAAGTTATATTGAGGGGACAGCAAATTTACACTGTTATACAAGCTGTACACTCACTACTTTACATTGTAGCAAAGTGTCGTTTCTTCAGTGTTGTCACATGAAAATATATAATAAAATATTTACAAAAATGTGAGGGGTGTACTCACTTTTGTGAGATACTGTACATCAAGGTACTAATAGAATAGAATGCAAGAAATATGCCAGCCAGTTCGGATTTTAAAAGAAAATAAATTTATACTCACCTAGGTGGATGCATCATTGATCTGATGCTTCAACTGTCCCCCACCGCCTCTACACCGAGAACTGAGTGATCAAAGACCGCTGATCGCTCAGTTCTCGGTCTTCAGTGAGCAGAGAGAGCCAGTGACTGTTAGTCACTGGCTCTCTGCTCTTCCCCTCCAGCATTTACTGGAGTGTCTGGCTGTTCAGGGGGCAGGAACACCTGGCTCAGGCACTCAGCGGTTATTATTATGATGTTTTAGGGAAGCCAAACAGCTGAACCATCTAATGTTATCTTACATCTCTAATAGTGTCAATAAACCCACACCAGCAGAAACTGTCAGTGCATGCTATATTACATGCTGTTCATACACGTTCAGTCACTATGGGATTCATTTTCTGTATTCTGCAAAAACCTGGTTGATCCTGCTGTTTACTGTCTCTCCTTCCTGGTCTGCATCCCCACTTCAGCCTGAGATTGTATAGACCAGCTGTTGCCACATCTATTGAGCTTGCTCTAGTTTCAGTTCCCTTCTGAACTGTTCATTTTCTCCTTTTTCTTATCTGTGTAGCCCACTCCCTCCTTCCTCCTCCATGCCCACTAAACAGCTGTACACTATGGGAGGGGGAGATTACATGTTGATTGATTGAGATGTCATCTCCCTGTAATTCTAAGCACATACAAACAATGGACACAGGCTAAAGGGGTGTGAAAAAGGCTGGCAGAACCTCCCCCTATATAGCCCACACCATGTTTAAGCACAAAAATAGTACCTGTAACGATTTGATTTAAAAAATATATTTGTATGCAAATTTGTTTATTGATATTATTTATTTTTACTCTGTATTCCAAAGGCTGTTTCTTTTATTTTGATCACGTGACCAACAGCAGAGGACTAGAAACTCCTCCTGCTGATGTTCCCCTGCAGACAGGCTGGGAAAGATCTGGGCCATGTGACAACTGTATATCGATTATGAAAAAAGGTGCTTAGATTTTTTTTTTCATTCAAATATTTACAGTGCCATCATTCACATGCATAAAGAGAAGGGATAATGTAAATTGAACAATGTGCATTTAGTATCACTTTAAAGTGGAGTTCCACCCAAAAATGTAACTTCCGCTGCCTGGATTCCTTCCCCCCTCTGGTGTCATTTTTGGCACCTTTCAGGGGAGAGGGGGGGGAGCAGATACCTGTCTAATACAGGTATTTTCTCCCACTTCCGGTGAAAGATCTCCGCAGTATCCGCGGCAATCAACGCCATGTCCGGCCCCTCCTCCGTACCCTTCGCCCCGCTGTCTGCTGGGAGACACACAGGTCCAAGAAGACAGCAGGGACCAGTCACAAAGCAAGGCTTCACTTACCGATTCCCTTACTGAAGATGCCGGCGCCTCCACCCGAGAGCCGAGGGACAGGTCGGCTTCGGGTGAGGACATTGCAGGTGCCCTGGACAGGTAAGTGTCCTTATTTTAAAAGTCAGCAGCTGCAGTATTTGTAGCTGCTGACTTTGAATTTTTATTTTTTTACGACGAGACTCCGCTTTAAGGAGTTTAGCATCTGCACTCCTACCGCAACTAGGAATAGTGAATTCCCCATTTCCTATTGGAGTTTTCCTTTATGTCATTATATTGAGAAAGCAATAGGAAAAGCGAGACCATCCAAAGCTCCTCAAGGCAGGCAGAACAAAGGCAAGAGATCTCACTGCTAAAGCTCCAAGAGATACAAGAAGCTTAGCGACTCTGCCCGTAACTAAAATATACCTTTGGGATGAACCTTTTAACCTGCTTTCAGTTATGATTGCACATACTACATATATTGTCAAGTTTCCAAGCAAATATGTCAAAACCATGAAAAACAGATGATGTGGAAAATCCCTATGGGTACCATTATGTCAAAGTAGTAATTTAGCGATATGACTGAAATTATTACAACCTCCTTTCCTATGTGCCATATCCATTACATAGAAAACGCCTTAATTTTTTTGTCGTTTTTACACTATAGAAATATCATTGAAATTCCTTTCCTATATGCCCTATTTATATAAAACGCGCTTCAGTCTTCTAGTCCAAACGCTACCCGATTATCTTCATGATGGAATACAACTCTGGGTTATCCAAAAATGTACACTTTTTTTTTCCACCATATGAATAAAAGCATCACATTTTTTTGCTGGGCAAAACTATTACACTGGCTTACTTTTACCAAATATGAATAGATTTGTGTTGCACTGCGACTGTCTAGCCAGTGATTACAGTAATGTTATAGACATGCAGCCTCTCACACCAAGCAAAGAGTATTTTAAAAAACATGGAATGAAAACATAGCAAGTGCAAATCTTCAGATTTCAATCTCTAAGCTTGTGAGAATTCACAGACATTAAACTCTCCATAATCATTAGACTGTGTGTCATTCTTCAGTGAATTCCAGTTCCAGCTTTTATCATTCTAATGTTCACAAACTGTAACCTTATCCTTCAGTCAGGCCATAAGCCAAAATGTCTAACTTAATAGCACAAGTGAACTGTGGGATAAGGTCAGCGTTAGAAAGACTGGTGGGAATACGGACCATTAGCTTTCAATTTGGCAAAGCATCTTTGTCTATAACTTGAGAAACATGCGTTCAGTTTCATTGCAATAACCCTACTTAGCCATCAAGAACTCAGCACCAGCCCTGAAAACACAAAAACATTACAGTCCTCATTTCACTAAAGCGGTCCTAATACGGAAATAAAATAACATTCATGAATTCAGTAAGATTTGCTTCGAACATATAGCTGACATGCCTAAACAACAAATCAAATGGATAATACAGTCTCAAGTTAGGTGTAAAAAGTAGGTTAAGCAAAAATCCATGTCAGGTATTTTTTTTTCTTGCAATTCAAGGCACCGCTAGAGAAATTTTCCTTTAGTCCCCTTTCCATCTGATTGCCCCATAGAGGAGAGCGGGACTGTGTCCGTGTCTGCTCTGCATAGCTGAGCGGACACAGACCTGTCCCCCGCCTGCTCAGCGGGGATCAGTGGAGCGATTCACTACTGAGCATGCGGATTCGGCTTAGCGGAGGAGCTCGTGTGAAAGGGGCCAAACGTTTATCCAGCTGACCACATTTTATCATATATGTAAGAAGCGAGGTAACTCTCCAACAGCAACAAACAAAACCTTCCTGTCTCAACTCTTAAAATAATGTTGGGCTGTGAGGCAACAGGCAGCTTTGCATTCTATCAATGAATACAAAGCTTCCTCTGATTGACTAAGTCGGAGAGGCAGGTGATGACGGCACAATCTCTTTGTTTTCATTTATAAGATACAAAGCTGCCTATGAATGGCTGAGTGACACTCAGCCTAAAACTATTTTGTTCTGGGTGTGACAGGGAGGTCTTTTCTCACACCCAGAACACAGTGCTGTATACTGGATGTAGTCAAGGCTACATATAGTTCATAGAGCGTTTCGTGGGTGCACATGTTAGTGAAGGAAATACATAGTTTGTTTGGGCCAGCTTGGCCCAAATGAACTATTTAAAGTGAAAGTAAACCTGGACATCAGCTTTAAGTAGTGGAGGGCTGGATCCCTAGTTAGATGTTAATGTATCAAAGTTCAGAGTTTTCAGATTTTTAAATATGTCTGCGCCCCTGCTGCACATTTTCACTCACTTTACGTCTGGTCAAACCTTCATCGGCTGAAAAAACAAACAAGAGAAAGGGTCTCTAACAGACATATGTTCTAATTCCCACAATATAAAAAAAAATAAAAATCAGGAAAAGGAAGCAGCCGGAAACTCCATAACATCAAGCGTATTTATTGTAAAGCCTTCACAGTGAGTACAGTCAGCAGCAGACTGGTTTCGGCAATAAGCCTTGTTCACAGCTGTGTTTCCACATTTTGTCGTGTTACAACTAAAAACATAAATTTATTTTATTGGGATTTTATGTGATAGACTAAACACAAAGTGGCAAAAAATTGTTAAGTGGAAGGAAAATGAAAAATGGTTTCCAATTTTTTACAAATAAATAGGTGAAAAGTGTGGTGCACATTTGTATTCAACCCCCTTTACTCTGATACCCCTAACTAAAATCCAGTGGAACCAATTGCCTTCAGAAGTCACCTAATTAGTAAATAGAGTCCACCTGTGTATAATTTAATCTCAGTATAAACCACAGCTGTTCTGTGAAGCCCTCAGAGGCTTGTTAGAGAACCTTAGTGAACAAACAACATCATGAAGGCTGAGGAACACACCAGACAGGTCAGGGATAAAGTTGTGGGGAAGTTTAAAGAAGGGTTAGTTACATAGTAGATCGTCAACATCACCTACTATCTATCTCTACCTCTGGACCCTCCCACTGTCGCTTAGTTTAAAAGCTCTGCCAACTTTTCGGCCATATTCACTCCCAGCAGATCTGCACCCTCCTCATTTAGGTGCATTCCGTCCTTTATAAGAGCTGGTGACTGACTGAAAAGTCGGCCCAGATCTCCAGGAACTCAAATTTTCTTAGGTTATAACAAAAATATCCCAAGCTTTGAACATCTCACGGAGCACTGTTCAATCCGAAAATGTAAAGAATATGCCATAACTGCAAACCTACCAAGACATGGCCGTCCACCTAAACTCACAGGCCGGGCAAGGAGAGCATTAATCATTGAAGCAGCCAAGAGACCCATGGTAACTCTGGAGAAGCTGCAGCGATTCACAGCTCAGGTGGGGAGAAACTGTCCGTAGGACAACCTTTATGGACGTTCCTTCCAATATATACCAAATCCCCCCCTGCTTATGCCTCCTTTTTTTAAAAAAATGTTTTAGTGGATTACCAAGTTGCATAGGTAGCAACTGCAATGTCTGGAAGATATGTACTGTGTATCTGCAAATATATGAAATATCCTTGATGGAATATTTATTAACTATTTACTATTGTGCAATATTTGGTTCGGATGAAATATAAAAAAAGTATTGATATATAGCAAAATGCATAAAATTTAAATATGAAATTGTATTGCGATTTGAACCAATTAAAAGCTGTCCTCCATCAAAGTTATCTCTTTGTGTCCGTGTGCCTCATACAAAGTCCCGCCCTCTACTTTCCTTTTTGAATACTAAACCCGGGATGGAGGAGGGGATCTGAACCTCATTTAAAGTCCCAAAAAAAACCTTCTTTTTTTTCCCCTTTTTTATCATACCCAAAAAGACTTGCAGCTCTAATTTCAGCGAAAGGTGGTTCTACAAAGTATTGACTGAATACAAATGCACGCCACACTTTTCACCTTTTCTTTTGTGAACAATTTTGAAAACCATTTATCATTTTCCTTCCACTTTACAATTATGTGCCACTTTGTGTTGGTCTATCATATAAAATCCCAATAAAATACATGTACCTTTTTGGCTGTAACCTGACAAAATGTGGAAAATTTCAAGGGTTATGGACACTTTTTCAAGGCACTGTATAGACACACTTACAGAGAAACTCATACCTTTCAAATTAGGGTTTACACACACAGGAAGAACTTGCATATGGGCATACGTCCACATTCCCTTCCTTTCAAAACAGGTAAACTTTACTGATAGATCACATACACATCGACAAGCCCATTTTGCGTTCCAAGATGAAAACTATCCCACAAAATTTGGGATTGTTATGGGTATGTGTTTTGATGTCTGTTTGCAGCAACCAATCTGATTCTTATCTGAGTCTTGTGCACCAATACCACAAAAGAGACCATCTGGTTGTTATAAACATGAATACTCTTAATTCTTTCCAAATAATACTATCTGCATATGAGATACTAGTGCATGTAGAAGCAGCATAAAGCTTAAATAAAAAGTTCTATCAAAGTCATTGATCACTATACAGGAATTCACATTATTCGTTTTTGCAGTCTTACAATTGCTTCTACCTCATTGCATAGTTCTGAATGAATTTCGGTTGACTGCCAAGAATAGCTTACCGGTAAGTCACTTGAGACATTTTATTATTAATTGTCTTAATTCTATGAACAATAAAAAATAAATAAAAAATTTTGTAACATGCATCAGTTGAAAATGTTCCAGAAAATGAATTAAACAGAGATTTTTAGAACTCATGCAGACACTATTTTGCACTACTGTTTCATTCTGTGGACAACTAGACCGCAATGTCCCAAACAGCAATGTCTTAAAAAGAAGCCCCCAATAGAATTCCATGTACACTAAGGAATGTACACCAACAGTCACATATTGTACAAGAAGGTCACTACAAAAACACATGGCTGGGAATCGCCAAATGTTTTAAGCATTTTAAAAGGGAAACAGATTCCCGGGAGCAGCCTGGAAGAGATGAAACATTCTGACAGCATTCACCAGTCTACAAAAGTCTCTTTGTCCCAGCACATATTGATGACCATTCCATTCAGGACTCCCCGACATATGCAAGAGGGGCTATTTATACCAAACCCTCTTTCACAGTAAAGGTCCTTCAGTGCCTTCTTTCTCGTTTCCTTGGATTCCTCTGGTAGACAGCATTTTTTTCTCCAGACAGACAATTTTAAGATTTATTTTTTTGTCAAAGGTTAAGTGTTGCCCAATCTAATTTGGCATGATATGTAAATATAATATGTTTATTTTTAATGAAGAGGCTCCAAAATCTTTCCTAAATTTAAGTGTCACCACAAACAGCGGGCTATTATTAATTCAAAGGGCTTATTCAATAAAGTAGTGGAAAGTGCTAAACCCATAACCGCTCTTAAGCTGGCCATAGATCGATCAAAATTTGGCAAGTACAGCAGGGACCATCTGAATTTCGATTCATCTATTGCCGTTCCCTGTTCAAGGGGAGTCAATCTAGTAAATCGTATCATCTTGAACTGGACTGCTGGAAAATTTGTGTTTGATCAGCATATGCAGCCAATTAGCTGCAGCACTGATCATTGTATTCTGATCAGAATACAATAGTACAACAGGGAGTTTTTCCCCATACACCTCGGATGTTGGCTGATCAAAAAAATAATAATAATAATAATAATTTAAGGCCAGCTTTAAGGTGGACCTTAGACCTGCACGATAATGGCTAAAATGAGAATCACTATGTTTTTGCTTAGAATAAAGATCACGATTTTCACGGTGTAACATCTTCTTTCACATTATACAAAAAAAAAAAAAAAAAAATTGGGCTAACTTCATTGTTTCGTTTTTTTTTTTTAATTCATTAAAGTGTATTTTTTCAAAAAAAATTGCGTTTAAAAAACGCTGCGCAAATACGGTGTGACATAAAATATTGCAACAACCACCATTTTATTCTCTAGGGTCTCGGCTAGAAAAAAATATATCATGTTTGGGTGTTCCAAGTAATTTTCTAGCAGAAAATAATGATTTTTACTTGTAAGCAACAAATGTCAGAAAAGGTTTGGTCTTTAAATGGTTAAACTTCCTTCATCTACACGCCGGAGTTCTTTCCTTTGATAAAAGAACGAAGAGATACTTTGTTTCAACTTATTCGCGTGTTGTAATAAAAAACTTGGCAGACTGCCTGGATTTTTTCTCCCCAGCTGTGAGAACTCTCTGCGCTTGTTAAAAAGATCGTGTCGGGGTAAAAAACAAAACAAAAAAAAACCGCAATTTCGATTCTTAACGATTAATCATGCAGCTCTAGTGGACCTGTTACTAAACTTCACATTTCACATGAATCAATAAGGCCCACATTAAATTTATCAAATTGCAATATTATTTTGTGCTAAAAACATCACTTCCTGTGTGTGAATAATAAAAAAGACTGATGATATGACCTAAAGCCTAGGCAAAAATCACATGGTCTGGCTACCAAGAGAACTGTGGTAATTTCACATGATCTGAAAAGTCTGTTTTCAGTTAGATAGACCTAGTAAACATCCTGTAAAAAAAGAGGTTCAAGCCAAGCACAAAAGCAGCAGACGTAACAAATAAGTATAATGCCGCGTACACACGATCATTTTTCCCGTCGGGAAAAAATTTACATTTTTTTTTTAACAAGAAAAACGACCGTGTGTGGGCTTTTTGTCATTTTTCCCCGACGGGAAAAATGGCATTAATCACGACGAGAAAAATTAGAACATGCTCTAATTTTTCTCGTCGTGATTCCCGTCGTTTTTTTCCGCGGCAGTTTTCCCATAGGGAAACACTGCCACGGAGCCCACACAAAAAAAATGTCGGGAAAAACGGACGTGTGAAGGGAACCAAGCTTTCTGTGTTTTCACCGTCGAGAAAATCGATCGTGTGTATGCGGCATAAGGCCCCGTTCACATATGGGTGATATTGGTTCCAAATCATGGGAAAACATGCACGCACATTTGGGTGCCATTCATCTCGAGGACCAACGTTTGGTCCCTGAGCTTCTCTGGAGTGACAATCATGCATAGGGCAGCTTACTCAAGAGAATGGGCTGCCCTATGTGTGATATGCATTTCAAAAATTCGAAAAGCGGAGATGCAAGTTCCCGATATTCATAGTGTGAACGGGGCCTAAATGCTGTAATGTATACAAAAAATTATCACAAACTATACATAGAGAGCTAATAGTGGAAAAGGGGAGCTCATGTGGGAGGGAGACTTTGGAGGGGTATGGGAAAGGAGGGGATGGTAGTGGTGGTCGGGGCTGGAAAGAAGTTGGTGGTGGGGGGAAGGCATGAAACTGAACGTGGTGACAGAAGACAAAGAATGCATCAGGGTCTCATCTTGAAGAAGTACAGCAACCATATGTGTAAAGAAAACAGAGAAGGACTTTTGGTAGAAGTTTGGAGAGGGAGAATGTGGGAATTATGTAGAGATGGAATCTTAAGATCTGAGGTGAACAGCAGGATGGTTTTGGAGAGCTGGTTAGAAATAGCCAGTAGAGCAAGACATCAGGACATATGGGAGGTAAAAGGGACTTTTATGATGCAGATCATCATAAAGCCCACCATCATATTCTACCCTTCCCACTTTCACCAACAGCACATGACAGAAACATCTATGAGCAGTGAGGAGGTAAGGGGCCCTAATGCAACGTAAGGAACTAGATCCTGAATAAGACAAGAGGAAGGGGAGGAGTCATCAGGGTGACACAGATTTCTCTGTTAAAGAAGATGACAGAATACAAAAAGGGACGTCCTCCAGGTAGGTGACCAGCTATGAGCAAGCGTCAATTCGTGACGTGAAACGCGTTAGCCACCCTTCCCTGCATGCACACTATCTGCATTTGTTGTTTTGGATTTATGGATTTATTTTGAATTTGGATTTTTTATCTGAAATTTTGGAATAAATAACTGTCTATACAGAGTGCGGCAGTCCAGGGTTTCTTTTTCTCCCATACATCAGTGCAGAGCCAGCACCTGTGTGAGTGACCGGGCGGAAGCAGCTATTTGGTGAATTCTCAAGCTTTTGAGCGGTACGTTTTTCCTTTCCTAGGTGACCATCTAGCCACACTAAAATAAATAATTGAGTGTACAAAATTAACTGATACCAAATTAATACTCCAAAAATGGGCCCCTTGGGGAGGGGTGCCTACCTAATGAGGTGATAAAGAGGTTACTGTGCAGCCTAACAGGCCACTAAGGCATTAGGTGTATAACGTGATGATATAGGTTAAAGTGGTGTTCCGGCCGAAATGACACTTTTTAAATAAAAATACCCCTAGAATACACAATTTTAATGTATTCTAGTAAAGTTAGTCTGTAAACAAATTTCTGTTTTGTTAGGTTATTACAGCATTTAGATGGTGTATAAACTAGAAATAGGCCATGGCCATTTTAAGTGTGGGCATCTGAAGCCAGACTGCATATGTCTTCCTGGATATCACAAGCAGTGTAATCGGTTTCAGTTTCATGTTATATTTTCTCTCCAGTTTCATAGCAAGTTGCCGCCCCCTATTTATGTAAACATCTCCTCCCCTCCTTCCCTCCAGTATGTACAAGCAATAATACTCTAGAAATACAGAAATCTGTTGCTAAGGGTAAGAGCTTTAAAAAATTCCTAATTGTAAACTAAATCATTTGTTTCTGTGCAGATATATCTACATTATATATATATATATATATATATATCACACACATATATATATATATATATATATATATATATATATATATATATATATATATATTGTGAGGGGGTTAGCTCGGCAGCGGGTGTGTGTGACCCCCGGGATGGGCTCCCCATACAAAAACAGGCCCAGCAAACGGAGGTTGTGGTTTTCAAAATCAAAAAAAAGGTGCGGTTTATTTTCTATTTACAGTGACAAAACACAGCAAAGCCAAAAGAAACATATAAACAAAATAAATCCTGGTCAACTTGACCTCTGACTAAACATACAGGTTTCCTAACTAACAACTGGGATCAGCCTAGTGCTGTCCTAGTCCCTAAGTCCCTGGTTTTAAATGTCCAAGCAAATAGCCACACAGGCTTTTTCTCACCGCACAGGGGTTCACTCTCCCTAGACAGTCCACACAGGTCTGGTTCCAGGCATGAGCTAACATCTAATGAAGCTGGGAGTTCTTATAGAGGCCTTAAACGAACTGACAGGCTTCAGCTGGCCTCATCAACTCCCTGCCTGCACGACGCCCAGCCCTCTCCCTAGAGGTATGAGTCATCCATGAGCCCACTAGCCTTAGCTGGGCTTATACAACTCTCCACCTAGTTGTATAAGTCGGCGTAAAGCCTGAATCTGGGCGAAATATATCTACCCCCCTGGATGCAACCAGGTGACTTTACCTTCCTGCTGTCACATACCCCCCCCCTCTTGTTTTAACCTCGGGGTTGGAACACCAGCAATCAGGCATTCATGTACTCGAGACAAAGCATCCACATTCCCCATTTGAACGCCAGGGCGATGCTTTACTGTGAAGTTGAATTCCTGGAGGGCCAGGAACCACCTATTCACTCTTCTATTTGTTTCCTTGTTTTGAGCCATCCACTTTAACGGAGCGTGATCCGTAACCATGTCAAAGTGCCTACCTAGCAGGTAGTACCGAAGGGAATCTAGAGCCCACTTCACCGCTAAACACTCCTTTTCAACGGTGGCGTAATTTACCTCATGGGACTTCAACTTCCTGCTGAGGTAAATGACTGGGTGCTCTTCCCCGTTCCAGACCTGGGACAATACTGCTCCTAACCCCACATCTGACGCATCACTTTGTACGACAAAGTCTTTAGAGAAGTCGGGTGAGTACAACACTGGCTGGCTACATAAGGCTTGTTTCAAGAATTGGAATGCTGCCTCAGCCTCGGGGGTCCATTTAATCATGACCGACCCTTTCCCCTTCGTTAGGTTGGTTAGGGGCACAGCCTTAGAAGCAAAGTGGGGAATGAATCGCCGATAATACCCAGCGATTCCCAGAAAGGCTCGTACCTGCTTCTTGCTGTTGGGACGTGGCCAACTCTGGATGGCCTCGACTTTGTTGAGTTGGGGTTTTATTACTCCCCTCCCAATGGTGTACCCAAGATATTTGGCCTCCTCCTGCCCAATGGTACACTTCTTGGGGTTAGCCGTAAACCCCGCTTCCCGAACAGAGTCCAGGACTGCTTGCACTTTTGGCAGATGTGAGGCCCAATCTGTGCTATGGACAATTACGTCATCCAGGTAAGCCGCAGCATACTTCCGATGGGGCCTCAGCATCTGGTCCATTTTC
Organism: Rana muscosa; assembly: GCA_029206835.1. Lineage (NCBI taxonomy): Eukaryota > Metazoa > Chordata > Amphibia > Anura > Ranidae > Rana > Rana muscosa. Next base: position 748,338,497 of record CM055122.1, on the reverse strand, counting down.
CGCTGGAATGTGGCCGGCGCATTCTGTAACCCGAACGGCATTCTTTTATATTGGAACGCCCCGTCTGGGGTTACAAATGCGGTTTTCTCTTTGGCCAATTTGGCCAGGGGGATTTGCCAATACCCTTTTGTGAGGTCAAGAGTCGTCATGTATCGGGCTGTTCCCAGCCGGTCGATCAACTCATCTATACGTGGCATGGGGTAGGTGTCAAATTTTGTAACTTTGTTCAACTGACGAAAATCGTTACAAAATCGCCAGCTCCCATCCGGTTTAGGCACCAACACAATGGGACTAGACCAATCACTTTGGGACTCCTCTATCACCCCTAAGTTCAGCATTTTCTGTACTTCCTCCCGTATTGCCTCCCGTCGGGCCTCTGGGATCCGATAGGGTTTTAACTTCACCCTTTCACCGGGCGGGGTAATGATGTCATGCTCTACCCCAAATGTTTGTCCCGGCAGCTCAGAGAATACCTCCTTGTTGCGAAGCACAAACTCCTTAACCTCCTGTTGTTGGGGTTGTGACAAGGTGGCTGCTATTCCAACCTCAGGAATCACGCAACCAGTTTGAGCTGGTGACCAAGTGTCTGCGACTAGGGACTCTCTATCCCTCCAGGCTTTCAACAGATTAACGTGATAGATCTGTTCGGGCTTTCGCCTTCCTGGTTGTCTGACCTTGTAATTCACTTCGCTCACTTTTTCCATTATCTCGTAGGGGCCTTGCCATTTGGCAAGGAATTTACTTTCAACCGTAGGGACAAGTACCAGTATCCTATCCCCCGGGGAAAAGGTACGGGTCTTGGCTCCACGGTTGTACACTCTCTGCTGTGCTAACTGCGCTTGGGCCAAATGTTCCTTCACGATGGGCATTACCTGTGCAATTCGGTCTTGCATCAGGGCGACATGCTCAATCACACTCCTGTGGGGAGAACTCTCACTTTCCCAAGTTTCCTTGGCAATATCCAACAGCCCTCTTGGGTGTCTCCCATACAGTAACTCAAAGGGGGAGAATCCCGTAGAGGATTGGGGCACCTCCCTAATAGCAAACATCAGATAAGGAAGTAGACAGTCCCAATCCTTTCCATCTCTATCCACCACTTTCTTCAACATTTGTTTTAGGGTTTTGTTGAATCTTTCAACCAGCCCATCGGTTTGGGGGTGATACACAGATGTACGTAATTGCGTCACTTTGAACAATTTACACAGCTCCTTCATAATCCGGGACATAAAGGGTGTACCTTGGTCCGTAAGCAGTTCTTTACAAATACCCACCCGGCTAAACACAAGAGATAGCTCTTTGGCTATGGTTTTGGCCGAGGTATTTCGGAGAGGGATCGCTTCTGGATAACGGGTGGCATAGTCCATTATAACTAATATGTACTGGTGCCCCCTAGCGGACTTGATTATAGGACCTACCAAATCCATGGCGATCCTCTCAAACGGGACCTCAATGATGGGTAGAGGGACCAGCGGGCTACGGAAATGTGGCATCGGGGCCGACCTCTGACACACAGGGCAGGAGGAACAATAATTTTCTATGTCCTTCATCACCCCCGGCCAATAGAATCTCTGTAATACACTCTCTCGGGTTTTCTCTGTCCCCAGATGACCTCCAAGAATGTGCCCATGGGCCAACTCCAACACCAACTTCCTGTAAGGTTTGGGCACCACAAGCTGCTCAACGGTTTCTTCTGCCCTTTTTGCCACCCGATACAGTAGGTCCTTCTCTACGCTGAAGTATGGGTAAGTGCAGGTATTATCTGGGTTCACTAACTCGCCATCTATTTTCACTACGTTTTCGCGTGCCTTTATTAGGGCGGGGTCTTTCAACTGTTCTGTGGCAAAGTTTTCCCTGTGAACCTCAAGATCAGAAAACTCCACAGACGGTAGGTTTTCGTCTGAGGAGGTGGGCTCCTCTCCAGTTTCTTGAGTCTCCCCTGCCAATACTGATAAGGGAAATTCCGGAGAGTCCTCACCACTCTCAGGGGAGTTCTGGCTATCACATTCCTGGTACATAGGGGCACCAGTGGGGGGCTCAGGATCATCCCACAGTTCCCAGAACTTCGGAAAATCCCTTCCCACAATGGCGTCATACGGTAACTGAGATACTAAGCCCACTGGATGAGAGAGGGTACCTTTGGGGGTCTCGAAACACACTGTAGTCACTGGATACTCTCGGGTGTCCCCATGCACACAAATAACAGCTACCTTGCTATTCCCAGAGACCTCTGTTTTAACTAACTCAGCCTTTATCAGGGTCACAAGGCTACCTGAATCCAGCAATACCACAACATTTCTACCATTAACACACATTTTTCATAAATGTTTCTCAATTCCTCGAATGGCAGTGCATGCGACTGTCGCACACAGCGACTGACGTCTGCCCGTCAGAAAGTCACACTGCATGGGTTCCTCCACAACCGGGCAATTGGCTGCAATATGTCCCGCTTGCCGGCAGCGGTAGCAAACGATCCTTCTTGCCGCCTCTTGAGCCGCTGATTTCCCAGGCTGTTCTCGCCAAACTTGGGGTAGAGCTCCCACCCTCTCACTCTCTCCACCCTTACCCCTTGGAATCCTCTTATCCGCCCCTGGGGATGGTCTGGTCTTAGGGTGGAAAGTCCGAGTGTCTCTGGAAGAGGCCGTCAGGTTCTCTGTAGCCAAGTATTTCTCCACACGATCCACAAGACCATCGGCCGTCTCTGGGTCTCCATGGCTTACCCACTTTTGGATGGCAGTAGGAAGAGCTCTCAAAAACCGATCCATTACAACACGTTCCACAATCTTTGGTGCGGACAAAGTCTCTGGCTGTAGCCACTTTCTGCTCAGGTGAATGAGATCATACATTTGAGACCTGGGGGGTTTTCCAAGCTGGAAAGTCCAGTTATGCACACGCTGAGCCCGGACAGCCTGGGTGACACCCAGCCTTGCCAATATCTCAGCTTTTAGCATCACATAGTCTTTTGCTTGGTCAGGCTCTAGGTCATAGTAAGCCTTCTGCGATTCACCAGTTAACAGAGGAGCCACCAGTCCAGCCCACTGCTCCTCAGGCCACTTTTCTCTTTCAGCAGTCCTTTCAAATGTGGTCAAAAATACCTCTGGATCATCCTCTCCAGTCATTTTTGTCAATAAACGACTCACCCCAAAGGACGCGGTATTAGTGGGACGGCTTTCCTCACTGGTCTGCGGACGTTGCTGCATTACTGCTTCCATTTGTTGTAGTCTCTGCTCTTGCTTCTGTAACAGGTCTATGAAGCGGGCCTCAGATTGCTGCTGGGCTTGTTGCTGAGCTTCCAGACTCTGTTGGTGAGCTTGCTGCTGGGCTGCGAAGTTCTGTTGTTGAGCTGCAAGGCTCTTTTGCAAACCTGCATTTGTCTGCTGTTGATTGGCATTTGCTAGAGCCAGCTGCTTCAGTATCTCCTCCATGCTGGCTTAAAAAAACTGCCACTGGTTCTCCACCAACTGTGAGGGGGTTAGCTCGGCAGCGGGTGTGTGTGACCCCTGGGATGGGCTCCCCATACAAAAACAGGCCCAGCAAACGGAGGTTGTGGTTTTCAAAATCAAAAAAAAGGTGCGGTTTATTTTCTATTTACAGTGACAAAACACAGCAAAGCCAAAAGAAACATATAAACAAAATAAATCCTGGTCAACTTGACCTCTGACTAAACATACAGGTTTCCTAACTAACAACTGGGATCAGCCTAGTGCTGTCCTAGTCCCTAAGTCCCTGGTTTTAAATGTCCAAGCAAATAGCCACACAGGCTTTTTCTCACCGCACAGGGGTTCACTCTCCCTAGACAGTCCACACAGGTCTGGTTCCAGGCATGAGCTAACATCTAATGAAGCTGGGAGTTCTTATAGAGGCCTTAAACGAACTGACAGGCTTCAGCTGGCCTCATCAACTCCCTGCCTGCACGACGCCCAGCCCTCTCCCTAGAGGTATGAGTCATCCATGAGCCCACTAGCCTTAGCTGGGCTTATACAACTCTCCACCTAGTTGTATAAGTCGGCGTAAAGCCTGAATCTGGGCGAAATATATCTACCCCCCTGGATGCAACCAGGTGACTTTACCTTCCTGCTGTCACAATATATAATCTTATTATGTAGATATATCTGCACAGAAACAAATGATTTAGTTTACAATTAGGAAATTTTTAAAGCTCTTGCCCTTAGCAATAGATTTCTGTATTTGAAGGTGAGGGATGAGGGGTATGTGTGTGTATCAATCACAGCAAATTGCATCACCCCCAGCATATCGAATCGCATGGGCCCACAGCGCATTGCAACACCCCCAGCACATCGAATCGCATGGGCCCACAGCACATTGCAACACCCCCAGCACATCGAATCGCATGGGCCCACAGAACATTGCATCACCCCCAGCACGTCAAATCGCATCATTTACAGCACATTGCAACACCCCCAGCACATCGAATCGCATCTATGCAGACATAGTACAGGAGATGGTCAGAGACTGCAGTTCCTATGGACGTTAGTAGATAATGGCCGATTGGCCCTCTCACCTGACCCAGCGATACAGCAACAGCGGTTCCTTTGATCAGGAGCCGGCTCACTCTGAATTGCCCGTGGCGACTCCACTGGGTAGAGCCCAGATCTGTATTCTGGCAATGACTCCATTCCTTTCTCTGCCAGGGATGGCGCCAGGCTGTGTGGCTTTCCTCCCCCCCTACATTAGTACAGACCCCCCAGAACAAACCTCCCCCTCCTTCATTAGTACTGACCCCCCCCCAGAACAAACCACCCCCCCTCCATCATTAGTACTAACCCCCCAGAACAAACCACCCCCCTCCATCATTAGTACTGACCCCCCCAGAACAAACCACCCCCTCCTTCATTAGTACTGACCCCCCCCTAGAACAAACCACCCCCCTCCATCATTAGTACTAACCCCCCAGAACAAACCACCCCCCTCCATCATTAGTACTAACCCCCCCAGAACAAACCACCCCCCTCCATTAGTACTGCCCCCCCCTAGAACAAACCACCCCCTCCATCATTAGTACTAACCCCCCCCAGAACAAACCACCCCCCCTCCATCATTAGTACTAACCCCCCCCCAGAACAAACCACCCCCCTCCATCATTAGTACTGACCCCCCAGAACAAACCACCCCCCTCCATCATTAGTACTAACCCCCCCCAGAGCAAACCACCCCCTCCTTCATTAGTACTGACCCCCCCAGAACAAACCACCCCCTCCTTCATTAGTACTGACCCCCCCCAGAACAAACCACCCCCCTCCATTATTAGTACTAACCCCCCCCAGAACAAACCACCCCCTCCTTCATTAGTACTGACCCCCCCTAGAACAAACCACCCCCCTCCATCATTAGTACTAACCCCCCCAGAACAAACCACCCCCCTCCATCATTAGTACTGACCCCCCCAGAACAAACCACCCCCTCCCTCATTAGTACTGACCCCCCTAGAACAAACCACCCCCCTGCATCATTAGTACTAACCCCCCCAGAACAAACCACCCCCCTCCATCATTAGTACTAACCCCCCCAGAACAAACCACCCCCCTCCATCATTAGTACTAACCCCCCCAGAACAAACCACCCCCCCTCCATCATTAGTACTGACCCCCCCAGAACAAACCACCCCCCTCCATCATTAGTACTACCCCCCTCCCAGAACAAACCACCCCCCTCCATCATTAGTACTGACCCCCCCAGAACAAACCACCCCCTCCATTAGTACTGACCCCCCCAGAACAAACCACCACCTCCATCATTAGTACTAACCCCCCCAGAACAAACCACCCACTGCATCATTAGTACTAACCCCCCCCAGAACAAACCACCCCCCACCATTAGTACTGACCCCCCCAGAACAAACCACCCCCCTCCATCATTAGTACTAACCCCCCCAGAACAAACCACCCCCCCCTCCATCATTAGTACTGACCCCCCCAGAACAAACCACCCGCTCCATCATTAGTACTACCCCCCCTCCCAGAACAAACCACCCCCCTCCATCATTAGTACTGACCCCCCCAGAACAAACCACCCCCCACCATTAGTACTGACCCCCCCAGAACAAACCACCCCCCTCCATCATTAGTACTAACCCCCCCAGAACAAACCACCCCCCCCTCCATCATTAGTACTGACCCCCCCAGAACAAACCACCCCCCTCCATTAGTACTGACCCCCCCAGAACAAACCACCCCCCTCCATCATTAGTACTGACCCCCCCAGAACAAACCACCCCCCTCCTTCATTAATACTGACCCCCCCAGAACAAACCACCCCCCCCTCCATCATTAGTACTGACCCCCCCTCCATCATTAGTACTGACCCCCCAGAACAAACCACCCCCCCTCCATCATTAGTACTGACCCCCCCCAGAACAAACCACCTCCCCTCCATCATTAGTACTGACCCCCCCCAGAACAAACCACCCCCCCTCCATTATTAGTACTAACCCCCCAGCAACGTCACTGCGCGGCTGGTCAGAGACAGCCGCTCCGATCTGCAGCTGTTTCGCTCTCCTCCTCTGACAGGAGGAGGAGGGTGGAGAGCTGCGGCAGGGAACGTGGCGGCGGCGGTGATCGGCGGAGAGAGGAGAGGAGAAGGAGGAGGGAGGGGAGCACTCTGGCGCCTCAGCGCCTCCACCTCTGCCTGGGGAACTTATTCGGCAGAACACCTGTCACATCATCACACAGTGCAGTGTGAGATGGGACAGGCTGAGGCTCGCTGGGTAGGGAGGGAGGGAGGGAGGAGCGGAGGAAGGTGGTCACCAGGCGGACCGAGGGAGGGCGTGCCTACATGAACATGGGAACGCGATGAGCCTCCTGGGAAACTATGACGAATATCTCCCAGGAGGCCGAGCGATCAGTGTATGACGCGCAGAGTTTTCAGCGGCCGCGGCGGGAGATACAAAAAGAGTCCCAGCAAAACGTGAATTTTAAAAACAAAAAATTAAAATATGCCAATTGTTCTTAAGGGGATATTCATAGAGAGGATGCAGCAAAGTTCAAAAAGAGGGTGGAACTCCACTTTAAATCCAAGATAAATAAATCAAAGTGACATAATCAGAAGCTGCCACCGGGGGCAGTAAACTAGTAATAGAAATTGATAAGTCCAAATAATAGAGAGACAGCTCTGTTCCACACGGCAAAGGTAGTCAGTATGACCAGTTGGCAGATGAATTTTCTGCTTATATGTTAGAATCACTTTCCGTGGTCAATGTGGCAGTAGATATAAACCAATAGATTTCTTAAATTGAGTTCATTACAGCAGTAGGTGTAAAACAAAAGACTTCTTATAACCAATTCATTCATAAGCTGAAAACTTGTGACTTTAGTGGATGTCCTTAGTTACTGACACACTTCAGGTGGCACTTGTGCTCCCCCTTATGGTTCCCCACTCACCAGAAGTAGATACCCCTGCAGGGGTGACAGGCACAGAGAGTGGGTAACTTATTCCTCAGCCAGCCGTATGCTCCTCCTCCGCTCCGTTCCCGGGGGTTCCTGTCCACCTTCCTGATGTTTGCGTGTTAGCTGTGTTTGTCCTCATAGGACCAATAGAAAATGGACTCCCATAGTGTAATCCAGTAGGTTTATTTTTAAAAAGTTTATAAAAATTAAAAAAGCAGTGAACCGCTTGATTGTATGCATACAGTTTTAAAAATCAAATAAAAAAAACCCTGCACACACTGCCTAGGATCGTTGGGGATGTGGCGTGCGTTCCACCGGAACTGACGCGATTGGTCTCTTACGTCGACATGTCATTTCCGGCTCATCGCGGTTTTTTTCATTTTATAAATACGGCTGGCTGAGGAATAAGTTACCCACTCTCTGTGCCTGTCACCCCTGCAGGGGTATCTACTTCTGGTGAGTGGGGAACCATAAGGGGGAGCACAAGTGCCACCTGAAGTGTGTCAGTAACTAAGGACATCCACTAAAGTAACAAGTTTTCAGCTTATGAATGAATTGGTTATAAGAAGTCTTTTGTTTTACACCTACTGCTGTAATGAACTGGGTTTAGGAAATCTATTGGTTTATATCTACTGCCACATTGACCACGGAAAGTGATTCTAACATATAAGCAGAAAATTCATCTGCCAACTGGTCATACTGACTAGTCTACCTTTGCCGTGTGGAACAGAGCTGTCTCTCTATCAATTTATATTGCTAGTTTACTGCCCCCGGTGGCAGCTTCTGATTATGTCACTTTGATTGATTTATTTATCTTGGATTTAACCTATATCATCACGTTATACACCTAATGCCTTAGTGGCCCGGTAGGCTGCACAGTAACCTCTTTATCACCTCATTAGGTAGGCACCCCTCCCCAAGGGGTCCATTTTTGGAGTATTCATTTGGTATCAATTAATTTTGTACACTCAATTATTTATTTTAGTGTGGCTAGACGGTCACCTACCTGGAGGACGTCCCTTTTGGGGGGACACCTCTAAGCGTCACATTTAAACAATCTTGTTTTGCACATCACTCTTTTGCACAGCACACAGTCACTTTATTAAAGGAAGTGTAAAAATATCACCATCAACCAACTACACTTGGAGTTTATATGTTGAGTTACTTATCCTCAATTATTGAATAATAGCACTTTAATCTCATTTTATTACCCCCAATTAATCGGCAGCGCCACTCACCCCATCCATACAGCTACCCATACACCAGTCCCTGGGAACCGGGACCTAAGGGGAGGCAGCAACCTATTCACATCCTAAGCGCGGATTCCACAGATCACCCTGCTCATTAGAGTTTACAATCTTAAAGGGAGGGTCAAGAAATTCAAACAGTAGAAATTATGGGGGATGAGCTGATGGGGAGAATAAAAGTGTAGTTGTTTGGTGGGGGGCAGGGTAGGCCTCTCTAAAGTGATGGGCTTTCAGGGACTGTCTAAAAGTGGACAGGGTAGCAGATAGTCCAACAGATTTGGGTAGGGAGTTCCAGGGGATGGGAGAGGCTCTGGAGAAGTCCTGCAGGTGAGCAAGGAAAGAAATAAGAAGGGGGCTAGAGAGCAGCAGGTCATGGGAGAAACAAAGAACAATTTGGCTGGTATTTTGAGACAAGGTTAGTGATGTAGCTCGGGGCCGAGATGTTTCTGGTGGCTATTTTAATAAAGGAAGAATATTTTGTAGAGGCCAGATTTATTAACTAGAAAGAGACATTTGTTATTTATCTGCTGTCTGCATTCTTGGTTTCTTTAATTCAAGGCCATCAAATCAAATGCTAAATAAAAAAAAAAAAAAAAAAAAAAAAGCTGGAAGACTTCCAGTCACATATAATTAGTTATTACTATCAGATAAAGAAGACACATAACTATGAGTAGTAGCAACAACATAATTCTGGAACATTTTCCAATTTTCTGCCAACACCTTAGCTTCTCCACCATTCATCACAAAATATGACAAAGAACTTGTAAAATCCTTTTACCAGAAGGGAAACCCTACATTTCAAAGGCAACTGAACCGAAATCAAAACCACTTTCTATTTTTTTCTGTACTACAAAAGTATATCATGTATCATCTTTCAATATATCAATCACCAGGAACAAGTCACCTTTCATAAAAAGTCTCTGATATTGTGTGAGCCAGAGTACAGCCCTGAACTTGACAAAGAATTCTATTTCTACAGAGGTCAGAGTTCTACAACAATCTGTTGTGAAAATATGTATAAGTTAGGACTGGCTACAATGCTGCAGGCAGATCACACCATTCCAGGACAACAGACACTAGGTACTTAAGCTTTGCCCCTGCTTGTAGAAAGAATATTCAAACCATTCTGGCTTAAGCAAACACTTAAAAAACGGGAATTAATTCATGCATAACTCCATTTCCCTAATAGATAAGATAAGTGTTATCTACCACTACCATCAGTGTAGTAAATACAGCCAGTGCTTAACGAGAAACTGAATTCTACAGGTTGGGCAAAAAAGGTAGGCAGTGGGCAGAGGACTAGTCAATAGTATTTGCCTGTTGACTCTCTGCATTGAATTCAATTTATTCTGTGTTTTTTTGGGGGGGAGGGTGGGATTGAGTTTTTTTTGGAAGGGGGCAGGAGATCTGTACTAAAGGGTAAATATATACTGTATGCTCGCACATGTCTGTTGCACTGTTGCTTGTGACACAGCAATGAAATCATATTTTGCAGTTACAAGAACTGTGGCATATGTGTGCCATGTTTACAGTGAGTAGGCTCAGGTTTTATTTAATCATACCCCCTTAATGCCTACCACTGTGCAATTAGACCACACCCACTGCTAGATGTCAGTCTCTCTCCTTTAGGTGCTCAAGGATGCCTCAGGTCTGTCATACTCCTAGCAATTTCCCTGCTTTGCTTTCTCAAGTCAAAGCCTTTAGCAAAGAGAGAGTTGTGACATTACCAAACCTCACTCTAAGGCTGGCCATACATAATGAAATTTGTCCTTTAGATTTAACAAAACCATATAATACGAGGTCAAACCTAAACAGTTTAAATTTGTATGCAATCAGGCAGGCCCTTGATCTACATAGCTGAAGGTAAATCTAAAGGAAATTGAACAAGAAAACTGTATAATGTATGGCCAGGTTAAATCTCCTGAAACTAGTCTGATGCAGCAGTTCCTTATATCTTGTACTGTAGAGATCTAGCTATAAGGCTTCAGGAACAGGATTGCATAGGCACTCACATACCAGGAATTGCATTGCTATTTAGAGGAAGAATGCCAGGCAAAAGGTACATTGTTAGGCACAATTAACATTCCCAAATGTTCCCTATAACATGGCAAAAATCTTCAGGTTTTGAGTTTAGGTCCACTATAAGTTCCAGCATGATCTCAGGCTTAGCACCAACACCATCTTGCCAGCTTCTGACCTACCCCACTCCTTATGATCCCCAACTACTTACTTACCTACTACAAATGTCACTCTTCCTGGTGTTCTCCACCGATCTTTCAATCAATGATCTAAAAGTCTTTAAATCAGCCCACCACTGCCAACAACTTCTGATGCAATGGGCAACTATCATCCAATTAGGGCGTGTCTTTCTTCCATTTAAGGGGTGTGGCCACACACAGCCAAATACTGGTTATTGATTTATTATTATTACAGGTATTTATATAGCGCTGACAATTTACTCAGCACTTTACATATATATTGTACACATTCACATCCCTGCCTTCAAGGAGCTTACAATCTAAGGTCCCTAACTCACATTCATACATACACATACTAAGGCCAATTTAGACAGGAGCCAATTAACCTACCAGCATGTCTATTGGAATGTGTGAGGACACCAGAGTAACTGGAGGAAACCCAAGCAGACACAGGTTGAAGACACAAACTCCAAGAAGGTAGTGCTGTGTTTGGGATTTGAACCGACGACCCTAATGCTGCCAGGCGGAAATTATTGGTATCATTACTATTAAACAATCATACCCTTCTCCATATGCAACAAACATAATAGCAGGAGAGTTACAAGCTGCTGACAGCACTGGGCATCTTTTTGAAAGCTTATGCAGTAATGGGTGTAGGTGACAGATTATTATTATTATACAGGATTTATATAGTGCTAACAGTTTGTGCAGTACTTTACAACAAAAGGGTAGACAGTACAGTTGCAATACAGTTCAATACAGGAGGGCCCTGCTCATTACAAACTCGCTACCAACGGTAATAACTGTGTGTGATGAGCTAATCAGAGAAAATAAAAAGTACAATTATTAGGTGGGGGCAGGATATTCTTCTCTGAACTAGATGGACTTGTGTCTTTTTTCAACCAGACTATGTAACTATGTAAGAAGAGTTGTCAGGGATTGCCTAAAAGTGGACAGAGTAGGAGACAGTGGGACAGATTGGGTTAGGAAGTGTCATAGGTTGGGAGAGGCTCAGAAGGAGTCCTGCAGGCAAGCATGGGAGGAGGTGACAAGGGAGATGGAGAGAAGGAGGTCTTGGAAGGAACAAAGAAAATGATATGGTTGGTATTTTGAGACTAGGTTAGTGATGTAACTCAGGGCCCGAGCTGTGGGTGGCTTTGTAAGTCGTTGTTAGCATTTTGAATTTAATTCACTGGGTGAGTGGAAGCCAGTGGAGGGATTGGCAGAGAGGGGTAGCAGAAACTGAACAGTTGGTAAGGTAGATGAGCCTGGCAGAAGCATTTATGATGGACCAAAGGGGGGGTAGCCAATGTAAAGGTAAGCCAGTGAGGGGGAAGTTGCGGTAGTCAAGGTGAGACATGACAAGGGAGTGAAATAGAAGCTTTGTTGTGTTATTGGTTAGGAAGGAGCATATTTTATGATGTTGCAGGGGTTGAGGTGGCAAGCTTTGGACAGTGCCTGCATGTGGTGGCCAAAGGAGAGATCAAAATCCAGGATAACACTTACCACCCTGGCATGCAGGGACAGATTGTATGTTAGTTGTGTCATCTATCGTGAAAGAGAAGTCAGGGGAATGGGCACGTGGAGGAAGTAAATATTATAGGCTCGGTTTTGGATAGATTAAGTTTTAGGAAGTGGTGCGACATCCAGACTAATAGGTCTGTCAGTAGTGATGCGTGAAAAGGCTGATGGAGTGAGCTGAGGGGTAGAGCGATAGATTTGGGTGTCCTCAGTGTAGGAATGCTATTGAAAGCCATGGTAGGCCATCAGCTGACCCAGGGAGGAGGTGTAGATTGAGTATAGTAGAAGTCCAAGAACAGAACATTGGGGGACCCCCATGGAAAAAGGAAGAGTGGTGGAGAAGAGTAAGTAGAATTGTGACGCTGAAGGTGCTGTAGGATAAGTACCGGTAGATTATTTTTTTTTTGAGGAGGAGCTCAAGACTGAAGGGGATCAAGGTTATTCTCAGTGAAGTCGTGCTCAGTCGGTTGTAGACCAGACATTCAAGGAGTTTAAAGGAAAAGGGGAGCAAGGAGATGGGGCATAGGTTGTTAAAAAGCCCTCATTGGACCATCAGCAATCTTAAGTATGATAAAAAAAAAATTTAATGCGTTAGAAATGTAGTCACTGTGTCAAGCTTCAAATATTGACTAAGCACTGGTACCATTTATCTATTGGCGCTATTACAAACAGATATTAAAGTAAAACACAAAAAGGTTCAGAGGATATCTGACTGAATCATATTGAGAGTTAAATGTCTTGGCAGCTAAATTAGAATAATATCAACTTTATAATTTGCTATATATTCCCATAGCACAAAAAATTATTTAAAATGTACTGCAGTGCTTACACCGGGCGCTTAAACCCTCTTCCTGCCCAGACCAATTTTCAGCTTTCAGCGCTGTCACCCTTTGAATGACAATTGTGCGGTCATGCAACACTGTACTCATATTACATTTTTATCATTTTTTTTTTTTTTTTTTACACAAATATAGCTTTCTTTTGGTGGTATTAAATCAGTGCTAAATATTTTGACGAGAAAAAATAAAAATAAAAGTTTCATAGCTTGTTATAAAATTTTACAACATGGGTAATTTTTCTCCTTCATTGATGTGCGCTGATTAGGCTGCACTGATAGGTGGCACTGGTAGGCACTGATAGGTAGCACTGATGATGAGGCACTGGTGGGCATTGATAGGTGGCACCGGTGGGCATTGAAAAGTGGCACTGGTGGGCACAGATAGGCAGCACTGATATGCACTGGTAGGTGGCACTGCTTAGCAGCAGTGGGTGACCGTGTGCGGGACCGATGTCCCTCTGAGAGGGGCCTGTAATTTTCTTTTTTATCCTTATGCTGTCAGCGCGAGGGGAAAAAAAAGCTGATTACGATCTTCTATTTACATCACGTGATCAGCTGCCATTGGTTGACAGCTGATCACACAGTAAGGGGCCGGGATCGGATTGACTCGCTGATCACAGTGCGCTAGGAAGGGAGCAGGAGCTAGGAGAGCTGGCGAGGGACCCTAGAAGAAGAGGAATGGGGCTGCTCTGTGCAAAACCATAGCACAGAGCAGGTAAGTATAACATGTTTGTTATTTTTCTTTTTTTATCACTATAACCAGACATTCAAGCCTTCAAATGGCTTGTGCTATAGCTGAACACATGCAGCACCAGAGCAACTACAGATCTAAACATAATGTAAAGCGCTGCACAAACTGTTGGTGCTATATAAACCCTGTATAATAATAATAATAATAATAAAAATAGTAATAATAAACAAACTGTCCTCTGTTGTAAAAGTTAGGAGGATTTAATTTTCTTCTGGCAGCTTATCACACATGTTCAATATAATTGTAACATAAATCAAATAGGTGCTGCATTACCGTATTTTCCGGCGTATAAGACGACCTTTTACACCGGAATTACACAGCCAAAAACTGGGGGTCATCTTATACGCCGGGTGAAGCAGCTGCCCAATAGATATCAGCCCGCCGGGTGCTCTGTAAAGCTGTATGTAATTCAGTATGTGCGCCGCTCAGCCAATCCCGGCGGGCGACGCACTCTGTTGATGACTAGAGCCTGCTAAGCCTGCTCGGATTGGAGTAACAACCTCTGCCAATCCGAGCAGGCTACATTATGTAGCCTGCTCGGATTGGCAGAGGTTGTTACTCCAATCCGAGCAGGCTTAGCAGGCTCTGTAGTCATCAACAGAGTGCATCGCCTGCTGGGATTGGCTGAGCGGCGCACATAATGAATTACATACAGCTTTACAGAGCACCGGGCGGGCTGCGGCCTCTTAGTTTTTGAACGGTTTTACCGCACAAGGGGGTTGTACAACGGGGATCGTCTTATACGTTGAGTACAGCACTAAACCACCGTTTTAAACTGCATATTAGGGGGTCGTCTTATGTGCCCAGCCGCCTTATACGCCGGCAAATACGGTATTCATATAAATTATAAACCAATATTCAACATTTAAATACGTGCTCCCTCATAAACCCATCCCACAATTTAAGTCATAATTAATTTAAGAGTAAACATGTATTTTATATGTATAACTTTATGAAAGTGTAAAATAATCCGTGCTCCAATTTTAAAGAAACTTGTAATAAGTCAATACAAAACAAAAATAAAACAATAATAATAATAATAATAATAATAATAATAATAAATATTCTTCAACCAGTGTCCATTTCATAAAATACATTAAATTCATAAAAAGCAGTTTACCATATGACAGACAATCTGATGAAAAATGAAATCTGGCTTTCATTTCTGTACAACAATGCACTTTGGTAAATACAAGTGTGCTTAATAAAGGAGCATGAGTAAAGAAACATGACGGAATTTGAAAGTGCTTACTTTTTGCTTGCCTCACATACATCAGTGATATTGGAAAAGAGATGGTGGTTTTCTGTCTTGGTCATAGTGGAAGAAAGTTGCTTGGAATTCTTGAACATCCGAATTAAGATCTCCAAGCTGAGCAGGTATGAGTGTTCAGAAGAGATCACTTCAAACATAGCCTGCAAAGGGAGAGCAAAGAAAAACTGACATGTAACAAACCTATGAGTGCAAACGCCTGTAGCCTAACAACCAGAAGTAGACTGAGAACTTCCTAAAGGTAGAATCAAATCAAACAACTAAATACACAGTTTAAATGCAAAAAAATCTCTTTTAACTGCTAAAGGGATTTACATTTTTATTTAGACAGTCTTGTGATTTAACCCATGTCGTAATCTATAGCCAGGTGGGCAACAATCCTATTCCCTGGGACAGCTTTGCATCTTACAAAGTTTCCTAGTCACCTCCAACCTGCCAAATGGCAATTAATCATCACACTACTGACTAATTGCCCATTAAGAAGGTCAAAAAAATAATAATTGGCTACTTATCTGTTTGCTCAGGGATTGGTTTTAACAAAGTTCAGCAGGGACCGCATGAATTTTGATCCATCAATGCCATTTGTGAGAATTTGATCTAATGATTGAATTCTCATGAATGGGCTTCTTGGAAAATTTGTGCTCGATCAGTGCTGCAAAGAATTAGCTGCAACGCTGATCTGAGTGTTCTGAGGAGGAGTCCCCGCTGTCAGGATACAACAGTGAAGTTGGTTAGATGCCCCCATCTGTCTCAAATGTGTGAATGAGGGAATCTATTCAGTTTCTTTTGGTCAACCACCGGGCAGATCAAAAAAGAAAACAATTAGGAATGTATGGCCAGGAAAGGAACACAACCCAAAATAATTTGTTTAGCTTTGGATAATTTATGGGATTTTGATGTATTTATTGTTTAGGCTCTGCTGTCTTTCTTTGAATTTCTTTGCCGCCCTCTAAGTGTCTGTGCTGGAAAAAGCCATTGGGAACCGCAGAAGCAACAGTATGGTTTGGGATTGTTTAGAACATTTGCTGCCTAGATTTCCCCTAATCAGGTCTTTGTAAGTATTTGATATTTGCATCAGATCCCCCATACAGTCTACACACCAATTGTTGTAGCCCACGTCCTCATTTACATCTAAAAACTGGGCCACCTAAACTGAAGGAAAAGAAGGCGTTAAGATGTTATGTTGCATCTCACTGAATGATAAAATACATACCTCTTGCCTTTTCCTTTCTTCCTGCCCAATACTCTGGGAGAGCCCATTCTTCCTCACCTGAGAAACAGAGAGGTCACTTATAAATATTCATGTTCCATCACTCCAATTACCCAAATCATTAAGAAAAACACGTAATTGTATAGTAAAGAATTATATTTAAGATGAATACAGAAGGATGGCAAGATGGAGCCAGGGTGACATTTTAAAACTATAAAGTAAAAACGCACAATATAATTAAATAACTGGTTAGGCTCTTAAAATACATATTTAAAAATTGCACACATGCAAATTATATTGTATATGTAATAAAAACATAGAAGAGTAAGCTTGAAAAATTGGAAGGTCCAAGAAAAATGAAAAAGGTGAATACTGTAATAATAAAAACACAATAAAATAAACTACCGTATATACTCGAGTATAAGCCGAGGTACCTAATATTACCCCAATAAACCGGGAAAGCTTATTGACTCGAGTATAAGCCTAGGGGGGGAAATGCAGCAGCTACTGCAAGCGGAAAAGAGGGTCAACAATGCCCATTTGCACGCTTCCCTGTGCCTATTGCCACCTCACTGTGCCCATTGCCACCCCACTGTGCCACCCCACTGTGCCCATTGCCACCTTACTGTGCCCATTGCCACTTCACTGTGCCACCTTACTGTGCCCATTGCCACCTTACTGTGCCCATTGCCAGTACCCGAGTCAGTGTACCTGAAAATCTTCTTAGGCTGCGAGCGGCGTCCATTGTTTAAATATCGCGGCTAACTCCTGGTCTTGTTCCGTGATAGGCGTTTCCAGCAAACACTGTGTTGAGTGTTCCGCCTATCACTGAGATCCTCTCATTCTCGGACTCCGTTTCCCAGCAGGCACTATGTTCAGTGTTCTGCCAATCACGGACGTCTTTTCATCCTCGGACAAGAGAATGTCCATGATAGGCGGAACACTGAACACAGTGTCTGCTGGGAAACGGAGTCCAAGAATGAGAGGACCTCCGTCATAGGCGGAACACTCACAGTGTTTGCTGGAAACGCCCATCATGGAACAAGACCAGGAGTTAGCCGCGATATTTAAACAACAGACGCCACTCGCAGCCCAAGAAGATTTTCAGGTACTGACTTGAGTATAAGCCAAGGGGTGTACTTTCAGCCCTCAAAAAAGGGCTGAAAAACTCGGCTTATACTCGAGTATATATGGTATATTGAGTTCACCCCTACAGCGCACTGATCGTGCTTGACTGTAGGGATGGTTTTACAATACTTGGCTTCATCGATTGGCCCCTCAATGTGGCATAGTCGGTCTCTACCCATTTTAGGAGAGAAACGGCTTCGAAGCATCATGTTTCCACCTCTGTGCTTGACTGTAGGGATGGTGTTCTTAGGGTCATAGTCAGCACTTTTCTTCCTCCAAACACAGAGAATCTAGTTAACTCCAAAGAACTTAATTTTAGTCTCATCTGATCACATTACTTTCTCCCAATTCTACTCTGAAACATTTAGATGTTTATTAGCATGACTGTTAGGCTCCATGTACACAGGACGTTTTTACAACTGCTCCTAAATGATTAAACTTGACAGATAGTAACCCACGTTTCAAACGGACGTTTTGCTGCGTTCACATGCCGCGTTTAAAAAAAAAAAAAAAAAAAAAAAAAAAAAAAATAATATATATATATATATATATATATATATATATATATATATATATATATATACACATATACATATACACACATATATACATATATATATATATATATATATATACACATACATACATATATACACACACACAATATATATATATATATATATATATATATATATATATATATATATACACATATATACATATATACACACACACACACACACACTATATATATATATTTTAAATGGCCAAAAACGAAAAACGCCTATAAACGAAACGTTGCTAAATGCGGATTACCGCATTTAGCCGCGCTTGGCATCTGAAACGTCGAAATCTCTGGCGTCTAAACTCATTTTTTTGCTTTCAAAAGAAACGCTGTTAAAAGCAACTGCCTAAAAACAACTGTAAACGAGACTGTGTACATGGTCACATAAGATAACATTGAATGAGTTCAGGGGGAAGTTGAAAAAAGCGTCCAACTGCCTCTGAACGTCCATTTAACAGCAGCAGTGTACATGGGACCTAAATGTGCCTTCTTGAGGAACGGGACTCGCAGTGTTTGGAGGAAGAAAAATGCTGACTATGACCCCCAAGAACACCATCCCTACAGTCAAGCACGGGGGTGGAAACATGATGCTTCAAAGCCGTTTCTCTGCTAAAATGGGTAGAGACCAACTATGCCACATTGAGGGGCCAATTGATGGAGCCATGTATTGTAAAATCTTGGATGAGAACCTTCTTCCCTCAGCCAGAACACTGAAGATGGGTTGTGGATGGGTCTTCCAGCATGACAATGACCCAAAACATACTGCCAAGGAAACAAATGAGTGGCTCAAGAAGAAGCACATTAAGGTAATGGAGTGGCCCAGTCAGTCTCCAGACCTTAATCCTATAGAAAATTTATGGAGGGAGCTGAAAGTTGCCAAGGAACCTTAAAGGATTTAGAGAAGATCTGTAAAGAACAGTGGACCAAAATTCCTCCTGAAATGTGTGCAAACCTGGTATGCAGCTACAAGAAACGTCTTACCTCTGTACTTGCCAACAAGGGTTTCTCCACCAAGTGCTAAGTCATGTTTTGGTTGGGGATGAAATACTTATTTTACTTACTGAACTGCAACTTCATTTATAGCATTTGCTCTATGTGTTTGTTCTGGATTTTTGGTCGATATTCTGGCTCTATCATTTAAAGTACACCTATGATAAACATTGTAGACCCTTCATTTCTTTGTAGGTGGGCAAACTTACAAAATCTGCAGAGGATCAAATAATTGTTTTCCCTACTGTATATGTATAGATATCTATATCTCTCTCTATCTATATCTCTATGTATCTATCTATATATCTATCTATCTCTACTGGAACATCTATAATGAGCACTGCAATAATAATAACCTATGCTAAATACACTTTGCTCCCTTTAAAGGAGATTGTTATCCACTATCAGTAAAACAGACAGAAAAACAGTTATTACTCCCAATATGCGTTAGCACAATGAACATGTGAAAAACAATGCATAATCTGATGACTGAACAGTAATTCTTTAAAAACATGTACAGAAATGACAGAGAAAATGGAATCCCCATCAGCTGGTGTGTGAATGTTTATGGAAAGACTAGACAGTAGGGATGAGCCGAACACCCCCCGGTGCGGTTCGCAGCAGAACATGCGAACAGTCAAAAAATTTGTTCGAACGCGCAAACATCGTTAAAGTTTATGGGACACGAGCATGAAAAATCAAAAGTGCTAATTTTAAAGGCTAATATGCAATTTACTGTCATAAAAAGGGTTTGGGGACCCGGGTCCTGCCCCAGGGGACATGTATCAATGCAAAAAAAAGTTTTAAAAATGTCAGTTTTTTCAGGAGCAGTGATTTTAATAATGCTTAAAGTGAAACAATAAAAAGTGAAATATTCCTTTAAATGACCCTGCCCCCTCTAACGCGTCACGGGAAACCCCTGTGACGCGTTAGAGGGGGCGGGGTCATCCGTTCACGTCACGGGTGGCCCCGCCCTTGGTTATAGAAAAGAACTGTCAAACAGCTTGCGCGTCATTAGACGGGTGCCTACGGTGCAGGCAAGATCGTGCTTCGTTCTTCGCTGGAGTGGAGAGCATCGCTGGAGAATGGATCACAGCGGGACAATCAAGAATGGATTACAATGCTGGACAGACTGGATTACATTGCTGGAATGTTTTTTTAAATTTTTTATAAAAGGACTTGTCCCAAGCCGTCTTCTGAAATTTTTAACATTTTCACACTTTTTTCTTTGTGAAATGGTAGGGGTACAATGTACCCTTTTACCAATTCACATAGGGGAGGGGCGGGATCTGGGGGTCCCCTTTGTTAAAGGGGGCTTCCAGATTCTGATAAGCCCCCCGTCCGCAGACCCCCACAACCACCGGGCAAGGGTTGTGGGGATGAGGCCCTTGTCCCCAACATCCTCCCCATGCTGAGGGCATGTGGCCTGGTAAGATTCAGGAGGGGGGGTGCTCTCTCGTCCCCCCCTCTTTTCCTGCGGCCTGCCAGGTTGCGTGCTCGGATAAGGGTCTGGTATGGATTTTGGGGGGGGAACCCCACGCCATTGTTTTTTTTTTAAATGGCGCAGGTTTCCCCTTAATATCCATACCAGACCTGAAGGGCCTGATATGGAATTTGGGGGGGGACCCCCACGCTTTTTTTTTTTAATTTTGGTTCAGGGTTCCCTTTAATAATTATATCAGAACCAAAAGGGCCTGGTAATGGACTAAGGGGGGAACCCATGCTGTTTTTTTTCAATGACTTATCTGTATTGCCGGGACCCGACAATTCATTATAGCCGCGAGTAGTTTTAAATGACTTTTTTTCCCCTTTAGAAATGTAATTTTGTGCAGGGACAGTTCTAAACACGGAAACATGCGCTACTTTACAGGCATACTATAGACACCCCTCAGGTATGAAATTTAAAGGAATATTTCACTTTTATTGTTTCACTTTAAGCATTAATAAAATCACTGCTCCCGAAAAAACTGACGTTTTTAAAAGTTTTTTTTGCATTGATACATGTCCCCTGGGGCAGGACCCGGGTCCCCAAGCAATTTTATGGCAATAACTTGCATATAAGCCTTTAAAATTAGCAATTTTGTCAGGACCTGGCAATTCATTCATCAGTTTTAAATGACTGTTTTTCCTTTAGAAATGTCATTTTGCTGCAGGGACTTTTCTAAGCACGGGAAACATGCACTACTTTACAGGCATACTATAGACACCCTCCAGGTATGAAATTTAAAGGAATATTTCACTTTTATTGTTTCAGTTTAAGCATTATTAAAATCACTGCTCCCGAAAAAACTGCAGTTTTTAAAACTTTTTTTTGCATTGATACATGTCCCCTGACAATAACTTGCATATTAACCTTTAAAATTAGCACTTTTGATTTCTCCCATAGACTTTTAAAGGGTGTTCCGCGGCTTTTAGAATTTGCCGCGAACACCCCAAATTGTTCGCTGTTCGGCGAATGGGCGAACAGATAATGTTTGAGTCAGACTCATGTTCGACTCGAACAGATAGTCCATCCCTACTAGACAGATTCTAAAAGCTGCTGTTGCTTTATATTTCTAAGATTCTTGTGAACCTGTTATCACTGGTAGTCATACTTTCTGGCTGCTGGATTCTACTACATTTTATTGACTGGTTCCAAAACTTTACAATTGATCCATTTACTGCCATTTTATACCTTGTAGTTACAGCTGATAATAGCAGACTTTTGTCCAACACTTGAAAAATTCAGCACACCAAGCATCTACTAATGTTATATATTTTTTATTTTTGGTGGTTAATACGTGCAACATTTCCAAAGCCTTTTTTTTGTGCAATCATACAACAAACTAACAGTTAACAGAGTTAAAAAAAAACACATAAATATCCTCTTGAATCGGAAACTTCAGAGATGCAGGACAGAAGATACCAACAATTTCCCACTTTTCCTGTTAGCATGTAGAAAATAATCAGTATAGTAGGTTACTTCACATGCAACGTTTGTTAAATATCCATGGATACTTATTTCAACATGGAAGGAAATGGAATCCCTGCATTGTTTGTTATCGATTTTTTATGTTCAATCAATAAAACTTTATGGAAAAAAATAAAAAAATAAACTGCAGCATCACAATCTACGAAAAGCGCATTTCACATTTGGGTCAATATGAAAAAAAAAAAGAACTCTTGAACTCTGATTGGAGCTGTCCAGTTGAACAGAAATCTTCTGGTCCCTGAACCCAGAAGAGCAGTCAGTGTGCCCCAGAAATGCACACCTGCCAACCACCCACATTTGTACTGAGCTGTTTGTCTCAAAACGCAATCAGACCCAATGCCTTAAATGAGCACTTGCCAGAAGATTCTGAGCTTTACCAAGCAACCCCACAAACGCCCAAGTATACAAAGACTAAAGCTGGCCATAGAGGGAATCGAACTTCGATACATCTATGAACCAGCTGGTTGTTCTGAAGTCGATCTGTTTTTTTTTCGTTTTTTTATTTGATCACTGCTATAGCCGCCAACAATGATCATATTATTCTGACCACGGGGAAACCTCCTGTTGTCAGAATACAATAGCATAGCGGGAGGGATTCCCCCATCAACACTGACTAGGTTTATGAAGGAATCAAGCAATTCTCTTTCCTTCAACCTGAAAGAATATGACATTATATGACTTACACAAGATTGGACATAGACAGAGCGAATTTCATTCCTGCAATCACAAGTTGCAGGAAATAAATTTGCTTGATTCCCCCATCAACACAGACAGTGTTGATGCAGGAATCCCTCCCTTCGGGCCATTGTCTTTTCCTGGCGGTGGGGAAGGGAAGCTGTCCCCGTCGGGAGAAGACAGTGATTATTGCTAGCGGCTATAGTAGCTGCTAGTGATAATCGCAGGTAAAACCTGGCATGCTGTTTGTACCCAAGTTGATCAATCAACTTGCTACATTCAGCCTGCCCATACCTGGTTCGGATCTCAGCCGAGATTCAAACCGTCTATGGCTTGCCTAAGAGGTTAAAAAGTAAATGTAGCAATAAAACGTATACACAGTGATGTGTACACTGATAAACACCAAACAATTCCCTACTACTACCACCTTTAATCTCAGTCAGATCTGATCACATTCACTGGTCCTTTTAGCCATTACCTGCTGTTATCACTGTTGGAAGGCTAGTTATGTCATTCATTGTGCAATGACTCTGAACAACCTTTTAAGTGCTGCTCAAATAAGTTTGAAACTACTATAAAGATTTGAAAAACAATGCTTTGTTGAATTCAGTCCTTTTGAACCTAGCCATACCTTCGATTTTATCAGTCTTTCCCTTTCCATCCTTTAAGTAAAGTAAAACAAGAGAAATAAGGCTGTTCATTGATGGATCTAGCAGAATAAAGTGCATTTATTAGTGCTGAAGCCGATTGGCTGCAGGCACTGATTGAATGAAAATATTCCAACATTCCTGTTCAACAGAGATCAATCATTAGATAAACTTCTTTCGAGCAGGACTGGCCATAGATGGATCACAATTTAGTCGTGTTCGCTGAACCAGCCAATTTTCTTTTCATCTATGGCCAGCTTAAAGGGGTTGTAAAGGTTTGTTTAAAAAAAATATAATAAAAAATAATATAATGTAGCGCCCCCCCAATATTTGGGGGCGCTATGCTTAAATTTAAGGGTAGTCTGAGCCAGTAATTGGGCTCGGACATATGGATTGTTCTAACTTGGCTTCTGCTCTGGGTGTGATGCTGCCTGGCAGTAATTTTCCCTGTTCGCCTGTAGGTGGCACTGTAACCTCCGACATAGGTTGAACTACAGGGGGTATCAACACCTTGGGCGTCCTTTCTCGGCAGCTGTGCAGTGGGCGTGGTCTACCCACTGTGCATGCTGGGAGAGGGTAAATAAAGGGCAGACGCCATTAATTGGGGTCTGTTCTGGGGTTCCGTCCTGGGAGCCCACCCGTTGGTGTGCGCGCCTGGTGCCCCACATGGCACGAGGTGCGTGTGTGTTCTGGCCCCGGGCACCTTCAGCTCAAGGCTACATCACTACCTGTTAGGCCCAGCCCTGCTGGCTGAGGCCTACACTTCAGGAAAGGATCCCAGGCTACACACACTTGGGAAAGGAGACCAGGGGAGGATCTGTCCCAGAGGAGACTGGTGACGGTACTGCTGTCTCGGGAGGCGGCCTGGAGCTCACCTAAGGAGGGATCCATCATCATTACAAGCCCTGCAATACGCCAATCCGGCATAAAGGTTCTTTCACTATTGCTTGGCTGGGAGGTTCGGGACTTTTAATAATCCTGTGGCAGAGGATTCCTGATCGTATCCCGAGTTCTCAAGAGAAATATTGATTCGTGCTTCACCCCGGCTGCTAGGACCACTAAATGGGACTATCCGGCTGAGCAATACCCATTCAGGCTTGAGTGGCAACGATTGTAACTTTAGTGCTGCGTGCCTGAACCTTCCCCTGCATTCTTTTCTCTCGTATTCTACTTTCCTCTCAAAGTTTTCCTCAGCAAAAATAAATAAAGCCTGACTGTTTGGGTTTTACATTTGTGTGGACATTGGCCTTTCTGAGACCTTCAACACCCTGACAACGGAAGCCTTGAAGGTAGTTTGCAGACCCAACAAAACCATGCGTGTTACATAATATAATATAATTTATTATAATAAAAAACAATAGCATTTGTAAAGGTCTGTTTTTTATTATTGAAACAACAAACATGTTAAAAATGTACCTGCTCTGGGCAATGGTTTTGCACAGTGCAGCCCCAAAGCTCCCCTTCTGAGGTCCTCTGCCAGCTCTTCAGACTCCTCCTTTTCTCAGTGTGCCACCATAGGAAGTTACACACCTGTGGGCTCCACACCAAGCCATGCTTTGTGCGTCTACTGAAACACACAGCGTGGCTCTGCTCACAGGATTTGATTGAAAGCAGCAGGAGCCAATGGCTCTCACTGCTGCCTCTGTGAGCAGAGAGAAAGGAGAGAGCCGCTGCCGATGGGTACAGTGCCGGAACAAGATTGGACTCCGGTAAGAGTAAAAAGGGGGGGGGGTGTGATACAAACACCAAAACAATTTGTACCTTAATGCAGGGAATGCAATAAAGTAGAACTAAGGGTAAAAAACGTTTTTTTATTATTTCAGATACAGTAAGGGAGGGTGGCAATAACCCCCGTGAGATTTCTTTTCGCCATCTCATTACCTTTGCAGAGATTTCCCTTCACTTTCTGTCCCATAGCCAAACAAGGAAGTGAGAGGATATCTCTGCAAATTAAAGTACATTTTTGGGGGACCCCCAGCTCACTAGAACTAGTGTCCCCATTTGAAGATTTCCCATCTACTACTTTTCTGGGGATAACCCAAAAATTGGGGTTTTCTTTTTAACTTTCAATGATAATAGCAAACAGGACAAATAGAGAGGGTAAATCTCCTTAGCAGGGGCACAAACAGCAATAAAAAAAACTGACAGGGACTCTAATCCCTCTCCACTCTGTCCAAAACTAGAAAATAAATAAAAAATAAAAAAGTTTTTTTACTTTAAAAAGGTAAAAATGTCCACATTGTTTCAGAATAAGTAGATAATCATGGTAAACGGTCTTAACGTGTGTTAAACTCTTAGAACCACTGGAAGGTACTGACAAAAAAAGTGTTCCAACACTTAATTAAATACATAAAAATCAAACCCAGAGACATATTAAATTTTTCATATATATATATATAGATAGAGAGAGAGAGAGAGAGAGAGAGAGAGAGAGAGAGAGAGAGAGAGAGAGAGAGAGAGAGAGAGAGAGAGAGAGAGAGAGAGAGAGAATGTCCCTTTCATAATGATATTCCATCTCCTGATCAAAGGCCCAAAAGCCGTTTTCACAATATAGAGGTATCTATAATGACCATGCAATGCTGGTCCTTCACTGTGTATTACTGCAAGTCCCCTATACACAGTCTGTCGGAAAACAACAATCTCTGCAGTTTTCAGTGGCATAAAACATCTATTAATGTTTCTTTTTTTTTTTTTAACAAGAGCATGTATTATGTTTCTAAAAGCCAGAGGCTATGTAATGTTAGTCTTACCTAGACAAACCAGAAGGATTTTTTAAGTGGAACTACACTGCATCTGTGCACCACAACTCAAAAACTCTATTTACCGTATATATTTGAGTATAAGCCGACCCGAATATAAGCCGAAGCACCTAATTTTACCACAAAAAAAATGGGAAAACTTATTGACTTGAGTATAAGCCTAGGGTGTCCATCTGTATGCCTCACTGTGTCCATGTGCATGCCTCACTGTGCCTCACTGTGCCTCACTGTGTCCATGCCTCACTGTGTTCATGACTAGACTGATGTTTAACATGGGAGTCTATGGAAGGGGTGCCCGGCTTTGGTAGGTCCTCCAGACAAAAAACTTTGAACACTTATAGAGGAGAAATGGAGCTACATGTGTGCCAAGATTGGGGTCCAGGGGACATACGACCGGCCGGTACCGGGGCCACAAATTCCCCTGAAGAAATGACCGTTTAACATGGGAGTCTATGGAAGGGTTGCCCGGCTTTGAAAAATCAGTGCTCCCCGGCCGTAGGTCCCCCAGACAAAAAACTTTAAACACTTGTAGAGGAAGAGGCTACATGTGTGCCACGTTTGGAGTCCAGGGGACCTACGGCCGGCCGGTAACGAGTCCCCAAATTCCGGGAGATCAGGCGCAAAAAGGTGACTCGAGTATAAGCCAAGAGGGGCATTTTCAGCACAAAAAAAAAAAATGTGCTGTAAAATTTGGCTTATACTCGAGTATATACGGTAATTCATTTTTAATTTTTAAAGAAAACACCGCCTAGCATTTCTGGCTTGTAGCCATCTTGAGTAAAGGCAAATTATTCATGTAGCATTTACTTTCTGGAATCCATCTGCCTTTAGGTGTCCTTTTATGAAACTGCGGTAAAATACCGCTATTCTGTCCTCAGGCATTCTCAGAGGAGATCGCTCTCCTCTGAGTGCCTGTGTATGAAGCTCTGTAGCTCGCTTCTCATGTTGAGTTGAGAGGCGAGCTACAAACGCCGGGAACTCCTGAGAAACAGCTCCTCTCACTGTAATCTCGCGCAATGTAGCGGGATTACAGTATGAGGAAATGTAAAATACAAAAGTTGATCACCAACCAGGACACATTATACACAACATATTAATAAAGTTACATTCCCCCTACACAATATACATTAACCTAATTATTAAAAAACATTGTTTTTTATCAATATTTAAAGATCATACATGTGCTTATTTAAATGTGAATGGTGTATAGTAAATGAATGGAATCCACATATGTAATGCACCATTCATATAAATGAAAAATACATTTATAATTATTATATTTTTTTTTAAATAAAGTATACAAATCTACTTTTAGGGTTTACAATTTTTTTTACTAATAAATTAAAAATTATATAAAAATTACTTTAATAATAGCATTTTAATGCAGGTAGAATAATATATATATATATATATATATATATATATATATATATATATATATATATATATATATAAGAAAAGTTAAAGAGGAAGTAAAGCCATTTTTTTTAAAAAACCCTGCAAAAGAAAGACATAATGAGCTAGTATGCATAGCATACTAGCTCATTATGAATGACTTACCTGAGATCGAAGCCCCCGCAGCGGTCCTCGGTCACCTCCGCCCCCGCCGCCATCTTGCCTCGATGTCCCGTCACTGCCGTCAGTGTAGCGCCGCTCCGGCGCTGTGATTGGCCGGAGCAGCGATGACGTCACACGCATGCGTGCTCGGGCCTGCAAGAACCCTTTCAGAAAACCGTCAATGAAGCCGGCCCGCTAGTGCGCATGCGTGTGACGTCATCGGCGCATCGGTTTGTAGTAAATATCTCCTAGCATGAGAGACTGAGAGCGATAACACCAAATTTAACACACCTGAGACCTTGTAACACTAACAAGTCACATGACACCGGGGAGGGAAAATGCCTAATTGTTCCCATTTGGACATTTTTACTTAGGGGTGTACTCACTTTTGTTGCCAGCGGTTTTGACATTAAAGCGGAGGTTCACACAAAAAGTGAACCTCCGCTTTTTGGAACCCACCCCCCCTCCGGAGTCACATTTGGGGAGGGGGTGCAAATACCTGTCTAATACAGGTATTTGCACCACTTCCGGGTTCTTACTCCCACGGGATGCATTGCTGTGCATATCACATGCAATGTTTGTGCGATATTAATTTAAATCATATTGCATTTGCACCAAAATGATACAGGACCCTTTATGTGGCCCGTACTGAAACGAATCGCATCTATATCTATATATATATCTGTATGTGTGTGTATATATATATATATATATATATATATATATATATATATATATATATATAGATAGATAGATATACACACACACACACACACACACACACATTGAAATAAACACACACACAAATATATATGCTATATATATATATATATACACACACACAGTATAGATTGCTAACCTGCTCATTTTGGGGTGTGTAATGGTGGCAGTGTTGCCAACCATACGTAGAATTACGGACAGTTCGTTAAAACAAGGCACTTTTTCCCTGTAAGTAAAAGTCCGTAGTAAGGGAAAGGTGCCAGTAAAAATGGCGGCGATCGGCTCGGGGTCAGAACTGCGCATGCGCAATTCGAGAAATCCCAGAGAAGATCCGATCCTGAGCCGCCGAGTCTGACTCCTGCAAAGCCTCTGCCCAGCCCACCCGCCGCGCAGCCAATGAAGTCAGTCAGCGCATTTTCCCGCCAGCCTATGAACAGGCAGGACGGAGGAGCCTCATAGAGTGGAGAGGAGAGCTGCATGTGTGACGGTCTGAGCGGAGGGAGCCTAAATACGGATAAGAGAGCACACACACCCCCACCGGAGCAACGGATGGACCCCTGCCAGCCTGGCAAACTGAGTGAGTGACGTGTGTGGAGCCTGCTGCCCGCCGTTGCCGTGCCTGGTGTCTTTGACCTGGTGAGTCAGTCAGAGGCAGAGCAGACTAGTCTAGTAGTTGGACAGACAGTGAGTGTGACAACTTGTCACACTCACTGTCTGTCCAACTACTAAACTACTATCTCGAGTCGACTGTGTGACTGTCACTGTGTGAGGGTGAGCAGGGAGACAGCCAGGCTGGGATGATTCATTGATGGAGGAGGGGGCTCAGGTGGACCTGTGGTTTCCCCTGTGCTGTCAGACAGGCAAAGGCAGCAGTTTCCAGACAAAAATGGCAGTGGTGAGATTGTACAAAATCATTGTATGCAATCTCTGTCTGCTGTCTCTCTGATATCTTCTGTATCTTGTCCGCATGCGTGTATCCTGTTTGCATAACCTTCTCCTGTATCCTGTTCGCATGACCATCTCCTGTATCCTGTCCGCATGACCATCTTCTGTACCATGTCTGCAATCTCTGACCATCTGTTGTACCGTGTCTCCAATCTCTGACCATCTGTTGTACCGTGTCTCCAGTCTCTGACCATCTGTTGTACCGTGTCTCCAGTCTCTGACCATCTGTTGTACCGTGTCTCCAGTCTCTGACCATCTGTTGTACCGTGTCTCCAGTCTCTGACCATCTGTTGTACCATGTCTCCAGTCTCTGACCATCTGTTGTACCATGTCTCCAGTCTCTGACCATCTGTTGTACCATGTCTCCAGTCTCTGACCATCTGTTGTACCATGTCTCCAGTCTCTGACCATCTGTTGTACCATGTCTCTAGTCTCTGACCATCTGTTGTACCATGTCTCCAGTCTCTGACCATCTGTTGTACCATGTCTCCAGTCTCTGACCATCTGTTGTACCATGTCTCCAGTCTCTGACCATCTGTTGTACCATGTCTCCAGTCTCTGACCATCTGTTGTACCATGTCTCCAGTCTCTGACCATCTGTTGTACCATGTCTCCAGTCTCTGACCATCTGTTGTACCATGTTTCCAGTCTCTGACCATCTCCTGTACCATATCTCCAGTCTCTGACCATCTCCTGTACTATGTCTGCAGTCTCTGACCATCTCATCTTTTATCATGTCTGCAGTCTCTGAGGGGGAGCCAGTAGAGGAGTCAAGAGTGGGAGCGCCACCAGATTGGGGATCACGAGAGAAGTCAGATGTGTGTGGACTGTGTCGCGGAGACTATCGGATAAAACCAGAGCTGCCAAGCTGGAGTTGCCTGACTGAGGCCTGCACGGTGCACCTGAGAGGAGGTCAGTCTGAGGGGGGGGGGGGTCACTGATGTAAGGGGGGGGGGAGCGAACACAATAATGTAAGGGGGCACTGAAATAAAGGTTAACCCTTGTATCAGTAACCCCCCTTACCTTAGTGTATTCACTCTGCGGAAGGTAATCTGTGGTCACCAGAGTCCCCCTCTCATTAGAGTTCCCAATGTTCCCCTTTACATCAGAGTCTGCAGGATTTCCTCTTATAGTGCAAGGGAGAACTCTGCAGACCCTGATGTAAGTGGGAACTCTGATGTAATTGGGAGAGCAGAGCCCCCCCTTACATCAGAGTTCTCCCTTAGATCGTGATCTGTGGCATCGTCCTTTACATCAAGGTTCACAGAGTTCACCCTTGCACTGTAATGGGGAACTGGCTGTGTTATATTAACCGGACCTTCATGTAAATAGAGAAATTCGGTTTTTGACTTTTGTTTAACTTAAACACATTGCTTATAGCACTAGCAACATGTTTATAGTTTAAATACTAAAAGTTGCACAGTTTAGCACTGAAAACAACCATTTTAGGTGTTTTTTTGAAGTGTCAGTAAAAAATTGGTGTTGTTCATAATTTTTAGGCATCTTGGCAGTGAATTTCACTTGGGGGGGGGGGGGGGTTGGCAACACTGAATGGTGGGGAAGATGTGCTCTGACTGTATGGCTGCTAGTGGATGAAAGAAGGAAGTCAAAAGACTTCCTTCTTCCTCCAGAATACTCAGCCAGATTCGCGCTTCTCTCTCTGATTCTCAACCTCTGAGATGGTGAATCAGAAAGTGAGAATTCTGTAAGAGATCACCAGTGAGGTGCCGAGATCGCACCTTCATACACTGGCCGTTTCTGTGACAGTCAGTTACAGATTCTCACTGAGATAATCAGTGGAGAACATGTTCTCCACTGATTACCTCAGTTTCATACACTGCTAATGACCTGAGATCAGCGGTGAGACTCGGGATCTCCTCTGATCTCAGTTTCATAAAAGGACACCTTGGCTCAGGCATGCATAGGTTGTGCTTAGGTGAGATAAACCCCCTTCCTTCCCTCCTGAAGACTCCTGGGATCTATGCCATCATTTTGCCTAGGCCTGGAAATCAGGAAGCAACTGAAAAAATGTAAAATAATCAAACAAGTGAATGTGAAATACTGTTCTATCTATATACTAATTATAGCAGCATAATGATTAAAAATAGTCTGTGTTGATTAAGAGATTAAAGTTCCGCTTTAAAATACATCTAAAATGTGGAACTTTTTTCTCCAAAAAGGATGATTTGGTAATACGGACATGAGCCCTCACTGATTATTGTGAGATGTGAGTACTTTGGCATATGTGTGATGTAAACTCATGACTACCAGGAACAACGCTTTCATAGTGTAATCATAAATGACACTTCTGTATGATATTGTACTCTATACAAACTATCAGCTGTACTTCAACAAACTGCAGATCTATCTAAGCCGTAACAGATCACATTTTAGATCACAGCTACACAAAACATTCATTATTATTGAAGGCATTGGTGTATTTTGAGCTTTAATTTTATTAAATAAAGCCTGTCAAGAGAGAAGCATGGGAGCGGTCATTGCCGACCTTCAAAAATGCTAGTTACCTGGCTGTCTATGACCCCAACACTTTCTTAATCACTACCGCCAAACAAGTAAAGCCAAAACTCCTGGTCTGCATGCAGTGGGGAAAATACTTTTTTAATCCCCTGTAGAGTTTGCCCACTTACAAAGAAATGAGGGGTCTATAATTTTTATCATGGGTGTACCGTATATACTCGAGTATAAGCCGAGATTTTCAGCCCTTTTTTTGCGGCTGAAAGTCCCCCCCCCTCGGCTTATACTCGAGTCAGCAAAATTTAACATTGTAAATAGTACCCGAAAAAAAGTTGAGAGGCTGCGGCGTCCATCGTTTAAATATCACGGTCTCTTCCTGGTCCCTTCCGTGATAGGCGATTCTCAGCAGACACTCTCCGCCTATCACGAACGTTCTCTCATCCTCAGTTTCCCAGCAGACGTCTGTGATTGGCGGAACACCAAACACAGTGTCTGCTGGGATGGGTGAGGATGAGAGAACGTTCGTGATAGGCGGAAAGTGTCTGCTGAGAATCGCCTATCACGGAAGGGACCAGGAAGAGACCGCGGGATTTAAACGATGGACGCCGCAGCCTCTCAATTTTTTTTCAGGTACAATTTACAATGTTAAATTTAAACAGTGAGGATAGGAACAGTGAGGATAGGAAACAGTGAGGATAGGAAACAGTGAGGATGGGAACAGTGAGGATGGGAACAGTGAGGATGGGAACAGTGAGGATGGGAACAGTGAGGATGGGAACAGTGAGGATAGGGAACAGTGAGGATAGGGAACAGTGAGGATAGGGAACAGTGAGGATAGGGAACAGTGAGGATAGGGAACAGTGAGGATAGGGAACAGTGAGGATAGGGAACAGTGAGGATAGGGAACAGTGAGGATAGGGAACAGTGAGGATAGGGAACAGTGAGGATAGGGAACAGTGAGGATAGGGAACAGTGAGGATTGGGAACAGTGAGGATAGGGAACAGTGAGGATAGGGAACAGTGAGGATGGGAACAGTGAGGATGGGAACAGTGAGGATGGGAACAGTGAGGATGGGAACAGTGAGGATAGGGAACAGTGAGGATGGGAACAGTAAGGATGGGAACAGTGAGGATGGGAACAGTGAGGCATTGTTGACCCTCGGCTTATACTCGAGTCAGTAAGTTTCCCAGTTTTTTGTGGTAACATTAGGTACCTCGGCTTATACTCGGTTCGGCTTATACTCGAGTATATACGGTATTTTAAATGATAGAGACAGAATATCGACCAAAGATCCAGAAAAAAACACATGATACAAATGTTATAAATTGAGTTGCAGTTCAGTGAGTAAGATAAGTATTTGATCCCCAAGCAAAACATGACTTAGTATTTGGTGGAGAAACCCTTGTTGGCAAGCACAGAGGTAAGTCGTTTCTTGTAGTTGGTTACCAGGTTTGCACACATTTCAGGAGGGATTTTGGTCCACTCTTTACATATCTTCTCTAAATCCTTAAAGCCCTGTACACACGATCGGTTTTACAGATGAAAACAGTCAGATGGACTTTTTTTATCGGACAAACCGATCGTGTATGGGCCCCATCGGTCTTTTTTCCATTGGTGTTAAAAAATAGAACATGTTTTAAATTTATCCGATGGAAAAAAAAAAGATAGCAAATTACTATCGTCTGTGGGGAACTCCATCGGATATAAAAACCCACGCATGCTTAGAATCAAGTCGACGCATGCTCAGAAGCATAGAACTTAATTTTTCTTGGCTCGTCAGTGTTTTACGTCACGGCGTTTGGGACAATCGTTTTTTTTGACTGATGGTGTGTAGGCAAGACTGATGGAAGTCAGCTTCATCGGATTTCCGATGGAAAAATCCATCGGTTTAAAATCCATAGGAAATCTGATCGTGTGTACAGGGCTTTAGTATTTGGTGGAGAAACCCTTGTGGGCAAGCACAGAGGTAAGTCGTTTCTTGTAGTTGGTTACCAGGTTTGCACACATCTCAGGAGGGATTTTGGTCCACTCTTCACAGATCTTCTCTAAATCCTTAAGGTTTCTTGGCTGTCGCTTGGCAACTCGAAGTTTCAGCTCCCTCCATACATTTTCTAATGTTTCAACCTCCGTGCTTGACTGTAGGGATTGTGTTCTTAAGGTCATAGTTAGGGTTGTCCCGATACCACTTTTTTAAGACCGAGTACAAGTACCGATACTTGTTTTCAAGTACTCGCCGATACCGATTACCGATACTTTTTTTAATGTCATGTGACCGTTTCTCAAAGCACAATACAGATTAGGTGGCACCGATATGCAGCACTGACGGCTGGCACTCACTGACGGCAAGGAACTGACAGGTGGCACTAACAGGTGGCAGGCACTGAATATGGCACTTATGGGCATTGGGCACTGATAGGTGACATTTATGGGCACTGATGGCAGGCACTGAAATGCCATTAGGGAAGGCTGCCTGCGACGCCCATCTTGGTACTCCTTGCACTCGGCCGCATAAAAGCAGCAGCGGCCATCTTGTTACACCCAGCCCGAACTATATGGGCTGGGTGTAACAAGATGTCCGCTGCTGGCATACTGTGGCCGAGTGCAGGGTGTACCAAGATGGGCGTCGGGATTTTCAAGCACTGGCGGTAACACGGAGCGTCACTTCCATTACCGAATGTGACGGCTCCTGTCACTGATCCCGATGGATGATGCGGCTGCGTCCTGCACTCTGCACCCCTGACAGCTTACCTGCGTGAGGACTCGCTCTTCGCTCCGCCCGCTGCACACCGCCTTTCTCCCATCCCAGGTATCGGCTAAGGCATCGGGAGCATTTGCGCGAGTACAAGTACTCGCGCAAATGCTCGGTATCGGTCCCGATACCGATACTAGTATCGGTATCGGGACAACCCTAGTCATAGTCAGCATTTTACTTTCTCCAAACACGAGTCGAGTTAATGCCAAAGAGCTTAATTTTGGTCTCATCTAACCACAGCACTTTCTCCCAATCCTTCTCTGAATCATTTAGGTGTTCATCAGACAGGCCTGTACATGTGCCTTCTTGTGGAGGGGGACTTTGCGGGCACTGCAGGATTTCAATCAATGGCGACGTATTGTGTTACCAATGGTTTGTTTGGTGACTGTGGTCCTAACTGCCTTGAGATCATTCACAAGCTCCTCCCATGTAGTTCTGGGCTGATCCTTTACTTTTCTCATGATCATCCTTACCCCATGAGGCGAAATCTTGCATCAAGCTCCAGAGGGCGAGGGCGATTGATGGTTATTTTGTAGTTCTTCCATTTGTGAATAATCGCTCCAACAGTTGTCCCCTTCTCACTAAGCTTCTTGCTGATGGTCTTGTGGCCCATTCCAACCTTGTGCAGGTCTACAATCTTGTCCCTGATGTCCTTTGACAGCTCTTTGGTCTTGCCCATGATGGTGAGGTTTGAATGGAAGAAAGATTCTGTGGACAGGTGTCTTTTATACACATAACACGTTGTTGTTAGGAGCACCTTCTTAAATTGACAGCACTAATCTGTATCACATGAGCACATCCTGTAGCCAGTCTTATTGTTGGTTGGTGGGGGATCAAATACTCTCTGAACTGCAACTCAATTTATAACATTTGTATCATGTGTTTTTTCTGGATTTTTGGTTGATATTCTTTTTTTTTTTTTTTCCCAAAAACAGTTTATTGAAATGTAAAAAGCATTTACAGATATCTTAAACAATAGTAGTACAATAAGGTATTAATACAACCACAAAACATGGATGAATAACATGTGTCACATACAATTCAACTTGCGGGTAGTGAAAATGAAATGGCTATGTGCATCCTTCATGAACTAGGCCGTGTTGGGGTGGGCTACCTTAATTCAAGGTAGTTGTGGGGTCTAGTCAAAGTCCACTACCATTGACGGGGATAGATCTTGTTGGTAGGTTAGAGCTAGGTAGGTTCACGGATGCCGTTATGGACTTTTGGTCTGTGTGGGAGGGAAAGGCCAACAGGTGCAATATGGCAGAAAGGGAGGGAAGGAGCTATAAACAGGTTTATTTCGTTGAGAGTGTATGAATGCGGGAGTGTAGGCTGGAGCTATGTTAGTGGTTGTATTGTACAGAAGCTTGTGGATGAGAAAGTAGGAGGGGGTAAGTGGTGGAAGGAGAAGGGGTGGGGTGGGGATCGAGGGGAGGGGAGTGAGGCAGGAAGGGATGGCGTTGGCAGGGGTCCGTCTCTGACTTCCCCGACCCCTTGGGGTGTTCAAGGGGCGTGTTATGAGAAACTAGGGGCGGATCTGTATAGGGGGAGATATAGGAGGAGAGAGGTGTCTTTGTAAGGTTTAGGGTTAAGGGGAGATCCTGGCACGTCGTAGATTTTTAATGACAATTCTCAGAGGAGTAATTTATCCTTTGTCAGGGTTCAGGGAGTTTGCAAATTCTGGGGTCGTTTTATAGTGTAACCAGCAGGCCCATTTTTTACTAAATGATGACGGAGTCTCTCTTGCAATATGTATAAGATTTTCCATTTCCTCAATTTTGCATATTCTGTTAAACCATTCTTTTATGGTTGGTTGGTGAGTCGATTTCCAGTGTATAGGGATACACTGCTTTGCCGCATTGATCATGTGCATTGCTAGGGATTTGTGATAGGAATTGTGCGACAGGGGTGAATGGTGTAGAAGGAATTGAGAAGGGGAAAGGTCCAAATGATATGAGGTGACTCGAGAGGTTATATGGCATACCTTTTCCCAGAAGTCTTTTAGAGATGGACAGGACCACCAGATATGGAGAAGGGTTCCCCTTTCCCGGAGACATCTCCAGCAAACCTCTGGGATTGTGGGATTATATTTATGCAGAAGGGTGAGCGTGCGGTACCATCTAGATTGGATCTTAAAGCCGTTTTCCTGGGTCGACACATTCGTCGACCCTTTATGTATGTTGAGGAAAATTAGTTCCCATTGTTCCGCTGAAAGAGATACCGAGAGGTCTGACTCCCAGTTCTTACAGGCTAAGGTCTCGTTAGCTTTCATCTCGGCGAAGAGGAGTTCATGTGTGGTAGAAACTAGATGAGATTGGGGTGTCGTTTGGATACATAGCTTTTCGAAAGGGGTGAGTTCTCTGGAGCATTGTATATTCTTGTTAAGGGATTTTAGAAAATGAGCAATTAAAATATATGTCCAAGGGGGAATGGGTGGCTTGTTTAGTTGGGAGGAGAGTTGGGATGTAGACAATAGTTTGCCCCGGAGGAAGAACTGATGTGATCTAATTGGGCTCTGTGTCCAGTTATCGGTAAGAAACTTTGCGTGCATACCTGGTGGGAACCCAGGGTTCATTTTTACAGGTGTCAGTGGGCCGGGAATCGAAGATATGGGTGATCGGTAGCAAAGCTTTTTGAAGCATTGCAAGGTTGGGCCTATAAGTGGGTGTACGTGTAATTCAGAGGGGACGTGGGGTGAGAGTAACCATGGGAGAGACTCCAAAGGGAGAGCAGAAAAAGATGCTTCTAGGGAAACCCAATCTTTGTGGAGAGATTGAGTATTCCAGTCCACTATCCTGGTAAGGTGTGTAGCAGTGTAATAATTGAGAAGGTTGGGGAGGCCTATGCCCCCAAGTCTTTTAGGTCGGGTGAGCTGCGTAAAGCTGATTCTGGGTCTACGGTTCCCCCATAAGAATTTAGTGCATATGTTTCTATAAGATTTAAAAAAGGCCGGAGGTATATGTATAGGGATCGCCTGCAATATATAGAGTATTCTCGGGAGGGCATTCATTTTGAGGATCGCCGCTCTGCCAAACCAAGAGAAAAGCGGTTTGTTCCATGTTTCAAGATCAGAGGATATTCTGTGTAGGATAGGAACATGGTTTTTAGCGTAGAGGTTTGAGAGTTTGGAAGGGAGTTGTATCCCTAGGTATGTGATGGAATCATGTTTCCATTGGAACGGGAAGTTAGCCTTACATTGATCAACTATGTGTTGAGGTAATGTTATATTAAGGGCAAAGGATTTCGAGAAATTAATTTTAAGGTGGGAGAGGAACTGAAATTGTTTAAATTCAGAAAGAAGGTTTGGTAGGGAGATCAGTGGGTTCGACAGGAACAACAAAATATCGTCTGCGAAAGCAGCGTATTTATATTCTCTTTTGGAGGAACTTATACCTTGGATATCTGGGTTGTATGTCAGTTTACGGAGGAATGGTTCAAGTGTGAGTACAAAGAGGATGGGGGACAGGGGGCAGCCCTGTCTTGTGCTGGTTGATATTCTGTCTCTATCATTTAAAATTCACCTATGATAACAATTATAGACCCCTCATTTCTTTGTAAGTTGGCAAACTTACAAAATCTGCAGGGGATCAAATAATTATTTTCGCCAGGTCTGGGATTCATGCAATACAAAAGCCATTTGATCAGCATGAAAGTCACTCTTTAGAACTGTCAAATCGCATGACAAGTCGCACCGGTGTGAACAGGGGGCTTACACTGGAAACCCTTTTATGTTCATATTCTTTATCTATACACCAGTGTGTTTAGTTTGCCTTTTGCTGGGTTTGCAGCGACAGCTCTAGATAGCACTCTCATCCATAATCCTCCTTCCAGAGATGTGCCCAAGTTTTACAAGTGAGCCAGGCCAGGGAACCAGTAACCACCGCCTACTAATGAACAGTGGGGCCCCTGTGGCCCAGCTGGTATAGCAGCATAGGAAATACAAGACAAACAAACATGATTTTGTTTACAGATTCATTTCATAAGTGCAGTACATAATGTCAGGGAGAGGTTCAGCTTCTTTCAGGAAAAACATTTTATGGGACACTAGAAACTTTTTTATGCAACATGTAATTTTCCACTTGGAAAAATGATACATAAACATTCTGCAATCTTCTATCAGATAAAGAGAACAATTTAAGTAGAAGCATCTAGAAGAGAACATAAATGGGAATGTCAGCCCCATTTGGGTTATGCTAACCATCAGGGATGAGCCGAACACCCCCCTGTTCGGTTCGCACCAGAACCTGCGAACAGACAAAATGTTCGCGTGAACTTTAGAACCCTATTAAATACAAATGGACTCGAACGTTCGAAATCTAAAGTGCTAATTATAAAGGCTAATATGCAATTTATTGTCCTAAAAAGTGTTTGGGGACCCGGGTCCTGCCCCAGGGGACATGTATCAATGCAAAAAAAGGTTTAAAAAAAATAGACGTTTTTACGGGAGCTGTGATTTTAATAATGCTTAAAATGAAAAAATAAAAAGTGAAATATTCCTTTAAATTTCGTACCTGGGGGGTGTGTATGATATGCATGTAAAGTGGCGCATGTTTCCCGTGCTTAGAACTGTCCCTGCACAAAGTGTCATTTTTGAAGGAAAAAAAGCCATTTAACCACTTAAGCCCCGGACCATTTGGTAGCTAAAGGACCAGAGGTGAATTCAGAATTTTGCACTGCACTGCTTTAACTGTAAATTGTGCGGACATGCAATGTTGTACTTAAAACAAAATTTGCGTCCTTTTCTTCCCACAAATAGAGCTTTCTTTTAATGGTATTTGATTGCCTCTGCGATTTTTATTTTTTGCGATATAAACGGAAAAAGACCGAAAATTTTGAAAAAAAATGATATTTTCTACTTTTTGTTATAAGAAAAATCGAATAAACTCAATTTTAGTCATACATTTAGGCCAAAATGTATTCAGCCACATGTTTTTAGTAAAAAAAATGTCAATAAGCGTATATTTATTGGTTTGCGCAAAAGTTATAGAGTTTACAAACTAGGGTACATTTTCTGAAATTTACACGGCTTTAAATTTATGACTGCCTATCTCATTTCTTGAGGTGCTAAAATGACAGGGCAGTACAAAACCCCCCCCCAAATGACCCCATTTTGGAAAGTAGACACCCCAAGGAAATTGCTGAGAGGCATGTTGAGCCCATTGAATTTTATTTTTTTTGTCTTAAGTGATTGAATAATGACTAAAAAAAAAAAAAAAAAAAAAAAAATTACAAAAAGTTGTCACTAAATGATATATTGCTCACACATGCCATAGTTATATGTGGCATTGCACCCCAAAATACATTTTGCTGCTTCTCCTGAGTACGGGGATACCACATGTGTGGGACTTTTTGGGAGCCTAGCCGCGTACGGGACCCCGGAAACCAAGCACCGCCTTCAGGATTTCTAAGGGCGCAAATTTTTGATTTCACTCCTCACTACCTATCACAGTTTCGAAGGCCATACAATGCCAAAATAGCACAACCCCCCCCCAAATTACCCCATTTTAGAAAGTAGACACCCCAAGGAAATTGCTGAGGGGCCTGTTGAGCCCATTGAATATATTTTTTTTTGTCCCAAGTGATTGAATAATGACAAAAAAATATATAAATTACTAAAAGTTGTCACTAAATGATATATTGCTCACACATGCCATGGTTATATGTGGAATTACACCCCAAAATAAAATTTTCTGCTTCTCCTGAGTACGGGGATACCACATGTGTGGGACTTTTTAGGAGCCTAGCCGCGTACGGGACCCCGAAAACCAAGCACCGCCTTCAGGATTTCTAGGCACAAATTTTTGATTTCACTCCTCACTACCTATCACAGTTTCGAAGGCCATAAAATGCCAAAATAGCACAAAACCCCCCCAAATGACCTCATTTTGGAATATAGACACCCCAAGCTATTTGCTGAGAGGCATAGCGAGTATTTTACAGCTCTCATTTGTTTTTGAAAATGAAGAAAGAAAATATATTATATATATATATTTCTTTTTTTAAAATTTTCAAAACTTTGTGACAAAAAGCGAGATCTGCAAAATACTCACAATACCTCTCAGCAAATAGCTTGGGGTGTCTACTTTCCAAAATGGGATCATTTGCGGGGGTTTTGTGCCATCTGGGCATTCCATGGCCTCCGAAACTGTGATAGGCAGTGAGAAGTGAAATCAAAAATTTACACCCTTAGAAAGCCTGAAGGCGGTGCTTGGTTTTTGGGGTCCCGTACGCGGCTAGGCTCCCAAAAAGTCTCACACATGTGGTAACCTCGTACTCAGGAGAAGCAACAGAATGTATTTTGGGGTGTAATTCCACATATGCCCATGGCATGTTTGAGCAATATATCATTTAGTGACAACTTTGTGCAAAAAAAAAAAAAAAAAAATGTTGTTTTTCCGCAACTTGTGTCAACATATAAAATATTCCATGGACTCGACATGCCTCTCAGTATATAGCTTGGTGTGTCTACTTTCCAAAATGGGGTCATTTGGGGGGGTTTTAACTGTTCTGGCATTTTATACACAACATTAGGAAGCTTACATCCACTCTTCTAACCACTTGAAGACAAAGCCCTTTTTGACACTTTTTGTTTACATGAAAACATATTTTTTTTTGCAAGAAAATTATGTTGAAACCCCAAACATTATATATATTTTTAAAGCAAAGGCCCTACAGATTAAAATGGTGGGTGTTGCATTTTTTTTTCTACACAGTATTTGCGCAGCGATTTTTCAAACGCATTTTTTGGGTTAAAAAATACACTTTTTTAAATTGTAATGCACTAAAACACACTATATTGCCCAAATGCTTGATGAAATAAAAAAGATGATCTTAAGCCGAGTACATAGATACCAAACACGACATGCTTTAAAATTTCGCACAAACGCGCATTGGCGACAAACTACATACATTTTTAAAAGCCTTTAAAAGCCTTTACAGGTTACCCCAGTAGATTTACAAAGGAGGTCTACTGCTAAAATGACTGCCCTCGATCTGACCTTCGCGGTGATACCTCACATGCATGGTGCAATTGCTGTTTACATATGACGCCAGACCGACGCTTGCGTTCGCCATTGGGCAAGAGCAGGGCAGGACAGGGGTGCTTTTTTATTTTTTTTTATTATTAATTTTGCTTTTTTATTTTATTTTTAAATTGTTCCTTCCAAGTATTTTTTTTTTTTAATCATTTTTATTGTTATCTCAGGGAATGTAAATATCCCCTATGATAGCAATAGGTAGTGACAGGTACTCTTTTTTGAAAAAACTGGGGTCTTCTAGACCCTAGATT
The DNA here is from genome assembly GCA_029206835.1 of Rana muscosa. NCBI lineage: Eukaryota > Metazoa > Chordata > Amphibia > Anura > Ranidae > Rana > Rana muscosa. The sequence goes on along the minus strand of CM055122.1, from coordinate 748,296,589 downwards.
TTTCCTCTGCCCTCAAAGCATCTGACCACACCAAGATCGGTGTGATAAAATGCTTTCCCAATTTCCCAATGGCGCTTTTTATATCCGGGGGGGGGGGGCATTCCCTCCCACTGCTTGTAAAAGCAGTCCAGAGGCTAATTAGCCGCTAGGATTGCTTTTACATGAAAGCCAGCCGCAGGCTGAAAAGAATGATACCAAGATGATACCTAAACCCGCAGGCATCATTCTGGTATAAACATTCAAAGTCCAGCAACATACCAGTACGTTGCTGGTCCTTGTTGGACATGTATTGTAATCTTTTTTTTTTCATGCAGCCAGTTGGCTGAACGAAAAAAGAGATTGATCGGTGGGTATGCCCACCATTAGAATACCGCCCTTCATCCACCCACTTCCAATGACGGGCATACACGCACCATTTATATATGCCGAAGCATGGGGGCATCCTCCCGCAAAAAAGTTATGCCGCACACACATGGTCGGACTTTTCCACGGGCAAGCCTCCGTCGGAATTTCGACCGTATGTACGCGGCATTAGGAGCAAAATCGCTCCTCCGCTCCTGCTGCCCCAATGCTTCGGCATATATGTTTTTTTTTTTTAACTGTGGTGGTGAAATCACCTCCTACAGCACTGGAGTCGCAGGGATCAGGCCTGTCTCTGCGAACGCTGCAGTTATGTGTGTTGTGTTTTGCAAGTGACAGTGATCGATCGATACTGCACTTGGGTGGCCTGGGCTGGACGGAGGGGCAAAATGCAGGTGCCAGCAGGTATCTGGGCTGATCCCGCTAACACTGCGTTTTTGGGAACCCTAAACTGCTGGGGACGCTAGTATAGATCTGATCAGATCAGATATTGATCTGTTCAGATACTATACCACTAAGGGGGGTGTATGCTTCACGCGTGGGTGTTAGCGTTACTGGCACTAACCTGACGCTGCCTGGGGTGTGACTCAGACCCTCTCTGACGCTAAAACCTAATTGATATCACCCACCGGGCGATCAGGGGGTTAAACCTTTATTGGGTTATATATGGCGGGTGCCCTGACACTATAAAAAGCAAACTAACTAACCAGCGTCACCCGTAACACTTATATGGTGATCACTGGTGAAAGGGTTAACTAGGGGCAATCAGGGGGTTAAAACCTTTATTAGATAATATATGGGGGTACCTGACGCTATAAAAACCTGCGGCGAACCTAAAAAAAATTACCGGCTACCGATCTGCATCACCGACACTAAGACAGCGTTTAGAAAAACGGTCGCTTAGCGACAGGGGGTGAAAGGGTTACCTGGGGGGCAATCAAGGGGGTTAAACCTTTATTAGATAATATATTGGGGTACCTGACGCTATAAAAACATGCGGCGAACCTAAAAAAAATTACTGGCTGCCGATCGGCATCACTGACGCTAAGACAGCGATCAGAAAAATGATGGCTTAGCGACAGTGGTGATAGGGGGTGAAAGGGTTATCTGGGGGGTGATCAGGGGGTTAAACCTTTATTAGGGGGCTACACTGGACCTAAAACTGAATGTACTGACACTTTTACAGTCACAAATGTCACTGATTGCAGTGATCACTAAATAAATGGTCACTGCAATCAGTGACACTGTGACTGGGGGTGATCTGGGGGTGTCTGGGGGGGCCTGGGGGGGCGATTTATGTCCCTATGTGTTCTGGTGTCAGTGTAGTGTTGTGTCCACTGACCTGATGTCTTCTCTTGTACGGCGCTTGGTATATGTGAGCGCCGCACCAGAGATGACATCACTTCCTCCTGCTTCCTCTGCCTGACACAGACAGAGGGGGCATTTCCATTCGCCGGGAGCGATCGCGAGGGGGTGTCCGGAAACGAATGGCTGCCCCCTCATCCCGGAACGCTCCCGGACACTTAGCCACCACTCACTGTATAGGAGGGGGGTCCGATTGGACCCCCCAACTATACAAAGGCAATCACGTATGCTCTACGTGATTGTGCCTGTCGGTGCCATTCTGCCGACGTATATATACAGTGAGCGGTCGTTAAGTGGTTAAAACTCACTCGTGGCTATTAATGAATTGTCGGGTCCCGGCAATACATAGAAAAGTCATTGATAAAAAAAAAAAAAAGCGTAGGGGTTCCCCCAAATTCAATTACCAGGCCCTTCAGGTCTGGAATGGATATTAAGGGGAACCCCGCCGCAAATTTTAAAAAAATGGCGTGCGGTTCCCCCTAAATATCCATACCAGGCCCTTCAGATCTGCATGGATTTTAAGGGGAACTCCACCCAAAATTTTTTTAAAAATGGCGTGGAGTCCCCCAAAAATCCATACCAGACCCTTATCCGAGCACGCAACCTGGCCGGCTGCAAGGGAAGAGGGGGGGACGAGAGAGCGCCCCCCCCTCCCTCCTGAACCGTACCAGGCCACATGCCCTCAACATGGGGAGGATGTCCCCATGTTGATGGGGACAAGGGCCTCATCCCCACAACCCTTGCCCGCTGGTTGTGGGGGTCTGCGGGGGGCTTATCGGAATCTGGAAGACCCCTTTAACAAAAGGGGACCCCCAGATCCCGCCCCCCCCCTATGTGAATTGGTAAGGGATACATTGTACCCCTACCATTTCATGAAGAAAGTGTAAAACAAATGTAAATAAAAACACACAAACATCTTGAAAAAGTCCTGTTCAACAGAACTTGATCATTAAGCCTCGTACACACGGTCGGACTTCCATCTGACTTTTCCGTGTTTTTTTGTCCGAACGGAGTTGGCCGGGAACACCCATAGCATACACACCACAGGACTTTTCTGCAAACTTTCCCAAAACTTTTTGCAACATCACGTGGTTTTTCTGCTCTTTTCCGCCACCCTTTGGTCAACTTCTGCTATTGTTGGCTGATTTTAACATTAGTTTTTTTTAATAAAGGACTTTTTCAAGGTGTTTGTGTGTTTTTATTTACATTTGTTTTACACTTTCTTCGTGAAATGGTAGGGGTACAATGTATCCCTTACCAATTCACATGGGGGGGGCGGGATCTGGGGGTCCCCTTTGTTAAAGGGGTCTTCCAGATTCCGATAAGCCCCCCGCCCGCAGACCCCCACAACCACCGGGCAAGGGTTGTGGGGATGAGGCCCTTGTCCCCATCAACATGGGGACATCCTCCCCATGTTGGGGGCATGTGGCCTGGTACGGTTCAGGAGGGAGGGGGGCCGCTCTCTCGTCCCCCCCTCTTCCCCTGCGGCCGGCCAGGTTGCGTGCTCGGATAAGGGTCTGGTATGGATTTTTGGGGGACTTCACAGTGAAGGAAGTTCCCCGCTCAGGCCAATGACGTAGGCGGGGTCGGACATACCGAGGGGGCGGACCTGATGGGGAACTTCTCTCACTTTGTAATACATGTATAGACCCGCCCCTTCTCGCGTTCCGCATCTGGTCCGCTGAGCGGACCTGATGGGGAACTTTAGAAGGGGCGGGTCTATACATTTAAAATACTGAGAGGGAGTTCCCCATCAGGTCCGCTCAGGCTCAACCAATGACGGACAGCGTCACACGGTCGGACTTCCATCTGACTTTTCCGTGTTTTTTTGTCCGAACGGAGTTGGCCGGGAACACCCATAGCATACACACCACAGGACTTTTCTGCAAACTTTCCCAAAACTTTTTGCAACATCACGTGGTTTTTCTGCTCTTTTCCGCCACCCTTTGGTCAACTTCTGCTATTGTTGGTTGATTTTAACATTAGTTGTTTTGTCCATCGGACAAAAGTCCGATGGTTTTCTGTACACACGGTCGGACTTTGCTCCATCGGACTTTTATTGGGCAAAAGTTTGTCCGTTTGCAGACCCAACTTTTGTCCGATCAAAACAAGAAAAAAGCAAAAAAAGTTTGTCCGATGGAGCGTACACACGGTCGGATGGTTGGTCCAATTTGCTCAAAATTAAGTTTGTTGGGCAAAAGTCCGACCGTGTGTACGGGGCTTTAGATTGACTTCTGTTGAATGGACACACTGGAAAACTTTGGTTGATCAGCGACTGCAGCCAATTTGCCACACCCGCTGATCTGTGTGTCCTAGTGGGAGCCACTGCCAGAATACAATTGGGGGGGGGCGGATTTACTAAAACTGTTGCAGCTGTGCATAGAAACCAATCAGCTTCTGACTTCAGCTTGTTCAATTAAGCTTTGACAATAAGGCCCCTTTCACACTGAGGCGTTGCAATAACGCGCTAAAAATGATTAGCGTTATTAGCGCTATTTTTAGCGCCAACACGGTAAAAACGCGGTAAAAATGCATAGGCGTTAGCGCAAAAAATGGCGCTAACAACGTATAGGCGTTAGTGCTTTTAGCGCCAACGCGGTAAAAACGTGGTAACGCCTATGCATTTTTAAAGCGTTAGCGCCATTTTTTGCGCTAACACAGTAAAACCGCATAGGCGTTAGCAGTATTTTTAAAAATAGCGCTAACGCCTCTGCGTTTTTACCACGGTTTTACAGCGGTACTCATTCATTTCAATGGGTATAGGCGTGTACAGCGCTAGTTTATGCGCCCCAAAGATGCTCCAAAATAGCGGTTTGCAGGATTTTTTCCAAACGCACAGCCAGCACAACGCCTCAGTGTGAAAGCCCTCAGGGCTTTCACATTGAGAATGCTAGGGCAGGATTATTTCAGGCATTTTTTACAGCGCTATTTTTAGCGCTAAAACGCCTGAAAAATGCCTCAGTGTGAAAGGGGCCAAAGGGAAGTCTCTCCAGTTTCAAAATAAAAAAAATAACGTCATTGTAGTGTTGTTTTAACCACTTAAGCCCCGGACCAATACGCAGCATGAAGACCAGGCCCCTTTTTGCGATCCGGCACTGCGTCGCTTTAACTGACAATTGAGCGGTCGTGCGACGTGGGTTACCAAACAAAATTGGCGTCCTTTTTTCCCCACAAATGGAGCTTTCTTTTGGTGGTATTTGATCACCTCTGCGTTTGTTTGTTTTTGCGCTATAAACAAAAATAGAGCGACAATTTTGAAAAAAATTACATACTTTTTGCTATAATAAATATCCCCAAAAAAATATATAAAAAAAATAATTTTCTTCTTCAGTTTAGGCCGACACGTATTCTTCGAAATATTTTTGGTAAAAAAAAAAAAAAAAAATTGCAATCAGCGTTTATTGATTGTTTTGCGCAAAAATTATAGCGTTTACAAAATAGGGGGATAGTTTGAAGGCATTTTTATTATTATTATTTTTTTTTTTACTAGTAATGGGGGCGATCAGCTATGACTGCGACATTATGGCGGACACATCGGACACTTTTGACACATTTTTGGGACCATCAGTGCAATAAAAAATGCACTGGTTACTGTAAAAATGACACTGGCAGTGAAGGGGTTAACCACTAGGGGCGCTGAAGGGGTTAAGTGTGCCTAGGGGCCTGTTACCAACTATGGGGGGGGGGGCATGGCTACTAGTGACACATCACAGATCTCCGCTATGATTACACAGAGCGGAGATCGCTGACATTGTCAGTAGGGGAGCGGGAAGATGTTGTGTTTACACTAACATCTCCCCGCTCCATGCCTCCGTGAGACGATCGCGGGGATCCCCGCAGCGATCGAGTCTGCGGGACCCGTGGTCCGACTCACGGGGAAGGCAGGGGGGTCGCGAGCACGCCGCCGGCGGCGCACGCGCGCGACCCGACAGTTAAAGGGCCACGTACAGGTACGTGATTGTGCCGACGTATATATACAGTGAGGGGTCTTTAAGTGGTTAACTAATGTATTAGTAACCAACAGGAATTAATTATACAAACAAAATGACCAATTTAAAATAAAAAAGTTACTTTTTAATCAACTAGCACTAATGTTTACATTATTATTTATGAATCAAACTGCTAAATTCATTGTTTACTTCGCTTGAGATATTCCTGGGCTAGATCACGAGTTCTTCGCAGACAGACATATTGGAAGCAGTGCAAGTAATTTGGCTTCCCTACTTCTGCTCTATCAGAAGACGTTTTTTTTTTTCCCCCCATCGTCTCCAAAATATAAATCAAAAGCATATTTCGCCAGTCACATCAGAACATGCGCTGACAATCTGCTCTTTGTTTAAAGGACACAGTATTTCAGTATTAGCAGCAATGATGGCGCTTATTCCTTTTAATACAAGCTCTACATCTCTTTTCAGTTTCACGCTGCCTGCTTGCTCTGTATTTTTGCAGAGATAGTAATGCAATTTATTATAAGCATGTCCAGGTAGTAATACTCCTCTTGGTGGAAAAACCCCCAAAAGATCTGTTGTAGGCTGGCCATACATTATACAATTTTCATGTTCAATTTTCCTTTAGATTTACCAAACCCATATAATATGAGGTCAAACCTAAACACTTTTCAATTTGTATGCAATCAGACAGGCCCTTACATTACATAGTTGAAGGTAAATCTAAAGGAAATTGAACAAGAAAATCGTATAATGTATGGCCAGCCTTTTAGTGAAATCCACATTAAGATAATCTCTGATTTAAAGGGGTTGTAAAGGTTGTTTTTTTATTTTCTAAATAGGTTCCTTTAAGCTAGTGCATTGTTGGTTCACTTACCTTTTCCTTCGATTTCCCTTCTAAATGTTTTTTTTCTTTGTCTGAATTTCTCACTTCCTGTTTCTCCTCAGAAAACTTCACACCATCACCTGAGCGGTGTTTAGTCAGCCATAACAGCTTACTGAGGAGGAACAGGAAGTGAGAAATTCAGACAAAGAAAAAAAAAACATTTAGAAGGGAAATGGAAGGAAAAGGTAAGTGAACCAACAATGCACTAGCTTAAAGTAACCTATTTAGAAAAAACAAAAAACAAAAACAACCTTTACAACCCCTTTAAACAGGATGAAGGTTAAAGCCTGTTCACATTGGTATGCTTTTATAACTCAACCTGTCCGGCTATCCCCTACTCTTGCTACCTTCAGGCAATCCCTGAAAACTCATCTCTTCAGGGAAGCCTATCACGTCTCCAAGTAATCTTTTACCACTTCCATCAGCTCATTCCCCACAGTTACAACCTTTTGTACCACCTGCTCCACCCTATTAGATTGTAAGCTCTTCTGAGCAGGGCCCTCTTAATCCTCTTTTATTTTATCAAAACTGTATTGTCTCCCTTTTATATTGTAAAGCGATGCGTAAACTGTTGGCGCTATACAAGTCCTGTGTAATAATAAATAATAACAACGTGGCTAAAAACGACTGTACTTTACAACTTTTGTTCCTATAGCTTCATTCATAATGTTGCAGTTGTAGAGAGAAATTACCATACAATGTCCTATTTCATTTGCTGTAAGGAATGGTCTACCTGCAAGTATCTAAGGTCTGTTCTGTTGTGAGCTTCTTTGGGTCTAGAGACTGACAATGTAGTGGAGCAAGACATCTAGCAACTTCAGAATCTTAGCAAAGCTGTGTATTATAGTGACAAAGGATTTGGCATAAGAAACCACATTTTACAGCAGGGGACCTGCTATCTTACAAACCAAGACATGTCAGCAGCAGTTCCTGGTGCCAAAAAGGGACAGAATTTCTACATGCAGCTCATTAGACAGAATGGTTTCCTTTCAGTTTCTTTTTGATGAGACAGGGTCACTTTAAGGCTCCATTCACACTTGTATGACTACATAGTAGTGCGACTTTGTAGTGCAACATTGACGCAACTTTGGATGGGTGTCTTGGGTGACTCGAATACAACTTTGGCTTTGACCAAGGATAATGGACAACTGTTGCACAACTGTCACATGTATAACATTTAGGTATAAAACTTTCAAGCGGCTTTTAAAGGGTTTACAGTGCAGTTTATAGCACTCAAGTCGCATGAAAGTCGGACCAAGAGTAGTGCAGGAACCTTTTTTAAGTCACACATATTTGAACAGTTGTCGTTGAAAAACATGGGGTGTGACTTGTCATGTGGCTTTAGTATCCAAAGTCACATGACAACTCACACAAGTGTGAATGGAGCCTAAAGCCTGGTATGCACGGGCTGAATATCGGCTGATTCAACAGAAACCCACCAACATTCGACCCGTGTGTACAGCAGGCTGTCGGGCTTCTGTCAAACGGGCATGCTGGAAAAACAGCTGCCAAATGGTGTGTTCTGGCAGGGGGGGAGGAGTCCCCTTGTCAGAACACAATAGCTCAACAGGGAGATCACTGTACTAACATTGCATAGTTAGTACAGTAAGCTCCTCCTCCCCACTGGGCTAAACGAAAAAAAAAAAAAAATCATAACGTGTACCCCACATAAGGCCTCATGAACACTGGACATTTTTAATGTGGCCGTTAGGGGCATCTGGGTGGTTTTTTTCCTTCCTGCCTCTAAAATACCCCTGCATGTTAGCCTATGTGTCCATGCACACATAGGCGTTTAGAACATTTAGAGCGTTAAAAACCCACAGCCAGCGTGTCCAGGAGCCATGGCATTTTGGCAGAAAAAAAAAAGGTTTCCCGTGTGTAAACATGTGTAAATAGATTTAAAAGCACTTTAAACACTAGGCACGTTTATCGCTTGAGCGTTAATTTATTTCAGTTGCCAGAATAAATAAATATTCTGGCCAATGAAATGAATTAACGCCCAAGTGCCTGATGTGCCGAAATACACCTAAAAGCATTTACTAGCCTCAAGTATTTTTCCTGCCAAAAAACTGCTGCCAGGAGGAAAGGTGTCTAGGAGAGATGGCAAAACGTCCTGTGTGCATGAGGCCAGAAGCCGATTTCCTTTATCATGTACCCAAATGTCGATAACCCTCTGGTACCACATTCCATTGATGGTCTGAGGCGAGTAAAACAACTTGTAATATCTGCTTTCTATTTCTTGAGATCTTAACGTGGGGAAGCATATGACAGTCTAAAGCAAAAAAGTACCATGGAACTTTTCCGTCCGATGCAACCAATGAGATTTAGATGAACAGCAGGCAAGACACAAAACCCAGGTTAGTTATGATGAACTTGTGTCTTGTTAGCGAGTTGCATCATTTGGATGGAAAGGAACAAGGTCCTAAAAAAGATTTGGGTCTAGCAAGAAAGGGGCAGCCACCTGCACAGAACTTGGAAGATCACAATATGTACCGTGTCTCCCCGAAAATAAGCCTGGGTCTTATATTAATTTTGGCAACAAAAGACCCAGTAGGGCTCATTTTCGGGGTAGGGTTCATATCTCCCCCAATCTCCCTCTCTGGATGTCAGGAATCTCCAGTGGCCAGCGGATACGGGTAAAAGTGCCTGCAAAACTCAAGAATGTTCTGTATTACAGTATCAGATAATGAAAACTTTACCTTTCTGCCATCCATGTGTGACAAACACCTTCACATAGCGCCGCACCCGTGTCCCGCCGGAGCACTGCAAATGGAGGGGGGCCCGATATCCCCCACTGGCAGAAGAGAGGAGAAGAGCAGCGGGACATCCGCTGAGCGCCGCTATGCGCTTCCATGGCCCGCCGGAGCTCTTGTTCCCGCTCCGAGCACTGAGGGGGGGATCAAAATCCCCCGCTGACAGCTGGCTGAAGAGAGAACAGCAGCGGAACATCAGCTGAGCGACGCTATGCACTTCCATGGCTCGCCGGAGCTCTTGTTCCCACTCCGAGCACTAAGGGGGGGTCAAAATCCCCCGCTGACAGCTGGCTGAAGAGAGGAGAAGAGCAGCGGGACATCAGCTGAGCGCCGATATGCACTTCCATGGCTCGCCGGAGCTCTTGTTCCCGCTCCGAGCACTGAGGGGGGGGGTCAAAATCCCCGCTGACAGCTGGCTGAAGAGAGGAGAACAGCAGCGGGACATCAGCTGAGCGCCGAGTGGCGCTAAACTGAATGCATCCAGCACACACAGCCCACATCATATACCATGCTAGGTCTTAATTTCGGGGTAGGGCTTATATTGCAGCCCTTCCCGAAAATCACAATAGGGCTTATTTTCAGGGTAGGTCTTATTTTCAGGGAAATACGGTAGCATGGGGGATATTTACTAAAGACAAATCCACTTTGCACTGAAAGTGCACTTGGAAGTGCAGTCGCTGTAGATCTGAGGGGGACATGCAAGAAAAATTAAAAAAACAGTATTTTAGCTTGCACATGGTTGGATGGTAAAATCAGCAGAGCTTCCCCTCAGATCTGTAGCGATTGCACTTCCAAGTGCACTTGTAGTGCAGAGTGGATTTGCCTTTAGTAAGTCATCCCCCCCAAGGGGTTATTACAGTGATTTGCAGCATTCCCAGCAGCCTGATATGGATACTTACATTGAGCCAAGCTGAACCAATGTAAGTATGCAAAAAAAAAAAATATTTCCTGGAATTCAGCTTGAAATACTTTAAGAGAGAGGCTAGCTTGAGACAACTTGTGACTCTGAAGTCACAATTGTTTTGCAGTGCAGGTAGATTACTATCACATTGCAAGACTTCATTATACTGGTTCAGCTGGTTTGACCAAATTCCTTTAACTGTAACGTTAGATTAACCTTGCACATATGTAACGTTTCCTTCTTTGCATTCACTGGTTGATTAATGTACACTTTCCAGACAGTGCATAATTGTCACAATATATATTATGGAAATGTCAGTCTGTATTTACAATCCCTTCCATGAGACAGTATAACCATACAGGTAAGGGTGAGAAGGGACCATAGAAATCAAAAAGCCTCCAACTCTATTCAGTAAAACTTTCTTAAAAAAAAGAAGGTATTCACGTGTCTCATTCCACGACGATGATTGTTCCTCATTTCAGGATAATAAGCAGTGCCATGCCAATTATTGCTTTACACCCCACTGGTCTGGTACATAGCGCAAATATAGCCTCATATTAGAGAGTCATTAATTCCAAACTGCATACAGTGGTTTCTGGCTACATGACTATCATTAGTGCAGTGTATGAATATCATAGCTTCTAGGGTTTGTATAGACAGATTTACTGCACAATAGTGTTTGTGCGCAAATACTGTACAATATCAAAAAGCAAATTTGCATTCATCTATGTTTATTCTAATCAGAGATCTGTTTGTAATACCCCCCCCCCCCCCAAGAAAGTGTCAGTTGTACCTTTGATAAACAAGATCTGTAAAAACACATTGTGATCTCACTGTGTATACAGCTGTCAGACTAGGCTGTGCCCATTGCTTTGCCAACCCTGCTGTCTTCATTAGTCTCACCCACTATAGCTAGAATTCCACTCCTTTTTAGGTAGTCATTTAGGTTCAAATTTTAGGATGGTCAAGGCTTTAAAAATAAACAGACAAAAAAAAACAAAAAACACAACAGTACAATTGTACCTTAGAAATCACCCACGTCTGTCAGCCTCTCTCATCAAGAGCCAATTAGTGCAAAACTATAATAAAACTGGAGCAATAGTGAAGCTACTGCCCATAACACCCAACCAGATTTCCTCCTCCATGGACTAGGAAAATAAGAAGACAAAAAGTCTGAGCTGTCAAACAACTGCCCCATTTTTTTTGTTCTTTCCATATATTAGGCCCTCTGCGTTTATCAATGCCAGTTTACTTTCCCACGAAAGTGGAGTTACCCTTTAAGCACAGTATTAGAAAAGCATTTTTATGAATTGATTTATTATAATTTAAATATTGTGTCCATTATCACTTACCTAAATTGACAGCGATATTTTATAATGTTTTTATAGTTTTATCACACCTGACACCCAGATAGGTGGAAGTCCTCTAATCCTATTTAATTGAATTTATTTTATTTATTTCACTTATTTCACTCAACGTAATATGCTTTTATTACTGGCCATTCCGCGAATCGGTGTCCCGTGATTTTGGTTCCCATGTCAATGGGGAACATTGCGGGGACTTGTGATTCTGGTTCCCCCACTCCTTTAGTTCCGGCCCATCAAGTCTTGCAATGATACGCGATAAACATAACGAGTTATGTGGTGAGGACGGCGGCCCAGAGCGAGGCTTGGGTATGTGGTGGTTGTAGCGTGCATGGGAACCAGAAACGAGGCTTGGGTTCATTTGTTGTGTACTTAGGGAGGTGATGCAGTGCGCCGCCCGTGCCCCTGGATGACTTGATTTTTCACGAAACTAGTAGGGCGGAAGGAGCGGCGCGCTGACATCGCCTTCCCTTTCTGATCGTATCTCCTAGACGGGTGGGTCTGCCTGCTTGCGTCCGGCCGGCGCAGCAGGCTATAGGCAAATCTGTCACTGCAAAATTGTAGTGTATTTTGTTTTTTAAAGTTCAATAAAGCCTAAGAGATTTTACACTATCCAAGGCATTTTTGTTTCCTACATTTATCCACACCAATTGGCATCCATCACCTTGGAGTGTACAGAATAATGGCGGGTTCTTGGAGTTATACAGCCCAGCAGTGACCATACTCTAAAGGCTTCCCTGGGTCCTCTGTAATAAGGGACCACGGGGCTCTGGTAAGCAGATTATTTTGGCTTATTGGTGGTGGATATCACATATTGGTCATATATTCCATTGCCGAAGAGCGTGGATTTCATCACTTCTTGGCACGGGTGGATATATATCAACTGCATCTTAAATCACCTTTGTGGATGGTTCAAGGATCACAATTTTTGGACCAATGTGGATTTTTTTATATATGAACTATTTTTGTGATTTATTTACAGACTGTTTCTATATTTATTTTTTTCAACCCAGTTTTTTTTTTTTCACTATTAACACTTGGAAGTTTGTTTTATGCCCAGTGCATATGTTCATATTAATAGTTTAGCGCAACTTTATTATTTTTTCAAATACACCTAAACGCATGTACAATGTGATTCATGGGAGCATCTTTTATGCTGCCTAGTGTGTGCATGGACCCTTAAAAAAAAAAAAACACATTAAAAAAAAAAGAAGATTTCATATTTGTCATTCTCATCTTGAGTGCAATATTGAACAACATATTTATTCTTGTTAATTGCTCTATGTCTCTGTTGGAAACATTCCAAAAGGCTCTTATCTACTTCAGCTGGTACCAGGGACTGAAATGACTGGGAAATCCACAGTAAACAAAGTGTGGACACTTGGAAAATGACCTTACAATGAAACAGCTGTCTTATGTGCACAGTCCCAGGATCCGATGCAGCTAATGAGGTTTTTAGCTATTTCCTTGTAAACGGTTAGGCAAAATGATTGGGAGTACTAAAGAACTTCTTGAGATATTTGTTATAATACTTTTGTATTTAAAAAAATAAAAGTTATGACTGAACCCTTCACGTCTCAAAATATGCAAAAGGAGTTTATGTTTATATGTCACATAACTTTTCACCAGATAAGAATTCCTACTAATTCCAGGCATCTAAAAACACAATTTAGATACATGTGTCGGAACAGTTATCTACCAAAAGATTTGTATTCTGTTCAGATAGTCTTGTGATGCAGGCATCCCAGACAGACCTCAGTGGCCTCACTTTTCTTCACCACAGTTGAACAATACAGCTTGATCAATCATTCTATGTTAACCTACTGATTGTACAATAATGGTGCATCACCATTGTAGGCTGTATGTAAGGTGGGGTCCCACATGGTCAACACACGCAGCTGCCTTTATATACAGGGTTGCAGGGCGTCACTCTGATGTTTAGCCCAAACCCACATACTGTATGAGCATGGATGTCGGTCCCTTAGATCTCATCCACATCCTCCTGGTCACTGAACAAATTAAAACATTTACTCCTGGCGTACTCAAAACACAGGCCTGTTTTACACAAGGTCCAGATATAAGCTCCAGAAATCCAACCGACCACCTGACGCATGGTACGTGAGGGGGCTCCATCTCAGCGTCAGGCGGGGGACACTTTTTCCTCTATCACCACCAACTCCAGACCAGGTAAAGCTCTCAGTAGAACATTGCATAGAGGCCTTCTTGTTGCAAAGTAACTCCTTTACTTGGTAACAAGTTAATAGTGTATTTTAACAGCAATATCTTTTCCAGTTCATGGCAAGGTAGCCCACATCAGCCTCTTAAATAAGGATAATGTTCTTTTTAGCCCCTCCCCTGAAGAGGAGAGCACCCTAGGAACCCCTCCACTCTTCCCTCTAAACCCAAATTCCTCCCTCCTTATAAGTGGCACCCCACGTAACCTCTTCTTAGAGGAGCAGCAACCCTTAAAGAGGAACTCTACCTGTCTACATACTGACAGTACTGTGCACTTTGGTAGAACCTGATTGGTGCCGTCTTACTCTATTGTGACAGGGATTGCAAGAATCTATTATAAAAAGACAATTACTGTAGGTACAAATCCACTGCCATTCAGTCTGGGCAGACTGCCCATCCTCTGCTGCTGCCAGAGGAAGAAGGGAAAGTTGCCAAGATGTTACCAGACTGGCTATATATGGGGTTTTTTTGGAATGATTTTTAATGAACTGTACGTATAAAAGCGTAATATATACAGTATATCACATTATATGCTAATGTTTAAAAAAGCCTTGTTTCTATGCATAATTTGCAATTCCATATGCACATCGGGGGCAGCCATATTTGTTTATTACACATGCAGGATCTGCGTCCTTGATTGCAGTGATCCCCTGTTCAATGGCAAGTCTATGAGTCAGCCAAATGCCCTCTCTAGGTGGCTGACGCCTTATCTGAAATAGTAAAGCAGTTAGGCAGAGTCATTGTTGTATTTAATTCACCCTGCCTATAGTAACTAATCTATAAATCTCAACATTTCATTGCATAAGAAAAATAAAATAAAGCAAAGTATGTAAAAATGTAAATGTGCCATAAAAATGATTTAAAATAAACCTGCCCTTTGCCCATTCTAGTCACAGTAACAGGTTACAGTGTTAGCAGTCAGTACCCACAGTCCGCCACTGCCCCGATCTACCATTGTAGCCTGGGGAAACAGATTCTCCAGGAACACATGATAACCCTCAGTGTTTTCATAAAGCAGTATTCATTACCTCCATAGCCAACCACCAGACCCGAGTGTATTCAAATGGGAGATTGGGGATTCTGCACAAGCCTGTGGACGTTTGGTCTTTTTCAGGCAGTTAAGTCACACAGGACTTTTGGGGCTCTGGTTGCAGCATGGACACAACAGAAATAATGACGGCATGCAGTGCCTCCATTAAATAGAAGTTACTATGAAAATACAGAACATTTTATCGTAAATAAAGATTTGTTTCAAATGGTGGTCCTTTGCCAGGGTCCACACCATCCTGATGCATCCTACTCCCCTCTGAAATCTGGTTCATATACATGGCTTGGACTTTAAAGCCCCCTCCTGGGCAGAGGGGCACCGAAAGGGATCAGCTAGAAAACCCTGCTCAATGGGCACCATGTCATCTTGAGCTTTGTAATGAGATTAATGGAAATGAAAGGCAATTGTGTTATGTATAACGTGCAGTCTACAAAACCTCAGTTATATACATTCACGGGCCACTTTTAGACACCTGTTCAATTGCTTAGTAACACAAACTGCTAATCAGCCAATCACATGGCAGCAACTCATTGCATTTAGGCATCTAGACTTGGTGAAAACGACTTGCTGAAGTTCAAACCGAGCATCACAATGGGGAAGAAATGGGATTTAAGCGACTTTGAACGTGGCATGGTTGTTGTTGCCAAATGGGCTGGTCTGAGCATTTCAAAAACTGCTGATCTACTGGGATTTTTACGCACAAACATCTCTAGGGTTTACAGAGAATGATCTGAAAAGGAGAAAATATCCAGTGAGCGGCAGTTGTTTGGACAAAAATACCTTGTTGAGGTCAGAAGAGAATGGGCAAACTGGTTTATGATAGAAAGGAAACAATAGCTCAAATAACCACTCATTACAACCAGGGTATGCAGAATACCATCTCTGAACGCACAACACATCAAACCTTGAAGAAGATGCGCTTCAGCAGCAGAAGACAACATCGGGTACCACTCCGGTCAGCTAAGAACAAGAAACTGAGGCTACAATTGGCACAGGATCACCAAAATTGGACAATAGAAGATTGGAAAAACATTGCCTGGCCTGATGAGTCTCGATTTCAGCTGCAACATTCAGATGGTAGGGTCAGAATTAGGTGTAAACAACATGAAAGCATGGATCCATCTTGCTCTGCATCAACGGTTCAGGCTGGTGGTGGTGGTGTAATGGAGTGGGGGATATTTTCTTAGCACACTTTGGGCCCCTTAGTACCAATTGAGCATTGTTTACATGCCACAGCCTGGGTATTGTTGCTGACCATGTCCATCCCTTTATGACTACAGTGTACCCATCTTCTGTTGGCTCCTTCCAGCAGGATAATGCACCATGTCACAAAGCTCAAATCATCTCACTCCTGGTTTCTTGAACATGACAATGAGTTTGCTGTACTCCAATGGCCTCCAAAGTCACCAGATCTCAATTCAATAGAGAACCTTTGGTATGTGGTGGAATGGGAGATTTGCATCATGGATGTGCAGCTGACAAATCTGCAGCAACTGCGTGATGTTATGTCAATATGGACCAAAATCTGAGGAATGTTTCCAACACCTTGGTGAATCTATGCCACAAAGAATTAGGGCAGTTTTGAAGGCGAAAGGGGGTCCAACCTGGTACTAGCAAGGTGTACCTAATAACGTGGCCGGTGAGTGTAAGTGTATGGACGTGTTACTTTATTATTTTACTATTGTTTCCTCTTTATACATTTAACTCCACGTGCCAACACTGGCTGTGGTGAACAAACCAAGTTGTCTATATAAATCAAATTGTACATATATCTTATTATGACATATTTTCTATCCTGTTCCAATAGGGAAAGAGGAATGCATAGCAACACAAAAAAAGCTGTGTACTGTATATGTGTGCATTGATTTTATTCTAACCTCCTAACATTCCTGATGCAATACTTGGCAGGAATGTCTAATGGCCAGATCACTGTATTCCAACCTGGACACTCATACAGCTACTCTGTGTGTGGCCGCCGTTATATTTTTACTAAGACTTCCAAAAATACTTCATCAACTGTGTACTGAACAATGATCCTCACAAAATCTGTTACCTCCCTATTTTCCCAAACAACAGAAAAACACCGCAAGACGCAGTAACAAGTATTGTAAAGTCCGAATATTGTAATCTTTTAGTAACTACCTGTTACATGTTAATGCATTCTTGCTAATCCTACATTTTTCCAACCATAGTTTTATCCAGTCCCCTTCTGAGCCTCTTCACAGTAAAAAAGATAAAATGAAGCTCGTCAGGAATTTTGTTTCATGCCATTGTTCACGAATGGAATCATCACATCAGCTGTTTATATTTTTCCTGCATGCTTATACGAGTTTAGCCTGAATTCACACCAGAATAGAGCGCAAGCAAAGCATATTGCTTTTTTTTTTTTTCCAAGCATTTCACAAGCTTTGTGTAAGTGGTTTTGCATATGTATCAAGCTGCAGGCATGCGTTTCCTAGACTGGGCAAATAGGAGGAGAGCAGTTCTCTAAAGCCCTATACACACGATCGGATTATCCGACGGGAATTGTATGATGGCAAGCTGTTGTCAGAAAATCCAACCGTTTGTACGCTCCATCGGACATTTGTTGTTGGATTTTCTGCCAACAAATGTGGGATAGCATGCTTTAAATTGTCTGCCAACAAATGTGCGATGTCGGATTACACAAGTCTATCGGACAAAACTCCAAAGCACAAACACGCATGCTCAGAAGCAATGCTTACCATAACACAACATAAGCAGAAGTTGCCCAAAAGGTGGCGCTAAAGAGCTGAAAAAACACGTAGTTTCGTGTTTGGTGGCCGACAATTCTTTGCCATTTGTATGCAATGCAAGTTTACGGCCAACCCCCTTCGGACAAAGGTTTTACGCTTTGTCCGATGAAAATCCAATTGCGTGTACTAGGCTTGAGAGTAGCAGCATTTTTCCAGTGCAAAGACACGCAGAGAAACACACGTTGCCCATTTACCAATGCACCCACTGAAGTCTAGGATAAAACCAGTGTTATATGCACAAAAATAAAAAAAGCTCATGTACTTTAAGCATAGGGTGTAAAGCGTCCACGTGCCCCTCGTGTGAACAGGGACAATTTTGAATGTAGTCAGGTTTAGGGCAACAAGCTGAAAAACACTCAAGTGTGAACGGGGACTAACATCTTAGAAACATCTTGTGCTTGGTTACATTGGATGGCTTACAGGCACCCAAGATTCTATAGTAGGGATGAGCTTCGAGTTCGAGCCGAACAGCGAACAATTTGGGGTGTTTGCGGCAAATTCGAAAAGCCACGGAACACCCTGTTAAAGTTTATGGGAGAAACCTAAAGTGCTAATTTTAAAGGCTTATATGCAAGTTATTGTCATAAAAAGTGTTTGGGGACCCGGGTCCTGCCCCAGGGGACATGTATCAATGCAAAAAAAAGTTTTAAAAACTGACGTTTTTTCGGGAGCAGTGATTTTACTAATGCTTAAAGTGAAACAATAAAAGTGAAGTATTCCTTTAAATTTCACACCTGGGGGGGGGGGGGGGGGGTGTATAGTATGCCTGTAAAGCAGCGCTTGTTTCTCTTGCTTAGAACTGTCCCTGCAGTGTCATTTCTGAAGGAAAAAAAGTAAATTTAAAAGCACTCGCAGCTATAATGAATTGTCGGCTCCCAGCAATAGAGAAAAGTAATTGATATAAAAAATAAAAAAAAATGCGTGGGGTCCCCCCAAAATTCAATTACCAGGCCCTCCAGGTCTGGTATGGATATTAAGGGGAACCCTGCGTCAAATTTAAAAAAAAAAATTACGTGGGGTTCCCCCCAAATATCCATACTAGACCCTTCAGGTCTGGTATGGATTTTAAGGGGAACTCCACCCCAAATTTAAAAAAAAAATGTCGTGAAGTTCCCCCAAAAATCCATACCAGACCCTTTATCCGAGCACGCAACCTGGCAGGCCGCAGGAAAAGAGGGGGGGGGCGAGAGAGCACCCCCCCTCCTGAACCGTACCAGGCCACATGCCCTCAACATGGGGAGGATGTCCCCATGTTGATGGGGACAAGGGCCTCATCCCCACAACCCTTGCCCGGTGGTTGTGGGGGTCTGCGGGCAGAGGGCTTATTGGAATCTGGAAGACCCCTTTTACAAAGGGGACCCCCAGATCCCGTCCCCCCCTATGTGAATTGGTAAGGCAGACCCCCACAACCACCGGGCAAGGGTTGTGGGGATGAGGCCCTTGTCCCCATCAACATGGGGACATCCTCCCTATGTTGAGGGCATGTGGCCTGGTACGGTTCTGGAGGGATGGGGGCCACTCTCTCGTCCCTTCCTCTTTTCCTGTGGCCTGCCAGGTTTCATGCTCGGATAAAGTTTTTTTTAAAAATTTGGGGTGGAGTTCCCCTTAAAATCCATACCAGACCTGAAGGGTCTAGTATGGATATTTGGGGGGAACCCCGTAATTTTTTTTTTTTTTATTTGACGCAGGGTTTTCCCTTAATATCCATACCAGACCTGAAGGGCCTGGTAATTGAATTTGGGGGGACCCCCACGCATTTTTTTTTTTTTATCAATGACTTTTCTCTGTATTGCCGGGAGCCGACAATTCATTATAGCCGCGAGTGCTTTTAAATTACTTTTTTTCCTTCAGAAGTTACATTTTGTGCAGGGACAGTTCTAAACACGGCAAACATGCGCTGCTTTACAGGCATACTATATACACCCCCCAGGTACGAAATTTAAAGGAATATTTCACTTTAAGCATCATTAAAATCACTGCTCCCCGAAAAAAAACGTTTTTAAAAAAAAATATTGCATTGATACATGTCCCCTGGGGCAGGACCCGGGTCCCCAAACCCTTTTTAGGACAATAACTTGCATATTAGCATATTAGCCTTTATAATTAGCACTTTTGCTTTAGAACGTTCAAGTCCATTGTATTTAATAGGGTTCTAAAGTTCACGCAAACTTTAGGTCTGTTCGCAGGTTCTGGTGCGAACCGAACAGGGGGGTGTTCGGCTCATCCCTTTTCTAATAATGGAAAGTTACAGAAAACATTTGAAGATTTATTTTTCCCACAATGTCTACAGACACAGAGGGGAAGGTGGACTTGTTTTAATATGCTTTTACTGCATAAAAAGCTTTAGCATGCATAGTCTAGCCAATGGTCTCTAAACCTTTTAAACTAATGGCCAGTTTACTGTCCTTCTGGGCATTATTCCTGCATCGCATACTAGCGCATTATGAAATGCTTACCTTAGAACAATGCCCTCCAGTGGCGTGCTGTCATCTGACAGGGCTTCCATACTCATCTGGTCTTTTTTCTGGGTTCGCAGATTACTGCTGTGTGAGTGGCTGGAGCCGCCATGACGTCACCCCCACTCATGCACGTGGGAGCACTTGGTTCCAGCATGGTGCTCTGAAGATCTGGCACGGTATGCTAGACCTTCAGAGTGCATGCGCCACTAAAGTAAGGTGACCAGATTTTTTAAATGAAATCCGGGGACATTTTTTTTTTTTTTTATTGGCAAATGGTAAACTATTTCATACGCATATTTTCCTCAAATTATATATGCAGTCAGTGGTGTAGTGTAGGTTGTCAGCGCCCAGGACAAGGCAAGAAATTTGTATCCCCCGCCAGACTTTTAGCACTCCCCGAGACTATTCCACTAGTACAATAGTACTGACCAACTTGATTCCTACACTGGACGTACCTGACCACTGCGCTAACCTATCTGATCCCTACACTGACCACTACACTGACCTACCCGATTCCTATACTGACCACTACACTGACCTACCTGATTCCTACACTGATCTATCTGATTTCTATACTGACCACAGATACCAGGGTGCCGTGACGAGGCTCTGTGGCTTACGCATGTATTTGCAAATGTGTGCAGACTAAACCCCTGTTTTAACTCATACTGTTAGATAGGTTGATTCGGTTGTCAGCTGGCTGGCCGGTGAGTAAAGCTTGTTTTTTTTCCTTGGATTTATCCTTGGGTTTGTTTGTATATTACACTGACCACTACACTAAACTACCCGATTCCTACACTGACCTACCTGATTTCTATACTGACCACTACACTGACCTACCCGAGTTCTATACTGACCACTACACTGACCAACCCAATTCCTGCACTACTCACAGGTTCTCAAATAGCAGCTGTATGCTCTGCACCGCCCCTCCCCTCCGCTGTTCTCTCTCTCTCACACACACACACACACACACACACACAGGCCGCCCACACCAGAGGGATCATGGGGGACAGACTGGACTACAGGAGTCCCTAAGCGGGGGGGGGCAGCACAACACACTTGTGGGGCACAGTAATGATTTTGCACCCCCCCCCCCCCACCCCAAATGTTGCCCCCGGGGAGAGAGTACCAGATGCCTCCCCTCCATGGCACTGCAATCAAGGGACGAATCCGGGACTGTCCCTGGAAACTGGGGATGTCTGGTCACCCTACACTAAAGACACCAGCTACATCCAGTGTGAATATCTCCTAAACCTGCACCTTATTGTAGGCTGACCAGTAAATTATAAAAAAAAAAAAAAATCTGACTTTTACTACCGATTTAAGATGTTTATCTAAAATACCACTGAACACACTATACGTTTCATTAAGGTAGAGGATTTTGACTGTTAGGAACTTGGATAGCTTTATCTGTAACTGTCTCTTTTGCAATAGTCACAGAAGTAAAAGTTTCAGAACATCTCATGCTGCTGGGCAGCTTTTCCTGCTGTCATACAACCATTGGGGAAGAGAACTCTGCAGTGCCGTAGGGGTCGGAGAATGGAACCGGGGACACAGATATCTGACATGCATTACAGCTGCAGTGATGGAATGGAGGGGAGATATAGGAAACGTGGGTCGCTGGAGAGGCGAGTATACCTATTGTATAGTCTTCTCTTTCAGGAAGTTCATAGTTTTATATCTTTAGTAACCTGACAAGGGTGTCTGAGGTTTATTTAAAATTGTATGATGGATTATTTTAAACTAGAACTTATGTTGTTCTGAAGGGATCCCAAAGTCTAATGCCGTGTACACACGACCGTTTTGCCTGTCATGCAAAAAAAATGACGTTTGTCTCGATGCGATTCCTCTCAAGCCTGCCTTGCATACACACGTTCAGGGAAAAAAAAAACGCTTGAGCAAAGCGCGGTGACGTACAACACGTACGACAACACGTACGATGGCATTATAAAAGGGGAAGTTCCATTCGAATGGCGCCACCCTTTGGGCTGCTTTTGCTGATCTCGTGTTAGTAAAGTTTGGTGAGAGACGATTCGTGCTTTTCAGCCTCGTGCTTTTCAGTCCGTTATAGCGTGACGAATGTGCCATCTCCATTTCAAACGCTAGTTTTACCAGAACGAGTGCTCCCGTCTCATACTTTATTCTGAGCATGCGCGTTTTTTTTCCCCTCGGAAAAGCATACACACGAGCGGTTTTCGCAACGAGAAAAAGAACGACTGGAAAAACGACAAGAAAAAAAAATAGAGCAGGTTCTAATTTTTTGCGGGCACTTTTCTCGTAGAGAAAACTGCTATGGAGCCTACACACGACCGTTTTTCACGACCAATCTAAAAAATTGCAGTTTTCTCGTCATGAAAAACGGTCGTGTGTACGCGGCATAAGACAAAATAGTTCACAGAAATGGAACAGTTTTATTAGCTAAACTTTGCAACTTTTCTTCCCAAAATACTTCACGTGCCAGGGCTACCCTTTGTCACGTATGGAAATGAGCACTGGGAGAAGTTGGGTTTGTGAACGGAATACTGAACTTCATGTTCTGGCACTCAGCCACACTGCCCTCCACAGGACCAAGCGGCCAAACTCCATTCATTCAATGTAATGGTAATTTGTTTACTTGGGTTTTATAAGTGCATATAAAATAATCAAAATGTAATCCTGCAGAAGGTAAACATTGGAGAAAAAAACAAAAATCTAGTCAACTTTCTTGTGTAGCTAGCACAATAACGAGGAAGGCTCCATGCACACTGGGCTTAAAAAAACGTTTGTTCTCTTTGGAGTAAAAAACTTCCATATAGAGCATTTTTTGTACAAAGTTTAGACGAGTTTAGAAGAGTTTTACGTTTTTTCTGCCAGTGAGCTCCAATCAAAAAACGCGAATGAGAAGGGTTTTTTTTCTGCCTCTTAACATTGATCTCAAAATATGCCTGTAAACATCATAATGTGTATGAACACATAGGATAACATGGAGTTGCTTCTACAGGCAGAACCCAAAACTCCTGTACAAGCAACGTTTTTTAAGCCAGTGTGTATGGAGCCTTAAAAGTATAACAAGCTTCTTTTTTTTTCTCTTTTGCCAACTGTGTCTCATTAGGAAGAGTTCCTATCACTTCCCGTCATGTAGACTCAAAAAGAAGTGAGAGGATATTTTCCAATGTGTGGGAAATTCTCTTATGCCTAGTTTTACTAGTAGTCTGTTCCATGTACACACACACGCGCACACGCACTCCATGGTAGGTGGAGTTTTACAGGAAGTGCTGAATTGCAAGCAACCTGCTAAGCATGAAGAAGTGGGTCTGTGCCCTTGGTTCCTCCTGGTGGGCTTCCCATTTCAGGGCCTGAAGCTTTATTATACGCTAATTGGAGGGAAAAGACTGCTGAACCTTCACACTAGATTCTGAGTACATGAACCAGTGTTCACATATGTGTGGCATACTTTGTATACCATGCCAATTTTTAGACTTGTAACTGCTGTTTAAAGCAGTATTAAAACCAAAAATGTAATCTATTGCAGCTTGCCAATCAGATGTGGTGGCTGAATTTGTTTTATTTTCTAAGGCTTTTTTCCCCCTCCGATGATCTGGCTAGTAACACACCTCTTATATTACAGTGTCCCCCTCTGGATGAATGAGTGCTGGGGGCACCTTTGGACAGCAGCATTGTCAGCCTGGGAGAGGGGAGTGTTCAATGTATTTGCAGATTTCGATAGAACAACAAATTGAAGCCAAAATTCCAGCTTTCACTTTATAAGCAGTTACAGCAAACATTTCTTTTCGTTTTGGATTAAAGGTTTTACAGAAACAAAATCAAAGCTCATCATTGCACGCACCCCTGTCAGTGTTAAATGGTTTGTCTCATCTCTGTAACTGATACATTCTGCTCAAGAGCTTGTTCCACCCAAAAAAAAAAAAAACTTTTCATCAGCAGCTTCTCTTTAATCTAAAAAAAAAAAAAATATGTTCTACCTTGTAAATATCTGTTACTAGGCAGATTTCCTAATCTGCCTAGTTCCTAGTCCGCGGTGGATGAACTTCCGTTCCTAACCCCCCATGGCCTCCTGGGAAATGATGACACTTGTGCCGAAAAATCGCGTTGTCATGACAACAGGGCGGGCGTTCCTCCTTCTCCACCCGTTGTCATGGCAACAATCCAAACTAACGGCACTACGAGCGCTATTATACTGCGCATGATCGAGAGGTGCATGCTGCACCTCTCTCGGAAAATACAGGAAGACACATTATGCCCACAGCTATCATGGAAACGGCCACAAGATCCCTGACAAGATATCAGGTAAGTGTTTGCAACTATTCATGTACCGATCGTATATTATTAATATGTTTTAATGAATATTTACAGTAATGTATTTGATATTTCAAAAAAAAAAATAACATTTTTATCCCCGGGAACCCCGCTTTAAAATGTTACTAAACCCAGGACCCTGCATTTACTATATCTGGTCTCCCACAGTACACGGAAATGCAATTATTTTAGTAAATATAAACTGCTAAATACCTTTTCTCATCAGCAGTATATAGCAGTCTTGTGACTCCGAGTGTCTGGTTAAATCTTGTAGGAGGAATTTTCATTCTGCACTGGCCGTCCTATGAGGATGCAGGACCCCTGACCCTCTGTCTGAACAGTGCTGATTGGCCCTGTGCTGATCACATGCGTCCTCTCAAGAAAAACAAAACAAAAACAAAAAAAACAACTCCCTAGCAATACACACCAAACTGAGCATGCGCAGCGTGTCCCCTGGCTCTGTATTATCAGGAAAGGGAGGAGAGGATCAGAGAAGACAGGCTCAAATAGCCTTTTTACACAATGCAGAGGATTAACCCCACAGTGAGTATAACAAGCATGCTTTACTGCATATACAGACTGATATTACGGTTGTGGGTTTAGTAACACTTTGACTTATTGGCTGGATCACCAGATGAAAATAGAAGAAAGAAAGCCTAATAATGAAAAGGACTGAAACCATCACATCTAAACAATGGTAAGCATCAATATAATAAGTGTTTGCTTTTGGGCTTAATACCACTTTAAGTAAAAGTGGAAGAATTTGGCTTCTAGCTGGAAGAATTGATATTCACAGAGGACACACCTGCATGTTCAAGTGTCAGCGTATGAAGTGAGCCTTAGGCCGCGTACACACGACCGGTTTTCTCGGTAAAAAACGACAAGAAAACTGCCGGGAGGGCTTTCTTGCAGAGAAAACCGTCTGTGTGTACGTGGGTTTCAGTTTTCTCGTCAAGAAAACTGCCCAGATTCCTGGGGCTTTTTTCTCGTTGAGAATCTCGTCGGCCTGTTTCTCGACGAGAAACCGAGCGTGTGTACACTTACCTGTCGCCGTGGAAACCCGCGCATGCTCGAAATGACTGACGCATGCGCGGTAGCTTCAAAGGCATAGGGTGTAGCAAGATGGCGGCGACAGCATCGAATGTGACGAGCGCACGCTCGTCGTAGTCGATGACGTCACCGCGTTAGTGCCATTCAAAAGAACGGCGGTTCTTTTGAATCGTACGTGTGTACACTCGGCCGGGACAAGTTTCTTGTCAAGATTCTCGTCAGGAAAAAGAGTTTTTTTCCTGACGAGAATCTCGGCCGTGTGTACAGGGCTTTAGGCAGATGGAAAAGGTATTTACATTCTCACAATATGCTGGACTGGTTAGGCTCGGTTCACACTACTGCCTGGCCACTTGAGTACTACTTTGATGCGACTTTCGGGAATGCCCGTTAATCTTCCTGTAATGTCAGATCCAAAACACATCAATATAGATGAGGAGACGACTTCCATTAAAGTCTATGGGCACTTGAAGTAGTACAGGAACCTTTTCTAAAGTCGCGACTTCAGTAGCGCTAATTAATATAGCTCTTATTGACTAACATGGAATTTCACATGTCATGCGACTTGGGGTCTCACAAATCGGATTCCATATCGCAGCAGTGTGAACCGAGCCCAATTGTGACAGGATCCTGAAAAACAAGGTATAAAGTATAACTTTGGTTGGTCCAGGAGCTAGTGGTCTCTAAATGTGAAAAGGGCTGTCTGCCTGGCGGTGAGGAAAGAATGCTAAATTTTTAGCATGTGGCCGGTGACCTGGGCCTACATGTTATATGGGCATCGGGTGCAAGCCTGGTCCTTTGGAACCCTGGCCTAAAAACTCGGAACCTGCAAGGCTTTCTGAAGAGTAGTTCCTAGCAAAGTGTCAGTGCTAAAGAGAACTGGGGGATGGATCTTGAATCCGTCATCCGTGCAGATGCATGCATGTGCCTGCTTCTACTATGGAGGCTCTCAAAATCTAGAGTTAGGACTTTCAAATGTGTGCAAACTAAACCCCAGTTTTTAAACGGATACTGTTAGACTGGATAATTCGGTTGGTTGCAGGCTGGTCAGTAGGTTGAGCTGGGAATTTGTTTTGGTTTTGTTTGACATGCATTGTCATTCCATGTGCTCCTTGCTGCAAAGGCCAGTTATAGGTGGAGGCAGTGGTCATTTGTTTGTACTGTTGGAATTCTGGTGAGGGGACACCTTTGCTGCCATTGTGCTATACGCTTTACAATACCCCTGAAGAAAAGTTGTTGACCTGAAACTCGTCGGGTTGAATGGAGACAGCACAACTTCAGAGATATGCATCATTTTATATGACGTTTGTACAATAATGCTGTGTATCTTATGTTTTTTTTGTCTTTCTCAATTTTGGAATTCTTTTAATATGTAACAACAAATTAGTATATTTTTTAACTTATTATTCTGGTGTACTAGTTGCCCACAAAGTCCCAATCTCTAATGGGGGGTCGTTTTTTTTTATAGGAATCTTGGTGAGGGGACACACTGGACACCTTTGCTGCCATTGTGCTATATGCCGGGTGTCCAGTGCCTTTAAAAAGGAGGGGTGGGCTCCCTCCAGGCTCACCTGCCCTATCCATTAGAATGCATGTGCTTCTACTATGGAGGCTCTCAAAATGTAGAGAGTTAAGACTGCAGATAATACTGGGGTGCCATGAAGTGGCTCTGCAGCTTACACATGTGTAGCAGGGTCCCCATATTTGGGGGCCGCCATGTTTGAAATTTAGGGGGTAGCCTGAGCATTCGTTTGGCTCAGGCGGTTTGTTTTCTTTAAATTGGACTATGCTCTGCTGTGATGTTGTCTGGTCGTACAGTTCCCTTTGACCTGCAGGTGGCGATGTTGCCCAGGTTGAACCACAGGAAACATTGCAGCGTGATTGAATGT
Organism: Rana muscosa; assembly: GCA_029206835.1. Classification (NCBI taxonomy): domain Eukaryota; kingdom Metazoa; phylum Chordata; class Amphibia; order Anura; family Ranidae; genus Rana; species Rana muscosa. The sequence continues at coordinate 748,269,262 of CM055122.1, read as the reverse complement.
CCTCTCTCTCGGCAGCCGTGCAGTGGGCGTGGTCTACCTGCTGTGCATGCTGGGAGAGGGTACTTAAGGGGCAGTCGCGATTGGCGCAGGGTCTTCGTCCTCAGCACATACCCCACCTTCGGTGGCCCTCATGGCCAGGGGTAAGTGTGAATGTGCTGGGTCCTGGGCACCTTTAGCCCGAGGCCCCATCGTTCCAGGTAGGCCCAGTACCTTTAACTGAGGCCTACAACCAACCAGCGGAATCGCAGGGTGCCCGTGGGAGGGTGACCCACTCTGAAGGAGAGGCAATCAGGGGAGGACCTTTCTAAGGGGATTGGTGAAGGATGTTGCCGTCTTGGGAGAGGCCTGGTTACCTGTCAGAGGGAAGGATTCCGTGATCCACTAAGAAGCCCTTGTAATGTGCCCCATTGGCACCTATGGTCTTTAAAGTTACAAGTGCTGAAAAGTTTAGGACTTAGGAGCTAAAAGGGTTATGTGGCAGAGGATCTTCTTAACACGTCCCTAGGAGAAACAAATCTAAAGTGAAGGTTTTGTGGTCCACTCCGGCTGCTAGGACGGTGAGAGGGAACTATCTGGGTGAGCAAAACCCACTCAGGCTTGAGTGGCGACGAGAGTAAATAATTGCCGCTTGCCTGAACCTCCCTGCCTGTTTAACTCTCTCTCTATCCTCAACTTTCTCTACTAAGTTTATACGCAAGAAAAATAAACTCTTTTGTTGGGGTTTAATACTGTCTGGACATTGGCATTCTGAAGAGAGAAAATAGACTTTTCCCTACACTCTAGGGATGAGAACCAACGGAGCGAGGTAACTCGCTGCAGGACCCAAAACTGGTAACACCGCTCACCCTCTACAAAATGGAGGATACTGGGCATGTGGCATGGTGAGTCCCACTCTGCGAGTGAAGGTAGGCAGAGGCCAGGGATCTTTGTGCTACACATGTATTATAAACTAAACCTGTTTTTAACACATACTGCTAAACAGGATACTTTGGTTGGTTGCAGGCTGGTCGGTAAGTTGAGCTGGGAATTTTCTTTGGTTTTGTTTGTTCTGGGCCAGTGCCGTGAGGTGAACCGGTGCTTTGCACAATCATTTAATAGGTTCATTTAACTGCCACCCCTCCTACTAGCACATACTTTTCTTCTCTTTGCTCCTTTCAACCATCATGTGCGAAAGTAAATACCTGGTACATGCAGACAAATCCATCCCTCCAAATATGGGGAGAATGTGACTCACTACCTTTTCTCCTTTGTGACAGTGATGGCGCTTGGTAATAGGCCTCTCAGGCATGTAGTGCTGTCACACAAGGGTGGGGAAGCAGCCTAGCCCAATGTATGTTCCAGGTCTAAAACTTGGTTACACAGGGCTTATTCTTTTCACTTTCGATATCCAAACAGAGTGGCAGGAGAGAGCAAGGAAGGTGAATATGTGCAGCTGGGGAGGGTAGCAGTTTAACTGTTGCTTTACATTGCTCCTTATAATTACCTTCCAATTGCACCCTAGACACATTTTTCACCTGTTGAAACCCCAAAAAATACATGTGTAAGTTCTGGAATAAATCTGAAGAGCTTACACAGGGCTCAGGATCCTCGCAATGCTTTAAAGTGACAGCACTTGGACTTGGCAAAAGCCTTCTCATGCACTCAGCACTGCATTATGGAAAATATTAAAGAGCGTTCTATGATTCCCCATAGCAAGAAAATACCAAGTTTTCTTTGCGGGGATTGGCCGGTGAACAGGAAGGTAAAGGAGCAAGTAAAAGGTAAGTACAAACACTGAGGGGTTCCTGCTAAACATCAGTTAGTCTGCCCAAAAATTCCCAAAACAGGTTCACTTTATTAATGTAATTTTGATTCTCAAAAAAAATAAAATGATGATCACTCAGGGATTAACCACTGAAATGTTTGACTATAAGGCCTCATGCACACTGGACATTTTTTGACATTTTTACAGCAGCTGTTTTTGGCTGTAGACTTTTTTTTCTACAGTCATTAAACTCTCCATCATGTTTTCCTATTGCCGCCTCCAGACGATCGGACATTCCGACAGCAAAACCGTGGATTTTTTTCCGACGGATGTTGGCTCAAACTTGTCTTGCATACACACGGTCACACAAATGTTGTCGGAAATTGCGAACGTCAAGAACGCGGTGACGTACAACACGTTTGACGAGCCGAGAAAAATGAAGTTCAATAGCCAGTGCGGCTCTTCCGCTTGATTCCGAGCATGCATGGAGTTTGTGCATCGGAATTGTGTAAACACGCTCGGAATTTCCAACTAGCTCTCAAATTTTTGTTGTCGGAAATTCCGACAGCAAATGTCCGATGGAGCCTACACACGGTCAGAATTTCTTTTTTCCCTGGGGTTTTTAAGCTGGCAGTTTTCCTATGGGAAACACTGCAGTGGAGCATACACACGGCCGGGTTTCCCGACCAAAGCTCTCATGGTAGTTTTCCTGCCGGGAAACCCGGCCGTGTGTTGGGGGGAAAGCTACCGAGCAGGTTCTCGGTTTTCCCGGCAGACTTTTTACCGCCAGGAAAACCGATAGTGTGTACTAGGCATAACGCGGAAAAAAATGCTAAAAAACACTATTGCAAAAAAGTTGACAATCTCACTGCAAATCTACTGCCGTTTTTATAACTTAATTTTAAAGTCCAGTGTGCATGAGGCCTTACAATCAATGCATGGTTCAGTCCAACTGCTTGCAAAAATGTGAAGAATTCCCCCATAAGGCATACAAATTAAATCAGGTGATTCAATACTAAAATTTATCTCATCAATTATCCCCAAGCAGAAAAAACGGTTTTTACCTTACATGCGTAACAACCACTTAAAACACAAACACACAGACTATACCAAGGATCAGCAACCTTTTGCACATTATGTGTCAGTTACAAGCATTAAACAACCGGTGTGCCAGTAGCTGTATAGTTTATTTTCAGTTTAACTCATAGTCGTACTGCTACACTGGCAAGTTAAACTCGATCATTATTATATAGCTGCACACACAAAACAGGTTCATATTTATCATAAAAAGTGGTAATAAAGTCTTTTTTTAAACTTGTTATAGGCTTACCTGTAGGGGTAGTGAATATCTCCTAAACTTGCACGGTTAGGGAGCTAGTCACACTGCATGCAGCCACTCACATCCCGCAGCATGCACTCTGAAGGGACGGCATACCTGTAGGGTTGCCAACCACCTGTAAATTTACGGACAGTTTGTAAAAATCTGTAATTTTTTTTACAACTGCCAGTAAATATCAGGGGCTGATAATTTCATGCTGTGTTGTCTTTTTAAGTGTAAATCAAGCAAATTAGGTGTAGAGGGTATGTACTTTCCCGGGTGTAAATTTGAACCTGACAGAGACATGGGCTGCAGGGAATTACACATCACCAAGCAGGTGGCGCTGTCGCCCTGGGCTGGGGTTGAATCATTGCTGTGTGTCGTGCCTGCTTTTTGTCCTCCCTCGGCAGCGGTATGGTGGGGCGGGGAACCCGCCGTGCTTGCTGGGAGAGGGTATAAAGGGGCGTGCCATCTTTGTCACGGGTCGGAGTCCAGGGCACCTTCAGCCTGTGGACGGTGGTTCGTGTTGGCTCTCTAGGCGGGCCTAGGCCTAGAGGACAGCCGGAGGTCGTGTTCCATTCCAGGCACCTTTAGCCTGGGGTGAGGTACTCAGATGGAGGTCCGGAGCTCAGTGCCAAACACTGAGTTCCGCGAGGGAAGGAGATCCTAGGGAACGCCGGGAGTGGGTACCCGAATCCGGAAAGCGTAATGGACCGGGGGGAGCTCCTCATTCGAAGACCTGGTGCAGCAGATTGCCAGTGACGGGTGAGTCTCTTACCGGAGACCGATTGGAAGGAAATTCCCCTCATTCGGAGACCGCAACCCACTTTCAGGAAGGAAAGTGGAGAACTACATTGTGTCTGGGCCTATTCGCATCCACACCTCCTTTTTCTGTTCTGTTTCTGCCAAGGGAGTTCAACTGATTGTGTTCATTCAAGAAGAATAAAGGAGTGTTGAACTTTAATGGTGTGGGGCTCATTTCCTGACAGACATCGTTCAAGGTAACTCTCGGTGGAGGCTCCAGGTGCACAGCACTGACCCGAAGGTAAAAGAACTTTGCTTGTATCACACTGACACCTGTGATAAAGGCCTGGCGTGGTGTCCCCGCTCCCTTCCCCTCTGAAAGATACCCCTAGACAAGAGACAGACGAGCTGAAGAAAGAGAGGGGAGTGAGGAGGCCGCTACATAGGTATTGTGAGCGTTTCCATATCATGTTTATACTGTTCAAGTATTCACTGTGTTAGCTTTCAATAGGAGTTCTGTAATTTCTCAGGTTGCCAGTAAAATATGTGCTCCGCCTGTAAATGTTCCATGTTTTGTCACTAAAAAAATGCTGCGGGAGGTTGGCAACCCTGCATACCCGTGCCGTCCCTCCAGAGCCCTGTGCCGCGGCCGTAATGCGCACACGAGTGACTTCACAGCAGCTTGGCCAATCAGAAGACCAGAGCACTTGAATCCCGAAGGAAGATCGGGTGAAGATGGAAGCCCTGTCAGCAGCGACAGTATGCAGCTTGAGGGATTCGTTCTAAGGTAAGCATTTCATAATGTGCTAGTATGAACCAGCATATTATGCCATTTACATGCAGGTTTACTACTGCTTTAACTGAGCAGTAAAATGAACTTCAGTTTCAGTGTGATCCCTGGTATTGTCTTTCATTGCTCAGTTGTACTTTGCTTGGTCTATATAGGATGATCATTTCAGCTGCAGGCATGCACTCTGAATTGTCTGTTGCAAGTCAGCATCGAGATGGACTTAACAGTGTCATTAGGGGAGAAAAACTCTGTTTGCACACACATGTGAAGCCAAATACACAGAGTAATCCAAAAGACACCTTTTCAAAAAGGAGTTTGGTAAACTCAGTAGACTGCAAACTAGATGATATTTCACAAACTATACTACAGGCATGCTTTAATGGTAAATATCAAATCATTTCATTGATTTTTGTGTCTTTAGGATCTTCCGGGTGCCGCTGAAAATGGCTTTGTGTGCCCACTTTGCCAAGTATGCATTAGGTTGCTGACCCCTGTGCATATATAATTTTGGTCATACACAGCTCAAATGTTGCCAGATTTATGATGAATCAGCTGAAATTTGAACTGTGGGTTGCGACTGATGGTAAGTTCTCGGTTGCAATCAGTTGTAGTCACTGTTTTGGTATTTTGACAGCTGCAGGTACTGCAGGTGTCCTAATACAATGGCAAGTGGGGGGGGGGGGGTATGTCCATCTACCCTGTTGGATTGGGAAACCTATTGGACTTCTCTTGTTTAGTCCGTGGCATTTTCTAAAGTTGTATTTGATAAAATGAGTTTACAATTGGGACCAACAGTAAAGTATCTTCAGTACACTTGCATAAAACATTGGAGTTCGTCCGCCCAGCAAAAAAAATAAAAAATCCATTCTGCTGCTTTCTGAATCAAATACATAGAAAAATAAGCCTGGCTCCCACTCAGTTAAAACACAATCTTCATCCAATGGATCCTGCATTTCAATGACCCGCTAACAAAACACATTACACACACTGTACCTCACACACTAAACCTCTTCTCTGCTACTACAGAACTTCCCAAGGTCTTTTACTGCTCCCCTCAGCATGAGGCCAGACCTTCCCCTCCTCTCTATCCACAAAGAATCACTTTGTTGTGTACAGAGGGACAAAGGATGGGTGACACAAACTATTCCTTCTTCCCCTCAGCTAACTATGGGAAAAATCTTACCGCACAACTAACGTAGCTTTAATAAAGAGCACATTTTCCATCATTCCTTTTATTGCTCATTCCCTAAAATGCCATTTAAAGGAAATGTATCATTTTTACACTTAGCTCTTTTGAAATAGTCACTATATTTGCCACAGATATCTAAAAATAATGATGCATTTTTGAAAACACACCATCATATTAACATTATTATTATTCAGGATTTATATAGCGCCAACAGTTTGCGCAGCACTTTACAACATCGGGGAAGACATAACAGTTACAATACAATTCACTACAGGAGGGATCAGAGGGCCCTTTTCGCTAGAATTTACAATCTAGAAGGGAGGGTCAAGCGGGACAAAGGGTAGTAGCTGTGGGGGATGATTAGATGGACAAAATGAAAATATAGTTGTTAGGTGTGGGTAGGATGGGCTTCTCCGAAGAGGAGGGTTTTCAGGGATTGTCTAAAAGCTAATAGAGTAGGAGATAGACGGACAGGTTGGGGTAAGGAGTTCCATAGGCTTGGAGAGGCTCTGGAAAAGTCCTGGAGACGAGCATGGGAGCAGGTGATGAGAGAGCTAGAGAGCAGGAGGTCTTGAGAAGAACGAAGGGAACGATTAGGTTGGTATTTAGAGACTAGGTCAGTGATGTAGCTGGGGGCAGAGTTGTGAATGGCTTTGTAGGTAGTCGTTGGTAATTTGAAGACAGAGAGAGCATAGGCAATGACAGTAGCATCTTGGAATTTTGATGCCACTGTCCAGTTAATTTTTTGTGAAAACTCTGGCTGCCCCCCTCCCTTAGCCAACGACAACACCGGCACTAAAGCAGGAGGTCTTATGATGCCATAAAAGGTGGCTATGCAATCAGATCGCAAAGTAGATGGTCGGCTTTACAGGATACACTCCGGTCTAGTCAAGTAACCAATAAAAATTTGTGGTAAATAATATATTCAATAAAATATTTGAAAAATAAAGGAATGCAGTATTTTACTGCCTTGCAGTCGATTGTAACACACTGAGGAACATCACAATGTTAGATAAAAAAATTAAAATAAAAGTAAGATTTTTCTAGAAGCATCATGTGGCACTAGCCCAAATTTTCTCCATTGTTTTTCATGTTGATAATTGCCCTATAAACCATATACACACACACACAGGGTCCTAAATTTCACATTATAGTTTCCCAACTAACCTGGTTGTTCACGGCAGCCTTAAACTGGCCATACACAAGTAGAACTTGCAACTGTCGTACGAAAAATCTCATCAGCAAATTTGATAACACCAGAGACTTGACAAATGTCAAAAGTTCTTCAAAATTTCAATTACCAGATAAATGGAATTTCCTAAATGAAGACCACATTCGCTGGTAGAATTGTCCGTTCGAGAAAAAATTTCCATTCTGTTCCTTTTTTTTTTTTTTGCTGCTACAGTTGCAACACAACTAATCATGAATTGTACTTAACTATTGGAAATGAACATTCAGAAATCATATTTATTTATGAAAGAAAAATTCTACCCATGTATGGCCAACTTTACAAAGAATTATTATTTCCCACTGTCAGTGGCTGATGTGAACTGTCACTAGCTAGTAGTAAAAGTAATCTGATGCTGCACTTCACTGGAAGAAGAGAGTGATAGCAAAGTTCCGTCTGCTCAGTATTATCACTGCAATGCCATAAGAAGTCTAGTGCAGTGTCTACAATAATTTATCACAAAAGGCTGGCAGTATATTTCTTATTACTTCCATAGATATTGTTGGACCTACGTTGAACTGACTACAGAGGTTCAGCCAAACGCGGCCCCTGCCTCACACAGATTTTGCACTTGGCCCATCTCAGGCACCCAGAAATTCAGGAAGCAGAGGGTCACTGCTACCTGGAGTCAAACCAACAGGAATCTATTGGAGAGGTCTTAGTGGTATTTCTGGGTAGGCAAACATCTATAGTGGATTTAGGTCCAATTTAAAAAGGGTACCGTATATACTTTTTTTTGGGCTGAAAATTACCCCCTTGGCTTATACTCGAGTCAGCGTACCTGAGTCCATTGCCACCTGACCTCACCATGCCCATTGTGTACCCAAGTGCGTGACATATTCAGACGGTGGTCGTGCAGTTTTAAAAACTTGCGCTCCTCCTTGTGCTGTTCCGGGTGTAGCGGGTATTTGAATTTGGGGGAAGCATCTGGGTGGTAGTGTAACCCAGATGCACTAATTGCTAGGGGATCCGGGACCTTTTTCTGGTTCTTGGAGGACTATGGTGGTGTGAGGTTCCTTGTGGTCCACAGGTGGCGCTGTTGCCTGGGCCGGAGCTGAACTCACACCGCAAGACTGTACCTTTTTGTCCTCCCCTGGAGCTGGTACAGCGGGGCGGGAAACCCGCTGTGGCGCGAAGGGAGAGGGGATAAAAGGGGCGGACGCCCTTACCACGGGGTTCAGAGTCCGGAGTGGGAGGACTCGGCCGCACCCAGGCACCTTCAGCTTGGGTGCTGGCGTTCCAGGCCTAGGTGCCCTTGACCTAGCCGGAGCGAGAGATGGAGTCCATCTCAGGCTCCTTTAGCCTGGGGTGAGGTACTATGGCGGAGGCCTGGGGCTCAGGACCTTCGACTGAGTTCCGCGAGGGTGGAGGAATCCGAGGGGGCCCTAACTCCTTGGGTGCCCGTGTCTGAGTTCGTGAGAGCTGGAGTGCGGAACTTCTCTGGAGAGTCCGGCGCAGCATTGCTGGTGACAGAGAGGCCTCCGGTTTCTCCCTTGGATGGATTTCCTTCCCCTGACAGGGGTCGTGCTAGCGAAGGTAATTCACATTCTACTCAATATAGTCAGTGGCAGAGACTACCCGCCACTGGTGATACCACAGTGGTTAGCATCAGAAGGGAAGGGATTGTGCCTCGATCTATTCCCCATTATTACTCAGTAGAAGAAACTGTTCGTACGCCAAGAAGAATAAAACCGAGTTGGACCTATTCACTGTGTGGAACTCTGGTTACTAGGAGCAAAGGAGTCGGGGACGAAGTACTGAACTTGACTCTAGGACACCTACACAAAACCCAATCTTCTGGCCTTCACCTCTCAGCTATGGAGGACATGGGCCGTGGTGTATCTCATCTCTCTCTCCCAAGTACCCCTAGACAACAGCCACATAACCGATAAAACTAGAAAGAGGGGCGAGGCAGCTACACGTGATAGGCGGAACACTCGGTTTCCCAGAAAACACTGTGTTCATTGTTCCGCCTATCACGATCGCCCTCTCGTCTATCACGAACGAGAGGGTGATCGTGATAGGCGGAACACTGAACACAGTGTTTGCTGGGAAACCGAGTGTTCCGCCCATCATGGAACAGCACAAGGAGGAGCGCGAGTTTTTAAAACTGCACGGCCGCCATCTGAATATGTCACGCACTTGGGTACACAGATCGGATTCTGCAATGGGCACAGTGAGGTCAGGCTGCAAATGGGCACAGTGAGGTCAGGCTGCAAATGGGCACAGTGAGGTCAGGCTGCAAATGGGCATTGTTGACCCTCTTTTCCGCTTACAGTAGCTTCTGCATTCTCACCCTAGGCTTATACTCGAGTCAATAAGTTTTCCCAGTTTTTTGGTGATAAAATTAGGTGCCTCAGCTTATACTCGGGTCGGCTTGTACTCAAGTATATACGGTAATCATTTTTCTTAAGTTTCTTTTTATTGATTTTGCAAAAAATATGTATTAAAAAAAAATATGTAAAATAAAAAATACAACAACCTTGTGCATGGGTCGATCATCCAAGCAAACAGGGTGCACCAACAACAAGACAGAAGTTCAACAGTGTGAGGAATCTTATGGGAGACATAAGCACACAGGGATGTAACCGTTCAAAATCTTAAAATTTGGATGTACACTCCTTTCATGTACATGAGCCTGTAGTATGTAAGGCCTAGATTATGTAACCACGTAGCAATGATTCTGTGACTTAGAGGGGAATCTATGCCATGAACAATTGAAGTGGTTGTAAACACATATTTCCAAAAAAAAAAAAAACACCACCTGCAAGACAAAGGCATAATGAGCTAGTATGCATAGCATACTAGCTCATTATGTAATACTCACCTCAGATCGAAGCCCCGCAGCTGACCTCGTACACCGCTCGGGTGGCCGACATCTCTCCCGGGTGTTACTTCCGGGTATCGCGGCTCCTAAACCATGGAGGTTTAGGAGATATTTTAAGCACCTACATCTAAGCCTTAATCTAGGCTTACTTGTAGATAAAAGTGGTTATAAAGGGTTTACAACCACTTTAAGGCAGTTCTGAAGGAAAAAGGGGGTCCAACCCGGTATTAGCAAGGTGTACCTAATAAAGTGTCCGGAGAGTGTATATTTTTAAATTATAGATGATCGATAAAGTAAAAGCTTTACAAATAAATTGAGTAACCTTTGGCCAGAATTCAAAAATAAGGGGGCAATTACCACAGTGCACATCACTAGCAAATGTCAATACATATGCACTGACACGTTCTGTGGTCCAAATCTACCTTTAACATTACTAAAAAAAAAATATGTTTTTCCCTCCAAACCATACTGGTGATGAACATATTCCCTAAGTTGGATATGGCAGTAAAACGCAAAGAGTATGGAGGTACTCGTTGTGGATGGACCGGGATGATTTAAATGCCCCAACCCAATATAACTGAGGAATATATCTAAAGGCATTATAAACCTTTCTACTTGCAAGTGCATAAGATGTACATTGATTATGTAGTTACATGGTGCCTATAGTAGAGTAAATCCTCACATTCTTTCGTCAGTAATTTCTGTTTGTGGTGAAACATGAGGAATGGGGCATGGCCCTACAAAGGTTAATGCATGACCTCTGTCTGTAGTCTGAGAACTGACACTTCCTGTAAAGAAACTACATATGCCACAGTCCCTAGGTATCTCAGTCTAGTGCACTGCAGGTGAAAGCTGCATAGTAATTAGATCTGAAACCGGCACAAGCATTGGAGCAATGCAAGAACAAGATGAGTTATTACGGTAGTATTCCCACATTTCCCACAGAACAAGAAGCTGCTGCCTGTACCTTTAGCAAATAGGGACAAGCTATGAATGACTACCCAGACATAAGGTAAATGATCAGACATAGCACTATAAACCACAGCCCCATGTGAGCCCATCATTCAAAAGGTAAGGCAAACAAACAACACAGGGAAAAGAACTACACAACTACCTGGTTAATTACAACAAAAAACATTTAAAAAAGTGTACAATGCCTTTAATTTCATGACGTGCCCACACATGGCTTGTCTGATATGATTGACTGGATTATGCCATAAGAGATTTGGGGATTTCACCAAAGCATTGGTGGGGAAGATTGTGCCAGTTACCTAAGGAATCTACCTAGGGAAAGGCAACAGATCCGTACCCACATTTCTAGGAGCATCATGGCGCATTAGACAGGACCTCATATGAGGATATGGTAAAGGTCACTTGAAGTTTTAAGCAAACAGTGTCTGGAGATGGTCAATGTCCCCTGTTCACATACACAAACTGTGCAGGAAGGATGTACTTGAATGGAGCCGTTACAGCTACGCCACAGCGATTTGCAAGGGATGTGAGAGTAGCCCCCAAAACTGGAGTGATGTTAGTCCCCATAAAGAGATGCAAAAATTTAAGGCAGAAAACTGTTTTCCACTTTCTAGGTGAAAATAGCAAATCATTTTAAATAAAAGTAGAAGTGAAAGCTAAAATAACAAACATTTTTTGTTAGAAGCTGAATATGTTTCTGAAATGGCAGACACGGGTGGGCAATGCTTCACTGCCATGTTACTCATGCCATAGATCTCAACAATCACCAGTTACCCAAACACACTGAAGTCCTGCTTTAGTAAATGGGTCCAAATTTCAAAGCATGTGCAGTGAAAGCATTAATTATTTTTTCTAATGTGAACGTTCTTTACAAATTCCACTGTGAACAAGCAATCATTATGCTCGATTGTAGCTAGTGATATTTAGGTCAGATGCTGTTCATGAAAGCATGAAAGCCTAAAGCAGCCCATAGATGATCCAGCGGGTTGATTGAAAAAAATAAAAAAATAAATAAAAATAAAAGACCCGAATTGCCCATCCACACATTCAAGCTGGATGGGGGATCATTCCTGCTGAGCTGAGGTTTACTCAGAATATACTGAATAGAATTTATTCAGCAGGCTAGCCATAAAAAAGTCGATCTATAGATCGACATCTGTACAACCACTTCTGAATCGAAATTCGGCCGGGTTCATCAGGCATCAGCTAAATTCAGTTCATGTATGGGGAATTAGTTGTACAGATCTACCGATTGACTTCTGTACAACTGCGCTGTTGGATTTTCCTGGCATGATTGGCAATAGCTGGCGGCGCTGATCAGTGTATTCTAATGGCAGGGAATTTCAAATTTGTGGATGCAGGAACCAAGTAATTTTTTTTCCCCGAAAATAAGCCCTAGCTGGGAAGGGTTTTGTTGTGTGGTGAATACCGTCGTTATGGCGCCGCTCAGCTGATCCCCCGCTGCTCTCCTCCTCTTCTGCCAGCCGTCAGCGGGGTTCTCGGGCCCCCTCCCTCTGCAGTGCTCAGAGCGGGAAAAGACAGATCAGGCGGGTCAATAAAGTGCCGAGCGGCGCTCAGCTGATCGTCCGCTTCTGCCAGCCATCAGCGGGGGATCTCGGGCCCCCTCCCTCTGCAGTGCTCAGAGCGGGAAAAGACAGATCAGGCGGGTCATGGAAGTGCCAAGCGGCTCTCAGCTGATCCTCTGCTGCTCTCCTTCTGCCAGCTGTCAGCGGGGGGGGGATCTCGGGCTCCCCTCCCTCTGCAGTGCTCGGAGCATAAAGACCGATCAGGCGGGTCACGGAAACGCTGAGGAAGGCACTGTAGGAAGGTATGGTGCACACTTTACATTGTATAGGGCTGTAATGCAGTGCATTTTATGAGTTTTCAGGTACTGTTAACTCCGTTCCACTGGCCACTGGGGATTTCTGACAGGCAGGGAGAGAGAGAAGACAGCACATGACAAGCCCTACCCCAAAAATAAGCCCTACTGGGTCTTTTGTTGAAAAAAATGTATATAAGACCTGGGTTTATTTTCGGGAAAACACGGTAGATAAACAGATAGATAGATGGTATATAGAGAATTTACATACCACGGACAACTGACTCCATGTTGACCTCAGGGGTTTATACTGTACAATGATCCGATCTTCTTTTGGCTCTTTGGATTCAGCATCCTCATCTGAGTCATTATCCAGGGCTTTCTCTTTGTAGTTCTGGTATAAGACGGCATTTTCTGAAAGTAACACAGATTTTATTTTACTAAAACAAGTCAAGAAAACTATATAATCACATTAAAAACAAAATCAGCTCATCCCTGAACAAAAGAAAAAAAGTTGGCATAAAAAAATGCCATCCCATGTGTTTTACAAGTTAAATATACATTTCAGCATAGCATATACATCATGTAAACTATAGGCCCAATGTCAAGTTAAAAATAGGAATGTTTGTATACACCAATATGCGCACAGAGACATTGTATTATAAATGGATAATTCAATGGCATGCTGGGGGCAGATGAAAAATGAGAGGGAGGAATCATGGTTAAAAATAGATGCGCTTCCTGTCAATACCGAACGCATGCAATAGAAAACTGAACGAGTATCGCTACTGCCCATGTACCTTTTGGGAAGCTACATTGACAAGTGATATTTAACAGTAAAAACAGCAAACACTTTTTCTTTTGAAAAAAAAAAACAAAACAAAAAAACACGGCAAACACTATAAACTTTGTAAGTAGAAGCAATGGAGACATCCAAAGATAATTTATTTTTCTAGCAGAGCCTACTCATTTATCCGCAGTGGTCCAAGTGCATCAAAAAACGTATAACTAAACCAGTAAGATTTCCAAAAGTAAAGAATTCCAGGTTAAAAGCGAACGTGAAAATGCATTGCAATTTGTGTGCCTATATATCAGACAGCTTTAAAGCAATAGGGCTTGAATGTCCATGCACACAACCTGTGAATTCTTAGAAGACCACCAAAGATATACAAATGAAGAGAGGGTTGCAGCATACAAAGCTCCTTATTGCTCATATAAAAATGACAACATATAGCTATGTGTGTGTGCGCGCGCGCGTGTGTATAATATATATATATATATATATATATATATATATATATACATATACACATATACACACACACACACACACACACACACACACACAGTATCCCACAAAAGTAAGTACACCCCTCACGTTTTTGTAAATATTTTATTATACCTTTTCATGTGACAACACTGAAGAAATGACACTTTGCTACAATATAAAGTAGTGAGTGTACAGCTTGTATAACAGTGTACATTTGGCGTCCTCTCAAAATAACTCACACACAGCCATTCATGTCTAAACCACTGGCAAAAAAGTGAGTACACCCCTAAGTGAAAATGTCCAAATTGGGCCCAAAGTGTCAATATCTTTTGTGGCCACCATTATCTTCCAGCACTGCCTTAACCCTCTTGGGCATGGAGTTCACCAGAGCTTCACAGGTTGCCACTGGAGTCCTCTTCCACTCCTCCATGATGACATCACAGAGCTGGTAGATGTTAGAGATCTTGCGCTCCTCCACTTTCCATTTGAGGATGCCCTACAGATGTTCAATAGGGTTTAGGTCATGGGTGCTCAACCCGTGGCCCTCCAGCTGTTGTGAAACTACATGTCCCATGAGGCATTGCAAGCTGCTGACAGTTACAAGCATGACTCCCAAAGGCAGAGGCATGGTGGGACTTGTAGTTACGCAACAGCTGGAGGGCCACGGGTTGAACACCCATGGTTTAGGTCATGCTTGGCCAGTCCATCACCTTTACCCTCAGCTTCTTTAGCAAGGCAGTGGTCGTTCTGGAGGTGTGTTTTAGGTCATTATGCTGGAATACTGCCCTCTGGACCAGTCTCCGAAGGGAGGGGATCATGCTCTGCTTCAGTATATCACAGTACACATTGGTATTCACGGTTCTCTCAATGAACTATAGCTCCCCAGTGTCGACAGCACTCATTCAGCCCCAGATCCTGACACTCCCACCACCATGCTTGACTGTAGGCAAGACACACTTGTCTTTGTACTCCTCACCTGGTTGCCGCCACACACGCCTGACACCATCTTAACCAAATAGGTTTATCTTGGTCTCATCAGGCCACAGCACATGGTTCCAGTAATCCATGTCCTTAGTCTGCTTGTTTTCAACAAACTGTTTGCGGGCTTTCTTGTGCATCATCCTTAGAAGAGGCTTTCTTCTTGGAAGACAGCCATGCAGACCAATTTGATGCAGTGTGTGGCGTATGGTCAGAGCACTGACAAGCTGACCCCCCTTAAGCCTCTGCAGAAAAGCTAGCAGCACTCATACGTCCATTTCCCAAACACAACCTCTGGATAGGACGCTGAGCACGTGCACTCAACTTCTTTGGTCGACCATGGCGAGGCCTGTTCTTTGTGGAACCGGTCCTGTTAAACCGCTGTATGGTCTTGGCCACTGGGCTGCAGCTCAGTTTCAGGGTCTTGGCAATCTTCCTACATCTTTATGTAGAGCAACAATTATTTTTTTCAGATCCTCAGAGAGTTCTTTGCCATGAGGTGCCATGTTGAACTTCCAGTGACCAGTATGAGGGAGTGAGAGCGATAACACCAAATGTAACACACCTGCTCCCCATTCACACCTGAGACCTTGTAACACTAATGAGTCACATGACACCGGGGGGGGGGGTAACTGGGCCCAATTTGGAAATTTTTACTTAGGGGTGTACCAGCGGTTTAGTCATTAATGGCTGTGTGTCGCGTTATTTTGATGGGACAAAAATGTATACCGTTATACAAGCTGTACACTCACTACTTTACATTGTAGCAAAGTGTAATTTCTTGAGTGTTGTTACATGAAAAGATATAACAAAATATTTACAAAAACGTGAGGGGTGTACTCACTTTTGTGAGATACCACACACACACACACGCACGCATACTCCGTGTTTTTTTTTTGTTTTGTTTTTTAACACGCATACATCTTGGAGTATTGCAGCAGAGTAGCAAATGTGACATTTACTTATGATGAATTTAGAGCTGAAAAAAAACACACTGGGATAGCTGATGCAGAAGCAAGCCTACTGTGCTAAATTCTTGAATTTGCAGACTGTAGCAGCACATTCTGTTAGGCTTTGCTGTCACACAGTATTAAGCTGTACTTTAAACTATGGGCAAACGTCCAATATAAAGACACCATACAGCCATAGCAGTGTTTGTATATGAGCCATTCATGTCCTAGCAACCGGCTCTGAGCTCTGCGAAATGCTCCATAATTGGTGCTACCCAATGTTTTAGGTTAAGGCATGCCTGTCTTCTCCATTGAGGTGGTACATCTTTATGTGTGGAAGCCCAGTATAACCCATGATGTAACTCCAGTAAGGAGTGTGACAAATAGGTTTTTATATATAGTTTTCCTTAATTTAGTCCTTTCCGGAATCCAGAAAACAGGATTTTTTTTGCATGGGAGCTGTTCTCAGAGCTTAAAAGTACTAGAAGAAAAAAAACTGAATAGATGTGAAAAATATTACAGTTATTGGGAGATTCATTTTGGCCAATACATGTAAATTACTTTGTCAGCTACTAAAGGCAATTTCACACTGCAACAGTGTGGGTGCACCCGCTGTTTTCATGCTTGTTACCCGTGGTTTCCCATAGACCTATTATGTTCTGCGTTTTAAGCACGTGTTTTGAAAGTGCACCAAGAATTCAGCATGCAGGACTTTTGGTGTGCTTTTAGAAAACGCACCTAAAAACATAAAACAAAATAGAAAGTAGGGCTGGGCGATTTCCCCCCCCCCCCCCCCAAAAAAAAAAATCTGCATTTTTTTTATAAAAAACTCGATTTACGATTCAATTAGATTTTTTTTTTAATTATATTAATTAAAGTGCATCAACAAACAAAATTGCAAAAGGCAAACCCTTTCTCTAACTGCAAAGTCAGTGTGCAACAAATATTGTTAAACATCCAAATTATTAATACTGTATTTGGATTTAGCTAATAAAACAACAAAAAATCCTGAGGTTACTCTTAGTTGAATTGAACTGTGCCCATGCCGAACTCTGCCCATGTCTCACTGTGCCCATGCTTCAATCACTGTGCCCGTACCTGATGCAGATTTTCATGGGATACAGATTTTACTGCTACACCGGCAGCCATTCCAGTATTCAAAAGCCGCTCCTCCTCCTCCTCATCTGTGATAGGCGGAACACTCAATTTCCCAGCATTCAGTGTTCCGCCTATCATTGACATCCGCTCATCCTCATAAACACAGACGAGGATGAGAGGATGTCCGTGATAGGCTGAACACTGCCTGCTGTGAAATTGAGTGTTCCGCCTATCACAGACGAGGACTCGGGAGGCACGGCTTTTGAACACTGCAATGGCCCCCGTCTGTCTGCATGACACGCTGATAAGGTAGGCAGACGGCGGCTTGCGGTTAGTGTTACATTACATCTACTCGCGGTCGGCTGCGGCGAGTAGATGCAATTGGTGTAACGCCGCCCAGTGCCATTCCGGATACACCCCCTGCAGCCCTGCTACGGAAACTTTGAAGGGAAAAAAAAAAACCGATTTTCTTCAAATCTGAAATCGATTTGAACTCAAAACTCGATTCAAGATTAAAATCGATTTTTTTCCCAGCCCTAATAGAAAGTCTATGGGAAACCTGCATGACAACTGCGGGTACACCTAGGCTGCGGCTAAACAGCACGTCAGCAGTATGAAATGGCCTGTAAGTTAGTGAGCAAATTCACCAACTATACTAAAGTCAGAAAGCTCATTAATTCACCCTACACTGAGACCTGTGCATTTCCCAGAATCCAGCCTTCTATGCCGTATCTCACAGGTGTAGTAGTGCACTTACTGGAGCCTAAAAGGTTGCTGCATCCCAAATCACATCCAAGCATCCAAGACAGATGATTTGTGACTGAGTAACTCTTTAGTCAATGATTATTATTATTTAACAAGTGGGAGGCAGAAGGTTAACATGCATGTGCTCCAGCATCACTAGCAGGTACTTCCCAGAACCATTAGAAATAGGTTGGACTGGTGCACTACAGCAATGCCTGCATGAAAACATCAAGTTCTACATTGAAATATATTTGCCACTTAGGGTCAATGAAGGTGAAGTTTGGCAAGGTAAATCAGGCCATTATTTTCAGTGGCTCAGTGTCTGCCGGGTGATTTTGCAAGCATAAGGAATCACAATATAGCAATACAATCAATGAAATTAAATGAAAAAAGAAGTGCCGTGCCCAAGGAGCAGATAGTAAAGCATGGGTTGTAGACTTCAGCAAAACACCACTAAAGAAGGGAAGGAATGTTTTCCCTGGTCTCAAGTATACAACTGTCCCAATGCATTACCTCACACTAGTATGTAGAGAACGTAGGAACTGTAAACATTTTTGTTCCTATGATATACGGTCAATTAAAACAGTAAAAGGTTGTAATGCCTACTGTCTCTTTCTCAGTACCCTTGGTTTGCAATGCCTGCACTGTGACAGTATGTAGGCATCCTTGCAGTCCTGTCACCCACAATATTCACACCATGAGATAGAGGGTGGCTTAGATCTGAGGAAGGCCCCTAGGCTTCTGGGCAGGGGCGGATCCAGAGTCTTGTCTCGGGAGGGGCACTGCCAGAAATATGTTTTTTTGTGGGCAGTTCATCGGGGAAATGGCTGGTGTTGGCGCTTCAAACATCCTGGCACCACGGTTGTTATGGTGTCAGGATGATTGAAGCGCATTATTTATTTGATTTCATTGTAACAGAAAATGAAATGGTTCAACTCACCATAATGCAGAATCAGTGGGAGCCCTGAGCGTGTCACTTGCCACCGTCGCCTGCCACACGTTGCGAATTGTCACTTGCCTGCCACCAGATGCAGATTGTCACTTGCCACGTCACCTGCCACACCTTGTGGATTGTCACTTTGCCACGTCACCTGCCACACCTTGCGGGTTGTCACTCAGATGCAGATTGTCACTTGCCACGTCACCTGCCACATCTTGTGGATTGTCACCTGCCACATCTTGTGGATTGTCACCTACCACAATTTGCAAATTGTCACTTTGCCACGTCACCTGCCACACCTTGCGCATTGTCAATTTGCCACGTCAACTGCCACACCTTGCGGATTGCCACTTGCCTGCCACCAGATGCAGATTGTCACTTGCCACGTCACCTGCCATACCTTGTGCATTGTCACTTTGCCACGTCACCTGCCACATCTTGCCTGCCACCAGATGCAGATTGTCACTTGCCATGTCACCTGCCACATCTTGTGGATTGTCACCTACCACAATTTGCAAATTGTCACTTTGCCATGTCACCTGCCACACCTTGCGCATTGTCAATTTGCCACGTCAACTGCCACACCTTGCGGATTGCCACTTGCCTGCCACCAGATGCAGATTGTCACTTGCCACGTCACCTGCCACATCTTGCCTGCCACCAGATGCAGATTGTCACTTGCCACGTCACCTGCCACAGCTTGCGGATTGTCACTTGCCATGTCACCTGCCATACCTTGTGCATTGTCACTTTGCCACGTCACCTGCCACATCTTGCGGATTGTCACTTGCCTGCCACCATATGCAGATTGTCACTTGCCACGTCACTAGAGTTGAGCGGACACCTGGATGTTCGGGTTCGACGGGTTCGGCCGAACTTCGGAAAAAAGTTCGGGTTCGGGACCGAACTTTAACCCGAACCCGGACCCGAACCCGGACCCGAACCCGATTGAAGTCAATGGGGACCCGGACTTCTAAGGACTAAAAAGGCTCTAAAAAGGTAATGGAAAGGGCTAGAGGGCTGCAAATGGCAGCAAAATGTTGTTAAGAGCATGGCAAGTGCTCTGCAAACAAATGTGGATAGGGAAATAACTTAAAATAAAATAAAAAAAATAAAAATAAAAAATAATAATCTTGACCTAGGAGGACGAGGTCCATATGGAGTAGGAGGTTGAAGTGGCGGTGGATGTGGCTGTGTAGGTGGAAGCGGCGGTGGAGGAGGACGAGGTAGCCAACACTGATTCAAAAATACAACAATGGCTGTGTAATGCCGGTGATGTGTCGAATTCTATCCCCCGTCAAATAGTGTCCACCCTGTACTGCTCTTGCTCAGTATGTAGGACAAGGGGATTTCTAAAATCTCCCAAGACGAACGGCGCCTGCGTGGTGAGTTCAGGTGAAGGCCACACCATCCGTGGTTCAAGACGAGCCAAGTGAGGCCGTGCCCGAAGCGTGGCGATCGAACCGAGCCCGTGAGGGGCCCTGTTACTATGTGCTACCGTATGTCCACTTGGATGGTGGGGCTTGAACCTGCACTCACAGCGCAGGCGCCGTTCATCTTCGGAGATTTTGTGAATCTCCTTGTCCTCTGTACTGCGCAAGCGCTGCGCCTTCGCAGTATGGGCCGGACACAATCCGATGCCCGGACAGTTTTTGTCACAACACCGGTATACATGTCTATTCTGCACAAGGTACGGACAAGTCCTGTGGGATCCATGCCTGGTTAATTTTAATGAACGTGAGCTTGTCCACATTGGCTCTGGACAGGCGGCTGCGCTTGTCTGTGATAACGCCCCCTGCCGTGCTAAATACACGTTCAGATAATACACTGGCTGCAGGGCAGGCCAGCACCTCCAAGGCATAAAGGGCAAGCTCAGGCCATGTGCCCAATTTGGAGACCCAGAAGTTAAAGGGGGCAGACCCGTCATCCAGTACGTGTAGGCCTGTGGACACATACTGCTCAACCATGTTGGTGAAATGCTGCCTCCTGCTAAGACGTTCCATCTCAGCTGGTGGTGCTGGTTGTTGTGGCGTGCTGACAAAGCTTTTCCACATTTCAGCCATGCTAACCCTGCCTTCTGAGGTGCTGCCCGTGCCCCGGCTGCGTTGGCGACCTATTCCTCCTCCTCTGCCTTCGCCTTGTGCTTCCACCGTACGCCCGCTGTCAGGTGGGAATGCCACCAGCAGCGCGTCTACCAGCGTGCGCTTGTACTCGGGCATCTTACGATCCCGCTCCAGTGAGGGAATTAAGGACGGTACGTTGTCCTTGTAACGGGGATCCAGCAGGGTGGCCACCCAGTAATCAGCACCAGTTAAAATGTGGGCAACTCGGCGGTCATTGCGGAAACACTGCAGCATGTAATCGCTCATGTGTGCCAGGCTGCCCAGAGGTAAAGAAAAGCTGTCCTCTGTGGGAGGTGTATCGTCTGTGTCCTCTGTATCTCCCCAGCCACGCACCAGTGATGGCCACGAGCTGGTCTGGGTGCCACCCTGCTGTGAAAATGCCTCCTCCTCCTCCATCTCCTCCTCCACCTCGTCATCCTCCAGAACTGTTCCCTTTCTGCCAGACAATTGTGTACCTGGCATTTGTTGGTGCAGGAACCCACCCTCGTAGACTGCCCTGAAAGCCTTTGAAATGATCCCGCTTCCTCCTCCTCCTCCTCATCCTCCTGTGCCACATCCTCTTCCATCATCGCCCAAAGCGTTTTTTCAAGGAGGCATAGAACTGGGATAGTAACGCTAAGAACGGCGTCATTGGCACTGGACATGTTGGTGGAGTACTCGAAACAGCGCAACAAGGCACACAGGTCTCGCATGGAGGCCCAGTTATTGGTGGTGAAGTGGTGCTGTTCCGCAGAGCGACTCACGCGTGATTGCTGCAGCTGAAACTCCACTATCGCCTGCTGCTGCTCGCACAGTCTGGCCAGCATGTGCAAGGTGGAGTTC
Source organism: Rana muscosa (assembly GCA_029206835.1). Classification (NCBI taxonomy): domain Eukaryota; kingdom Metazoa; phylum Chordata; class Amphibia; order Anura; family Ranidae; genus Rana; species Rana muscosa. The sequence continues at coordinate 748,247,706 of CM055122.1, read as the reverse complement.
CACCTTGTGGGCACGTCACATATGAGGCGGTGAGCGGGAAGGCCGAAGTTACGCTGCAGCGCTGACAGGCGAGCAGCAGCAGGGTGAGAACGCCGAAAGTGCGCACACACAGCCCGCACTTTCTGCAGCAGCTCTGGCATATTGGGGTAATTTTTAAAGGAACCTCTGGACCACCAAGTTCAGCACATGCGCCAGGCAAGGGATGTGCGTCAAACCGGCTAGGCCCAGAGCTGCTACGAGATTTCGCCCATTATCGCACACCACCAGGCCGGGCTTGAGGCTCACTGACAGCAACCACTCATTGGTCTGTTGTTCCATGTCCCTCCACAACTCCTGCGCGGTGTGGGGTTTTTCCCCCAAACAGGAAAGTTTTAAAACTGCCTGCTGTCGTTTACCCCTGGCTGTGCTGAAGTTGGTGGTGAAGGTGTTACGCTGACCGGATGAGGAGGCGGTAGAGGATGAGGAAGCAGAGTAGGAGGAGTTAGCAACAGGAGGCAAACTGAAGCGCCCTGCAATCCTCGGTGGTGGAAGGACATGCGCCAAACTGCTATCTGCCTCAGGCCCAGCCGCCACTGCATTTACCCAGTGTGCTGTTAGGGAGATATAACGTCCCTGACCGTGCTTACTGGTCCACGCATCCGTAGTTAGGTGGACCTTGCCACAGATGGCGTTGCGCAGTGCACACCTGATTTTGTCCCCCACTTGGTTGTGCAGGGAAGGGATGGCTCGCCTGGAAAAATAGTGGCGGCTGGGCACGACGTATTGTGGGACAGCCAATGCCATCAGGCTTTTAAAACTCTGCGTCTCCACCAGACGGAATGACAGCATTTCAAAGGCCAGGAGTTTTGAAATGCTGGCATTCAGGGCCAGGGATCGCGGGTGGCTAGGGGGGTACTTCCTCTTCAGCTCTCTATCTCCCAAACATTGGAGCGGAACGCTTCCATGGGACATTGTGGAGATGGTTGGTGACCCAGGTGGTAGTGTTGCTGGTAGATGCTCTGTTTGCGGGGTGGCAGCTGCCACTGTCACTACAGAGGTGGATGAAGAGGCCGAGACTGCAGCAGAAGAGGAAGCAGGAGGAGCCAGAGACCTTTCTTGGTTTTTGTGGTGTCTACTCCACTGCAGCTCGTGCTTTGCACTTAGATGCCTGGTCATGCAGGTTGTGCTCAGGTTGAGAACGTTTATGCCTCGCTTCAGGCTCTGATTGCACAGCGTGCAAACCACTCGTGTCTTGTCATCAGCACATTGTGTGAAGAACTGCCATGCTGGGGAACTCCTTGGACCTGGCTTTGGTGTGCTCGGTCCCTTGCTGCGTTGGGCAGTAGCAGACATACTGTCTAGCTGACAGACGCTCCGCTTTTGCACCCTGCTCCCTCTTCTGCTGTGCTGGTGGCTCTGTGCGACCACCGCCTCTTCCTCCAAACTACACTGGTCACCTGCATAACGTTGATTCCATGTGGGGTCGAGGACCTCATCGTCCTCCACATCATCTTCCACCCAGTCTTCACCCCTGCCCTCCTTGTCTGTCTGCACAATTGCGAAAGCAGCAGCAGTTGGCACCTGTGTTTCGTCATCATCCGAGACGTACTGCGATGGTCCTCCCATGTACTCATCATGAAACATAAGTGGTTGGGCATCGGTGCACTCAATCTCTTCCACTTCTGGGGCAGGGCTAGGTGGATGGCCCTGGGAAACCCTGCTAACAGAGTCATCGAAAAGCAGAAGAGACTGCTGCATGATTTGGGGCTCAGACTGCTTGGCTGATTTGCAAGGGGGTGAGGTGAAAGACTGATGGACATGGGTTTCAGGTGCCAACTCTGTTCTTTCATCAGAAGAGTGGGTGGGAGACAATGTGAAGGAACCCGAGGCACTGTCAGCAACCCAATCTACTATCGCCTGTACTTGTCCTGGCCTAAACATTCGTACAGCCTCATTAGGCGCGACAAAATACCGCCGCAGGCTGGGTCGCCTACTCGCACCTGAGGAAGGTGTTTCACTTGTGCGTGTATCTGGCACAGATCCACCACGTCCTCTCCCTGCAACAGGAGCTCCACCAGCAGCACCACGACCGGGGCCACCACGTTCCTTTGACCTTTCTCCTCATATTTTCAAAATTTAGGATCTTGCCCTAAATGGGTGTTTTTGGAAGAGCAGAACACACCCACAGTACGTAACCGCTGAATCGCACAGCTACAGAACTGCAGAAAATGCTATTCAAAAAAAATGTTTTTTTAGTATAGCACAGTAGGAGAAAACTATATAGAAATTGTTTATTTCACACACCTCAAAATATGTATAACACACTGCAACCTTTTTTTGGTGCCACTAAACGGCGTTTTTTGCAAGCGTACATTAAAGTGCAAATTTTTTATTTTTTTTTGCCCTAAACGGGTCTTTTTTTGCACGAGCAAAATAAAATGCTTTTTTTTTTGCCCTATGGGTCTTTTGGAAAAGAGAATAAAGTGCCTTTTTTTTCCCCTAAAAGTTAGATTTTCTCTGACACTGGGCTCATGGCAGTTGTAAAAAGACTGCACTGCAACACAAACAGGTAAACCTATGCAGATCGCTGATTTTAATCTCTGAATCTGGACTCCTATATAATATTCTCTCTCCCTGAAAGCACCAACACAGGAACCTGGCCCTACACTACACTATCTCTCTATCTTTTCCCTCAGATTGTAGAATCAGGACTACCTCTTCTATCTTTCTATCTCTCCCTAAAAGCAGCAGCAGCAGACTAGATCCTCTCCCTATCTATTCTGAAGCAGAGTGTCATGTGTGCTGTGTGCCTCTAGCTTATATAGAAGCTGGGTCACATGTTGCACTGACCAATCACAGCCATGCCATTAGTAGGCACGGCTATGATGTCTTCTAAGGGCACACCAGCTAATCAAAAGGTGATTGGCTGGCCCCTGAAGCATTTCTAAATGCGTTATTAGATTGCTGAACCCGAACCCGGACTTTTGGGCAAAGTCCGGGTTCGGGTAAAAGCTAAAGTTCGGTACGGACCCGAACTTTACAGTTCGGGTTCGCTCAACACTACACGTCACCTGTCACACCTTGCGGATTGTCACTTGCCATATCTTGTGTATTGTCACTTGCCACGTCACCTGCCACACCTTGCAGATTGTCACTTGCCACACCTTGCGGATTGTCACTTGCCACACCTTGCGGATTGTCACTTGCCTGCAAAGGTGGTGTTTTGCTCGTCTCTTGCTGTTCCAGATTCAGGCAGCAGAGAGATAATGTAATCTCTCTGCTGCCCACGCTGCCTGCACAGTGAGGGCGGAAGTTACTGCAGGGATGCAGGGCAGTGAGAGACGATCTCATCTCTCTCCTCCCCCACCCCCCGGCCAGCTGCACGCTCACACCGAGCCTGCTTTCTCACTCTCACCCGCCCACACACACACACACACACACACACACACACACACTGAACAACCTGGGAAACTGGCCTGCCCTCTCACCCGCACGCGGAGCCACCGGCTCTCACCCGACTGCGGAGCCGCTCGTGGAGGCACCCGCTCTCTCTCCCATCTGGCAACAAATTTCTCGGGGGTGAAAATTACCCCATTGCCCCCCTGGATCCGCCCCTGCTTCTGGGAGAACTGAAGGAAAGGGGGGAGGAAAAGGGAAATGTGTGCAGTGTGGATATTTTTTTCTATGATAGGGTGGGGTAAGTGGTAGCACTATGTGCTGTGTGTTAAATACTACTAAACTCTGCATGCTGGGAGTACAGCAGTCAGGAGTACACAAACCACAACATACACCTGATCTCTGTACTCTGTACATTATGTACTCCTGCACTCTGCGAGCAACATACTCCTGACTTCTGCCTGCTAAGCATTATGTACTTCAGCAATCTGAGTGTAAGAAACACTCTGTGCATTACGGGACCCCTGTAATCTCTGCATTACATACTCCTTACTGCTACACTCTTTACATTACATACTCCTGGTCACTATATTCTATTTTGTTAACTACATAGTCATAGTCTTGACCAAAGGTGTTTTGTAAACCTGTGTGCAGAAAAAATAAAAGTTTTATTTTAAATTTTTGTGATTGTGCCAAGGTTTGTATTTGTGAAACTCTCACTTGTGATATAGTTTAGGCATATTATAGTGGGTACAAATACTGTGACATGTATATTGTGAGTACCCTCGAGTTTTAGTAAACCATTTGCCTTTTATTTCTCAGCTCCTCATAGTATCACTGGGTGGTTATTTAGAGATAATGAGGCCTTTCTCAGGAGGCTCTGAATCCTGCTTGGCCGTACGGATCACAAATTATGTATTGTCAATTCTACCAGACAAGCTCTGCCTGCCTGAAAATAGGCCACCAATGCTCCTTAAAGTGGATGTAAACCCGATTTTTTTTTTTTTTTTTTTTGCTGTCACAATGTAGAGTATACGATTTCCTATCATTTGTGCCAGGTCTTGCCACAAAGAGTTAATCCAGCTCTGAGCAATCCTCTTTTATTGTTCAGTGAGATAAAACAGACAAAACAGAGTTAGGGCTCTTTCACGCAGGCGGATCCCGTGATGATCCGCCTCGTGAACATCCGCTTGCTCAGCGGGGATCGCTCCGTTGATCCCCGCTGAGGCGGTGGATGACTTGACCATCTCCGCACACTGTGCAGAAATGGACCGGTCAGATCGCCGCTCTCCTCTATGGGGGGGGGGGGGGGTCGGATGAAAACGAACCGTCTGTCCGTTTTCATCCGATCCGCAGACGGATGGAAAAATAGGATTTTCCTCCGTCATGCTAAACGGACCATAGCGGAGACTGATGTCATCGGATGTCAGTGGATGTACATCCGCTATCCCATAGGGATACATGTGTAGCAGCCTTCTCACTCCCCTCTTTGCATCAGCTCGTCTTTCTCTTGTCTAGGGGTACCTTAGAGGGGAGAGAGCGGGGTCACCACGCCAAGCCTTCACCACATGTGTCCGTGCGGTGTAAGCAAAAGTTCCTTCTCTACCTTCGGGTCAGTGTTGTGCACCTGGAGTTACCTTAAACAATGTCCACCAGAAAAGAACCTCACACCATTAAAGTCCAACACTCCTTTATTCTTCTCGAGTGAACAGCATAATCAGTTAGACTCCCTTAAAGAACAGAACAAACAAGGAGGTGTGGATGCGAGTAGGCCCAGACACAATGAACTGTTCACTTTCCTCCCTGAAAGTGGGCTGAGGTCTCCTAGCGAGGGGGAATTTCCTTCCAGGCGGTCTCTGATGGGAGGCTCACCTGTCACTGGCAATCTGCTGCACCCGGTCTTCAAGTGAGTAGCTCCCCCCGGTCCATTACGCCTTCCGGATTCAGGTACCCAATCCCTGGGTTCCCTAGGACCTACTTCCCTTCCGGAACTCCGTGTTGGGCACTGCGCTCCAGACCTCCATCCGAATACCTCACCCCAGGCTAAGGATGCCTGGAATGGAACACGACCTCCGGACGTCCTCTAGGCCTAGGCCGCCTAGAGGACCGACACGAACCACCGCCCTCAGGCTGAAGGTGCCTGGGACTCGACCCTGTGACAAAGATGGCCGGCCCCTTTTATACCCTCTCCCAGCAAGCACGGAGGGTTCCCCGCCCCACCATACCACTGCCGAGGGAGGACAAAAAGGAGGCACAGCACACAGCAATGGTTCAACCCCAGCTCAAGGCGACAGCGCCACCCGCTGGACCGCAAGGAACTGCACATCACTGGTGTCTCTGCCAGTTTGAATTACACCCAAGTACATACCCGCTACACATGTATGTCCGTTTTTCACCCGAAAACGGATGGATGAAAAACGGACATATGGAACGTCCGTGTGAAAGGGGCCTTACCTTTGTCCGTTCCACCCCCTTGCTTTGAGTGACAGGTTATTTACATATCTCGTGCACTAGCTTTAGACAGGCATTATTTTTTAATTCCCACCCCCACTCCTTTTCTGAAGTCATGTGGTTACTTTTCTGGATTTTGACTGGATGTTAGTGATCATAGCAGAAGGAGCACACATGAGAAAATTCATGTTGACAAAGGGGAGTGTAGAGGTGGGCGGGGAGTCTACTGACATCACAACTCCACCCACCGAGCTCCAGACAACAGATCCAGCCACACAATCTGCAGTTTTTTAGTTCTTATCACAGACAGAGGGGAGACATTTGACAGATAAGGATACATGCAGGAGGCATGTATATCCTTATAGATCAGCACTATGGCAGTAGTTTAGAAAGGATGAGAGTGGGTTTACATCCACTTTCATTTTATGAAATACCCAGAATTCTCCTGGTAGCCACAGACCACTTCAACTAACTGCCTAGGCAAAAGGGGGGCATTTTTATATTTTTTAGCAGGCAAGGTGGTGCCATTTATTTTTTTACAGAAAGCTGCGTTTTTAGCGATGCTGACATGCACCATACCGATTTATGTGAAAGGTGAAAAATGAAAGTTCCACTTTAAATTTAGCAACAGATACAAAGGTTACACAGCCATAAAAACAATGACAGTGTTGCACTAGCTTTCTTTATCTACAGTCCTGTGATAAGGAAGCAAACACAAGGCATTAGGACTGCCCCACATAAAAGACTATTCAGCCTGGTTACAGTACACTTCAGTAATTACACTGGCCAAACCCCCTGCAACTTCAAATGACACATCTAGAATTGTGAAGGCACTGCTCAGTGAGGTTGTGGCCCATATTTATAAGTAACAGTAATGTTTTTTGATGTGTATTAGTTCATGTGTTTATGCAGGTTTGTGTGAGCATTATACATAGGTTTGTTTATATTCGTTATGCAAACGATGGAGAAACATTCAGAATAGGAATTTTCCATAGTCCATGGGTCTGCAAAACACACATACAAAAATGCAGGCTTAAAAACAAAATAAAATAAATAAAAAAATTACGGAATTTCATACATTCATTTTTAAGCAGAAAAACAAATGTGTTTTGCAGTAAGCAATTGGACAAGTGTGATAATCCAATAGCACAGAGGGAGCACCTTCCATACTGGGAAGGGGTTTCCCACTTACAAAAAAGAAGTCTAGTTCAGAGTAGGGTTGCCACCTTTTCTTTAAGTCAAACCCGAACACTTTAGCGGCGCACAGCAATTTTTTTTTTGTAGTATAAACAATACATATATTTTGCTATTAAATAACATTTCTAATCATATGAAGTTAATAACAAGAGTCCCCCTTTACATCAGAGTCCACAGAGTTCCCCATTACATCTGAACTTGCAGAGTTCCCTTTACCTGTAAGGGGGGACTCTGCAGACTCTGATGTAAGGGAGAATTCTGGGGACTTTAACATAAGGGATGCTCTGGGAACCCTGATCTAAGGGGGAACACTTAGAACTCTGATGTACGGAGAGTACTCTTATGTAAGGGGGAACACTGTGGCCTCTGGTGAAAAGGGAAATTCTGATGTAAGGGGTGCTCTGAGAACTCTGATTTGCCTTAATGAACTCACTCAGAGGCAGGAGAGAGAAGGGGGAAGACTTCAGTCACAGACAGGGATGGATGGTGAGCTCACTCACCCCTTGGCAGTCATCACCTCTTATCCAGATGTATCTGAGGCTGCAGGACTTCAAATTTCCAGCCCACACTTTCTTTTTCTGAGGCACAGCGCTGGGGATTGGAGTGTGGGCAGACATAGAGGGGAAGGGGCTGGAGGAAGAGGTGCAGATCGAGCCCTCTCTCCTCTCCTGTCTGTGTGTTTGGGGGGGGGGGGGGAGTGTAATTGCTGACTTTGGGCAGTATAAAAGATAGTGAAACAGACACTCTCAGCTTAGACAACTGCAGCCAGCAACCCTGTTGAGAACTATAGTCCAGTCTGAATAATGTGTCCGGGTTTCAGGCAGTCTGAAACCTGGACACATGATGCCAAACCCGAACTGTCCGGATGAATCCTGGACAGGTGGCAACCCTAGTTCAGAGGCCCCAGGAAAGTCTTGATCACTTGTTTGAACCACAGACAGGGCTGCTGTTAGAAATCACAGGGCCCTATACTGCCTACCTGGAAGGCCCCCCACTTCCTCTCCCCCCATCCATCAGAAAATATCAAATGATCTTTTCGCTAAAAATATGCCCAAATCATTATTATATGATATATTTACCAGTCCCTTCCCCCACTCTCCATCCTGAAACATCCCCTTGTAGGCCCACAGCAGCTGCCTGCGGGAGAGGAGAGGCGAGAAGCCGGGAGTGGAAAAAAGGAGCAGACAGGGGAGCCCGGAAAGCCAGGGGATGGGGGCTAGAACTTCTAGAACTGATCCTCCTTGCAGCGCAGTTGGAGGGAGGGAGCAGAGGAGAAGCCAGCAGAGATGCAGGAGGAGGCAGAAGAGGATTGGTGTCTGACGTAAGGCAGTACAACTGGCCCTCCTGCACAGCAGGTGTCTGGGCCCTCTTTTGAACTGATGGGGCCCAGGCTCAGTACAGTAGGGCTAGCTGTACTGCCTTATAAGTGGCCCTAGCCACAGAGGTAATAGCTTCATCAGACTAATAAACTGTACGTCAACGATAACTTTAGACTCATTTATTAGCAGTACTACTACGACATTATAATATATATATAAAAAAAAAAAAATAAAGAAAAAAAAAAAAAAGATTTTCCCCTTTTCACAGTGCTTAAAGCAAATACTGGTAGCTAAAGGTACGGACACTATTGTAAACCTGTTGTCAGGCTAAGGACCATTCAATAGTTTGTTAATAATATGCAAACAGTGCATAAGCTTTAAAACAAGTCCCCACTGACCTCTGTAGCTGCACGCACTGTGGAAGGATTAATCTTCACAATAAACACAATAAATATTATTTCAGCAGCTCAGCTCACCCCAAACCCCCCCCCCCCCCCACCCAGCAGGGACTACAACCTTTTAGCCTACTAATCTCTAATGTGAACACAGATGTGATGCACTAATAGAGGTATAAATATGAGCTGAGCTACAGAGAGAACAAGTACGAAGGCTTCAGTGCTTCTGCTGTGAACTTTGAGAATGTAATACTCCAGTGTGCTTATTGCTACAGGGGTCTGTGAATGCTTGTTTTAAAACTAATTTGCATTATTTTGTTCTGCTAAAATAAGTAAATACCGAACTTGACTGTTCATACCATAGCCATGATGTACACTCAGAAAAGAAAAAAAAAACTAATATATGTGTCGCAAGCGCATTAGAAATGCATTTAAAATGTGATCCGGAGGATTGGCAGGTTATGACAATCGCCCTCTCTAAATGCTCCAAAAATGTTCTTATTTTGGAGAATGCATAAAAAATACTATACAGATGGTTTTATACCCCGGCCAGACTGGCCCGATTCATTCCCACTTACTCCCCTCTCTGCTTCCGGGGTTGTTCTCAGGCCGGTACCATGGCACACATATGGTGGTCTTGTCCAAGAGCATGCAGACTATGGGTCAGAGTCTATGCCCTCCTCCGCACTTTATTTCATACCGGCCTTAAGAGGGATCCTTATGAGGCCCTTCTATGCAAACCAATTGCAGAACTATTACGTCCGGAACGCCAGCTGGCGCTGCATCTGTTTACTGCAACCAAACTAACCATAGTAAGTGCCTGGAAGACACCCATACTTAGTTTCGATTCTGTTAAACATCGTATGAACGATATCATGGTTAATGAAAAGCTGACAGCCATAGTTTCAGACACTCACGATAAATTCCCCAAGATTTGGCAGCCTTGGGTCACCTACATAAGGCCTAGCAGATTCGATTCCATGCTCCTATCAATCTAGTACCTGCTTTCCCCCTACCCCGCGGATTCCCCCTTTTCCCCTATTACTCCTACTTTTACCTGTTCTCCTGCTTAGCTATTTATTTCTCCCCCTCCTATTTCTTTTTTCCCCCCTTTCTCCTTCCCCTTTCTTCTGTTCTTTCCTTTTGCTCTTTTCTTTTTCTCAATTCTTCCACTTCTTCAGGCATCCAGGCTTATGCCTGGTTGACACACTCATAGGATTATCATTGAATACTGTTTTGTATTTCTCCATAATTATCTCCATGGGATTGATGGTATGATCAGACACTGTATGCATACGGCCAATTTTGGTGCTCCTTATCCTTACCCTGACCAGCAAGCCTTGGGATGTTGTATGTTGTATCTTTGGGAGGGGGCATCCATCTCCCGTTTACTTTACCGTGTACACATGGACATACTATCACACTCCTTTTGTTTGTTTTCCTTTTTGTTTATGATATCTTAAGTCTAGCTCCTATGTGATCTTGGATGCGATGTGCTGTACTGCTAATGTTATTATTAATAAAAACCTTTGTACAAGAAATGCATTTAAATGTGCATGCAGAACTAAAAAACACGGGGGAAAAATTAGCCTAAAAGGATTCCACTGCGTGAATTTTTTTTTTTTCTTTTTTTTTTCGCATGGATCAGCAGGCTATGCACACTAAAAGATTTTCACTGATACAGACAGGTGAAAAGTAGGATAAGTGTTAGAAACCTTATCTGAAAGCGGACCTAGACTGAGGCTCCATTCACACGTTCCACTCCAAAGGTGCAATTTGGATACGACTTTGGCTTTGACCAGTGATAATGGACAACTGTTGCATAACATTCAGGTACGACTTTAATGCAACCTTTGAGGGTTAACATTAAAGCCTACGGCCCTCAAGTTGCATGAAAGTCAGACCAAAAAGTAGTGCATAAAACTACTTTGAAGTCGCTGCAACTTTAAGTCGCACATATATGAATGGTTATCATTGCAAAACAAGGGGAACAACTTGTCATGCGACTTTGATGTCCAAAGTTGCATGACGAGTCGCACAAGTGTGAATGGAGTGGATAGAGTGTATCAGAAAGACTGATACATTCCTTTCCCAGAAAAAAAAAAATGTTGCTTCTGGCTCCTTACAGTAAAGTTGACAGATCTGAAGACTTATAGAATTGGTTATCTAATCCCTGCTAAAGTGGAAGATTAGTCAAGATGAGAAACCACTCACCAGAGATCACATGAACAAGTACCAAAACCTTCACATATGTCACCTGCACAGGAGGTCGCTTGGGGCAACACCTGATTCTCGACTTCTGTTACTCTTTAGTTTACTCTTCGCAAGATCATTAGCATAGCTTTATGTTCACATTTAAAACCATTTAAAAGACTTTTTCTGCAAAATAGGAGGCAGATAGCAGGACTTACATGCTCCTGGGGTTTTTTTTTCCTCCTCTGTCCTCTTGCTCCTGATTTTGATCCTTGGCCACATTGCCCAACTTTAGGTATGTGAGTGCCTACTGTCCTAGCTAGTGTAGCGCTACCCCCAGTTAAGAGAGCCGCTGATATTGATTTGGGCCCTGCAGTGCACCGCTGTCAACCCCCGGCAATCGGCTCTAACCTCCCGTGGCACAGCTGGTGATAGAGAGATAGGACCGCGTGATCGCAACTGTTGGTGACGCAGTCCTATAACAAACATACACAGAATATACTTTAAAACTCCTATTAAAGTAAGCGGAACTGACACCAAATGTACTTTACCCAGATATTTTACTGAGGCTAATGGGCAAGTAATAAACAACAGTATAACAAGTTGCAGATCCCTGCAATAAACAGTAATAAAGATAAACAGAGTAATCAGAATAATAAAGTATTGCTATGCAACTCTAGCGCTGCCCTTTTACAGCTACTTCCCCTCATGGGTAGACTAACACCCAGCAATGTCTACCTATGCAGTCAGGCCTGACTGATCTAAATGGAAGTTCAGTGAAACAATATTCGCTAGCAATCTCTCGGTGGTGCACTTGAAGAACAACTTTGTAATCCCAACGAATAGTAAAGATAAAGGATCTGTCTTTAAACAGCTCTCACCACCTGGAGAAGTCCAAGTCCCTTTCCTCCATCGATTCGTCTAGGAACAGGAATCCACCGACATCCAAGTCTTCAATCCTTCTGGTGTACTGCAGCAAGGAGGATTAGATGTCTCTAAGGCTCTGCTAGGCTGGCAGAGGGCTCTTTGGAAAGGAGCACACGGCCCAGGCTTCAGGCCTTGTGCACACAGCAGTTCAGCACAGACATCCTCTTGCTAGGAGAGGGGTGTCCAAAAAGACCGACCAAAACTCCGCCTCCCCTTTATAAAGTCTCCCCCAGCAGTCTCTGTTCTGGAGCAATGCACCCTGGGTGCTGCAAGATGTACTGGGAGATGTAGTCTCTCTCTCCTCTGCTTTCACTTCCATAATGTCTCTTTACTTCCTCCCGACTCACCTCTCACCTGGAACTTCTTGTCTCTCTGCATTAAAGGGGAACACCCCGCTACACTAGGATCTATGGAGCCTTTTTGGAGTCTCCACTCTGTGCGTGCTTCCGTTTTGAACTACAAGCTTACAGTACATGCAGCCGCTCCCAGTGATCCATGAGAGGCACAGAACCAAAGCACCTATTGTGGAGGAGGAGACACGTGGGTTTGGTTCTATCTCTCTTGCCCTGCCTGTTTTTGTGGCTCTGGGAGAGGCTTCATGAAAGCTTGCAGTTCAAAAGAGGAGCACAGGAGACTTTGATCCCAGCAGACACAGGGGGCACCCACGTGTTTGAAGTTGGGCAGCCACCAGGAGATGGTATGAGCAGCAAGCACAGAGGAGAAAATTTGTTGGGGAAAAAAACCTAGCAAGAGTGCCATGTAATTCCTGCTACCAGCATCTAATTTTCTCGTCTTCCGAAAAAAAAAAAATTGCCTTTTTATCACTTTGAGAATAGGTCTACTTTAAAAATGTATTTTTTATTTTTTTTTACCTACCTTCACCATCAAATATTCCTTGTCCTCGAAGGATTTTCCGCTTATGAAAGGGAGAAAAGAAAAAAAAAAGACTATTAGAATTAAAAGAAGGTTCTTTGATATTAAATCACAAAAAATAGGATTTTTATAACAGCTTACCTGTAAAATCCTTTTCTTGGAGTACATCACGGGACACAGAGCGACATAGTCATTACTAATGGGTTATATAGATACCGTCAGGTGCTGGCACTGGCAACTTCCAAAACCGGAAGTACCCTCCCCTATATAAGCCCCTCCCATCCGGGAGCACCTCAGTTTTGTAGCAAAGCAATAAGTGTCCCTAAAGAGGGGCGGGAGCTCTGTGTCCCGTGATGTACTCCAAGAAAAGGATTTTACAGGTAAGCTGTTATAAAAATCCTATTTTCTTTCTCGTACATCACGGGACACAGAGCGACATAGTCATTACTAATGGGATGTCCTAAAGCAATGCCAAATGAGGGGGGGGATACACCATATATAAGCTGAGCGCTATCAGACATGAGGATCTTTTGCGGCCTGCAACACACTGCGCCCAAAGGCGACATCCTCCTGACTTCTAACGTCCACCTGGTAGGACCTAGTAAACGTGTGTACCGAAGACCATGTTGCGGCCTTACAGATTTGAGCCAGGGAGGCCTGGTGATGCACTGCCCATGAAGTTCCAACTGCTCTCGTGGAGTGCGCTCTAACTTTGAACGGAGGCGGTCTCCTTCTCAAGCCATAAGCTTGCATAATGACCTGTCGAATCCACTTGGCTAAAGTAGACTTTGACGCTGCCTGACCCTTTCTGGGGCCTTCCGGCAGAATAAACAAAGTATCCGTTCTGCGAATCTGAGCAGTGGCTTTTAGATAAGCTTTAACTGCTCTTACTACATCCAAAGAATGCAATAACTTTTCCTCTACCGAAGTAGGTTTGGGGAAAAAAGAAGGAAGAACCACATCTTGGTTCAAATGAAACCTCGATACCACCTTAGGAAGAAAGGCTGGATGAGGACGTATCACTACTCTGTCCTTATGGATAACCAGATATGGCTCCTTACAGGACATAGCTGCTAATTCCGATACTCTTTTAGCCGAACAAATGGCTACTAGAAAAATCAATTTCCTGGTGAGAAGCACCAAGGAAATATGCTGTAATGGTTCAAATGGTTGTTTCTGTAGAACCGACAGAACCAAGTTTAGATCCCATGGACATATGGGAATATTAACCGGAGGCCTAATACGCATCACTCCTTGTATAAAGGCTTTGACTAGTGAATGTGAAGCCAAGGGCCTTTGAAAATATATTGACAAGGCCGAAATCTGACCCTTGATAGTACTCAAGGCAAGCTTCCTATCTACAGCCCACTGTAGGAAGTCCAGAATCCTACCTATTACGTACTTATGTGGATGCCATTTCTTGGCCTCACACCACGCGATGTACGCCTTCCAGATTCTATAGTAGATCTGCCTGGATACCGGCTTCCTGGCATTGATCATGGTAGATACCACAGCATTAGAGAGCCCTCTCTTTTTTAGAATGTGGGCTTCAATAGCCAGGCCGTCAAACCTAGGGCTGGTAAGGAAGGGTGGTATATCGGTCCTTGCGAAGGCCGGACGACGTGGGAGAGTCCAAGGACTCCCCACTGAAATTTTACAATCTCCGCGTACCACGCTCTTCGGGGCCACGCTGGAGCCACCGGAATCACTGGTTTCTTTTCTACCCTGATTCTGCGGAGTAATCGAGGTAACCATTGTGGCGGTGTGAATGCATATATCAGCTTGAACTGATCCCCAGGGAACACTAGGGCATCCGAGCCGCAAGCTAGGGGATCCCTTGTCCGAGAGACAAACCTGTCCCCCTTTGCGTTGAATCTGGATGCCAGCAGATCTACATCCGGTGTTCCCCACCGCTGACATATTGTCCAGAAAACCTCGGGGTGAAGGGACCCTTCCTCTGGGCCGAATTGCTGGCGACTTAGAAAGTCCGCCTTCCAATTCTCCACTCCTGGAATGAATACCGCAGATATGGCTGGGACATATTTTTCCTGCCCATTTCAGGATGTAATTTACTTCCCTCTGGGCTGCACGACTCCTGGTGCCCCCCTGATGATTGATATATGCCACTGCTGTGGCATTGTCTGATTGAATTCTGACAGGGGACCCTTGGAGTTTGGATGTCCATGCTACTAGGGCATACCGGGCTGCTCGTATCTCTAAGAGATTGATGGGCAGGGCCTTTTCTTCATCCGACCATCTGCCCTGGAGAGACTATTGCTCCAGTACTGCTCCCCAGCCTATAAGGCTGGCATCTGTAGTGACCACCTTCCAAAAAAATCGGACTGAAGGATTTCCTTTTTTCCAGATTCTGGGGAACCCACCACCAACGGAGGCTCTTGCGAACGGAAGGGGACAAGGACATTGTAAGTCTAGGGCCTGAACTTTTTTGTTCCAGGCTGACAGTATGGCCCCTTGCAAATTCCTTGAATGTAACTGACCGTAGGGTACTGCTTCGAATGATGCCACCATTTTTCCCAGCAGCCTCATATACAGGCGTATGGACGGCTGTCTTTTTTGTACCCACTAAGTGGATCAAATCTTTCAAAGACAACACCTTTCCTCGAGGCAAGAATATTTTTCTCTGGCCTGAATCCAACCTTAGCCCCAAGTATTCCAGACTTTTGACTGGTTTTTAGGGCTGACTTGTCTCGGTTGATAATCCAACCGTGAGATTCCAGATACTTGATTGTCTTGTGAACGACCACGTCTAGTTTTTTCACTGAGTGGTCTATCAGCAACAAGTCATCCAGATATGCCATTATCATTACACCTTGTGTTCTTAGATTGGCCAATAAAGGGCCAGAATTTTTGTAAACACTCGTGGTGCTGTGGCCAAACCGAAGGGTAAGGCTCTGAACTGAAAATGGCACCCTTCTACTGCAAAGCGTAGAAATTTTTGGTGGACTGGAAAGATGGGAATGTGCAAATAAGCATCTTTGATGTCGATCGTGGCTAACCAATCCTCCCCTTGTAGGGCAGTGGCCACCGATCGGATCGACTCCATCGGAAAGTCCTGATATACAGGAATTTGTATAGCCCTTTTAGAATTAATATGGGCCTCCCGACCGCGTTTGCTTCGGGACTGTAAAGAGGTTTGAGTAAAACCCGAACCCTCATTCTTCCAGGGGAACCTCCATAATTACTCCTTGGAGCAATAGTTGTTCTAGTGCCAACAGGAGGGACTCTCTCTTCCGGGGATCCCTTGGCACGTTTGACCTCAAAAATGGGAAGGAGGAGAGTCTTTTAACTCCAAACTGTATCCCAAACCTACTGCGGAGAGCACCTATCTGTCTTGATCGTGTCCCGCCAGGTCTCTTGCGAACAACTGGAGTCCTCCCCCCACCCGACTGAGTGGGGGCTTCAATGAATTTAACTTTGGGGGAGGTTTTGTACCTCCCCTGACCCAGGGTTTCTCATTACCCTGCTACTGTCCCTGTTTTTTACCCCCGGGATTTGACCGAGGAGGCCGTCGGAACTGTTACACAGCCGATGCCCCAGGGACTGGAGAAGCAGGCCTCTTAAAGAGGGACCTCTAACTCTGCTTTTAACCGGCAAGAGCGTATTTTTACCGCTGGAAATTTTCTGGATATATTTGTCCAGGTTTTCCCTGAATAAGCGTTCACCATGAAATGGGACGCTAACCAGCCATTCTTTACAGGGAGCTTCAGCAGACCAGTTTTTGAGCCATAGGAGCCTACGCATATGTACTATAGACAGCGTAAGGCGGGAGGGCCTGATGGACTGAACCCTCTATGGCGTCAACCGCAAAGCCTAAGGCTCTAGGTAGATCAGCTAGGGCAAAGCCTGCTGATCTGTCAAGTCCCTCAAGACCTGTTTCAACTGATCCTTCACTGCTTAGCAGACCCCAATAGCTGCTACTGCTGGTTGTATCACCAAGCAGATTTTCATAAGGACTCCAATCTTTTATCTATTGGGTTCTTGAACATTTGGACATTATCCACTGGACATGTCAGTGATTTATACATACAAGAGATGGCTGCGTCCACTGTAGGGACCTTCCATTTTTTTTTTTTTTTTTTTGATGAACTTATCCTCCATGGGATAGACCACCGGAAATCTCTTGGGGGAATAAATATTTTCTCAGGACGTTCCCAATCCTGGTAAATGAGCCCTTTCAGTAAAGGGTGAAGTGGAAAAGAACAGACAGTCTGGGGGCTTCTAGCGACCCCAACGAGGATACAGTAGTGGTTGATGGTTCCGCAAGGTGCATTTTTAAATGCTGATCGGACCATGTTAGTCAGAGACTGAACCCATAATCTTTCAGCTTAAGATGCTGAGAAAAGGTTCCCCCACTGTTGATTCCTCTATAACAGAATCAACCTCCTCCTGATCCCCTTCAGGCAGGTCGATCCCTGTATGGGACTGTTGCTCTGCTAACAGGCACTCTGAAGGAGGAGACGGAGATCGGGCGTGCTTTCCCTGACAGGGAGGCAGCGATAAATGTTGACAAACTCTCTCTAATCCTCCCAGAGCTGAGGAAAAAAACCTCCTCTGTTACATACACAGGAGCAGGTGACTGAGGACAGCCACAGTACCAAGTACCCCTGTGGGGTCTCTACGGTCACTTACCTCTGAACTTCAGGGGAGACTGGTGCAGCAGGAGTATGCCCAAGATCCTCCGAGCCCGATGAGACCCCCTTCGCTTCCTGGAAGATTCAGTTCCGGAGCTTCTGGACGGCATATTCCTAAGCCTAAAGCTGAGGTATTCCAGCCGTAATACACCACTTTTACTGAGAATAGTCTAGCACAATTGCTGCTATATCACAGTTGGTGTCTACTAATGTGCCTTTCTAGGGGATGCCTGTATCAACCGCTTGCTGTATGCCTTTAAATGTTGCCAGCTCTGTCTCTGTACTTCATAGCCAGCTCACTACAATATTGTGTTTTTTTTAAACTGCTGGGACGCCCGCACATGCGCAGAAGCGCTGCGGCGTGCACAGAGCGTCATCCCCCAGGCTCCGCCCCCTTTCCCGGCTCACCTCTATATATAGAGGCGCGTGCACGCGCACGCGCGCGGGCACGTGCGCCTTCGGCGCTAATTTCAAATATGGTAACAAGGGACAGGAGCCAGGGCCCCTCTTTGCCGCAGGCCGGGGGATGGACGAGCACTGCAACATGGCAGAGGAAGCAGTTTCCTATAAGAGAACTCACCATCTGCCTGGACTTTGCTCTGCTGAGAAGAAGCTAGTCCACATGACAAGAAAACATTCCACAGCGGCCTCTAGTGGACAAACACAGGTACCGCAGTCTAATATATTAAATATATATAAAAAATTTTTTTTTTTTTTTTTTTTCTTGACCACCATTAAAAATTATTACATTTTTTTAGTAGTTACAGGCATGCACAGAATTTTGCGGGAATACCATTAGGTAACAGACAGAAAGACAAATTAGGCTTGGGGGTCCCCCAATAGAACCAAGTTCCTGGGGCCCCCCACTTACCTGTTCCCCGCCGCAGGACTTTGTTTGGTCCACAAAAGCCCAAACTTCACCTATCACGGCAGGCATTGTAATCAAACCTTCAGGGACCGGGTTCCCAAGGATTCCACTCCCCTGGACCTGTATAGCACCCTGCACAGAAAACATCTTGGTCGTGGGTATGACCAGAGCTCTGGATCCCAGGGTCCAGCTCTCCTAAGAGAAGCATTACAGGCAAAACCTTGCTCTTCTCTGCAAGGCCCGGGTACCGACCGTTTAGCTATGAAGCTTTTTTGGTCGGATCCGGAATAGCTTACTGAGGCCCAAAAGAACCTGTACGCAAGCTCAGTGAAAAACACATGTTTCTTCTTGGCCAACACCTTAGACACTGGCAAAAAACTGAGGTGCTCCCGGATGGGAGGGGCTTATATAGGGGAGGGTACTTCCGGTTTTGGAAGTTGCCAGTGCCAGCACCTGACGGTATCTATATAACCCATTAGTAATGACTATGTCGCTCTGTGTCCCGTGATGTACGAGAAAGAAAATGTAAAAATTGGATAAAAAAAAAAAAAGAAGAAGAGCGCAGCTAAAGACTATATACAATACAATACTAAAATGTATACAACATTTTACTTTACTTTTGTGGAATAAAAGTGCCACACCACTGCTAAAATGTCCAGATATTGATTCCAGTCAGGGTCAGAACGGGCAATCAAAAAAAGAGTAGCCAATGCTTTTCTGGGGTCCAAAGACATCTGCATATCAATCCAATATTCTCGGGGTCAAAGTTAAAATGAAACACTCAATGTCATTGTTGTATAAAAAATATAATTGGATAACACTGAATAAATAACGAATACGCAAGAACCTCAAACAAATGTGAGAATCTGAACAATTTTAATTAATCCCTTAGGATTGAAAAGGAGTAGTAATAATAAAAATAAGGATAAAACCTAATTAACCTCTTAAAGCTCCCCCCCCCCCCCCCACACACACACACCCCGACAGCCCTTTAAGTGGGCTTTATTGCCTGGGAGGCTGTGTGACTTTTGTATCATGCGAGTTCTGTTCACAGGCTAAAAAACAGGTTTCCTTTCGTGCTCTCAAGAACTGGGCACTGGCTAAAGCATATGCGCATACTTGCACACACACATGAGCGATTGCACATTCTCGTACGCGCTGGCGCACCGCGCACCTGTGACAGATGTTGTCCGATATTTAAAATCGGTCAGTGCTCAGGATCAGTGCTGCTTTGTCTTTTAGTCTTCCCTGCATCCTGTGTTCTTGTTATCCTGTATCCTGATTCCAGTTGCTGACCCGGCTTATCTAAACACTCTATGAACTCCACCTGCACCGATCCAGACTAGTCCTTGACCTCCGCATCTGTCTGCTACATTTGCTCCTATTCCACCGATTGGCTCCTGACCAGGACGTACCTAGACCATGCTATTGCCTGCCCCTCTGTACCTGATCCGTTTTGCCAGTATACTGTATGACCCGGCTTGTCTGACTCTGCTTCCTGCTGTTCTACAGTCTGCCTCACCTGCCCGCTGTCATCAGTACCAGCCTGCCATCCACCAGCCTGCCTGCTTCACTAATAGCTACTGATGACCTCTTCTGCATGGCGTGCTAATAGCAAGACCTACAGGCACTCAAGCCACTCTGCACTCCTGTTCACACTACCAGAGGCCCCGAACCAGAAGTGTACGAGAAGACTTCCTCATCATTTCAGCCCCTGCTACAAGGTACGTGATACTCCTGCAGCAGTCACATGATCAGTTGCCCTTTCCATTGGCTCCCAATCAGAAGTCATAAATGGTTGTAAACCTCAGACATGAAATATGAACAAAGCATATCCCTCTACTACAGTGTATACTTGTCTCAATTAGGAGCACTAAGTGTCATTTCTGTCTGCTACTTTGGTCCTCTGCGATCAGTCACTTCTGACAAGTTTTCCTGACAACAAGAGAAAAAAAAAGCGACAGGGGAGGGACCTCCAACTGACTGACAGCCTCGGCTCTGCTACGGTGTAAATGGGGGTGCGTCTCTTCCCTCCAATCAGCTCTCAGAGCTCTCCTCACTGAGCTCTGTAGTGTGTCATTTTAGCTCTCTGGAACTTTTTTCTTACAGCTCAGACAAGCTTTAACGATTCTTTGAACGGATGTAGAGAAGAGAAGACTGCAGATAAACAGGTACAACTTATTTAGAAGTATTTGTTTCATCTCTGTGTATCACCTGAGGTCAGTCACTTCACCAGGTATACAGTAAGAGAGGGTTTACAACCACTTTAACTGAGAGCTATCGATGACTGTTTGGTCAGTGTGCTGGCACTGCACTCTCAGCATATAATTACATAATGCCGTAAAGACGCATATGTGCGGCGGCTGGGTATTAAAGCCTGCCTTTTCTTGCCGTTACATACATTTCTTATGCACTCAGAAAGAGGTTAAAATATGGACCTATGTATGAATGTTATATGTAAATAAAATGTATCCTGTATATATAAAGCTAGCCACACACTATACAATCTCCTTTAGCTTCACCAAAACCATGCATATGAGGACAACCCTAACCAATAAATTTTTCGGAAACTTGCCTTTAAGTGTTTCACTCCACAAAAAAATAAAAATGAAAGTACCGTATATACTCGAGTATAAGCCGAGTTTTCCAGCACGTTTTTTTGTGCTGAAAATGCCCCCCTCGGCTTATACTCGAGTCTGTGTCATCTGCATACCTGATGAGCCATGTCATGCAGTCAGACGGCGGCCACACAGTGTACAAACGCCACGCCTCCTCCTCGTCCGTGATAGGGGGAACGCTCAGTTTCCCAACAGTGAGTCAGTGTTCAGTGTTCCGCCTATCATGGACGTCATTTCGTCCTCGTCCCATGAGGAGAGGATGTCCGTCATAGGTGGAACACTGAACACTGACTCACTGCTGGGAAACTGAGTGTAGCATGCAACGGGGCACAGTGTGGCATGCAACGGGGCACAGTGAGGCATGCAACGGGGCACAGTGAGGCATGCAACGGGGCACAGTGAGGCACAGTGAGGCATGCAACGGGGCACAGTGAGGCATGCAACGGGGCACAGTGAGGCATGCAACGGGGCACAGCATGGCACAGTGAGGCATGCAACGGGGCACAGTGAGGCATGCAACGGGGCACAGTGAGGCATGCAACGGGGCACAGTGAGGCACAGTGAGGCATGCAACGGGGCACAGTGAGGCATGCAACGGGGCACAGTGAGGCACAGTGAGGCATGCAACGGGGCACAGTGAGGCATGCAACGGGGCACAGTGAGGCATGCAACGGGGCACAGTGAGGCATGCAACGGGGCACAGCGAGGCATAGCGAGGCATGCAAGGGGGCACAGTGAGGCATGCAACGGGGCATTGTTGACCCTCTTTTCCACTTACAGTAGCTGTTGCATTCTCACCCTAGGCTTATACTCAAGTCAATAAGTCAATAAGTTTTCCCATTTTTTTGTGGTAAACTTAGATGCCTCGGCTTATATTCGGGTTGGCTTATACTCCAGTATATACGGTACACTGTGTGGCCTTTTTATAGTCCTGTTTTTCCAATGAGTACCAAGTAATATTTGCACAGTGTTCATGGTTAAATGGGAGAGTCCAGTGATCTGTAATCCGCTGAGAATTCATATATATTAGTTATGAACAATGATGTTAAACGTTTTCCAAGTAGTTAAAGTTCGCCAAGCACGTCACCATTTGTGAAGTTTGCTCCTGGCTACATAACGTTGATCAGCAGGTGAAACAACTTTAACCAAAGTATCCACACAAGAAAACACAGAAAGAACATTCTATAAAAAGGAACGCAAGAAATTTATTTTTTCTTTCAAAACAGGAATTTCAAATCTGCACGCCTAGATGTCAAGTAACCTCAGTGCAAGCAAAAATGATCTCCCCACCTGTCTCTACTTGTGAGGAAATCTGCTGACAATCTCCCTGAGAACAAGTACTCCCTATTCCTCCCCGTTATTTTCCAGTCTCTGGTTTATAGGAACAGCCTGAGCACAGAAGGGCGGGGGGGGGGGGGGGGGGGGGGTCATTAGATGGCATGTCAGCCCTATGAGGCCTCATTCACACTGGCACTCCTGTGTTGAGCTTTTCTAAAACTCAAAGGTTACCTGGAACATATAAAACTATTTTTATGCCTCTCAGACAACTTTTTTTCCTGCATTTTTTACATGTGTTTAGCTGCATCCAGAGTGTCTGATGGGATCCTGGACACACAGAATTCTATTTTCTCTAGACACAGGTAAACACTCAGGCTCCATTCCCACTAGCGTGACTCCAAAGTCGCACAATTTCCAGTGCAACTTTGGAGCGTGACTTTGATCTGACTTTACACTCAATAGATCCAAGACGCATCAAAAGTCGCACCAAAGTAGCGCAGGCACCTTTTCAAAGTCGCACTGATTTGAATGGGTGCCATTGAAAAGAATGAGCTGCAACTTGTCATGCAACTTTGATGTCCGAATGGAAACAATGAAAAAGCATTAACATGCATTTGCTGTATATCCATTTAGAAATGTCCTTCAGCCCAGGTTCACACTGGTGCTATTTGACATGTCAAATCGCATGTCAAACATGGCAACTTAACCACCTACCCACCCCCACTTGCTAGTGTACAATGAGTCCAAATAGTGCTGAGGTGAACGAGGCCCAACACTGAATTTCTATTTGCTCCCTTTTTGGAGTTCAAAAGGTAGCTAAACACCACCTCTGGAATAAACAACACTCTATAGCCACGCCAAACACAAACTGGGCAAATAACCGCAGCTAGTTTGTGTGCCCAAAATTCTACAGAAACTCTGACCCTGCATTTAAAATGTCCACGTCCAGGGTCAGTCAAAAGCTTTATTTGAATGTAACCGCTCAGGATAGGCCCATCTGAAGAGGCGTCGGGCGAATAAAATGTTGCACATTTGAGCAGTTGTGCCACTCCACATTGTCCCCATACCCTGCATGTGCCAGCTGAGCCTTTTAGTCACTACATGACTCTATCCCCATCATTTAGTAGATGTCTGACAAGGGTCAAAACTGCCTGTCAGTGGACCTCAATTTGCTGCCAGCATGAATCCTGTTTAAATGAAGGCATTTGAAGATTAATAAGCAGCGGGTAGCTTTCCCTGCAAGAGTACAAGTAAAGATGCTTCTAATTGTAATTATTATTAGATTCCAGTATGAGCAATGCCATGGAAGGTCACACAAGGACATTCAACTCTAGAAGGTTAGGATAAATCCCAAAAACCTGGCAGCAAGTATACCTCAAATAAGCAAATGTTTGATTTTTTTGGGGGCTCTTCTAGATTGTTAAGACCCCTTTCACACTGGGTCGTTTTGCAGGCGCTATTGCGCAAACCGACCCGAAACAGCCGCTGCTGTGTCTCCAGTGTGAAAAGAGTCATAGCCGCATCTTTGGGAGCGGTGAAGGAGCGGTGTGTATACTGCTCCTCCACCGCGCCTGCCTATCGAAATCAATGGGACACCACGGCTATACCGCCAACAAAGCGCCTCTGCAGGTTTTTAACCCCTTCTCGGCCGCTAGTGGGGGGTAAAACCGCCCCGGCTAGCGGCCGAATAGCGCCGCAAAATTGGCGGTAAAGCGCCACTAATGCTATACCGCCGACGCACCTCCCGCCCCAGTGTGAAAAGGGCCTAATGGAAATACATACCCGGTGGTTCTTTAAAGCAGAACTTCACTCTCTCAATCAACATTGACTATTTTAGTCATTAAGCTGCTAGCATTAGTAAATAGAAAGGAACGTGATTAAACTGCTCGGCGTCTGCCAATCCCGCTGGCCCGTGCAGTTCGATCCAATGGAAGAGCTATTGTTGCCCAAATTGCTGAAAAATTGGTTCTGATAGAAAGGTTTCAGAATACACAGTGCATCACAATTTTTTCTGTATGGGGTGGTGTAGCCACAGAGCGGTCAGGGTGCCCATTGTGACCCGTGGCCACAGCCAAAAGCACCTACAATGGGCACATAAGGATTAGAAATGGAACATGAAGCAATGGAAGAAGGTGGCCTGGTCTGATGAATTCAAGACTGGTTTGAGGAACAGGAGTTTGAGGCGTTCTCCAGATCTCAATCCAATTGAGTATTTATGGGATGTGCCCCATAAAACAATTTCTTATCCATGGAGGCCCTACCTTGCAACCTATGGGATCTGCTACTGACAGCTTGGTGCCGAATACCACAACATACCTTCAGGGGTCTAGTGGAATCCATGCATTGATGGGCTACAGCGGGTGATCATAATGTTTTGGCTGATCATTGTATGAAAACAATTGTTTTCATACATGGTGGTCTGCAGAAAAATGCAACTCAAGTAAACATGGTGTGAACAAGCCCTGAAACAGTGGACTGATAAGTCTGATAAAAGACACTTCACTGATGATCTGTGTACAAATAGGAGATAGAGATTTGTGTAGTGCCCCCCCCCCCAATATTTGGGGGCGCTATGTGGAAATTTAGGGGTAGTCTGAGCCGGTAGTTGGGCTCAGACCAATCAATGATTCAATATTGCTCTGCTCTGGGTGTGATACTGCCTGGCAGTAGTGTTCTCCGTTGCCTGTAGGTGGCACCGTCACCGCCGGCATAGGTTAAACTACGGGGGGTATCACAGCACCTTGGTGTCCCTTCTCGGCAGCTGTGCAGTGGGCGTGGTCTACCCGCTGTGCATGCTGGGAGAGGGGCGGACGCCATTAAGCGTGAGGCTATTCCAGGGGGACCCCAAGGTGCAAGGGGGGACCTCTGGTCCAGTGAGTGTGGCCCGCATGGCACGAGGTGCGCGTGTGTGTTTAGGCCTTGGGCACCTTTAGCCCGAGGCCCTGTTGCTGCATCGTGGGCCCAGCTCCGCTGGCAAGGGCCTACGCTTCAGAGAAGGATCCCAGGCTGCCCGCTTGTAGGGGGCCCATCTTTAGGAAAGGAGTCCAGGGGAGGATCAGTCCCAGGAGATTAGCGACGGTACTGCCGTCTTGGGAAGAGGCCTGGAACTCGCCTAAAGAGGGATTCATCGTCTGATATCTTGTGCTCCATCCCGGCTGCTAGGACCGCACTCATAGGGACTATCCGGGTGAGCATTACCCACTCAGGCTTGAGTGGCGACGAATATAGGACACTGAACCTTAAGTGTTGCGTGCCTGAACCTTCCCCTACTTCTTTCAACTTCCCACTCTCTCTCTTCAAGTTGACTCAAAGAAAAAGAATTAAGCCTTACTGATTGGGTTTTACTCCTGTGTGGACATTAGCCTTATTACAAGAGATCGTTTTCACCTAGACAATGGAGGTAAATGCTGCAGACCCAAAACAAAACCAGCCGGTCCCTTAAATGGGGGTAAGTGCTACATTTGTAAAAAAGTTTTTTTTCTCTGAACAGAGTAGATTATGACAGCCTGTAATTTAAACAATTACTGTATTTATTGGTGTATACCACTCACTTTTTTACCCTGAAAATAGAGGGTAAACTGTGCCTGCGTGTTATACGCAGGGGGCTGTGTAAAGTTTTTTTCCTGAAACTTCCTCTTAAAGTTAGGAGTGCGTGTTATACGCCGATAAATATGGTATATTCTTTCCAGGCCATAATCAAGAAGGAAAAAAAATAGGACACATAAGAGCACTATATGACCTGGAAACATCCACTGCTGATGTGTTCTACTGTACAATAAATGGTAGTTTTCTGACTCTCATACTCAAATCGATTGCTTTAGCTTTTTAGTTACTGACCAAAAACATACATGTAGATTATAAATTCTGACTTTTTACCTCTCTGAACTCCATGATTGTTCTGAAGCAGGAGGAACAATAAAATAGCCAAGCATCTAGCATTTTCAGGTCAGTGACAGCAGCCTCCACATTTCTCTCACTACGGCCAGGTTGCACTGTGCTAAACATATGGACTGTTTGGCCCAAAATGACATGAGCCACTGTAGTAGTCATAGGACCCCTTGAAAACACTGAGACCTTGAAAGGCTGCAAATATATGTATTACGCCGCGTACACACGACCGTTTTTAATGTCATTGAAAAAAACAACGTTTTTCTCGACGTGATTCTTCTCAAGCCTGCCTTGCCTACACACTATCGTGGGAAAAAAATGCTTGAGTAAAGCGCGGTGATGTACAACACGTACGACGGCACTATAAATGGGAAGTTCCATTCGGATGGCGCCACCCTTTGGGCTGCTTTTGCTGATCCTCGTGTTAGTAAAGTTTGGTGAGAGCCGATTCGCGCTTTTAAGCCTTGTGCTTTTCAGTCCGTTACAGCGTGACAAATGTGCTATCTCCATTACGAACGCTAGTTTTACCAGAACGAGCGCTCCCGTCTCATACTTGATTCTGAGCATGCGCATTTTTTTTTTCACGTCGTTAAAGCCTACACACGGCCGTTTGTCATGATGAAAAAAAACGACGACGTGAAAAACGACGAGAAAAATTAGAGCATGTTCCAATTTTTTCATGGCCATTTTTCACGTTGTGAAAAATGCTCTGAAGCCCCCACACGATCATTTTTAATGACCATTTTAAAAAATTTATTTATTTATTTATTTTTTTAAACTACAAATATCTCTATACTTACCTGCTCTGTGCAATGGAATCACAGGAGCGTCCATGAACCTCCTCTTCTCAGCGCTCCTGGCCCCTCCTCTTTGTTCAGTTCCCCCATGGAAAGCCGCTTCCATCCCGAGCCCCGCTGCTGCGTCCATTGATGACGCAGACAACAGAACTCTTCTGAACAGGGGCACAGACAGCAAAACAAATGTTACAGGGGTGATAACCCTTCCCTATGTTTTCCAAAAAGTTTAAAAATAGATTTTTTGGCTGGAGCTACACTTTAACAATGTACCTGTTCAAAATTACAAACAGATTCTACATAAGAACAAACCTACAGTCCCTGTCTTGTTTGTAACCCGGGGACTGCCTGTAACCCCTTACTCCTTGTATACAGTAAAGTATGATTGTAGGTTTAGCTTATGCAAAACTTTATTTTGGATTCATTACAGTAGTCACCTAGTTCATTTATATATATATATATATATATATATATATATATATTATACAAAATCATTAAAAACAAAATAGTTTTTGAGCAAATTGATTATAAATTATTTTGGATAAGGCCCCATTCACACAGGGGCGGCACGACTTCGGGGGCGACCTCGACGGCGCGATCTCAAGATGACTTGAGACGCCCGCCGAGGCGATTTGCATAAAGACTTCTGTATAGAAGTCAATGCAGGTCGCCTTGGGTCGCCCCCAAAAGTAGTACAGGAACCTTTTTCTAAGTCGGAGCGACCTGAGTCGCTCCTATTAGAACGGTTCCATTGAACAGCGTGGGACGCGACTCGTCAGGCGCCCCTGTGTGAACCGGGCCTAAGGTGTTTGTTTGTTTTTTTGTTTTTGTTTTTTGTCATGTATATACTTGTCTTGTGTATTCCGGTTTTCACTTTCCCAGGACTGAAATGTTAAGAGCTTCTATAGTTGCTATGATGAAGTATCTTGGCAACCTTTCATGATGTGTGGCACTGGCACTCCACAACAGTACTGTGTATAGGCTGCTTACACACAAAGGCCCAAGTCTGGTGTCTAATGCCGCGTACACACAACCGTTTTTAATGACGAGAAAAATGCAATTTTTACCTTTACAATCTAAGATGTGTGGACACTGTTTTTTGGAGTTTATATTAATTTTTGAACATAAACACGGTTGAACACCAATTAATATTTGTATACACAGATGGATCCGGTTTATTATCACTATATTTGAAGATTGTTTATTAGCATTAAAATGTTAAATTATGCTCCATATATTTGTAGCATTTCTTTCTTCACAGCCCTAGTTGACACTCAACCCTTAGCAAACAAATGTGGGACCCTCATCATATTGAAGGGCTTGGTGACCTAACGCTCAAGCACAAAAATTAGGTTTCCAAAGGGAATCATTGTACTGTAAGATTGTGCCATGGCTGAGTGATCATTAGATGTCATTACTGCAGACAGCGTTTCCAGTGTGTATGAAAAGTCTAAAGAGTTTGGTTGGCACAATAACTAAAAGTGACACTAAACTCTGGCTTACAAAAAAAAAAAAAAAAGTATGTATACACAATTCAAAAAAGGACCTTCTGTCGCTCGCATCCTCCTTGAAATCCTTTATTTTTTGCTGCTGTGATCTGACTTACTGGTAGAGGGTGGCTCCATTCATTCTCAACAGTCCCACTGTATGTAGGAACATAGCCACCCTCTCTTGCTCACTCCAGAGATGGACTAGGGACTATAGTCTATTGGATTTTTTTTATCATGCATAGAGCAGTGCATATGGTTGCAACTTATGTGGGCTGCTAATCTCAAGAGAAGCAAGAGGGAAAATAAATGGTTTGGGAGCTTACTGGGGATATTAAAGTGGTTGTAAAGGGGCACCCGTGCGGCATGCTCCCGAGTCCTGCTGCTGCGTCCATTGACACAGACAGCAGGACTCAGCCCAGCCCCTGGCTCTCGTGTCACTGGATTTGATTGACAGCAGCAGGAGACAATGACTCCTGCTGCTATCAGTCTATCCAATGAGGACCCAAGACAGCGGCTGGAGCTGCTAGGCTCCTGCTCGTCGCTAAAACTATCAGGTTCAGGCAAGAAAAAAAGGGGGGCTCTGGGGGGCAGCTGCTCCACAGAAGGTTTTTCACCTTAATGCATTAAAGTGAAAAACCACAAGACTTTACAACTCTTTAAAAGTGGTTGTAAACCCTTTACAACCACCTAACCTGTAGGTGCTTGAAATATCTCCTAGACCTACACGGTCTAGGAGATATTTGCAAATCGCCGTACGGCGATTTCTTCTGCGCACGCTGTGCCGTTTCAAGCGCGGGTCATGCTGTGACAGGCGGCTCCCGCACGCATGCGCGGGAGTGACGTCACACGACTCCGGCCAGTCACAGAGCCGGAGTTCGCGGCCCCCGGAAGGAAGAAGGGTGAAGAATGGTCGCTCGCTGCCAGCTAGGAAGACGGGGACATTGCGGGCTTCTCCTGCAGGGAAGTGTCACATAATGGGCTATTATGCAATGCATAGTAGCCCATTATGCTTTACCTTTGCAGGGAAACAAAGAGGAAGTAAAACCCATCAGGGTTTACTTCCTCTTTAAAAAAGGTAGACAGAAAAACACAGTAATAAAAGATTTAAAGCGGAGCTCCGCCGTAAAAAAAATAAATATTAAAAGCCAGCAGCTACAAATACTGCAGCTGCTGATTTTTAATAAATGGACACTTACCTGTCCTGGATTCCAGCGACGTCGGCAGCAGAAGACGAGCAATCGCTCGTCTCTCGGCTGCCCCCACCGCCATCATCGGTGAGGGAATCAGGAAGTGAAGCGTTGCGGCTTCACTGACCGGTTCCCTACTGCGCATGCGCGAGCAGCGCTGCGCGTCTTTCACTGGTCCCCGCTGTGTCCTGGGAGCCGCGTGTTTCCCAGAACACAACAGGGGGGGGGGGGGGGGACCGGGAAGTGACGCACAGTGTGCATTCCCAGAAGAGGTATCTGCACCCCACTCCCCCCTGAAAGGTGCCAATTGTGGCACCGGAGGGGGGGGGGGGAATCCGATGAGCGGAAGTTCCACTTTAGGGTGGAGCTCCGCTTTAATGAAAAATAGATTACAGGGCCATTAGGTAGTGGATGTGTATGGATTTTTTTTCGAAGAAGGATGTGGTTTTGTGTCACTTTTAAACCCATTTACAAGCCTTGCTATGATACATTTGGACAACTTGCACCTAAGAAAGCTTACAAACACTCCACAAAGACTAAAAACAAACACGCACCATAACTAAAGTTGGCAAGATGTGCGTTGCAAGCCCTGGTTTGCACAACAGTCAAAGATGTGGCAATACATACATTTGAGCTAGGAAGAAGGGAACATTATGATCCCACTGATTATTAGTTATTGATTAACCAAAGTCAAACAAGTACAAGATGTAGGGATGAGTTCTATGCCCCAACACCTATTTGTCAAACATTTAAGGACACACTGCATGTAGACCAACTTACCTTTATTCTTCCCAAGCTATAAAACTTTTCCTTATCTTCTACAACTGCCTTGAGGATCGGTTGAGACATTCTGTTACTCTTTTTTCTATCGGATGGGTTGTTGAATTCCACTCCACTCACAACTGCTCTTCGATAGGATGTTGACCTAAGCCCTCTGCGCAGTGCGCCCGGACTGTCGGTCTCATTTTCAGCATCGCCATCTTCTGGAGCCACCACTAGACGAGCCGAGCTGGTCTCCACCATGCTTCGAGTTTTCAGCAACCTTTTGATAGAATCTGAATTTTGGTTGTTCTGATTGCTAGTTTTATTGGTGACTTTTATTTCTGAGGCTAGGCTCTTAGGAATGATTTGCTGGGCTCCAGCTTTGAGAGCCGCGGGACTGTTCGTGCTCAAAACAATTGGGGATTTTTCTGGATTGGATTGAGTTCTTTGCAGAGACTGCTTGTCTTCCCGGGAAGACTTTGGAGAAGCTGGCAAAGACTCGGAAGTAAAGGTGTCCTGGGTGGCCTGGATGGGATGAGGCGGACTGCAATTGCTAGAAGTTACTATCCCATTAGATGGAAAACAAGTACTGGACCCAAAGACAATCTGTTCCCTATCAGGCGTCAGTGTAACATTTCCAGATGTCCGCCGTGAAATCATTGGTTTTTGGTTTGGTGAGAAATGGTTGTCACCTGTAGTAAAGGAAATGGAGTTATTGGAAACCACTTTTAAGACCTGAGATGAACGTTTGTGGTTGGGGGATTTGTATTCCAGAGATGAGAGTGATGGGGATGTCTGTAGTTTTCCATTAGGACTGTGCAAATATTTCCCTCCTTGACGGCTTTCTGGAGAACTTGTAATCCTTTCTGCAGGCTGGGTCACCGTAAAGCACTGCCTATCCTCCACGGGAAAGTCTGTGACAAGTAATCCATTAGGACTCTGGTAGGACTGCGGTCTTGGTCTAGGAGTACGGCTGTAGTACAGTCCCTCTCCCTGGGGAACATGAGGACTCGCTCTCCTCCACAATGGAACAAAGTTAAGATCGCTGGAAAACTCCACCTCACTTTCTGCCTCCATGGCAACGTCTATTCATCCTCCAAAACCTCAGAGAAGGTCAGCAAATCACCACCATTCTGCCATTCCTAGAAGATAGAGATTGTTATGTATCAGTGATCAGGTGATTGATATCATACACCACCTCCACGTCTGCACAGTAATACAAATCCCCACAATGATTTAATAATACCTAGAATGATAGGCACAATATTCCTAGAATTGCTGCAAAGCTCAGGTTAGATATGTAAATTGTTAGTCAGGTAGAATAAAAAAAAATATAAAAAAAAAAAAAAAAAAGACAAGTCCATCCAGTTCAACCATAAAAAAATAAAAATAAAATAATAATATCATACAATCCCATGTACCCAATTCTATACCCACAGTTGATCCAGAGGAAGGCAAAATGTATTCTTACTGCCTAGTTGGTCATTTTAACCTTAAAGCTCAGCTCTATTCAATAGCCACAAAAATATAAATCCACTTTGTGTGCGCCAGTTACCTTTTGCAAACCCAGATATTACCTTGTAAATGTAGCAGTGACACCATCACTGTGCTGTACATTAGTTGTGCAGAGAGCAGAGCTGAGGGAGGGGCCCAGCAGACCCCACCTACTACAGGCTGCCTGCAGAAAACTACAGAAGGGGGCGGATACAAGACCAGTCACCCTCCACAAGGAGAAAAAGACCAGTCACTGCTGCTCTATTACAGGAAGCTCCTGCACAGAGCAAATTTCTTGTATTTTAGAAAGAGGCCACCAATAGCAGACTCCATGTAGCGGGGGTCCCAAATTTAGGGATTGCTATACTAAATTTAGGGGTGATTCGAGTGGTAGTTGGCTCGAATCTTTCAATTTACTGGACTCTGCCTTGCTGCTGTTTCACCTGGTGTGCAGTTCCCTAAGTAGTATGGGTGGCGCTGTCACTGGTACTCTGGGTTGAACCACAGGTGATGGAGTGGCGATTGGGTGTCCTCTCTCGGCAGTCGTGCAGTGGGCGTGGTCTACCCGCTGTGCATGCCGGGAGAGGGTACAAAAGGGGGCGGACGACATTGGAGAGAGAGCAATTCCCGGGGGCCCATGCCCGGAGGGAGAACCTACGGTCCAAGTTCAAGTGCATGGCCCTCCAGGCTATGGGGCCACATGCGCTTCAGTCCCAGGCACCTTTAGTCCTGGGACTGCAACTTTAGCCCTGGGTCCAGCACCTTTACCTGGAGCCCACTTCGGGAGGAGGAATCCCAGGGTGCTGCCTTGTGAGGGTACCCGTTTCTGGAAGAGTAGGCTGGGGGAGGGCCGTTCCGAAGGACTGGTGAGAGATCACAGTGAAGGAAGGGGCCCAGTAACTCTCTGGAGGGATGTCATCCATCCGAAAAAGGGATCTAAACCACGGGACCAGTAGGAGGTTTGGGACACTATAGATTCTGTGGCAGAGGATCTCCTGAACGCATCCATTAGGGAATCTGATAGACTGTTCGAGCTACATACCGGCTGCTAGTGCCCTTGGGTGACATACCTGGGTGAGCTATACCCACTCGGGATCGAGTGGCGAAGAAGCCAGGAGTGCCTGAATTGATCTGTCTTCCTAACACCTTTCTCTCTTCTCAACTTTGTGGATGTTCATGCATAAGGAAAAATAAACTCTACGTTGGAGTGGCTACTGGTGTGGACCTTGGAGTTACTTGGGGTATAGAGACTTTGTCTTTACATTCTAGGGACAGAAACCAGCTTTAAGGGGAACCTTGCTGCAAGAGCCGTAAGTTAAAACAAGTGTGCTTAACCTCTGCAAACCAGGGGGTATGGGCATGGTGGGCATGGTGGGCCTTTTTCTCCTGTGAGCGAGCCGAGGATAGTGGGGAGAAAGAGGGCCGTGTGCTACATCCATATTACTATCATGACGAGTGTACTGTAAAAGGAATCATGATGGCTGAAGAGAAGAACTCTTTTGCAGTTCACCTTTCATCCATTTATATGTCATCACAATAGAAGTCTGATTGGTTTCTATAACCTAGTCTGGCCATACATAGTCTGGTCCTTACAAGCAATGTGCCCAATTTTAGCACCATATACAGTTTCCTTAGGGAGAGATAAAGCATTTTACATTACTTTTGGAAAATACATACAAGTGGGTACAAATCACTTCCTGCTCTATAAAAAAGACATCAAGTACTTTTTGGCATGTGTGCACGATCAGTAATCTTCCAAGGCCAAGAGAACACCGTGTTGGCCTTCGCTGGCTTTAAAAACATGTTCCAGAAGTAGCAGTGACTCCATTACCTGTCATTTGCTTAAACAAGCTGCTGGTTCCTTGTCTATCCAAGGTCAGCTTTACTGCACAGTGCATCATCTTAAGGTGACCATACCAGGGATATGCAATTAGCGGACCTCCAGCTGTTGCAAAACTACAAGTCCCATCATGCCTCTGCCTCTGGGTGTCATGCTTGCTGCTGTCAGAGTCTCGCTATGCCTCATGGGACTTGTAGTTTGGCAACAGCTGGAGGTCCGCTAATTGCATATCCCACAATCCGATTGTACAATCTTCTTTAGATTATTTAATGCAAGGGTCTGCCAGACTTGATACAAACTGAACGGGTTGTTTAGATACAATCCTCCTACTAGGCCATTTTCACAAGGGCTTTTTTGGTCAGGTTGACCTGTCAGTTATTATTCGATCTGACAAGCACGAAAATTTTCCTCGTGCGATGCCAGATCGTACGATTTTCGTTTAGTCAGTATAGTTGTCGTCTGAAAATACAATACAAATACATTACAACACATGACATCACTTCTGATTTTTTTTTTCTGTCGTAGGAGAATTTTCGTGACTTTAGTAACCAATTCAATTTCTACTTGCGACTATTAAGCGAAAAAAGTCGTACGATATTCGGATCCTGTGTGCTGGCCATTAGGCTGGGTTCACACTGGTATGACAAACGCTTCGGGAGCTCATGTCGCATGAAGTGTGCAAATCAATGATTCCCTATAAAAGCCGTCTTAACTGGTCTGACACAAGTCGGTCCAAATTTGAAAATGCTCCCTGTACTACTTTTTTTAAAGGTAACTCCCTGTACTACTTTGGTCCTACTTCAGCCCATTGAAGTCAGATCAAAGTAGGATCCTTGTCCTAACCATCTGACATGGTGATTACAGCAGCAGCAGGGCCGTCTTTAATGTTGATTGGACCCAGGGCAAAAATTTTCTTGGAGGCCCCCCCATGCAATTTTGCTCTCCACCTGCTCTGAGACATACAATAAATATCAGCTAGACTTAAAATCAGTTTACTGTATCAGATCAGGCAGTGATTGCGATTGGTTGCCAGAGGTTACAGCATATTATTACCACATACTGACTGGTTGCTAGAGGTTACAGCACACATTATGGCTCACTGATTAGTTGCTAGAGGTTACAGCACATTATTTCTTCTTGTTGATTGGTTGCTAGAGATTACTGTACAGTAATACTGCTCACTGATTGGTTGCTAGAGGTTACAGCACATCATCCCTTCACTGCAGAGGGGCATGACATACATATGACCCCGCCTTTATTTACATATGAATGCTGCCGGCCTCAGCTATTTACGTATGAATGCCGCCGCTATTTACATATAAAATGCTCCCGTTTTTTACATATGAATGATTATTTACATGTAAATACAGGGTCTGCAGGTGAGTCATCCGTACACAACAATAGGGCAGAGTCGGGCAGCATTAGTAGCAGCACTTCACACTGAGATATCAGGACACAGCACAGGACTAAAACTTCAAGGGACAAGGGAATTTAAACTGGGATAGTTGGCAAGTATGAAGCAGCCGATTTGGGCCCCACAACAATGACAGGACCCAGGGCAGCTGCCCCTTTTTGCCCTGCCTTAAAGACGGCCCTGAGCAGCAGCAAAAGGACTTTATGTCACTCTGGGATTGTTTTGATTGGTCAAAGGACAAGTCGGACTAAAATCTTATCTTCTTCATTCAAGTCGGATGGAAGTAGGACCGATGTAGGACAGATGTAGCAGGGCAAAGTAGGATGATAGTTGTATAACAGTCGTGTCCTATCAGTGGGAACCCAGCCTACGTGACAGTATTTATAAAGGCATGTAACTTTACGAAGGTGATAACCCTTTGTTTCATTAGACAGGATTAATAAAGTCCTAAATAATGAACGTTGATTACTGCCTGTGAACTCTCCATACAAATGGCAGTTCTTTCAGCTCTTCTCACCTGCCTGTATCACAATGCAATAATTCCTTTGAAGGAAAGCTGATCTGTCTTTAAAGGATTATTTGTGCCAAATACAATGAAAGAAGGAAAGAATGAAAACCACATCCAGCTGGCAATAGGTCGGGAGCAAGGGAAAAGCACACTAATAAACAGGTTGAGTAATGTGATGGGATTGATGATCACTGATTAGATTTCACCTTACCATTTATATCATAAAACATAGGCAATGACCCATGATCTAATACCTACCTGTGGGAGGTGGAGGTGGAACACCTGTCCTGCACAAATTCAACAGTCAGAGAGCAGGGGGGGTGATGAACATAGACAGCTGGGGTAGACTTCAACCCTCTACTTCTCTAGTGGAACCACAAATCCCAGCATGCCTTCCCTCACACCTGAGAAGAAGAAATTACACAACTAGAATAGTAATCTGCACTTCCTAATGAATACAGGATCATTCATATACCCACTACCACGATACTGAGATGGTACATATCAGGTGCCCCCTGCATAAAGATCAGGTACTCTCTTGTATAAAGATCAGGTACCCCCTGAGATAAAGATCAGGTACCCTCTGGATAAAAATCAGGTAACCCCTTGGATAAAGATTAGGCATCCCCCGGATAAAGATCAGGTACCTTATTGATTAAGATCAGGTAATCCCTTATATAAAGAAGGTCAGGTGCCCCCTTGGATAAAGATCAGGTACTAAAGATCAGTTACCTCCTTTGAAAAAATCAGGTACCCACAAAAACAGGTACCTCTTGGATAAAGATCAGGTAACCCCTGGATATAGATCAGGTGCTCCCTGGATAAAAATTGGATAACCCCTTGGATAGAGATCAGGTACCATCTGGATAAAGATCAGGTGGTCCCTTATATAAAAGGTCAGGTGCCCCCTAGGATAAAGATCAGGTACCCCCCCTCGACAAAAATCAGGTACCTCCAAGAAACCTCTTGAATAAAGATCAGGTGCTCCCAAGAAAAGGTACCCCTTTGATAAAATTCAGTTACCCCCAGGAACAAGTACCCCTTGGATATCGTTCAGGTACCCCTTTAATACAGTTCAGGTACTACTTTGATAAAGTGCAGGTACTCCAGGAACAAGTACCCCGTGGATAAAAAACAAGTACCCCTTGGATAAATTTCAGGTGCCCCAGGAAAAAGTACACCTTGGACAAAGTTCAGGTACCCCAGGAACAAGTGCCCCTTGGATAAAGAACAGGTACCCCAGGAACAAGTACCCCTCGGATAAAGAACAAGTGCCCCTTGGATAAAGAACAGGTACCCCAGGAACAAGTACCCCTCGGATAAAGAACAAGTGCCCCTTGGATAAAGAACAGGTACCCCTTGGATAAAGAACAGGTACACCAGGAACAAGTACCCCTTGGATAAAGAACAAGTGCCCCTTGGATAAAGTTCAGGTACCCCAGAAACAAGTACCCCTTGGATAAAGAACAGGTACCCCAGGAACAAGTACCCCTTGGATAAAGAACAGGTACCCCAAGAACAAGTGCCCCTTGGATAAAGAACAGGTACCCCAGGAACAAGTACCCCTTGGATAAAGAACAGGTACCCCAGAAACAAAGTACCCCTTGGATAAAGAACAGGTACCCCAGGAACAAGTACCCCTTGGATAAAGAACAGGTACCCCAGAAACAAAGTACCCCTTGGATAAAGAACAGGTACCCCAGGAACAAGTGCCCCTTGGATAAAGAATAGGTACCCCGGGAACAAGTACCCCTTGGATAAAGAACAGGTACCCCAGAAACAAAGTACCCCTTGGATAAAGAACAGGTACCCATGCCATGACACCCAGTTCCAGGGGTCACTAAGAATCAATATGTAAAGGGTAATTCCTCTGCTCCTTTCCCTTCATACTGGATGAGTGAATTTTCCGAAGTAAAGTATAAGATGCAGTATGAATAGTAGAGGATTTCTCGGGCTGTGTACAACATTACCGTCTAGATGAGCCATGTCCCGGAGGTCCTCCTCGGTGTCAGTAATGATCGGAGGAGCAGATGGTAGAACGTTGCTCTCCGGTTAGTCTCCTCCGGTTAGTCTCCTCCGGTAAGTCTCCCGGTGTACTCAGGTCAGTATTAGCAGTCTCAGCTCCACCTGTCCTGTACAGGGTGGAGTAACAAGGCTCCTCTGGGAAGGTCAGCCAGGCAGGACCTCAGAGTCCAGATCGTCCCGGTGATCGGAAGGCAGAGAGCTGACAACGATCCAGACACAAAGTATCCAGCAGGAGAAGGGCGCCTGTCACCGATCACAGCACTCTCATCCCACTGCTCACTTCTACCGGGAAAACTTCCATTCATGGTGAGGGCGCCCCCTCGTGGAGACTCGCTCACACACCAAGCACCGGCCGATGCATTGGGTTACTAGATCAATAAACATATGACAAGTCTAATGAGGTCACCATGTGTTATCAACAATGTCAGCGGAGAGCTCTATTGACCAATTCTTCAGGAATCAGTCTACAATCTGATTGGACAATATCCTTTAGGTTGGCCATACATCATGCAATTTCCTTTCCTTTATCCACAGGTCAAAGAATATCGCTCGATTCCCCCATCAACGCAGTTTGTGCCGGTTCACACCAGCGTGATTCGGTCCCACATCGCATAGAACTCGCAGGTAGTTCACACTGCCCTATGCAAACCGCTGCGGGTGTCAATAGAAAGTTAATAAAACCCCCAGATCGGTTCTCATGCCGCAGTGCGAACCGTGAACACCCATGCTATCCGAAAAAAGGATCCTGCACGATTTAGGTCCAAATGCGATGAAAATTCAGCCATACATATCTGTACGGCTAAATTTGCATCGCTCCTGCGTCATTGGATTTGATTGGCAGCAGCGGGAGCCAATGGCTCCTGCTGCTATCAATCTATCCAATGACGACCCGAGACAGCGGCTGGAGCTGGTGCACTCATCCCCATCGCTGGAAAGACCGGGTTCAGGTAAGTAAAAGGGGGGCAGCTGCAGCACAGGAGGTTTTTTACCTTAATGCACAACCCCTTTAATTACGCTGCACCAAAACACAGGGTACATTGGTACCGTACTTTTTGGTGCAAAATTTCACATTAGCACGGCATATTGGGGTGCCTTTAAGAATTATTGCCACTGCTATGTGCCACAAAATGGCGCCATGTTTTTTGTGCATTATATCATTTTGGTAAATCTAAGGCTAGGTTCACATTTGTCAGCTTACCCTTAAGACAGATTGAAATTCGGCTGGTTCAGCAGGAAGCGCTCCGAATTTTGATCTGTTTGTGGACAGGCTGGTTGTACTGAAGTTGATCCATCAATTGACTTTAGTGCAACCAGCCTGTCTGTTTTTGTATCACCCAATCACTTTCGGCGGATGTAGTCACTAACAGTGATCATTGTATTCTGGGATAAAGGCTCCCCGCTGGCAAAATACAATAGTGCTGCGGGAGTCAGTGCTGATGGGGGGCATCAAGCAGTTTTCTTTCTTTCAAACCGTAATTATAGGAAAGAAAATTGCATAATGTATGGCCAGCCTTCATTTACAAACATTATACAAAAGGAGGACAAACGTAAGCAATTCATTTAATTTGCTTCAAATCAGACAGTCCCTGCAGTACATATTTGATGGTAGATCTAAAGGAGATTGTATAATCAGACGGTATAGTGTATGATCAACCTCCCCATACAATCTGACCATACAATCAACATCTACCAAAACGATGTAAAATGAGCACCTACCTAAAATATCCAATTCGTTTCCATGACATAGACTCCTCTTGCACCACATGGTTGTTGGTAGATCTAAAGAAGATTGTACAATCAGATTGTTTTACCTACACTGTAATATGAGGATGTGCTTTATGGTTGATGGTAGGTCTCAAGGAGATTGTACAATCAGACTGTATAGTGTATTGTTTAGTGTATGGTTAGCCAACAGTCATGTAGATCTACCATCAAATACAAAGTGCAAACGCCTGCCCTGATTGTTTGAATGGATTGTTTCGTTGTATCCTCATATTACATGTTTAGGTAAATCCAGTGGCGGTGCGTCCATAGTGGGCGCAGGAACGCCGCCCCCTCTCTCCTGCACCCATCAATCAACAATTCATGCATTGCACAAATCTATGTATTGTCGCCGCTGCCGCCCACTATTCAGGTGTCCGGCCCCCTGATGAGCGCCGGCCATCTAAATAACAGCAGTGGGTGTGTTTTGGAAGCACCTGATTAGAGCGAGAGGTTCTAATAGGCTTCCCGATTACAGCCTGTGGGCTCTAATCAGCTTCCAAATGGTTAACCAGAAGGCGCACAGGCTGTGCGTTCCCTGGTTAACAGTGCTGTGTTAGGGAATTGCTTCCCTAACACTGGCCCGCGTCTCAGCCAATCAGGTTCACCGGGTCTGGTTACCGGTCACCTGATTGGCTGAAGCGGCAGGTTTGGAAGGACAAGAGCAGGAGCGGGCGGGAGAAGAGTCTTCCTCATCGAGGAAGAAATGGTGGACGGCGCCTGCCGCCGCCACCCTCTGCCGACCCGAGACAAGGTAAGGGCCGGGCAGACGGCGGGCATGCGGGGGGGAACGTTTGGGGCACTGTGGCAACACTTGAGGCACATTGGCAGCATTGGGCACATGGGACACTGGCAGCATTTGGCACACTGGCAGCATTTGATGGCACAGTTGCAGTATTTGGTGGGCACAGTCGCAGCATTTGGTGGGCACAGTCGCAGCATTTGGTGGCACAGTGGCAGCATTTGGTGGCACAGTCGCAGCATTTGGTGGGCACAGTCGCAGAATTTTGTGGCACAGTGGCAGCATTTGGTGGGCACAGTCGCAGCATTTGGTGGGCACAGTCGCAGCATTTGGTGGGCACAGTGGCAGCGTTTGATGGCACAGTGGCAGCGTTTGATGGCACAGCGGCAGAATTTTGTGGCACAGTCGCAGCATTTGGTGGGCACAGTCGCAGCATTTGGTGGGCACAGTGGCAGCGTTTGATGGCACAGTGGCAGCGTTTGATGGCACAGTGACAGCGTTTGATGGCACAGTGGCAGCGTTTGATGGTACAGTGGCAGTGTTTGATGGTTTTTTTTTTTTCAAATTCTTTTCAGTTTATTTGCGCCCCCCCCCCCCCAAATTTTTTTAGCACCAGCCGCCACTGGGTAAATCTAAAGAAGATTGGTCTGTGATTGTACTATCTGAGTTTATAGTGGCAGCCTTTCTCAATCTTTTACTGCAGAGGAAGCCTTTGTCATTGGGAAAATGCCCCTTACACTGGTGGTGGTAAGTGGGAAGAATGCCCCCCCTACAAGAGTGGCCAGAATGACACCCTTGTAGTTGTGCCTCTGGCTCTGCCAAGTGATGTTGGACCTAAACTATGGAGGCACCATCACATGGGAGGTTAGTTAGCCAAAACTCAAGTAACCCCTAGACACCCCTGGTGGAACCCTGGTTGAGTATGGCTGGTGTAGCCGTGTATGGTCAGCTTTTATATTTATTTCACCTTGTGAAGCTGAAGCCAGGCAGGGAATAAAGGACATATACAAGCCACCATGGCACACTGTCATATCAAGGATTGCTTTACAGTAGAATTTCTATTTGCTTGGTTGGCCTTTACCCTGGCTAAGCCATGTGGTGGCATTCTATTCAGGAATAATGGCTTTTCAAGCATCAGATTATTATTGTCAAATTGCCAGTGTTGCATATTCAAGTACTCCTGGGGATGAGATCTCTGCCAAAAGCCCTGTGTAAACCTTCCAGGCTGTACTCTATAAAGCATAGTTTTAGACAGCTGTCACCGTTGTAGGGATTTCCCTATAACAAATGGACCTTGTAAACCTATGGATTCCATCTGTGTTAGTGATAGCTACAAAGGCTTTATTATGGCTGACATGTCTTCATGGAATACGCATTGCTGACATATGAAACAGACTCACATGTTTCCATGTGGATGAGCTGTGAGTCTGCTATGTGAAAGAGATGACTATACTATTCTCTGCACATGGACATCCTTCACATAAATTTATTGTATGGAAGATCTAATCCTTTCTATTAAGTGTCTTTATTGTATTTCCTACAGTGGCTGTAATGGGTAGCTCTTCTGCCTTGCAGCACTGGGCTCCTTGGTTCAGATCCTGTCCAGTGCACTATCTGCATGGAGTTTGCATGTTTTTCTGTGCTTGTGCAGATTTCCTCCCAAGCTCCAAAAGATATGCTGGTAGGTTAATTGGCCTCTGTCTAAATTGGCCCCACTATGCATACCTCCAAACTTTAAACTTAAAGTGTTTGTTACCCCAACACGTCATATTCCTGATATGTGCCTGCTGTATCATGTACTTGTATAAGAAAGTATCCTGTTCTCTTTGTATTGCTTTCTTTATGTGAAATCCCTGGTGTTCCTGCCAGTTCCTCTGCATTACTTTCAAAAACTGACCACACTAAGCAGGAGAACACAATGTGGTCACTTCTCTAGCTGTGCTGGGAACTCAGTGTACTCTCCTCCAATGATCAAAATTGTCCTGACACACCTCCTCTGCACAGCCGCTCACTGGAAAGCTCAGTGTGCTGCTGCTTCTCCTCCTCCAGCTCTTATGCAGCTGAGAACAGAGGGAATGTGATCACTTATAAAAAAAGGAAAAAAGGTTTCTCTTTTCGTCCATGGATGGACACAGCTCCTTAAATCTTGACAAAGTGGGTTATGTTCCGTCTCTTAGGAGAGGACTAGGCAGAACATGTTAGTTACCGTATTTATCGGCGTATAACACGCACCGGCGTATAACACGCACCCCAAGTTTAGGAGGGAATTTTAAGGAAAAAAACTTTTAGGAGGGAAATTCAAGGAAAAAAAACTTACATTTAAATGCAGCATGCAGCCTTGCCCAGTGTCCATCTGCAGCCTTGCCCAGTGTCCATCTGTCCATCTGCAGCCTTGCCCAGTGTCC
The DNA here is from genome assembly GCA_029206835.1 of Rana muscosa. Lineage (NCBI taxonomy): Eukaryota > Metazoa > Chordata > Amphibia > Anura > Ranidae > Rana > Rana muscosa. The sequence continues at coordinate 748,205,250 of CM055122.1, read as the reverse complement.
ATCTGTCCATCTGCAGCCTTGCCCAGTGTCCATCTGTCCATCTGCAGCCGTGCCCAGTGTCCATCTGTCCATCTGCAGCCTTGCCTAGTGTCCATCTGTCCACCTGCAGCCGTGCCCAGTGTCCATCTGTCCATCTGCAGCCTTGCCCAGTGTCCATCTGTCCATCTGCAGCCTTGCCCAGTGCCTTTGCGATCGTGTCAGTCCCGGCGTTTTTTTAAATTTGGCGCCGATTTCTGTGGAGAGGAGCGAGCGGGGCCGAGTGTACTTCGGCTAGACTCGGCTCCTCTCGCAGTCCCGCCCATCTCCACTGACTGCGCCGCTGACGGAGAAAGCCGAGTGTACTTCGGCTAGACTCGGCTCTGCTCACAGTCACAGGCAGGACTGCGAGAGGAGCCGAGACTAGCCGAAGTACACTCGGCTTTCTCTATGTCAGCGGCGCAGTCAGAGATGGGCGGGACTGCGAGATGAGCAGAGTAAAGCCGATTGTACTTCGGCTTCGGCTCCGCTCGCTCCTCTCGCTCGTTTTCAGCAGGGGAATTCGACGGAGTATCGGCGTATAACACGCACCCACGATTTTCCCCTGATTTTAAGGGGAAAAAAGTGCGTGTTATACGCCGATAAATACGGTATCTTAAAACATGTAACTTTAACAGAGTTGAACAGCCCCGCCTGGGGGCGGTCCCTCCGGTCATAACCCCTCACCCTGCAGCATGCAGCTCAGTTTTTTTTCTGCCTAGTAGAGGAGATGGACCTGGCTCCCCCTTGGGCCCAGAGTCCTACAGAAATTTTTACTTTTTCTTATTTTCTTATTTTATTTTTTGATCCTGTGATCTTCTATCAAGTGGGGAAAGGGAGTTACCGCTCCAGGTGGATATGCTTCCACAATCAGTGTCCTCCCAGGAAATCACGGGTGCCGGCAATGCACAAGGCAAAGTGGTAGAGAAAATTGATGGACAGCCGCACTCCAAAAAAACGTAAATGGTTGTCTGTATTGTAAAAAAAGGAGAATAAAAGCACTACAAGTCACAGAAGAAAAATACAGGGATGTGCAGCCTATGCGTTTCACACTTCAAATGAGTGCTTAGTCATGGCCATGAGTCCTCCTCGTCCGGGTCAGTGCAGGACAGAGCACTTGTGGGAGCACTTATCAATGCAGTAAGGGACACCCTTAAGCTTGAAGATGCTGCTGGGACATCCACTGGGGTGTCAGTCCCTTTTGGGTCACACAAAACGACCCGCTCTGTAAAGGTTTTTCCTTATGTTGATTTCTTTGACAGATTCATAGATAAGGAATGGGAACGGCCGCAGAGGTTCTTTGTGGTCCCTCAGTGCATGGCGGTCCGTTACCCCTTTGATGAGAGCCTTTTGAAAAAATGGGCTTCTCCCTCTGTTGTTGGCCCCCCGGTATCGAGGTTGAACAAAGTAACCACTATCCCAGTGGAGGGGACCCCTGCCTTTAAGGACCCTACTGATAGGAGATCCGAAGCGGTGACTCAGACCGTGTTCGCCATGTTGGGGTCAGCATTGCGGCTGTTAGTGGCTGCAACTTTGGTGTCTCAGACACTCACTGAATGGGCTAAACTTTTGCATCAGGCAGTAGAGGAGCATCAGCTCCCACAAGAAATTATTACACTGGCTGACCAGCAGGTGCAGGGTCTGGTGTATGTATGTGATGCAATTTTGGATTTGACTCCCTTAATCTCCAGGGCCTCTATATCCGTGGTGGTCTTGGTCCGCTGACCAAGTTTCTAAGAAAGCTCTAACAGATTTGCCTTTCAAAGGTGGGAGGCTCTTTGGCGCCTCACTGGACGACCTTATTAAGGATGTCACTGGAGGTAAGAGCACTCTTCTACCTCAGTCCACCAAAGGTAAAGGGCCGCCCCGTAAGCAATATTTTCGTCAGTCGGGGCCCACTAGCAGACCCTCCCAAGCCGATAAGGGTTCAGCTGGGGGACAGAAGCATCCCTGGGTGCGCAAGCAATCCAAGCCTACAAACAAGTCCGCTCCCGCATGAAGTCTTGCCCCCACCCGATATTTGGGTGGGGGGACGTCTTCGCAAGTTCACAGCTCACTGGACCTCCTTACTTTCCGACCAGTGGGTTTGCAAAGTGATCTCTTCAGGGTACAAGATCGAGTTTCTTTCTTGTCCACCAAACAGATTCTTTCCCTCAAATCTTCCTCTCCTACCATCTCGGCGGGCTACCCTGACTGGTGCAGTTCAAGACTTGTTAAGGGGTAATCATACCTGTACCGCGGCAGGACAGGTTTCAGGGATTCTACTCAAATCTGTTTGTGGTCCCAAAGAAGGACAGAGTTCGTCCAATCCTAGACCTCAAGGCCCTCAATGCCTTTGTGAAGGTTCGGAAAATTCAGAATGGAATCAATTCGCTCGGTGGTAGCTGCACTCCATCCTGGGGACTTTCTGGCATCCCTGGACATCAAGGACGCGTACTTGCATGTCCCCATATGCGACAGACACCAGAGGTTTCTGTGTTCGCGGTCGGGGAGGACCACTATCAGTTCGTGGCTCTCCCCTTTGGCCTGGCGTCAGCACCAAGAGTTTTTACCAAGGTGCTCGCCCCAATTCTAGCTTTGCTCAGACAGCGAGGCATTGCCGTCATAGGTTACTTAGACAATCTTCTTCTGAGTGCTGCTTCCAGCTCAGAATTAGAGGAGGACGTGTCTATAGCCAGTCAGACTCTCCAAGACTTTGGATGGATACTGAACCTCCAGAAGTCGGTGTTAGCTCCGACTCAGCGCCTAGAATACCTAGGGTTGATTTTGGACTCATCGGAGGCGAGAGTTTTTCTCCCTCCAGAGAAGTTGCAGATGCTCCAGACTGCAGTAAAGTTGTTAACATCCCGCAAATGGTCGTCCCTCCGTTTCTGCATGAGAGTCCTGGGCCTCATGGTAGCTTCTTTCCAGGCAGTGCCGTATGCCCAATCCCATACTCGGGTACTGCAGAAGGAGATTCTGTCCAAATGGAACAAATCCCCATTGTCCCTGGATCATTAGATTCAGGCGAGTCACCTAGTCAGGGCCTCTCTGACTTGGTGGCTGACATCCCCGACACTTCAGTCCGGGAAGTCTTTCCTTCTTATCCACTGGATGGTGATCACGACAGACGCCAGCCTGACCAGTTGGGGGGGAGTCTGGGGGGTTCAGTGTGCCCAGGGCCACTGGACTCCGGAAGAATCTCCCCTACCGATCAATGTCCTCGAACTTCGAGCGATCAGACTGTGCCTCTCCAAGTGGTCACAGAGACTTTAAGGGCGTCCGGTCAGGATCCAGTCGGACAACGCCACGGCGGTGGCTTATGTCAACCATCAGGGAGGAACAAGGAGCTCGGCCGCAGCGTCAGAGGTCGCTCACATCCTAAGATGGGCCGAAAGGAGCGTGCCGGCTCTATCAGCAGTTTACATTCCAGGCTTGGAAAACTGGCAGGAGGACTATCTGAGTCGCCAGATGCTGGACCAAAGGGGAATGGTCGCTACACTCTGAGGTGTTTCAAATCCTTTGTCAGAAATGGGGAACACCAGATGTGGATCTCCTGGCCTCTCGACTCAATCGCAAGGTGTCGAGGTTTGTGGCCAGGTCCAGGGATCCCTGGGCAGACGCATCAGGCACATTGGTGGCTCCTTGGGGTCAGTATCGGCTAATTTATGCCTTTCCTCCAATGAAATTGCTTCCTCATCTGCTCCGCAGAGTGGAGGCCGAGGGAATTCCGGTGATTCTAATCGCCCCAGACTGGCCGCGGTGTCCCTGGTACGCCGACCTCGTGAGACTGGTAGCAGACGCTCCCTGGCATCTGCCATTGCGGGAGGACCTTCTGTCTCAAGGTCCCATACTTCATCCTGCTTTACAGTCGCTGGCTTTAACAGCATGGCTATTGAAAGCCAGGTACTAAGGGACCGTGGTCTGTCAGATTCAGTAATCTCCACCATGTTGAGGGCCCGTAAATCATCTTCCTGGAAGATCTACCATCACACTTGGAAGGCATACATCTCTATGTGTGAAGAGATGGATGGATTGGCGCCCGTGGGCATATTCGGTTTCTCGGATCCTGCTGTTTTTACAGCGCAGAGTGGATCAGAAACATGCCTTAAGCACTATTAAGGGGCAGATTTCAGCCTTGGCTGTCTTTTTCCAACGACCCCTGGCGGCTCACTCACTGGTAAGTACGTTTGTGCAGGGGATCCGACACGTGGTTCCCCCGATTAGACCACCGCTTCCTCCGTGGGACTTGAATCTAGTGCTCTCGGTACTTCAGGAACCTCCCTTTGAGAACATCAGGGAGATTCCTCTCTTAACGCTTTCTCAGAAAGTTGCTTTTCTAGTTGCCATTACATCGGTCAGAAGGGTTTCTGAATTAGCGGCCTTGTCTTGCAAGTCACCTTACTTAGTCCTCCATAAGGATAAAGCGGTGCTATGCCCACAGCCTTTCTTCCTTCCTAAGGTGGTTTCGGCCTTTCACCTAAACGAGGACATTGTACTTCAATCCTTGTGTCCTCGGCCGTCGCACCCCAAGGAGGTTGCGCTACATACTTTAGACGTGGTACGTGCCCTACGGGTGTACCTGTCTGCTACGGCTCCGTTCCGGAAGTCTGATTCACTGTTCGTGTTGGTGTCTGGTCCACAGAAGGGCCTGACGGTCTCGTCGGCCACCATTTCTAGGTGGATCAGGCAGACCGTCATCCAGGCCTATGCCCTTAAGGGGCAGGCGCCTCCCTTTCATGTCACGGCGCATTTAACCAGGGCAATTGGTGTCTCCTGGGCTTTCCGACATCAGACATCTGTCTCACAGGTGTGTAAGGCGGCGACCTGGTCGTCTGTTCACACTTTCTCAAAGTTAAGGTTTTGCAGGCGGCTGTTTGAGGTTGCAACTCCTCCGCTGAGGAGCTCTGTTTGTTTGGGGTGAAGTTCAGTCTTCTTTTGATTGCTGTTCCCACCCCTCGTTTTTTTCTGACACTGCTTGGGGACGTCCCACTTTGTCAAGATTTAAGGAGCTGTGTCCGTCCATGGACGAAAAGAGAAAATAGGATTTTTGTACTCATTGTAAAATCCTTTTCTCTGTCGTCCATGGATGGACACAGCACCCGACGAACTGAGCTACATGCTGCAGGGTGAGGGGTTATGACCGGAGGGACCGCCCCCTGGGTGGGGCTGTTCAACTTTGTTAAAGTTACATGTTTTAAGATAACTAACATGTTCTGCCTAGTCCTCTCCTATGAACAGGAACATAACCCACATGTCAAGATTTATGGAGCTGTGTCTGTCCATGGACGACAGAGAAAAGTATTTTACGGTGAATACAAAAAATCCTATTATTTATAAAGGTTTTTTTTTTTTTTATATCTATACAAAAATGTGTTTCCTTTAATTTCTATTTTAACCACTTTAAGACCACCCACCGCACATATACTGCAGCAGGGCGGCTATATTGCGTGAAACAACGTACCTGTACGTTGTTTCATGCAATAGACACTGTGGGCTACCAGAGGCGCATGCGGGTCCGGCGGACTCGATGTCTGCCGGCCACTCGCAATCGCTCCACAAAGAGGCAGAACGGGGTCCTGCCTATGTAAACAAGAAAGATCCCCATTCTGACAGGGGACAACATGGAGATCTGCTGTTCCTAGTGATTTTTGTGTTGTCCCAGTAAGCCCATGCCCCACACAGTTAGAACACACCCAGGGAACACAGTTAACCCCTCGACCCCCCCTAGCATTAACCCCTTCCCTGCTAGTGTCATTTATACATTGATCAGTGCATTTTTTTTTATCACTGATCAATGTAATAATGTCACTGGTCCTCAAAAAGTGTCACTTGGGGTCAGATTTGTCCGCCACAATGTCACAGTCCTGCTAAAAATCGCACATCCCTGCCATTACCAGTAAAAACATTAAAAAAAAAAAAAATCCATAAATCTATCCCTTATTTTGTAGACACTATAACTTTTGTGCCATGTTTTGCGGCCGGTGGTCAAAACATTTCTATTCTGAACGTGATTCTTCCGTGTTCAGGAGAGGAAGGTTAGGGGAGGTTGAACCTCCCCTAACCACACCAGCTTCTAAACCTTTGGAAAAGCCTATCTGTACATCGACACACAGGCTTTCATGGAGTTAAAGAGGCTGTAAACCCTCCTGTTTTTTCACCTTAATGCATCCTATGCATTAAGGTGAAAAAACATCTGACAGGATTTGTATCAATATCTGGGCAGACCTGCAGAATCCAATACTGTTGGGAGTTATGCTACTGTAGGGACCTTAGATTGTAAGCTCCTGGAGGGTGGGGACTAATGTGAATGTGCTGTATGTAAAGTGCTGTGTAAATTTTTGGTGCTGCATAAATGCCTATAACAACAATACAAATAATAATAATAATAATAATAATAATAATACGTATTCATGTGTTTGAGTTTGCTCTGCAGGATTGGATTAACTGTCCCAATCAAAGCGGCATTTCATGATACCAAACTCACTATGGAAACAGTTCCAGAACTCTAATATGAATAGGTGTATTTGACATGTGATGAAAGTACAATATTGTCATGAGATACGGTAATAAAACAAAGGTCAGGCTGCTTCAGATCCAAGCAGTTCCCAGTATAGTACAGCCTGCTAGTGCAGGACATCACAGCTAATGTAGAGTTGTCATTGAGATCATTAAGGGCAATTTATATATCAGAGCTGCTGTGTGTTATGAAAATAATTTTTTACATGCATTTTGGAGGCCCCTAGAAATTACCAAGATGTGCCGCGCTACTAATACTAATCAATAAATAAAACCTATGCTATAAAACAATAAAACAATGCAGATTCAAATGCATAGCATAAAAACGTGACTTGCAAAAAATGTTTTAAATATAGACAATATGAAAGTGCCCGTGCTCCGTGAATCGCACACAGTTCTTAATATTATAAAAATTACCAGTTATGCAAGAAGATGTACACAATTAAAGGGGTTTTAAAGGTTTGTTTTTTATTTTCTAAATAGGTTCCTTTAAGCTAGTGCATTGTTGGTTCACTTACCTTTTCCTTAGATTTACCTTCTAAATGTTTTTTTTTCTTTGTCTGAATTTCTCACTTCCTGTTTCTCCTCACTAAACTTCACACCATCATCCGAGTGGTGTGGAGTCAGCCAGAACAGCTTACTGAACAGCTTACTGAGGAGGAACAGGAAGTGAGAAATTCAGACAAAGAAAACAAAGAAAAAAAATATTTAGAAGGGAAATCTAAGGAAAAGGTAAGTGAACCAACAATGCACTATCTTAAAGGAACCTATTTAGAAAATAAAAAACTAACCTTTACAACCCCTTTAAGTGTCAGAGGGAAGTCCAGAATTTATTTTATTCAGACTCTTGTATCATTAAAAGTGAACGTGTTTGGATTCAGTGTCCTCCTTCATCCTTCACTGGGGCTTGGTACTGTTGAATGTAGCGTGTGCTAGACTGGCAAAATTTTGAGAGATTCCAAGGTCCCATTCACACTTTGTGTTGTGGGAACACGTGTTCCCATCCAAATGTGCATTGCGTGTTTTTCCACGATTTTAGTGTGATTTGGAATCACTAGGTGTGAATGGGGCCTATAGAGTAATTAGTGTGATCACTTCAAGCTGCTGTTGGTGCTTGCCTTTTTTTTTGCAGTCTCTACTCAAGCAGTGTGCCCACCTTCAGCCACCACTTCTGGTAGCGCTGCCTGAGGATTATTCCTTCTACACTGCTTAGAACCCTACTGAAAACATCTACTGCTTTAAGGCCGCTCAACTTTCTTCTACATAAGGTTTTTAGTTCAGTCTGAATTCCCCTTGGGGAGATCCACCCTCAATCTTCCAAATTTTTAAAAATTCACCAGAACAAGAAGCTGGGAAATCTTCAAGCGGGGACACCTCTTTCAGTGATATTATTCGTGACATCTGTGGAAGTGAAGTGGAGGTATGGGGACACAGACAGCAAATAACACCTGATGGGGGTCTCTAAACTTCACCACTCACTCTAGGAAAAAAAGTTTGGTGTCAGACAGACTGTATTAATTGATCCTAGTCTCATTGCCTGGGAATCCAACTGTTACTCTGTTTCAAAAAAAAATAAAAATTTAATAGTACCAGTGTGTGAATATATCACTTTCTGTACAAATGTGTCTATTCTTTGTACAACTGAAAACTAGAATGAGCTATATTTTGAGTTACAGCAGCAGCTGGAAAAAGCTATCTTTGAAACAAAGCAAGTCTTGGGGGGCCATTCAAAAAAGCATTTGCAACACTTTTCTGGCATTAGAAATGTATGCACCTAATTCAAGCCTTGCAACAGTTCTGGTAACTATTCCAACATATGCGACAGATTCAATATACAATAATTTCACAATGTGTCACTATGGCTGCAATAGATTCAAAAACAATTACCTCCAGTTTGCAGATAAGGAAACTGGAAATAATAAAGACCAACTCAGCATGGGCATTTGTTATGCAGAGGCACAACAGAGAAGCTCACAGTGTACATTGAAATCAGTGTAAGTAATTTCAGTACAGGAGAGGAGCCTGTACAACCATGCAAGGCTAAAGGCAAGGCTGGTGTTCAGCTATAAGTTGTTACCCTGAAGGCTAATGAAATTTAATCTTTATGTATTGGCCTTTATTCATTTTGTTCAGTGGAAGGTTTTGTTTCTGTTGCAGGTTTTTTGTTTATGTTTTTTTTAAATGAAAGCCTCTATCCCCATTGCAGACTTCAGATAACTAGGGATGAGCTCAAGGCTATTTTCTCCTATCACCTTCCAGGACGGCACACTTGAGAGATGAGGGCTCCTCCCTACAGGAAACACAATCAATTGACAGCTTGTTATAAGTCCCCACCCATCCCCTTGATCCCCAGTATTGATTGTGTTTCTCCCGAACACAGCGACATGTTTGTTTGTTTTGTTTGAAAACCTATAGACCGGGGAGGGTCTGATGGTACCCCTGTTGAGACAGGTTTTAGGGAGACCGGGGAGGGCTGAACTAACCTGTAGGCTTCGGTCTTTCTCACAGGTCGCCCCAAGTATGGACCAGCGCTCTGGCCGCAGGGAGTGCGCGCCATCGCTGTAGTTCAAAAACGCCGCCATCAAGCCGCTCTCCTTACTTCCGGAATCCCTATACAGGAAGCACTGTTCTCCAAGCCTCGTTCTGAACAGCCGCGTCACAGGAAGTGGGTGGCACAGCTGACACAGTGCAACCCGGAAGTGCTAGACGCCGGGAGACAGCGCGGAGAGCGGCGCAGACACGGTGGAAAGGGTCAGCTTACGGTACCAGCCGCGCTAGCGGTACTCGCAGCCCAGGACCCAGCCAACCTCCTCATGGAACAAGAGGAAGGGAAGGCCACTGCGACTGCAGGCAGATCAAGGTCGGGGACCGGTGAGTACAAGACCCCCTTGGATAGGGAGGAGGAAAAGGAGTGAGAGTTCCTGGCCCTTAAGGATTTGAAAATCCCGGGACCAGCCAGAACAGGAACTGGATTTCACTTCTCGCTTACCCTTTCCCATTCCCAGTAAAAACCTGCAGTCCTAAGGAAAGACAAAGCAATGTTATGTGTATTATATCTCTTGTCTTTCAGAAACCCCCAGCGGAACATAGGAGGCCTCAGTACAACCTCCTGCTGCAACAGGGAATAGTTCCTCTAAAAGATGTGGGAACTGCGGGGAGAAACTCCCTAAGTCCCACTCAAAGGCCCTTTGCTATAAATGTATAAACAATTTAGCAGGGAAGGAGGCTTCTGCAATGATGAAAAAGTTCCTCGCATCTAAGCAGACGGAAATGCAGTTAAAGCTTTCCGTGAAGCCGCTGGACAGTCAGTGTCCCAAGGTCCTGACACAGAGGAGCTTACCCCTAGAGAAGGCACATCTTCCCAAGAAAGCCTCTTTACAGGGGGACACAGTTCCCTCCTCCCACCCTCACAACCACCTCCTCTAGAGCAGGGAGAGGAAGCAGAGGAAGAAAGGAGGGAGATAGAAAGCCTAGCCAGATCTGGTCACAGCTCAGAGTGGGAGTTGGATATAGAATCCTTAAGCCAGTCTCAGGAGGAGATAAGACTAAGGAGACACCTCTTCGCTGTAGAAGATCTGGATGGACTCTTATGCGGCGTACACACGATCGTTTTTCATGCCGTTAAAAATGCAATTTTTTAAAATGGCCATTAAAACCGATCGTGTGTATGCTCCAGAGCATTTTTAACGACGTGAAAAACGGCCATTAAAAATTTCGAACATGCTCTATTTTTTCACGTCGTTTTTCATGTCGTTTTTTTTAACAACGTGAAAAACGATAGTGTGTATGCTTTAACGAGGGGAACAAAAACGCGCATGCTCAGAATCAAGTATGAGACGGGAGCGCTCGTTCTGGTAAAACTAGCGTTCGTAATGGAGATAGCACATTCGTCACGCTGTAACGGACTGAAAAGCACGAGGCTGAAAAGCGCGAATCGCCGCTCAACAAAGTTTACTAACATGAAGGGTGGCGCCATTCGAATGTAACTTCCCCTTTATAGTGCCATCGTACGTGTTGTACGTCACTGTGCTTTGCTTGAACGTTTTTTAAAATGATCGTGTGTACGCAAGACAGGCTTGAGAGGAAACATGAAAAAAAACGATGTGAAAAAAGTCGGCAAAAAAAATGGCATGAAAAACGATCGTGTGTACGCCGCATTACAGGCAATATATGCCACAGAAGAGATTCCAGAAATCCCTAAAGTAACCTCAGCACAGGACAGGGTCTATAGGGGACTAGGAAAATCGGAATCTAGGGTGTTCCCACTCCATCAATCCCTTAAAGACCTAGTCTTACAGGAATGGAAGGAAACTGAAAGAAGGATTGTCAGACAAAAAACTTGGAAAAGGAGATTTCCCTTTAACCAGACTGACGAAGAGACATTTTTTAAGCTCCCAAAGTTGGATGCATCTTTGTCTCAAGTCACTAAGTTGTCTGACCTCTCCTTTGAGGATGCAGGCAGTATTAAAGATCTAATGGACCGCAGAGCAGAATCCCTTCTTAGGAAGGCCTGGGAGGCTAACACATCAGCCATGGGTCCAGCCTTAGCAGCAGCCTGCATAGCCAGGTACACAGATTCCTGGGTGGAGAAGCTTACCAAGCATATATCCCAGGGAAACGAATCAGAGGATGTCATTGATTCCCTGACAGTCAAAGGAAGAGCTGTTGCTTATCTTGCAGATGCTGCTATTGAGTCAGCAAGAGCTTCAGCTAAAACAGCAGCCTTAATCAATTCAGCTAGGAGAGCTGTCTGGATTAAGGCTTGGGAAGGGGATATGACATCTGATGCCGCGTACACACGACCGCTTTTCTCGACGAGAAAAAATGCATTTTTTTTTTCGCAGAGAAAAACGATCGTCTGTGGGCTTTATGTCATTTTTCTCGTTGAGAAAAACGGCATAAAAAACGACGAGAAAAATTAGAACATGTTCTAAATTTTCTCATCGTTTTTTCCAGCATTTTTTTCCGCGGCAGTTTTCCCATAGGGAGACACTGCCGCGGAGCCCACAGACGGTCGTTTTTCTCGTCAAGAGAAAAAATGACGGGAAAAACGACCGTGTGTAGGGAACCAAGCGGTTCCCTCGTTTTTCCTGTCATTATTCACGGCGGTTTTTTAACCGCCGTGAATAATGATCGTGTGTACGCGGCATTAGAGTAAACTATGTGGCCTTCCCTTTCAAGGTTCACTGCTGTTTGGCCAGGGCCTAGACGATTTTCTGTCAAGGTCATCCGAAAAGGGTAAAAAGTTTCCAATAAAACCCAAAAAAGAAAGATTTAAGAGAATTTTTCGAGGCCCCCCGGGGCAACAACAACAACAGCATAGAACCAAAAAGGAACCCAACAAACGGTGGGGTTATGGCAGGGGGAAGCCAAAGAACAATCTTCTGTTTACCTCCCCCAAAGTTGGTGCCAAAGAGTCTAAGTGATGCCAAGATCAGAGTGGGGGGTCGACTGTCCCACTTTGTTCCTCATTGGGAAAAGATTTCGGACAGCATTTACATTAGCAAGATCCTGCGAGAAGGTTATCGGTTGGAATTTCTGGCAAAACCCCCCTCTATGATCACTCTGACACATCCCCCAAGGGATGTCCTAAAAAGATCTTCCCTCCTGGAAGGTATCCAGGAATTAGTAGAACAGCAGGTGGTGGTACCAGTACCAAAAGAACAACAATACCAAGGATTCTATCCCCACGTGTTTGTTGTTCGCAAACCATCAGGGAAGTACCGGCTAATAGTAAACTTAAGAAACCTGAACAGGTATCTAGAATACAAAAAGTTTACTATGGACGGTATCTACTCGGTACGCAAAAACCTCATGAAAGAAGCCTTCATGACGACCCTGGACCTCAAGGATGCCTACCTGCACGTGCAAATTCACGTGGAACATCAGGCATACTTGAGGTTCGCAGTAGTAGTCAATGTAGAGATCTTTCACTGGCAATTCAAAGCCCTCCCATTTGGGCTAACAGCCAGTCCAAGGATTTTCACAAAAATCCTAGCAGAGGTAGTAGCCTTTCTACATCTCCAGGGTATTTCTCTAATTCTTTACCTGGACGATCTACTGATCTCCGGACAAACTGCCCCCCAGGTCAGGTTGGATACCAACAAAGCTATTTCAGTCCTGGAAAACCTGGGTTGGATAATCAATACAGAAAAATCCTCCCTCGAACCAGAACAGGTCAAGACCTTTCTGGGCTACATAGTGGACACCAGGCTGCAAAAGCTCTTCTTACCAGAAGACAAAGTGACAAAAATAACTTCGTCAGTATAGGATCTGATAAAAACCCAGTCACATTCCAGAAGGGAAGTATTAAGAACCTTAGGCCTGATGTCGGCAAGTATACCAGCAAAAGTCTGGGCACAACTCCACTCAAGGACGCTCCATTTCTTCTTCCTGTCCTCATGGGACAAAAGGAAGGAGTCCTTGGATCAGGAGATACTGCTAACCCCTTAGGTCCTGTCCTCCCTAGAGTGGTGGACAATCCCCAAGAACCTGAAAGGAGGCAGACCGTGGGCCCAGTGGAATCCGGTAAAGGTCACCACCGATGCCAGTTCCTAGGGGTGGGGAGCCCACCTGGGAAAAGAAAATGCCCAGGGGCAATGGAACAACTCTGTCATGGAAATCCCCTATTCAGCCGCCGCAGCCCTGCGCGCATGCGCGGTGGAATGGTGCTTCGTGCACGCGCATGCGCGAACGGCGCACGCGCATGCGCAATAGTGCGCGAATGGCACCAATCAGAACTCTGACAGGCCTATTTAAAGAAGCCTAGTGGCGCTGACAGGTTGCTGGTTTGTCGTCAGCTTCCTGTCTTGTACCTGGTTTCCTGTATACACGTCTGAACCTTTGTTGTGACCCGGATCGACCTGACTACGCTGCTTCTCTCCTGGACCTGACCTTTGGCTTGCCTCTTGGACCTCTTCTGCCTGCCCGCTGTGTTTGACCCTCGGCCTGTGACTCGGACTTTCTACCAATCTCCAATCCCTGATCTCCTGCTTGTATTCCAGATTTGCTACTTGCCTCCAGCTCTGATTACCTGCTTCGTATTCCTGGACTGATCACTTGTCTACTGTGTTAGACCCTCGGCCTGCACCCTCAGTACCTGTTTCTACAGCCAGTATCTGGACTCAGTCTACCCGCTTGGCCCCTGTAGTGCCCTGGACTTGTGTCTTTGTTTGGATCTTGTGAGAGCCCTCATCAGCCTGGTGTTAGGCCCTCAGCCTGTTCCTGGTCACCTGATCCTCTACCAAGACTTCCTCACCTGCTGGTAGCCAGTGCCTCTTCGCGCCATCCTCTCCCTGTTCCACCTCCAGGGGACGGAGTGCGCCAAGTCGCAAGGGTGAACCACTCTCTGCATCTCGGCCTCGGTAAGTACACCCGTGACAAACTCACTAAGTCGGATGTCATCCAACTACAGGGAGCTCAAAGCAGTAGGGGAAGCCCTAAAAGCCTTTCAGAATAACATCACGGGCAAGGAGGTTCAAGTAAGCTCTGACAACGCCACGGTGGTAGCCTACCTGAGTCACCAGGAAGGCACCAGGTCCAGACCTCTGTTCGAACTATTCAAAAAGATTCTGGATTGGGCAGAGGGAAATGTTCTCTCCATTTCTGCCATCCACATAAAGGGGATAAGCAATACCGAGGCAGACTTCCTCAGCCGTCAGGCGATAAGGCAAGGGGATTGGGAACTAAATCCCAAGGTATTAAAAAATCTGGTACAGTGCTTTGGAAATCCGGAAACAGACCTGTTTGCCAACCGGCGAAACAGGAAAGTAAAGATATACTTCTCAATTTCCCAAGAGAAGGAATCAGAAGGTCTAGATGCACTGACTCAGACCTGGAATTACAGGCTGGCATACGCCTTCCCGCTCTTGGCCTTGATTTTGCGGGTCCTTCAGAAGCTCAGAAGATCTCCAGGGCAGATCATCCTGATAGCACCCTGGTGGCCAAGGAGAGCTTGGTTTGCAAGCCTGAGATCCATGGCAGTAGTGGAACCATTGAAGCTCCCGTACAGGACAGATCTTCTCAGACAGGGGCCAGTACTACACCTAAGGCCAGAATTTTTCCAGCTGACGGCCTGGTTAGTGAGCGCCAGATCCTGAAACGTAAAGGCTGCTCAGAGAAAGTAATAAATACCCTCCTTCTGAGTAGAAAACTAGTGACTAAAAAGATTTACTCAAAAGTTTGTAAGACTTTCTGCTCCTGGGGTAAAGAAAGACAGATGACCTCCACTTCTGTTCTGGTTATCCTGGAGTTCCTTCCAGACGGAGTAGACAAAGGCCTAACAGTCAGTACCCTTCAGGTTCAAATAGCGGCCCTCTCAGTCTATCTTGAGAAAAGACTGGCAAAAGAGGACCTCATTAAACGTTTTCTGTTAGCAAGGGAAAGAGTTTCCCCGGTCCTTAAAGGTAGTTTCCCACCTTGGGACTTGACTACGATGTTAGAGGCGTTATCTAAGCACCCGTTTGAACCTATAAAAGAGGTTCCCTTTAAGTTTCTAACCTTAAAAATAGCATTTTTGTTAGCAATTACTACAGCCAGGAGGGTAGGGGATTTGCAGGGACTGTCCATGAAGGAACCATTCCTACTGGTACAGCCAGACAGAGTCACTCTCAGAGCAAATCCCTTGTATCTACCAAAAGTGGCATCCTTATTTCATAGGACGCAAGACATAATATTGCCGTCCTTTTGTGATGAACCAAAAAATTAGAAAGAAAAGAAATTTAATTGTCTTGATGTAAAGCCTCGTACACACGACCGAGTTTCTCATCGAAAAACGACAAGAAACTTGCTGGCAGAACTTTCTTGCCGAGTAAATCGGTCGTGTGTACACGGCTATCAGGTTTCTCGTCAAGAAAACCGACAAGAATCTCGACGAGAAAAATAGAGAACCTGCTCTCTATTTTCTCGTCGAGATTCTCGTCAGCATGTTTCTCGACGAGAAAATTGTGTGTGTGTGTACACTTACCTGTCCTCCGGGAAGCCCGCGCATGCTCGAAATGACTTAGACGCATGCGCGGTAGCTTCCTAGGCATAGGTAGGGTGTAGCAAGATGGCGGCGACGGCATAGAATGTGACGAGCGCACGCTCGTCGTAGTCGATTACGTCACCGCGTTCGCTCCATTCAAAGAACCGCGGGTTCTTTGAAAGGAGCGTGTGTACACTCGGCCGGGACAAGTTTCTTGTCCAAGAATCTCGTCAAGAAAAACAACGTGTTTTTTCTTGACGAGATTCTTGGCCGTGTGTACGAGGCTTTAGAAGGTGTCTCCTTACCTATCTAGAGAGAACAAAAAGTTTTAGGAGATCTAATCATCTACTCATTTTGTACACTGGACCCAGGAAGGGACTTCAGGCCTCTAAAGTTTCAGTTTCCAGATGGATCAGAGAAGCTATCTCTAAAGCTTATGAATGTTCTGGGAAGCAAGCACCAGCTAAAGTCAAAGCTCATTCAACCAGATCACTAGCAGCTTCCTGGGCTGAAAAAGCAGGGGCCTCCTGGGAACAAATCTGCAGCGCGGCCACCTGGTCCAGTCAACATACGTTCCTGAAGCACTATCGTGTGGAAGTGTTGTCACAGCAAGACTTGGCATTTGGCCGGAAGGTCCTACAAGCTGTGGTCCCATCCTGAAGGTAGGCCTGTGGTTACTTGATTATCCTCTCAGGTGTGCAGTCCTGGAAGGTAAAAGGAGAAAACCTACGTTAGACTTACCGGTAACGGTATTTCTACGAACCTTCCAGGACGGCAGGCCTACTTCCCGCTCTATGTGGAGGGAAAGATAAGCTAAACGCTAGGTGGTAAGTACCTATATTGAGCTATGTCCCTTGTGAACCAGTTTGGGATTACTTTATGGCATACTGGGGATCAAGGGGAAGGGTGGGGACTTATAACAAGCTGTCAATTGATTGTGTTTGCTGTAGGGAGGAGCACTGATCTCTAAGGTGTGCTGTCCTGGAAGGTTCATAGAAATACCGTTACCGGTAAGTCTAACATAGGTTTTCTTTCTGCAGGTCAGTAGGCATCATTTATCACGTTTGACGTGAATCTGTGTCACAGAATGACACGATTAGGGATGGATATACATTCTTGGACATTTTTTTTTCTTTCAAGGAATTGTGAAAGTATGTGGTTACATTATTTACTGTTTACATTTTTTACATAGTACCCCTTACTCATTCATATGGGAGGGAGGTATCTGGGGAACCGTTATCTTAAAGGGGCTTCCAGATTTCAATAAGCCCCCCTCCCACAGACCCCCACAACCACTGAGCCAGGGTTGTGGGGAAGAGGCCCTTGTCCTAATCAACATGGGGATGAGGTGCTTTGCCAGGTAAGTTTCCTGTGCTAGGTACTCTTTAATGATGAGGGCATGTGACCACCGGGTATACTTTTACTCTTTTTTTTGGTGTGTTGTTCCCCTTGATATTAATACCAGACCCTAAATATAAAGAGAGAGCACTCCTTTGGCATAGCTGTTTAACCTGTACCCACACATATAATTCAGCATGAAATCATGTACATATACCTGATTTCGTGCACTGGGTCTGGGGCGTGCCGCCGGCGCCCCACTCCTGCCGTGAGTGGACACAGCGGGAGCCAATCAGCAGGTCCAGCGGACGCATCGATCATTCTCAGGAGAAGCAGAATGGTGGTCTGCCTATGTAAACAAGACAGACTGCCGTTCTGTGAGAGGGGAAGATAGAGATCTTGTGTCTTCCACTAGTCAAAGCATCCCCCACACAATTAGAAAGCACTCCCTAGGAGCACATTTAAGCCTTTGATTGCACCTGATGTTAACCCCTTCCCTCCCAGTGTCATTAGTACAGTGACAGTGCATTTTCTTAGCACTTATCTCTGTATTAGTGTCACTGGTCCCCAAAAAGTGTCACTTAGGGGGTTTTTACGAAAGGCAAATCTACTTTGCACTACGAGTGCAAACTACAAGTGCAAGAGCACTTTAAATTGCACTGAAAGTGCACAGTGCAGTCGCTGTAAATTTGAGGTGTAGATCTGAAATGAGGGGAAGCTCTGCTGATTTTATCATCCAATCATGTGCAAGCTCAAATGCTGTTTTTTATTTTCCTTGCATGTCTCCCTCGGATCTACAGCGACTGCACTTCCAAGTGCACTTTCAGTGCAATTTCAAGTGCACTTTGCAAAGTGGATTTGCCTTTTGTAAATAACCCCCTAAAGCCCCGTACACACGGTCGGACTTCCATCGGACTTTTCCGTGGTTTTTTGTCCGAACGGAGTTGGTTGGGAACACCCATAGCATACACACGCTCGGACTTTTCTGCAAACTTTCTTAAAACTTCTTACAACATTGCGTGTTTTTTCTGCTCTTTTCTGCTCTTTACTGCCACCCTTTGGTCATCTTCTGCTATTGTTGGTTGATTTTAACATTAGTTGTTTTGTCCGATGGTTTTCTGTACACACGGCCGGACTTTGCTCCATCGGACTTTTGTTGGGCAAAAGTTTGTCCATTTGCAGACCCAACTTTTGTCCGATGAAATCCAAAACCAAACGAAAAAAGTTTGTCCGATGGAGCGTACACACGGTCAGATTGTTGGTCCAACTTGCTCAAAACGAAGTTTGTTGGGCAAAAGTCCGACCGTGTGTACGGGGCTTTAGTGTCAGATTTGTCTGCCGCAATGTTGAAGTCCCGCTAAAAATCACCACCATTACTAGTAAAAAATAAATAAATGAAAATTCTATAAATCTATCCCAGTTTGTAGAAGCTATAACTTTTGCGCAAACCAATCAATATACGCTTATTGGGATTTTTTTTTAACAATAATATGTAGCAGAATACATATTGGCCTAAATTGATGAAGAAATTGGATTTTAAAAAAAGAAAAAATATTGGGTATGTTTTATAGCATAAATTAAAAAATATTGTTTTTTCATTTTTAAATTGTCTGCCGTTTTTTTGTTTCTAGTGCAACAAATTAAAAACACAGAGGTGATCAAATACCATCAAAAGAAAGCTCTACTTGTGGGAAAAAAGGACAAAAATTGTATTTGCAGTGCCATATTGCAAAAAATGTCCTGGTCATGAAGGGGGGTAAACCTTCCGGGCTGAAGTGGTTAATTCTCAGTCCTGCTGAATCTGCAGGAAGATTGTTATTAGTGCAAAATGTGATGCAAATGCAGGGACACATTTCAGTTTTTTCTGGCAAAAGCTCTTTACATCTTGCATAACTAGAAAAATACAACCACTGTGGATAATTTCAAGTTTGCTCCATTATGTGATTTTATTAATGCTGGCTGGAAAATTATTCTTCAAACAAATATGTTATTGGTAATTTATCAATATGACATGAACTTGGATTATAGCAAAATATGTTGCAACATAGTGTTTGTTCCATTTTCTATGGCAGAAAGGAGGAATTGCCTAAGTTACCAGGAATCCTGCTGCAAAACATCCGACTACTTCATTGTCTGATTTATATAGAAAATGATCCTATTATAAAAATGTCATACACAACACATTCATTCTAGAATATTGCTACAAGCTGCCCTTATCAAAGAGGCCCTACCATTTTTCAGGCTGTTTATTACAATACAGCTGTGCATCAATAACAGACAGATGACAAATTATGACAAATTGAAAATATATTTTTATTATTTGTGACAGCAGGAAGGTAAAGTCACCTGGTTGCATCCAGGGGGGTAGATATATTTCGCCCAGATTCAGGCTTTACGCCGACTTATACAACTAGGTGGAGAGTTGTATAAGGCTAGTGGGCTCATGGATGACTCATACCTCTAGGGAGAGTGTGGGGCGTCGTACAGACAGGGAGTTGATGAGGCCAGCTGAAGCTTGTGAGCTCATTTAGGCCTCTATAAAAACTCCCAGCTTCATTAGATGTTAGCTCATGCCTGGAACCAGACCTGTGTGGACTGTCTAGGGAGAGTGAACCCCTGTGCGGTGAGGCAAAGCCTGTGTGGCTATTTGTTTGGACTTTTACTAAACCAGGGACTTAGGGACTAGGACAGCACCAGGCTGATCCCAGTTGTTAGTTTAGGAAACCTGCATGTTTAGTCAGAGGTCAGTTTGACCTCTGACTAAACATGCAGGTTTCCTAAACTAACAACTGGGATCAGCCTGGTGCTGTCCTAGTCCCTAAGTCCCTGGTTTAGTAAAAGTCCAAACAAATAGCCACACAGGCTTTGCCTCACCGCACAGGGGTTCACTCTCCCTAGACAGTCCACACAGGTCTGGTTCCAGGCATGAGCTAACATCTAATGAAGCTGGGAGTTTTTATAGAGGCCTAAATGAGCTCACAAGCTTCAGCTGGCCTCATCAACTCCCTGTCTGTACGACGCCCCACACTCTCCCTAGAGGTATGAGTCATCCATGAGCCCACTAGCCTTATACAACTCTCCACCTAGTTGTATAAGTCGGCGTAAAGCCTGAATCTGGGCGAAATATATCTACCCCCCTGGATGCAACCAGGTGACTTTACCTTCCTGCTGTCACATATTATACAGAATTTATACAGTGACAATAGATTTCTCTGTGTTTTTCAAAATCAAGGGCGATAGTACAGTTAATCTGGACATACACCTATAGATATCTTTCAATCAGCCTGTGTGGTGGAGGGGGTGATGGTTATTAGTCTAGTCGTAGGGTGGTCATCGCGTCCTCCAGGTTTCCCTACTCTTTGGGCACCAAGCAAGGGTCACAGTAGAGGCCTGACCCAGGGTGGGTTCTTCTGGGCTATGCTAGGCACATTTGCTTCCACTGCTGTCAATCACAGCCTGTGTGCCAATCAGGAGACAGAGGGGGCGGGGCCAAGTCACGGCTTCATGTGTGTGAATGGACACACAGAGCCGCAGGTCAGGCGTGCGCCTGCTTGGGTGCCCCCCAGAGCAAGCTGCTTGCTGTGGGGACACCCGGCAAGAGGGAGGGGCCAAGAGTGTCGAGGTGGGACCCTAAAAGAGGAGGATCTGGGCTGCTCTGTCAAAAATCATTGCACAGAGCAGGAAAGTATAACATGTTTGTTATTTTAAAGAGAAAAAAAACAACTATTCTTCAGTTAACTCCCTGGTCTCCATGTCAATGCACGCAGTCATTGTAATTTGCATTTAGGGAGGACACGCTGAGCCTTCCACACATCCACCAGTCCAGCTCATCTTATCTACCTCAATCCCAGTAACGGTATGGGGTACCGCTGTGCACATAGCGTAGACTCCATGCGCACACTTAACTTCCCTTAACTCTTCCGTACCTAGGTACAGGTTGGGGACCTCTGCGACGTGAGTATACTCCCAATGCTATGGGAGACAGACTGCTCACTGAGAGAGTGCCAACAACAGCTCTCTCCTGTAAGAGGCTATCCCACCTATCTCAGACACAAGATTAACAACAGGCTGCTAGTAGCTTTGATTATCCTAGGTTTCTTCACACTGTAGTACTCTTGTACTGATGTCTTCATACCCCAATGTACTTTAGTGACCTAAACTGTGGAATGGTGCCGGTTACTTGCATTAAGCCCCTTTTAGTAACTTCAGACCAGGCGGGAACAAGGTTTCAAACTTTACTTGAAAACGCGGGAAAGACATTACAAAGCCAAACATGCAGAAACAAAATTCCTTCCTGTGTCCCTAACCCTAACTCAGGCTATGTGCTTCCCTCGACATCCCTGCAAGCGTAGGGTTCATGTACTGTATAATAGAGTCCATGTGGCATACTCCAGCAGCTGGTGTCTTAGGGTTGAACCCCGAGTTCTGATGACATCTATATCTTGGCAGTAGTAAGCAACATTCTTTTGCTTCTCCCAGGTGGTGTTCTCTGATTCTTTCCCTTACTGGCTCTGGGCTTCTGGGGAAACTCTCTGCTCTACCCACATGGGCCCCCTTCTTTTCTCTCTCACTCCAGACCACTGTCCCCCCTTTTAAAACAAAGGAAGGATTAGTGGGTTTGACCCAGAGAAAAACCCATCAAAACCAAAGAACTGGGAACGTATTAACTCTTAAGCCTCGTACACACGACCAAGTAAACCGTGCGTGTGTACGAGGCTTTCAGGTTTCTCGTCAAGAAAACTGTCCAGAATCTCGACGAGAAAAATAGAAAACCTGCTCTCTATTTTCTCGTCTGGATTCTCGATGGCCTGTTTCCCGACGAGAAACCCTGAGAGTGTGTACGCTTACCGGTCGCCGTGGATTGCTCTAAATGACTTTGACGCATGCGCGGTAGCTTCCTAGGCATAGGTAGGGTGTAGCAAGATGGCCGCGACGGCATCGAATGTGACGAGCGCACGCTCGTCATAGTCGATGATGTCACAGCGGTTCTTTTGAATCGAGCATGTGTACACTCGGCCGGGACAAGATTCTTGTCAAGAATCTCGTCAGGGAAAAATGACTGTTTTTTTCCTGTCGAGATTCTCGGTCGTGTGTACTAGGCTTTACCCTCCCATCTGGGACAGCACCTAACTGGCATAACTTTCTATCCGCTTACATGTGAGCTGAACAAATGAAGTCAAACCGATTCCTCCATTCATGCTAAAAAGCATGAATGGAGGAATCTCCTGCTGCGACTATTGTATTCCGACAGCCAGCACCACCAGCTGTCAGGACCATACCTGGATCTGATTGGATGCAGGAGTTATATGGTTGACAGGGCCACCCACTCATTGAATTGGAAATTTGATTTGAAATTTAATCAGTGAGTGGCCAGCTTTACAATGCAACTCAAGACAAGAGGGTTAGAGAGGCCTTGTTGGTGAGAGATTAAAATCCAATAGCGAAGGGCAAGCGATACAAGAGTTATAAACTGATTGAGGGTGAGTTGATAGAGAAAGTACATTTTTTAGGTGGCAGGATAGGTCTAGAATAGATGAGTTTTCAGGGAAAGAGAGTAAGGAATAGCAGCACATATTGGGGTAGGGAGTTCCATAAGATGGGGGAGGCTGTAGAGAGTTCCTGGAGATAAGGATAGGAGAAGGTCATGAGAGAGCTAGAGGGCAGGTGGTCCTGTAAGGAGCGAAGAGGATGATTTAGGTGATATTTAAAGACTAGGTTGACAATATGGCTTGGCGCAGACTTGTGCATGGCTTCAAGCTCTCAAAGCAGAACTAAAGAGAAAACCTTTTTTCATTTTAAATACAGGGAGGGTTATAAACCCTGCCTGTGTCACATTGGGGAGATTTCCCTTCACTCCCTGTCCCACAGCCAAACAGGAAGTGAGAGTAAATCTCACCAGAACCAGTGTCCCCATTGGAAGATTTCCCCTCCATTCTTGTTCTGGTGACAACCCAAAAATGTGGGATTTTCTTTCACTTTCACTCTCAATGATAACAATAAACAGAACAAAAAAGAGGGTGAATCTCCCTAACGAGACGCAGACACAGTAATTAAAAACTAGACAGGTGTTCTAATATTGCTCCACTCTATCCTAAACAAAAAAAAATAATAAAAGTTTTGCCTTTAGCTATACTTTTACTAAAGATTTTATGAGATTGTATAGTTCAGTCTCAGCATAGCTAATAAACACTCTGGCATTTAAAGAAGCGTCACAGCCATTCACAAGTTCTCTGTAATCAACTGAATGGGGGGAAATGGGCAATTAAATAAAGTAAACACATTTCTAACCAAAGAAGACTTGAACTTATTTGTAAAATTAGAATATTATTATTTATTTGCTAGCTGTGTACATAGAGAATTTCTCACTATTAAAATGTGATCGGAGACAGGTTTAGAGACGTCTGTTATTCTGTTATTTGTTTAAACATTTTGCCATTAAGTTACTCTGATCGGCAGTTTTAGTTGGCACTGTAAGAGCCCATTCACACAGGGGCAACAAGACTTCCAGCCCGATTTTATGAGGCAACTCAGACACGACCTGAGTATGAATCACAGAGCGACCTGGAGCTATTTACAAGGCAACTCCAAGTTGCCTGCAGGACAGGAGACATTCCAGTGGCCAATCAAACAAGAATCAGCTCTGTGGGAGGGAGGGGGAGGGAGAGTTTTGCCTGATAAATGTATGTTTTCTTCCTGGAGAGTTGCTCCTATTAAGACAGTGAGAGGCGACTCCCATTGAAATGAATGGTTACAGGTCGCCTAGGAGTCGGATTGAAGTAGTACAGGGACCTTTTTTGAAGTCGGAGCGACTGCAGTAGTGTGCATAAGGACGGCTCCATTAACTTACATTGATTTCTTCAGCCAGTGCGACCTGAGGCGACTAGGGGCGACCTGGGGCGATTTGGAGTCGGATCCAAAGACGCCCCTGTGTGAATGGGCTCTAAAGCCCCATACACACGGTCGGACTTTTGGCCAACAAACTTCATTTTGAGCAAGTTGGACCAACAATCCGACCGTGTGTACGCTCCATCGGACAAACTTTTTTTTTTGTTTTTTTGTTGTCATCGGACAAAAGTTTGGTCTGCAAACGGACAAACTTTTGGCCAACAAAAGTCCGATGGAGCAAAGTCCGACCGTGTGTACAGAAAACCATAGGACTTTTGTCCGATGGACAAAACAACTAATGTTAAAATCAACCAACAATAGCAGAAGTTGACCAAAGGGTGGCGGTAAAGAGCAGAAAAGAGCAGAAAAACCACATGATGTTGCAAAAAGTTTTGGGAAAGTTTTCAGAAAAGTCCTGTGGTGTGTATGCTATGGGTGTTCCCGGCCAACTGCGTTCAGACAAAAATCCAGGGAAAAGTCAGATGGAAGTCTGACCGTGTGTATGGGGCTTTAGAAGTGTCAGATGGATATCTTTTACCTTCAAAAGAATAGGACATCACACCTTTTTCTTTCGTGAGAAATTAGGCTCTTTGGAGCAATGGCAACAAAACAAAGCATCTCAGCCAGTGTCTTGCCATTTGTCCAGGGAATAGTTGTGAATTAGTGTCATTTTTATTCTGGCTGTTGATTACAAAGTTATATGAATCTATATATCCCTCTAGGAATACATAGTTGGCAACAGTCCCGGATTTCCCGGGAGATTCACGGATTTAGGACCCTTGTCCCGGATTGTTCTTGTCCTGTTTTTTTTCCGGGAACTTTTTGAATGTCCCGGGAAATTCGGGAGTGTTAGTAAAAAAAAAACGGCAGCAAAATGGCCTCCGCAGCCGTCACTGTGTTGTCCTCTTGTGTTCAGTGCAGAGGAGAGGGGCAGCTAATCGGCTTCTCTCTTTTGGCGGCCCCTCCCCCCTATACTGAACATGTGGATCTGGGATGCGGCGGCGGGGGGGCTCTGATGGAGGACAAAGTGTGGAAGGGCTCCGATGGAGGACACAGCCGCTGGGGACACTGATGTAAGGACCGGGCTCTGATGGGGACACTGATGTAAGGACCGGGCTCTGATGGGGACACTGATGTAAGGACCAGGCTCTGCTGGGGGCACTGATGTAAGGACCAGGCTCTGATGGGGACACTAATGTAAGGACCAGGCTCTGCTGGGGGCACTGATGTAAGGGCCGGGCTCTGATGGGGGCACTAAAGTAAGGACCAGGCTCTGCTGGGGGCACTGATGTAAGGACCAGGCTCTGATGGGGACACTAATGTAAGGACCAGGCTCTGCTGGGGGCACTGATGTAAGGACCGGGCTCTGATGGGGACACTGATGTAAGGACCAGGCTCTGCTGGGGGCACTGATGTAAGGACCGGGCTCTGATGGGGACACTGATGTAAGGACCAGGCTCTGATGGGGGCACTAATGTAAGGGCCGGGCTCTGCTGGGGGCTCTAATGTAAGAACCGGTCTCTGCTGGGGGCACCTATTGTAAGGACCGGGCTCTACTGGGGGCACTGATGTAAGGACGGGGCTCTGATGGGGCCACTAATGTAAGGACCGGGCTCTGCTGGGGGCACTAATGTAAGGACCGGGCTCTGCTGGGGGCACCTATTGTAAGGAGGGGCTCTGCTGGGGGCACTAATGTAAGGACCAGGCTCTGCTGGGGGCACTGATGTAAGGACCGGGCTCTGCTGGGGGCACTGATGTAAGGACCGGGCTCTGCTGGGGGCACTGATGAAGGGACCGGGCTCTGCTGGGGGCACTGATGAAGGGACCGGGCTCTGCTGGGGGCACTAATCTAATGACCGGGCTCTGCTGGGGCACTAATGTAAGGAGCGGGCTCTGCTGGGGGCACCTATTGTAAGGAGGTACTCTGCTGGGGGCACCTATTGTAAGGACGGACTCCACTGGGGGCACCTATTGTAAGGACGGACTCCGCTGGGGGCACCTATTGTAAGGAGGGACTCCGCTGGGGGCACCTATTGTAAGGACGGACTCCGCTGGGGGCACCTATTGTAAGGACGGACTCCGCTGGGGGCACTAATGTAAGGACCGGGCTCTGCTGGGGGCACCTATTGTAAGGAGGGGCTCTGCTGGGGGCACTGATGTAAGGACCGGGCTCTGCTGGGGGCACTGATGTAAGGACCGGGCTCTGCTGGGGGCACTAATCTAATGACTGGGCTCTGCTGGGGCACTTATGTAAGGAGCGGGCTCTACTGGGGGCACCTATTGTAAGGAGGTAGTCTGCTGGGGGCACCTATTGTAAGGACGGACTCCACTGGGGGCACCTATTGTAAGGAGGGACTCCGCTGGGGGCACCTATTGTAAGGACGGACTCCGCTGGGGGCACCTATTGTAAGGACGGACTCCGCTGGGGGCACCTATTGTAAGGACGGACTCCGCTGGGGGCACCTATTGTAAGGACGGACTCCGCTGGGGGCACCTATTGTAAGGACGGACTCCGCTGGGGGCACCTATTGTAAGGACAGACTCCGCTGGGAGCGCCTGATGGCATCTGGTGGCAGGCGACGTGGTAGGTGACACGCTCAGGGGTCCCACTGATTCTGCATTATGGTGAGTTAAATGATTTCATTTTATATTACAATGTAATAATATAAATAATGCGCCTCATTAATCCTGACACCATAACAACCATGGTGCCAGGATGATTGAAGCGCCAACAACAGGTGTTTTGGAGTATCTTTATCTGCCGATTTTGTTAAACTTTCTGGAATACACATATTTCTATTGTGGTGTAGGATCTTCCTTCCTTCCTTCCTCTCGGACTCTAACCACACCCCTTCTAAACCACGCCCATTTAATCCACGCCCACTACCGAGCGTAAACCATGCCCACGTTTCGCGCGTCGCATTTTCATATTAGTGTGTGACACGCCTACAAAAGAATGCCCCGCCCCTAATTATAGCAAGGCCCCCGCCTACATGCAAAAAAAGTGTCCCAGATTTTTTTTTTGCAATGTTGGCCACTGTTGCGGAACTTCAACGTCTGCTGGGAAATCCTTGAAGCTGAGGAAGTACTGACTTATCCAAGGCAACCTGTTAACCCCCAGTAACTGGACGACACACAGTTCTGGGAGTAAATCAACACTTTATTTTGCCACAGCTGGCTTTTTATCATTCCCCATGCAAGGGGTTTCTTAACTCATTTTCCAGGGGCATTCCCTTCAACAACTAACAGTTTCAGTATTTTGCTACAGCCACTATGGGAATACCTGGCCTTAATTTATCCATTGCTATATATGGTCCAACATGGAGACTCTCACTGCACTATACAGAGGAGTCTTGTACATACATTTGCAAATATTGTGCTACGAAAGCCTCGGACTTTAACGCAAATTGGTATAGAATGTAATTTAGTCCTTCCATGTGTACCTTTAGTTTAAAGGCTAGTTATACATTGGGGTGGTCCCCATTTATGCTCACATGAATGTATGTCTGGTTGCTGACTACTACTGACCTAGATGATTGGCTACAATGTCAGCAAGTGATATATCCTGTCATATAATCCTATTATAGCATGTCATATGTCACATGTCTAATATGACCGACTCCATAAAGCACAAAATACATTGCTCTCTATCTTGTTCAAGGCAGGAATTGCGAAATTGGGATCAGGTACATGTCAGAAAATGGTCCCCCCTCCAGAAAAAAGCTTTCAAATATGTTAGAGGAGGTACTTTTACTTTTAATTGAAGATTCACTTTAAGGAAGCACTAGAGCTAGAAGTTCTTAAGCTGATGTAACACACTATACTACCAAAAGTATTGGGACACCTGCCTTTACACGCACATGAACTTTAATGGCATCCCAGTCTTCGTCCGTAGGGTTCAATATTGGTTTGGTCCACCCTTTGCTGCTATAACAGCTTCAACACTTCTGGGAAGGCTGTCCACAAGGTTTAGGAGTGTGTCTATGGGAATCTTTGACCATTCTTCCAGAATCGCATTTGTGAGGTCAGGCACTGATGTGGACGAGAAGGCCTGGCTCGCAGTCTCTGCTCTAATTCATCCCAAAGGTGTTCTATCGTGTTGAGGTCAGGACTCTGTGCAGGCCAGTCAAGTTCCTCCACCCCAAACTCGCTCATCCATGTCTTTATGGACCTTGCTTTGCATATACAGTGGAACCTCGGATTGCGAGTAACGCGGTTAACGAGCGTTTCGCAATACGAGCACTGTATTTTTTAAAATCAGAACTCGGTTTGCGAGTGTTTTCTCACAAAACGAGCACGATTCAGGTGGGGGGGGGGGGGGCGCCGGAGCCAAGCCGAATATCGCCAATCGGCGCCGTTCGGAAATGCTCGAGGACAGCTCTGCTGACCTCTGCAAATCTCAGGAACTAAGTCTTTCCGAGGGTTTGCCGAGGTCAGCCGAGGTGTCCTCGGGCCTTTTCGGCCGTTTCCGAGGCTCTCCGGCGCCCCCGCCTCTGGCCGCATGCGGTATTGCATGCCATTAAAGTCAATGCGGAACAAATTATTTTCGTTTCCATTGACTTCAATGGGGAAACACGCTTTGATATATATTGGAATTCAGTAATTCACAGAGTCCAGGGGTCAGGATTAAGTAATGCATTGAGTTCAGGAGTCAGGATTAACTAACACACAGGGTCCAGTGGTTAGGATTAAGTAACATTCAGGTGTAAGGTCAGGGGCAAGTAACTCACAGATTGAGAAAGATTGGTGTCCCCCACTTTCAGCATCTGACTTTTTCTCTCTCCTGTCCCGGTCATCCCAGCATCATCCCACCCAGGGAGCCAGGAACTGTATACTAACCAGACTCAAGTCACACTGCACAAGGGTCAATCCTAAATAGCAAAGCCAGAGTGCCCTGCTCATGCGCAAAAACATAGATTGCTACTCATGCGTATTTCTTTTTCGATTATGTTTCTCACACAATTCTCCCATCATTGATTATAAAATTGTTTGTTTTTCAAAAAATTTCCAACATGCCTGATCACTCAAATTTGATGGCCGCATGAAAATCGACCATTGCTGCAGCCCACTAATGGTGCAAAATTTGAACGAAAATACTTAGCTATGATTTTTGAATGCAAATTCTTTTGGAATTCGACCCATGTATGGCCTGCATTAGGTCGGCCATACATTGGCCGAATTTCAAAAGAATTTCTTTCGAAAATCCTTTCTAATGCCCTGTACACACGATCAGAGTATCCGATGGTCTAAAATCCGATGGAATTTTTCATTGGAATTCCGTTCAAGCTGTCTTGCATACACACTGTCAGACTAAATTCCGACCATCCAAAACGCGGTGACGTAAAACACTCAGACGAGCCGAGAAAAATTAAGTTCAATGCTTCCGAGCATGCGTCGACTTGATTCTGAGCCTGCGTGGTTTTTTTCTCCGTCGGAGTTCCACACAGACGATAGGAATTTCCCTTCCCCAGATCTGTGCCTCGATACAATCCTGTCTCAGAGGTCTACAGACAATTCCTTGGACTTCCTGGCTTGGTTTGTGCTCTGACCAGCACTGTTAACTGTGGGACCCTATATAGAAAGGTGTACACCTTTCCAAATCATGTCCAATCAACTGAATTTACCACAGGTGGACTCCAATCAAGTTGTAGAAACATCTCAAGGATGATCTGTGGAAACAGGATGCACCTGAGCTCAATTTTGAGTGTCATGGCAAAGGCTGTGAATACCAATGTACATGTGATATTTTCGTTTTTTATTTTTAATTTGCAAAGATTTCAAACAAACTTCTTCCATATTGTCATTATGGGATATTGTTTGTAACATTTTGAGGAAAATAATGAATTTAATAAATTTTGGAATAAGACTGTAACATAACAAAGTGTGAAAAAAGTAAATCTCTGTGAATATTTTCTGGATGCACTGTATTTTTAGTGCAGATATTCAGGAAAATCAATGAGCTAATCTCAAGCCTCGTACACACGACCGAGTTTCTCGTCGTAAAAAACCCGTTGATTTTCTCGACGAGATTCTTGTCAAGCTTTCCTTGCATACACACTGTCAATTCCAAATCTCGTCGTTGTTCTGCGCGGTTACGTCCAGCACGTACGACGGCAGTATAAAGGGCGCCACCCCTTGGGCTGCTTTTGCTGATCTCGTGTTACCGCGTGTGAAGTAAAAGTTTGGGAAGAGACGATTCGCGCTTTTCAGTCTTCGTGCTTTCAGTTCGTTACAGCGTGACGAATGTGCTATCCCATTTACGAAAGCTTGTTTTACCAGAAGAAGCGCTCCCGTCTCATACTTGATTCTGAGCATGCGCGATTTTTTAAGACTCGGAAAAGCATACACACGAACGGTTTTCTCGTCCCAAAACAGGCCGACGAGAAACCCGACGAGAAAATCGAGAATCCTGATGAGAAAATAGAGAGCAGGTTCTCTATTTTCTCGTCGAGATTCCCGGCAGTTTTCTCGACGAGAAACCATACACACGAACGGTTTTCTCGGCAAGAAAGCTCTCCCAACAGTTTTCTTGTCGTTTTTTGACGAAAAACTCAGTCGTGTGTGCGAGGCTTCACAAGCTGGAAATTACATTTCTGGTGAAGTTCTATATACCAACTGTGTACAGAAGACCTCCGGGTTGCCATATTGTAATTCATTTCACAGAAAAATACAGTGGCTGCAGATTGAAAAGGAAAGGTAATGTTTAATAATATTTGTAGCAAAATGCTGAAACTGAGAATATGGTTTGGATCACTTCAGAGGTGACAGCAAAGATTCATTCCAGGAAATGTAGAGACAGAATGTCTACTGATGTCTGAATAAGTAAATTGGGTTAATTGGGGGTCTGAGGTAGCGTTCCATTCATCTATTGTCAGTATGTTAATGACCATCTACTATCTGCTACGGGATGTAATTACACTCCTAGTAATGTGTCTGGCACGGTTTCATTGTTATGGGTAAATATGCAGAGACCAACGTCTCACACATCCCAGGTAATTAAATCGCTGTCATCTGTTAATTGTTGAAGGGAATGCCCCTGTAAAATGAGTTAAGAAAACCCTTGCATGGGAAATGATATAAAAAGCGAGCCTGGGCAAAATAAAGGGTTGATTTACTCCCAGAACTGTGTGTCGTCCAGTTACTGGGGGGGTAACAGGTTGCCTTGGATAAGTCAGTACTTCCTCAGCTTCAAGGATTTCCCAGCGGACTTTGGAGCTCCGCAACACTGGTTGGCAGCAGTGGGATTAAAGCCTTGCAGCAAGAGGAAGCAGCGTTCATGCAAATTCGGCTACACGAATGGAAGTGTGAATGGAGACAAACTATGCTGGATTAAAACGAGCGACGTTAAAGGATTTGCTGGAAGCAAGAGGGAAGAGCGCCAGCACTAAAACCAAAGCAGAGCTGATTGCAGAACTGACCGAGGGAGATCGGGCACACAGTATGGCTACAGAAGCCATGGAGACCGAGTTTAACCAAGAAGTGAAACGCAGGCTAGCGTTTTATGGAGAAAACCCCTCCACCGAGCTGGTACAGGCAACGTTAGCCCAAGTGGATGCCTTTATCACGGCGAGAGAAGAAAGGGAGACCCAACTCCGGCTGGCGGAACAGCATGCCTCTGAGAGACTGCTAACGACTACACCGGCACCAGAGACAAAACTAAAAGTACCCCATGATGCCTTTAAAAAGTTTATGGAAGCAGAGGAAGAGATCGATAGCTTCCTGCAAGATTTTGAACGGCAATGCAAGCTGTACCAGGTACCCCAGACAGACTGGGTACGGATCTTAGCTGGTAAGCTGTCAGGCCGTGCAGCAGAAGCCTACAGAGCCGTGCCAGAGGAGGAAATCGCAAGCTATAGCCGGGTAAAGGAAGTTATTTTGGCAAGGTATGCCATCACCCCAGAAGCATACAGGAGACGCTTCCGGGACACAAAGAAACAGGAGAAGGACTCCCACACCGAATGGGCTTGCCGAATGCAGAGGGCAGCCCTAGCTTGGCTGCAAGCCAGTCAGGCAACCACAGCAGACGCGATCACCCAGCTGATTTTACTGGAGCAATTCTTTAATGGACTAAACCCAGAGGTACAGAAGTGGGTAAGGGATCGCAAACCTACCACTTTCTCGGAAGCGGCCAGGCAAGCTGATGAATATCAAGATGCCCGCCGGCCATCACAGACTAGCTTCCGACCAAGCACCAGACCACTGAACCATAACCCAGGGCCCCCAGCTACACAACGACCCGGGCTAATCCCTAACTCCCCTGCAAATCGATACCTCGGGCGCAAGGGAGTGCAGTGCTATTCATGCAAGCAATTTGGGCACTATCAGAGAGACTGCACTCAGAACCAGGACCAAGCTGCATGGATTCGACCAGGGCCACCCCCTCCAGCACAGGCTGCCGCTCATTGCTATCACACGGAAGCGGCCCCGGTCAACCGAGGAGCAGGAGAATTGGAGGAACACTGGAGTATCCTACACGAGGCTGACCCAGTACAGGCGGCTACCGACAACAGGCAACACCATAGCCAGTCAGTACAGCTGAACGGGAAGACTGCTCAAGGTCTACGAGATTCCGGCGCCACCCTCACACTGGTCAAACGTCACCTGGTTCCAGAGGCCGACCACACCGGGAGTTCCATAGTTGTGCGGGTTGCAGGGGGAGCAGTACACAGGCTACCCACGGCAAGAGTACACCTGAACTGGGGTGCCGGCTCCGGATTAATTAAGGTGGGGTTGATCCAGGAACTTCCCGCTGATGTCCTGCTGGGGAACGATCTTGGCCAGTTGACTTCTGCTTTTGCATCAGTCCCGGTTACCAACGAGATCTACCCCGTTACCACCCGGTCCCAGGCCCCCACCACGGAAAACAGCGCATCCTCTGAGGCTCGGATGCTTCAATGTTTGGATTGGGCGCGGTATTGAGCCAGGTTGGAGCAGATGGCGGAGAACACCCCGTAGTTTACTTGAGCAGGAAGCTTCTCCCCAGGGAAGTGAGCTACGTCGCCATAGAAAAAGAATGCCTGGCTGTGGTGTGGGCCCTAAAGAAGCTTCAGCCCTACTTGTACGGACAACAGTTCACCCTACTCACAGACCACAACCCATTGGTATGGCTAAATCGAGTGGCAGGGGACAATGCCCGGTTGTTGCGCTGGAGTCTGGCGTTACAACCGTATGACTTTACTATCCACTACCGCCCCGGGAAACAGAACGGCAATGCTGACTGATTATCGCGGCAAACTGAACTGGAAAAGTGATCCGTGAGTACTCCCCGGACATCCCCAAGCCGATCCGTTAAGGATCAGACTGTGTATGCCGGCTTGTGGGTAAGGGGGAGCAGTGTAGCAAAATGCTGAAACTGAGAATATGGTTTGGATCACTTCAGAGGTGACAGCAAAGATTCATTCCAGGAAATGTAGAGACAGAATGTCTACTGATGTCTGAATAAGTAAATTGGGTTAATTGGGGGTCTGAGGTAGCGTTCCATTCATCTATTGTCAGTATGTTAATGACCATCTACTATCTGCTACGGGATGTAATTACACTCCTAGTAATGTGTCTGGCACGGTTTCATTGTTATGGGTAAATATGCAGAGACCAACGTCTCACACATCCCAGGTAATTAAATCGCTGTCATCTGTTAATTGTTGAAGGGAATGCCCCTGTAAAATGAGTTAAGAAAACCCTTGCATGGGAAATGATATAAAAAGCGAGCCTGGGCAAAATAAAGGGTTGATTTACTCCCAGAACTGTGTGTCGTCCAGTTACTGGGGGGGTAACAGGTTGCCTTGGATAAGTCAGTACTTCCTCAGCTTCAAGGATTTCCCAGCGGACTTTGGAGCTCCGCAACAATATTAAATTACAATATGGCTCGTGTGGCAATTGTATATGTTCATTTGTTTTTTTTTGTTTTTTTTGCTATCATTTTCACAAAAGTGGAGTTACCCTTTAATAACCAAAATTTATTTTATTTAACATACAGCACCATCTACAGCTAAATCTTGTATCTTGATGCAGTCATCTATGAAGGGGGACTTCAAATGTCAAAATTGGAGCATCTTACAGTAGATTACAATGGGGCTGGGAGGTGGTGAATCCCTCAGGCCCCTTTCACACTGGGCGTTTTTCATGCGGTTTAGCGCTAATAATAGCGCTATTATACCGCATGAAAAATTCCTGCCCTGTAGCCTTGAATGTGAAAGCCCGAAGGCTTTCACACTGAAGCGGTGCGCTAGCAGGACCGCTCCAAAAGTCCTGCTAGCCGCTTCTTTACAGCGGTAAAGGAGCGGTGTGTTCACCGCTCCTTTACTGCGGGTGCCCATTGAAATCAATGGGACACCGCGGTATTAACCCTTTTTCGGCCGCTAGCGGGGGTTAAATTCACCCCCCTAGCGACCGCATACCGCGGTAAGAACGACGGTATAGCAGCGCTGCAAATCGCGCTGCTATACCGCCACCGCTCCTGCCCGCCCCAGTGTGAAAGGGGCCTAAGGCCCCTTTCACACTGAGGCGTTTTAACCGCATTTTCGCGGTAAAAACAGCGCTGTAAAAATGCCTGAAATAATCCTGCCCCATCATTCTCAATGTGAAAGCCCTGAGGGCTTTCACACTGAGGCGTTTTGCTGGCTGTGCGTTGGAAAAAATCCTGCAAACAGCTTTTTTGGAGCATCTTTGGGGCGCATAAAATAGCGCTGTAAAAACGCTTATCCCCATTGAAATGAATGAGTACCGCTGTAAAAACGCAGTAAAAATGCGGTAAAAAACACCCAGAAGCTGTGGGAAGGTCACATGACCACAGTAGAGTGGAGGATTGTGGGATACCAAATAATCCTTTTTACTGCAAAAATGCGGTAAAAACGCATATGCGTTAGCGCTATTTTTACCGCAAACGCGGTAAAATCGCGGTAAAAAACTCATAATTTTTTAGCGGTTTTTCAACGCCTCAGTGTGAAAGGGGCCTTAGGTTCTCATATAGTTGTGTTGCAGAAAAAGCAATGAAATTGTATTTTGGCTGGAATCCGGCGATCTTTCTCTACGATGATTAGACTTTTACTGTAATTATTTGCACTGCATGTAAAATAAGGAAGTCATTGTGTTACCTCCACACTGCACATACTGTTCAATATTACATTCCAAGTGTACAATGAAATCTCTGTTTTCAAGGCTACAGTAAACAAGTTATTACTTGAGATAAAACAGGGATTAAAATGGGAAACTGAATTAAAATAATTTAATTTATGAAAAAAGTGGCGGCCTAACGCCAGCAGACACCTACCTCAATCTGAAACAAAGAAGGTGCAATACATTAATAGTAAAACAAAAACAATGATGAGTAAACAATAAACCTTGGAATGGAAACAAAAGCAGGTAACATTCAGCATGCAACAATGATAGGTATACTTTGGATGTAAGGACGTTTGTTGTTTGTGCTAGCAGGGACCTGTTCATCTACTGATTTTCATTACCAATTAGGTCACACTTTGGAATGTCAAAGCATACTCTGCTTATTGCTCATTTAATTTACTTCTGGCGAAAAGGTACTTATATATCTAATAAAAATTCTTACAATTTGTCATAAGTTTGCTTTGTGTGTTATATATTTGCAGACTGAAAAAAATATATAACTTTTAAATATTAGCCATTATGTACTCAACCTGTTCAAATGAAGAAAAATGAACCTACATCCAAAACCTTTTTAGGTTTCAAGTGCAGAACGGTTAGGACACATCATAGTTTTTCCTGCCATTTGGGTCCACATTGGGGGAGGTCACATACACAGCACTACATACTGCCTATGATCAAACCCTTTGATAGGTGCTAGCAATAACACAGACAGTACCACTAAACTTTTCAAGGTCCCCTTGTGAAAGAAAGGTTTTCCCTCATCTCCTTTTTTCTTACTGTATCAAGACAGTTTGTGGGGGATGTTGCTCCAATGATCAACAACAACAATTCTTTAGTAAAGTACGGAAGTGATACAATGTGATTTTTGCTGACGGTATTTCTTGTGAATCTTTCCAATAAAGGAAAAATAAAAGCACATTTTTAAAAGCATGAGCGTTAGTAGGTTAGATCCTCTAACTGAGACTGGTGACATTATCTCCTTTCTTAACATTCTATAAAATGAAGAATGCAGAACAAAAAGGACAATAAAAAAGTTAAAATCCATCCCCAGGGATAAGAACAATCCTTGTTTATATCTATAGCTATGATGTTCTCCTCTACTTCCCTACACATCAGGAATGGACTATTTCAATGTAGTCATTTAGAATAGCTGGTTAGATTTGGTACATGCAAGCCTCCATACTTTCAATCCCATCAGGCCTTGCGTCAGCTTCTTCAGCCTTTTTTCCTTTCACCCTGGAAGCAAGCACATCGGCTGCTAAGTTCTACGCTAGCCATCTGGATCCATCTTCGGTATGTTTACTATTTGTGTCTTCAGCTAGATAGATAGGGAGGCACTAATTGTATGATCTTTTATTAATTGCATTTTGTTTGTATCTGTTACAGTTTTACTCTATCTTGTATCAATAAAAGTTCAAAAGGATTCTGCGCCTACCGGAATGCATTGGTATTAGAGGAGTTATCAGTGAGCCCAAATACACCTCAGTCACATGTAGTGAGGGGCATATCACTCAGTGTCATCACATTCAGCGCAGGTCTTTGGGCTCTGCATCGGTCTCCGAGGACCTTTGACTACTGGTGTGGAAAGGAGAAGAGGCTCCTGGGGTCAGTCTTTCAAATCCTGGAGGAGACGGAGAGAGCAGAGAATCAGGCAAAAGTGCTGTTTGTGGTCCACTAGAACTAAAAAATCATTTCACCCTTGGAGTGTGGGGGAAGCCCCACCACGAAAAACAGAGAAAAGATATACTTGTGCTCAAATCCCAACAGTTTGTACAATAATTTAAACTATTAGGTGTTAAAGGGGTGTGACCACATAGTAACACTACAGATTCTGGATGGACCCTCTGCACACTGCTATACACCCTTTCCAGCAAACTATGAAATGAAAAGGGATATTTAGTTCACATATGTAGCGCCCCCCTGAGTCTACTGGAAGCAAAGAGGGACCTCCAGAGGCAGGGAGCGAGCTTACATTCACCCCAGAGCTGAGTCCATGGCTATAATGGGAAATGAGAACAGAATTTGGGCGGCAGTCACTTTATATATTTTCAATGCTTTATTGAAGAACTTGAAATTAGTAATAGGAGAGAGGGTTAGGGGAGGTTTCAGATACCCTTTTTGCAGATCACTTGAATCCAAAGGCAAAACAGCTTCCTTTTCAGCAGATCTTGGATACCTGGATAGGCCTTTCAAACAGACCTAGCAGCCTCTCTCACAGACTTAGCAGCCAGTATAACTCCTGGATAAGCCTCTCTCACAGAATTAGCAGCCAGTAGCACTCTTGGATAAGTCTCTCTCACAGACTTAGCAGCCAGGAGCTAGTTACCTTGATTTAGATTGATAGAATAGGATTCAGCTTCACAGTGTCAGAACCTTTAAGCCATCCGGCAACACTGTAAGACTTGTTTAGATATAGATGCGTCCTCCAAATGAGTCACCAGGCCCTTCTGAGAGACCAGCCTTCACCCTCTCTCTCTAGCAATGGTCCTCCCCTGGATCTCCTCAGCTTGGCTCGGCTTCATCCAAACAGGCAAGACAGCCTAAAGACCACCTCAGGATTAGTAGGCCCCAGACAGGCTTCTGGGCCTACTTGCAGAACTTGCAGCAACACAGCCTCCAGGCCAGGAGGGCCACGAGGTGAAGACTGACCAAAAGCACATGGCTCTATCCAATAAATACCCCTTCCCAGAATGCACAGCGGCCAGGAGTTTCTGGAAAAAGAATATTCACTACAGCTCAACCCAGTTGTAATTCTCACACTGTCCTGTGGTACCAGTGACACCTACTGGCAACATAAATGCACAACTCAGTCAAGTTAAGAACAGAACCAAATATACAATCAAATCTGAGCTGTTTACAGCTCAGCCAAAAACTAAATTTACACTATAGCCCCATTTTTAGGAACAGGTACACATATATTGCAAAACATGTTTAAGCTGACCAACCGCAAGGGAACATTTTTTATTTCCCCTGATCTCAACTTTAATCTCACAGCAATGCTCTGGTGGTCACAGTACCAGAAAGAAATTTGGGGGGTGGATGGGGGTGAATTTCCACTCAGACAGTAGTTTGAGCAAAATCTGACCCCCTCTGCACTCTATACAAACAAAAAAACTACATCTTGCTTCAGAAATGAGGACATGGTCATTTGACTTCATAAAACACCAAACATCCCTCTTTATTTGGAAAGACAGCCCAGTGAACCACCATCAATTCTTTTACATGCATTGTAAGGGTTTATGTCATTATTGCAGATTCTTCTTTTCTGATGAAACTGTGACCATTCTCATAACATTGAGGCCATTCCATTAACTTTCTCAAGCAGAAGCAAAAGCGTAAGTGGGAGGGTCTGCTTGCTCTATTTGCCTGATAACTTCCAGTGTTCTGATAAGAAAACTGCTTGGAAAACCAAGAGCAAGAGATAAAAAAAAAGAGATAATACTGGAGAGTGTAAAATCTGGTGCAGCTCTGCATAGAAACCAATCAACTTCTAGGTTTTAGCCCATGTTCACATTGGTCGTATTTGGCATGCAATTTGACATGCCAAATTGGCGATGTCGACTTTGCAGCGCTGCACCGATTCCCAAATATAGTTTCTGCACTACTTTTGCCAACTTTGGGGGCGATTTGAATAGACATCTGTGCATGTACCCACACAGATGTCTTTCAAATCGCCCCCGAAGTCGGACTAAACTTGCGCGGTTTTAAACCCACCCTCAGTGTGAATGAGGGCTTATTATCAAATCTTAATTGAACAAGCTGAAGTTAGAAGCTGATTAGCTACCATGCACAGCTGCACCAGATTCTAAAGGTATCAGTGTTAGTAAATCTCCCCCCGGTGTGCTCAGTTTTCAGAAATCATAGCTGGCTGCAGATTGAAGTGGAAATTGAATTTTTAATAATTTATGAATACGATGGATGAGTACAATGAGCAAAGGGCCAAGGCCCAATTAGCCTGCACCAAGGTTGCAATCCCACAGGATTAAATGACCAAGGTCCAAGTATCCTTTGTAGACTAGTTACAAGAGCCAACAGTATAACACAAAAGAGCAACAATGATCCAGAATTGCAAATGACAAATCAAAACACACTATAGAGCTCATCTTAGCTGTTACCACCAATGCATTAATTTTTCTAGTTTCCCTGGAACCCATTAGAGACATGGATACCAATTTCTTGGTTTACCTTCTCTACTATATAAACTCACTAACTATAGGTAAATGCACAAAGGCCCATCAGATACCTCCCACGATCAGCACAATTTCATGTGTGGCTTGGCGACATCTGTGCTACTTCATGCACATAAAATTGCCAAAAATAGCGCAGGAACCTTTTGCAAATTGTTTCAAGTGGGAGTTGCACTGATTTAAATTGTTCCATAGGCACTAATAGGGTGCGACTTATCATGCCATTTTAAACTGTCAAATTATGACAAGTAGCACCGGTGTGAACCAGAGCTAAGGCCTCTTTCACATGGGCAATTAGTGGCATTCATAGGATTCCAGTGGCAGATTTTCATCTGGGATCACAGGTATATGCGAAAAGTGGCAGCTGCTCAGCTTGTACAAAGTAATGATGAGCTGAGAGGAGCCATTTCTGTTTGCACATCCAACAGAGATCATCTGTCCCTAACTGTAGATAACCACCGCATGTGTGTTTACCTGTAGACAGCCATGTCTGCTGTCAGTTTATCACTCATTCACATGGGCAGAGCGGCTGCATCTAAATGTACTCACAGGTGATCCCAGCTGGGAGAATCCCCTGATGCTTGCCGCAAGAATTTGCAGAACAGCGCTAATCGCCTATGTGAATGAGGTCTTTTTATTATTTCTGGCATTTAGCACACCCCTGTTTTCCTTTCACCAGGACTTGTAGGAACCCTACAATTTATTTTGATTTAGAAATAATACTAATATGTATCATAGTAATACAGTAGTATACCTTTTATTCTGTTAACCTCCCCATTGTTTCAACATTCTATTCAGCTTATCATCATCAAACATTACCTCTTTTCTTCTTATACTTTTCATTGTACCAGTGAAGGTAGACATGATCCACTCCCCTACTTTTCAGCTTTAGAAACACAAGGAATTGCCTTTTATCAGCAGCCAAAGCTCTCTGCAACTCTCCACATTATCTAGTTCTCTTCAATCTTCTCTCTACGTAAAGCACAATATAGCCTTCTTAAAAACAGAAGGCAACCAAACATCTCTCCATCATCACAAGTCCATAAAATAAGGGGCCTGCTCCTCATTCATCAATTCGCTGATTCTATTGAGTAATAGTTTACATACTGTAGTTACATAAGTGAAAAAAGTCCATCTAATTCAACCTATAGAAAAAAGAATCTTATAGAAAACGGAAAATTTATTACCAAATACTTACCGTAATTTTCCTTTCCTGATAGACTCCATGGCAGACTACGTGTGGGTTAACCCCGCCTCCTCTCCACAGCTATAGGACCCCTTACCCATAAATTTGAGCTCACCTCCACAGACAGGTGTTCCGTAACTAGCCGACTCACATTTCAACTCTCATATTTTAATTCATGGGTGGGAACTCCGTCTGCCATGGAGTCTATCAGGAAAGGAAAATTCGGTAAGTATTTGGTAATAAATTTTCCGTTTTCCTGACAGACTCCATGGCAGACTACGTGTGGGAAATAACTAGCCAAACCACACGGGAGGGTATGCTGAACAAAAATATATTTAATCTTTCCCGTCAACTGACAGGATTTTTCGACCAAAATTA
This sequence comes from Rana muscosa, assembly GCA_029206835.1. Taxonomy (NCBI): domain Eukaryota; kingdom Metazoa; phylum Chordata; class Amphibia; order Anura; family Ranidae; genus Rana; species Rana muscosa. The sequence goes on along the minus strand of CM055122.1, from coordinate 748,164,680 downwards.
ACAGAGGAAAGGGAAGCAGGCTCAATACAATAATGAGACATAAATGTATGAATAGAAGACCACGAGGCTGCCTTGCATATCACTTCAGGAGCCACGTGTCGAGCTGCTGCCCATGAGGCTGCCATGCCTCTGGTGGAATGAGCCGTCACCGCCTCTGGAGGAGCCAAGCCCTTTGCCCTATAGGCCTGTTGAATTGATTGAACGATCCAGGCTGCTATCGTTCTGGAGGAAGCCCTCTTTCCTTTGTTGCTACCAGTGTGTAACAAGAACAGGTAGTTCGAGCTTCTAAAAGATGAAGTAGCTCGCAAGTATTCTTTCAGAGTCTCACCTCCAAGGGATGAACATCTGCTGATTCTGGAGAATCGAAAGTAGGAAGGGCTATTTCTTGATTTTCGTGAAAAACTGATGTGACTTTTGGTTTTGACCCAAGCATGGGAATAAGGACCACTCGGTCCGGGAAGAAAGTCAAAAAAGGTTCTTGACAACCCAGGCAGCTTATTTCTGAAACCCTTTTGGCTGAAGTAATGGCCACTAGAAAGGCCAGTTTGATTGATAAGTCCTTAATAGAAAGATCTTTGTTGTTGAGTGCTGAAAGAGCATCAAGGACGAGCGGAAGATCCCATTTGGGGAATCTAGGTTTCCTCTGAGGCCTGATTCTCGATGCCCCCCGAAAGAACTGTTGAACCAGGGGATGAGTTGCCCATGACGTTCCCGAAAAAGCTGATAAGGCTGATACAGTAGGTGCCGCCGATATTGTGTTTCTATCGCGCTCCCATCGCCGAGATTCTCGGCGACAGGAGTGCCGAGATGTCGGCAGCAGGGTGGCGACACGTGTCGCACTCGCTGCAATGGCGAGGAGACGCGACACTGTATTGAGCGGGGATCCGACGCGGATTCCCGCCAATACCAGGCACTGCGTTTGGTATGAATCCTGAGCGGGAACTCCACGGCAATTTTTAAAGAAAAAACAGGCGTGGGTTCCCCCTTCAGGAGCATACCAGGCCCTTGGGTCTGGTCTGGATTTGAAGGGGAACCCTACGCCAAAAAAACGGCGTGGGGGTCCCCCTCAAGATCCAAACCACTCTCTTATCCGAGCACGCAACCTGGCAGGCCGCAGGGGAAGAGGGGGGGACGAGAGAGGCCCCCCTCCCTCCTGAACCGTACCAGGCCACATGCCCTCAACATGGGGGGTTTGGTGCTCTGGGGCAGGGGGGCGACCTGCGCCCCCCCCACCCCAGAGCACCCTGCCCCCATGTTGATGAGGACAGGGCCTCTTCCCGACAACCCTGGCCGTTGGTTGTCGGGGTCTGCGGGCGGGGGGCTTATCGGAATTCGGGAGCCCCCTTTAATAAGGGGGCCCCCAGATACCGGCCTCCCCACCCTATGTGAATGAGTATGGGGTACATTTTACCCCTACCCATTCACCTGGTGGAAAATAAATGGAAATAAAAACACAACACAGTTTTTAAAAGTATTTTATTGCACCGCTCCGGAGGTCTTCTTCCGACTTCGGGGGTCTCCGGTGTCGTCGCCGCGTTCTCCGGTTCTTTCTTCTGCCGGGCCTCCGCTAACTTCTTTTTAGCTCTTTTGCTAACGGAGGCCCGGTCTTCTCCGTCGTCTTCTTCTCCCGCTCTCCGGTTCTTCTCCCGCTCTCCGGTGTTGTCGCCATGTTCTCCGGTTCTTTCTTCTGCCGGGCCTCCGCTAACTTCTTTTTAGCTCTTTTGCTAACGGAGGCCCGGTCTTCTCCATCATCTTCTTCTTCTTCTCCCGCTCTCCGGTTCTTCTCCCGCTCTCCGGTGTCGTCGCCGCGTTCTTTCTTCCGCCGGGCCTCCGCTAACTTCTTTTTAGCTCTTTTGCTAACGGAGGCCCGGTCTTCTCCGTCATCTTCTTCTTCTTCTCTCGCTCTCCGGTTCTTCTCCCGCTCTCCGGTGTCGTCGCCGCGTTCTCCGGTTCTTTCTTCCGCCGGGCCTCCGCTAACTTCTTTTTAGCTCTTTTGCTAGCAGAGGCCCGGTCTTCTCCGTCGCCTCGTCCGGCTCTCCGTTGTCCTTCTGCCGGCCCCTCCACTAACTTCTTGTGGCTCTTTTGCTAGTGGAGGAGCCGGTCTTCTCCGTCGTCACCGTCGGCGTCTTCTTCCCTCTTCTCCTCCTCGATGTTGACTCGTCGCTTCCTCTCGCAGTAATGGTAAATCTTTGGTCCGCAGAGATTAATATAGGCTTCACATGACGTTACAGTCACATGCTCCGGGGCACATGTGCACATGACGTCACAGTCACATGCTCCAGGGCACATGTGCACATGACGTCACAGTCACATGCTCCGGGCCTCTGCTAGCAAAAGAGCTAAAAAGAAGTTAGCGGAGGCCCGGCAGAAGAAAGAACCGGAGAACGCGGCGACGACACCGGAGAGCGGGAGAAGAACCGGAGAGCGGGAGAAGAAGACGACGGAGAAGACCGGGCCTCCGTTAGCAAAAGAGCTAAAAAGAAGTTAGCGGAGGCATGGCAGAAGAAAGAACCGGAGAACGCGGCGACGACACCGGAGACCCCCGAAGTCGGAAGAAGACCTTCCGGAGCGGTGCAATAAAATACTTTTAAAAACTGTGTTGTGTTTTTATTTCCATTTATTTTCCACCAGGTGAATGGGTAGGGGTAAAATGTACCCCATACTCATTCACATAGGGTGGGGGGGCCGGTATCTGGGGGCCCCCTATATTAAAGGGGGCTCCCGGATTCCGATAAGCCCCCCGCCCACAGACCCTGACAACCAATGGCCAGGGTTGTAGGGAAGAGGCCCTGTCCTCATCAACATGGGGGCAGGGTGCTCTGGGGTGGGGGGGCCGCAGGTCGCCCCCCTGCCCCAGAGCACCAAACCCCCCATGTTGAGGGCATGTGGCCTGGTACGGTTCAGGAGGGAGGGGGGGCCGCTCTCGTCCCCCCCTCTTCTCCTGCGGCCTGCCAGGTTGCGTGCTCGGATAAGGGTCTGGTTTGGATCTTGAGGGGGACCCCCACGCCGTTTTTTCGGCGTAGGGTTCCCCTTCAAATCCAGACCAGACCCAAGGGCCTGGTATGCCCCTGGAGGGGGAACCCACGCCGGTTTTTTCTTTAAAAATTGGCGTGGAGTTCCCGCTCAGGATTCATACCGCGTCGGATCCCCGCCTATCGGCAATGCGTGTCGCTCATCGTGAAAGGAACATTTTTTCCTTTCCCGATGACGAGACAGCTCGGCGCTGGCTCTCGCGACGGAGCTCTAGCGGCGATATTGACACAATATCGGCGGCACCTACTGTACTTGTACCCTGAGGGAACTGATCGATAAAGGCAGATCCAAGCCTGATTGGAGAAAACTCAAGATGTCTTGAACACTAGGATTTCTAGATGACTTTCCTGCAGAAGTCGTGAAGCTGACAAATCTGGCCCAGATTCTATTGTAAGTTTTATTTGTGTTGGACTTTCTGGAGCTCATAAGGGTAGAGATTACCCCTGAAGCACACCCAAGAGACTCTAGCCTCTCCCTCTCAAAAACCAGACCATCAGTCTCAGCATTGCTGGACAGGGGTGCAGGGTCGTCCCCTGAGAAAGAAGGTCCGGCCTGAGAGGAAGAGGCAGCGGGTCCCTGAAGCTCATTAGATTCAGGAGAGGAAACCGAGGTCTGCTCGGCCAGTATGGTGCTATTGTTACCACCTCGACTTTCTCCAACTGAAGCCGCTGTAGGAATTTTAGCATGATCGGAAGAGGAGGGAAGGCATATGCCCTGTTGAAGTCCCATTGACTCGTTAATGCATCTACTCCGAAGGCTTGACTGTACCGAGCTCGGGTGTAGTATCTGTCGATCTTGTAATTGCAGGGGGATGCAAACAGATCCACTTTTTTTTTTTATATTCTCTTTATTAATTTTCTTGCATAATCAAATTAACATTGTACATGCTTATTTATATTTACTTTTCACAACAATAAATTAGCAAAATATTATCAATGTAAGTTTCACTCTATTAACAGTCATCCCTCCCTCCTTCCCCCCTCCCCCTTTACTTTTTCTCATATTAGGTTTTTTCCTATTTTCCTTTCTTAAATTTTTACACATTATTCAAAGTTTATTTTTGTTTTCATTTTTTTTTCCTTATGCCATTTTGCTTACTCTCTTTCCCTCTCACTCTCCGCTTTACAGGGGTGTCCCTATTTTTTCCAACCACGGGTTCCACACCTTTTCAAACTCTCTTGTGTTCCCTCTCTTAATATATACTACCCTCTCCTTCCATATTGTTGCGGTAACTGTGTTAGCCCATTCTCTCACTGAGGGGGGGTCTTCTGCCTGCCATTAGTGATGAGCCGAACACCCCCGGGTTCGGTTCGCACCAGAACCCGCGAACGGACCGAAAGTTCGCACGAACATTAGAACCCTATTAAATACAATGGATGCGAACGTTCGAATTCTAAAGTGCTAATTATAACGACTATTATCCATGTTATTGTCCTAAACAGAGTTTGGGAACCCGGGTTCTGCACCAGGGGACATGTATCAATGCAAAAAGAAGTTTTAAAAACGTCCGTTTTTCGGGAGCAGTCATTTTAATGATGCATAAAGTGAAAAAAAAAAGTCAAATATTCCTTTAAATATTGTACCTGGGGGGTGTCTAAAGTATGCCTGTGAAGTGCCACGTGTTTCCCGTGTTTAGAACTGTCCCTGCACAAAATTACATTTCTAAAGGAAAAAAAAGCCATTTAAAACTGCTTGCGGCTTTAATGTAATGTCTGGTCCCGGTAATATGGATGAAAATCTTTAAGAAAAATGGCATAGCTACCCCATCACCCCCCCCCCCCCCACCCCAGCCCATTACCAGCCCCTTTGGGTCTTGTTTGGATATTAAGGGGAACCCCGCAACACAAAATAAAAAAGGCCCTATATACTCTGAACAGCAGTATACAGGCGGTGTAAACAAGACCGGTGTAAACAAGACAGGGACTGTAGGTTTGTTCTTAAGTAGAATCTGTTTGTAATTTTGAACACGTACATTGTTTAAGTGTAGCTCCAGCCAAAAAATCTATTTTTAAGCTTTTTGGAAAACATAGGGAAGGGTTATCACCCCTGTAACATTTGTTTTGCTGTCTGTGCCCCTGTTCAGAACATTTCACCTCACTTTGCGTCCCAATGACAACTGTTTTTGAAATGTCGTGTTTTTATTGAAACAAGGATTGGTGATAAAGCATCAGTAGAGAGGAGACACCTTTCTCCCATATTAATTCTTACAGGAGAGAATTTTCCTTCCTAGGGGTAGATTTCCTCTCACTTCCTGTTGTCTTCTTCCGTTTGCAAGTAGTAGTAGTTTGTAAGTTGGATGTTTGAAAGTAGGGACCTGCCGTATATACTCAGCAGAAATTGGCCCCTTAGGTGTTGGTGTTGGCACAACACTGTAAGCACTCACAGTTACTCTTGGTGGGTGCTGGAACGCCCTGCTGTCAACTATTATATCAATAATTATAATTGCATGCCCCTGTTGATTGTAATAACATATAATTGTTGAACAGTGGTAGTAAAAATTGGGCCTTTGATGGTGGTGCTGGTGCCACAACACTGTAAGGCCTGACAGTTACTCTTGGTGGGCGCAGCAATGGGCCCTGCTGTGAATTATTAGATCAATAATTATAATTGCATGCCCCTGTTGAACAGGGGCTGAAAAATTGGGCCTTTGGTGGTGGTGGTGGTGTTGACACAACACTGTAAGGCCTGACAGTTACTCTTGGTGGGCGCAGCAATGGGCCCTGCTGTGAATTATGAGATCAATAATTATAATTGCATGCCCCTGTTGAACAGGGGCTGAAAAATTGGGCCTTAGGCACTGGTGGCACAACACTGCAACCCCTCACAGATACTGTACTTGGAGCACAGCAATGAGGCCTGTTGCAAAGTATTGCATCAAAAATTGTAATTACACACCCCTGTTAAACAGGGGCTGAAAAATTGGGCCTTAGGCACTGGTGGCGCACCCATAAACCAAAATGATCTTCCAAGCTATCATCATTAATCGGATCATTGAGGAGGAGGAGGAGGGTAGCCAGTCAACATAACAGCACAGGCACTCAGCATCAGCATCAGTCTTGAAGGGATGTGACATTTTAAAATCAATTAGTCTGTTATATCAGCATCAGGTGTGTGGTAGCTGGTGGTGATCCAAGACTGGTTCATCTTGATGAAAGTCAGTCGATCAACCGAGTCGGTGGACAGGCGCACCCTGTGATCCGTGACAAATCCTCCAGCAGCACTGAATGTGCGTTCTGAAAGAACGCTGGATGCAGGACAGGCCAGTAGCTCAATTGCATACTGTGCAAGCTCTGGCCAGTGATCCATTCTCAAGACCCAGTAAGCCAGAGGATTTTCGGTGGGGAAGGTGTCCAAGTCTGACCTTGCCCCTAGGTATTCCTGCACCATGTATATCAGACGCTGGCGATGGTTGCTGGAACCGATCATACTTTGGGGCTGCGGACTAAAGAATTGTCTGAACGCATCGGTCAGACGGCCACCTTCCCCACCGCTCCTTCTTTGACTGCCCGAAGCCTCAGCAACTCGTTGTCCAGGACCAGGAGTTTGTAACCTCCCAGTCTCTGGGAACGCGTTGCACAGACCTTTCTGCAAGGCCTCCCGGAGTTGTCTCATCCTCTGCTCCCTCTGCGACGGTAACATAAGGTCCGCAATCTTACCCTTGTACCGTGGATCAAGGAGAGTGGCCAGCCAGTAATGGTCCCTCTCCTTGATCCGAAGAATACGAGGATCCTTCCGCAGACTTTGCAGGATCAGGGAGGCCATGCAGCGTAGGTTAGCTGAGGCATTCAGTCCGGAGTCCTCTGGGTCACTAAGGACGACATGATCCGCAGCCACCTCCTCCCAGCCACGTACAAGTCCACTGGTTTCTTGGGACTGTAAATCATCCCTAAAAGACTGCTGCTGATGATGCTGAGTGCCAGCCTCCACCTCCATGCTGACACAATCCTCCTCCTCCTCCTCCTCTTCCTGTGCGATGGGTGGGACAGAAGGAACACTGTCTGGGTAAAGGGGGCCTTGAGAGGCAAGGAAGTCCTCCTCTTCCTGCCTCTGTTCTGCCTCAAGTGCCCTGTCCATTATTCCATGCAGCGTGTGCTCCAACAGGTGGACAAGAGGTACAGTGTCACTGATGCATGCACTGTCACTGCTCACCATCCTCGTGGCCTCCTCAAATGGTGCCAGGACAGTGCATGCATCCCTGATCATGCCCCACTGGCGTGGTGAAAAAAACCCTGAGCTCCCCTGACCCTGTCCTGGTGCCGTAGTCGCACAGGTACTCATTGATGGCCCTCTGCTGCATGTGCAGCCGCTGCAGCATGGCCAATGTTGAGTTCTACCTAGTGGGCATGTCACATATAAGGCGGTTCTTGGGCAGGTTCAACTCCTTTTGCAGCTCAGCCAGGCGAGCACTGGCATTATAAGATCTGCGGAAATGCACACAGACTTTCCTGGCCTGCCTCAGGACATCCTCTAAGCCCGGGTACCTGCCCAAGAACCGCTGCACCACCAGGTTAAGGACGTGAGCCACACAGGGCACATGGGTCAGTTGTCCCTGTCGGAGGGCGGAGAGGAGGTTGGTGCCATTGTCGCAAACCACCATTCCTGGCTTAAGCTGGCGTGGCGTCAACCACCTCTCGGCCTGCCCCTGCAGAGCAGACAGGACCTCTGCCCCAGTGTGGCTCCTGTCCCCCAAACACACCAGCGCAAGCACGGCATGGCATATTTTTGCCTGCGTACTTGCGTAGCCCCTTGAACGCCTACGGAGCACCGCTGGTTCCGAGGACAAAGCACAGGAAGAGGCCATGGAGGAAGAAGAGGAGGGGGTGGAGGAGAGAAGTGTGTCACAACCAGTAGTAGCATTTTGGAGGCGTGGAGGTGGAACAACCTCCAACACTACTGCACCTTGTCCTGCATCCTTCCCAGCTGCCAAAAGAGTGACCCAATGGGCCGTGAAAGAAAGGTAACGTCCCTGTCCATGCCTGCTGGACCATGAGTCAGCGGTAATATGCACCTTACCGCTGACCGCCCTGTCCAGCGAGGCCAAGACATTGCCTTCCACATGCCTGTAGAGAGCCGGAATCGCCTTCCGTGAGAAAAAGTGGCGTTTGGGAACCTGCCACTGAGGAACCGCACATTGCACAAACTCATGGAAGGGGGCCGAGTCTACCAACTGAAAAGGCAGCAGTTGAAGCGCTAGCAATTTAGCCAAGCTAGCATTCAACCGCTGGGCATGTGGATGGCTGGGAGTGAACTTCTTTCGACGGTCCAGCAGCTGGGGCAGGGAAATTTGCCTGCTAGAATCGGACGTCGGTGTACTGCTAGCAGAGTGGCCGCAAGTACTTGGCTGTGACACACCTAATTCTACACCTTCATTCCTCTCAGTGCAGGTTTCAGAGAGGACTGAAGGTATAGTGGGGTTGGAGATCCCAGCTGATGCGGTGCAAGGAGAGGTCCGCTTTGTTCTTTGGTGTGGGTCTTTAAGGTAGGCTTGCCAACGAGCTGCATGGCAGGTCAACATATGTCTGATCAAGCATGTGGTGCCCAAGCGGCTGATGTTTTGGCCACGCGATATACGCTTGAGACATATGTTGCAAACAGCAGCTGTGCGATCTGATGCACTCGCCTCAAAAAAGGCCCACACCAAAGAACTTTTTGAATGACGGGCAGAGGCAGCGCCCTGCACAGGCGGAGCTCTGCGGTGTGATTCCGTCGGTGTGCTGCCCATACGCTGGCCACCCAAGGGCATCCTGCCTCGTTGGAGATGTGCCTCCTCCTCCTCCTCCTCCTCCTCCTCTCTCCTATTAGGCACCCACGTGGAGTCAGTGACCTCATCATCCCCTCCCTCCTCATCACTGGAGCCAATCTGGCAGTATGCTGCAGCTGCTGGAGCATGACTGCCAGATTGGTGTCCTTCTTGAGCATCCCCTCTCTCTGCTCTCACGCTACTGCCTTCCTCTATATGGGTATCATCATCAGATCCTTCGAAACGCTGGGCATCCTCCTGGAGCATGTACCCAACACTGTGCTCAAACAGTTCGGGGGACTCCTCAGGAGGAGGACATGGTGGGTCTAGGGAAGGATTGACTAATGAAGATAATGATACCAGAGAAGAGGACGCTTTGGCAGCTGCTTTGCCAGTACCCTGAGCCTGGGTGAGAGAGGATGAGGAGGATGAGGTGGGCTTGGTCATCCACTCTACCAAGTCTTCGGCATGATGTGGCTCAACATGTCCAGCTGTCGAAAAGAAGGACAAGCGTGTCCCATGGCCATGTGCTGATGACAATACACCGCGTCCACGACCAGCACTTTTGCCCCCAGACACAGAGCCTGCTTGCCCTCTTTTTTTGCCTCCTGACTGTCTGCCTCTCCTTGTTTGCCTTCCAGACATTTTAATGGATGGCCTGCAGGGAGATGGGAAAAACAGCAATAAGGGCTACCTTCAGGTGTATACTGTGCAGGAGGCTTAGCAACAATGACACTGACACTGTCCCCTGCCTATCCTTTTCTGTGTCCCTAAACACAAGGATTTGCAATATGCTTCAGCAAGATTGGTTTAGCACAGAATAGCACACTGACAGTTTCCCTCACTGTCCTTCTCTGTCCCTACAAACAAGATTTAGCACAGAATAGCACACTGATAGTTTCCACGAGTGTCCTTCTCTGTCCCTAAACTCAAGGATTTCAAATATAGTTCAGCAAGATTGGTTTAGAACAGAATAGCACACTGACAGTTTCCCTCACTGTACCTCTCTGTCCCTAAACTCAAGGATTTCAAATATGGTTCAGCAAGATTGGTTTAGAACAGAATAGCACACTGACAGTTTCCCTCACTGTCCTTCTCTGTCCCTACAAACAAGATTTAGCACAGAAAAGCACACTGATAGTTTCCACGAGTGTCCTTCTCTGTCCCTAAACTCAAGGATTTCAAATATGGTTCAGCAAGATTGGTTTAGAACAGAATAGCACACTGACACTTTCCCTCACTGTACCTCTCTGTCCCTAAACTCAAGGATTTCAAATATGGTTCAGCAAGATTGGTTTAGAACACAATAGCACACTGACAGTTTTCCTCACTGTACCTCTCTGTCCCTAAACTCAAGGATTTCAAATATGGTTCAGCAAGATTGGTTTAGAACACAATAGCACACTGACAGTTTTCCTCACTGTACCTCTCTGTCCCTAAACTCAAGGATTTCAAATATGGTTCAGCAAGATTGGTTTAGAACACAATAGCACACTGACAGTTTCCCTCACTGTACCTCTCTGTCCCTAAACTCAAGGATTTCAAATATGGTTCAGCAAGATTGGTTTAGAACACAATAGCACACTGACAGTTTCCCTCACTGTACCTCTCTGTCCCTAAACTCAAGGATTTCAAATATGGTTCAGCAAGATTGGTTTAGAACAGAATAGCACACTGACAGTTTCCCTCACTGTACCTCTCTGTCCCTAAACTCAAGGATTTCAAATATGGTTCAGCAAGATTGGTTTAGAACAGAATAGCACACTGACAGTTTCCCTCACTGTCCTTCTCTGTCCCTACAAACAAGATTTAGCACAGAAAAGCACACTGATAGTTTCCACGAGTGTCCTTCTCTGTCCCTAAACTCAAGGATTTCAAATATGGTTCAGCAAGATTGGTTTAGAACAGAATAGCACACTGACACTTTCCCTCACTGTACCTCTCTGTCCCTAAACTCAAGGATTTCAAATATGGTTCAGCAAGATTGGTTTAGAACACAATAGCACACTGACAGTTTTCCTCACTGTACCTCTCTGTCCCTAAACTCAAGGATTTCAAATATGGTTCAGCAAGATTGGTTTAGAACACAATAGCACACTGACAGTTTTCCTCACTGTACCTCTCTGTCCCTAAACTCAAGGATTTCAAATATGGTTCAGCAAGATTGGTTTAGAACACAATAGCACACTGATAGTTTCCCTCACTGTACCTCTCTGTCCCTAAACTCAAGGATTTCAAATATGGTTCAGCAAGATTGGTTTAGAACACAATAGCACACTGACAGTTTCCCTCACTGTACCTCTCTGTCCCTAAACTCAAGGATTTCAAATATGGTTCAGCAAGATTGGTTTAAAACACAATAGCACACTGACAGTTTTCCTCACTGTACCTCTCTGTCCCTAAACTCAAGGATTTCAAATATGGTTCAGCAAGATTGGTTTAGAACACAATAGCACACTGACAGTTTCCCTCACTGTACCTCTCTGTCCCTAAACTCAAGGATTTCAAATATGGTTCAGCAAGATTGGTTTAGAACACAATAGCACACTGACAGTTTCCCTCACTGTACCTCTCTGTCCCTAAACTCAAGGATTTCAAATATGGTTCAGCAAGATTGGTTTAGAACAGAATAGCACACTGACAGTTTCCCTCACTGTACCTCTCTGTCCCTAAACTCAAGGATTTCAAATATGGTTCAGCAAGATTGGTTTAGAACACAATAGCACACTGACAGTTTCCCTCACTGTACCTCTCTGTCCCTAAACTCAAGGATTTCAAATATGGTTCAGCAAGATTGGTTTAGAACACAATAGCACACTGACAGTTTCCCTCACTGTACCTCTCTGTCCCTAAACTCAAGGATTTCAAATATGGTTCAGCAAGATTGGTTTAGAACAGAATAGCACACTGACACTTTCCCTCACTGTACCTCTCTGTCCCTAAACTCAAGGATTTCAAATATGGTTCAGCAAGATTGGTTTAGAACAGAATAGCACACTGACAGTTTCCCTCACGGTCCTTCTCTGTCCCTACAAACAAGATTTAGCACAGAATAGCACACTGATAGTTTCCACGAGTGCCCTTCTCTGTCCCTAAACTCAAGGATTTCAAATATGGTTCAGCAAGATTGGTTTAGAACAGAATAGCACACTGACACTTTCCCTCACTGTACCTCTCTGTCCCTAAACTCAAGGATTTCAAATATGGTTCAGCAAGATTGGTTTAGAACACAATAGCACGCTGACAGTTTTCCTCACTATACCTCTCTGTCCCTAAACTCAAGGATTTCAAATATGGTTCAGCAAGATTGGTTTAGAACACAATAGCACACTGACAGTTTCCCTCACGGTACCTCTCTGTCCCTAAACTCAAGGATTTCAAATATGGTTCAGCAAGATTGGTTTAGAACACAATAGCACACTGACAGTTTCCCTCACTGTACCTCTCTGTCCCTAAACTCAAGGATTTCAAATATGGTTCAGCAAGATTGGTTTAGAACAGAACAGCACACTGACACTTTCCCTCACTGTACCTCTCTGTCCCTAAACTCAAGGATTTCAAATATGGTTCAGCAAGATTGGTTTAGAACACAATAGCACACTGACAGTTTTCCTCACTGTACCTCTCTGTCCCTAAACTCAAGGATTTCAAATATGGTTCAGCAAGATTGGTTTAGAACACAATAGCACACTGACAGTTTCCCTCACTGTACCTCTCTGTCCCTAAACTCAAGGATTTCAAATATGGTTCAGCAAGATTGGTTTAGAACACAATAGCACACTGACAGTTTTCCTCACTGTACCTCTCTGTCCCTAAACTCAAGGATTTCAAATATGGTTCAGCAAGATTGGTTTAGAACAGAATAGCACACTGACAGTTTCCCTCACGGTCCTTCTCTGTCCCTACAAACAAGATTTAGCACAGAATAGCACACTGATAGTTTCCACGAGTGCCCTTCTCTGTCCCTAAACTCAAGGATTTCAAATATGGTTCAGCAAGATTGGTTTAGAACAGAATAGCACACTGACACTTTCCCTCACTGTACCTCTCTGTCCCTAAACTCAAGGATTTCAAATATGGTTCAGCAAGATTGGTTTAGAACACAATAGCACGCTGACAGTTTTCCTCACTGTACCTCTCTGTCCCTAAACTCAAGGATTTCAAATATGGTTCAGCAAGATTGGTTTAGAACACAATAGCACACTGACAGTTTCCCTCACTGTACCTCTCTGTCCCTAAACTCAAGGATTTCAAATATGGTTCAGCAAGATTGGTTTAGAACAGAATAGCACACTGACACTTTCCCTCACTGTACCTCTCTGTCCCTAAACTCAAGGATTTCAAATATGGTTCAGCAAGATTGGTTTAGAACACAATAGTACACTGTTAGTTTCCCTCACGGTACCTCTCTGTCCCTAAACTCAAGGATTTCAAATATGGTTCAGCAAGATTGGTTTAGAACACAATAGCACACTGACAGTTTCCCTCACTGTACCTCTCTGTCCCTAAACTCAAGGATTTCAAATATGGTTCAGCAAGATTGGTTTAGAACAGAACAGCACACTGACACTTTCCCTCACTGTACCTCTCTGTCCCTAAACTCAAGGATTTCAAATATGGTTCAGCAAGATTGGTTTAGAACACAATAGCACACTGACAGTTTTCCTCACTGTACCTCTCTGTCCCTAAACTCAAGGATTTCAAATATGGTTCAGCAAGATTGGTTTAGAACACAATAGCACACTGACAGTTTCCCTCACTGTACCTTTCTGTCCCTAAACTCAAGGATTTCAAATATGGTTCAGCAAGATTGGTTTAGAACACAATAGCACACTGACAGTTTTCCTCACTGTACCTCTCTGTCCCTAAACTCAAGGATTTCAAATATGGTTCAGCAAGATTGGTTTAGAACAGAATAGCACACTGACAGTTTCCCTCACTGTACCTCTCTGTCCCTAAACTCAAGGATTTCAAATATGGTTCAGCAAGATTGGTTTAGAACACAATAGCACACTGACAGTTTCCCTCACTGTACCTCTCTGTCCCTAAACTCAAGGATTTCAAATATGGTTCAGCAAGATTGGTTTAGAACACAATAGCACACTGACAGTTTTCCTCACTGTACCTCTCTGTCCCTAAACTCAAGGATTTCAAATATGGTTCAGCAAGATTGGTTTAGAACACAATAGCACACTGACAGTTTCCCTCACTGTACCTCTCTGTCCCTAAACTCAAGGATTTCAAATATGGTTCAGCAAGATTGGTTTAGAACACAATAGCACACTGACAGTTTCCCTCACTGTCCTTCTCTGTCCCTACAAACAAGATTTAGCACAGAATAGCACACTGATAGTTTCCACGAGTGTCCTTCTCTGTCCCTAAACTCAAGGATTTCAAATATGGTTCAGCAAGATTGGTTTAGAACACAATAGCACACTGACAGTTTCCCTCACTGTACCTCTCTGTCCCTAAACTCAAGGATTTCAAATATGGTTCAGCAAGATTGGTTTAGAACAGAACAGCACACTGACACTTTCCCTCACTGTACCTCTCTGTCCCTAAACTCAAGGATTTCAAATATGGTTCAGCAAGATTGGTTTAGAACACAATAGCACACTGACAGTTTTCCTCACTGTACCTCTCTGTCCCTAAACTCAAGGATTTCAAATATGGTTCAGCAAGATTGGTTTAGAACACAATAGCACACTGACAGTTTCCCTCACTGTACCTCTCTGTCCCTAAACTCAAGGATTTCAAATATGGTTCAGCAAGATTGGTTTAGAACACAATAGCACACTGACAGTTTTCCTCACTGTACCTCTCTGTCCCTAAACTCAAGGATTTCAAATATGGTTCAGCAAGATTGGTTTAGAACAGAATAGCACACTGACAGTTTCCCTCACGGTCCTTCTCTGTCCCTACAAACAAGATTTAGCACAGAATAGCACACTGATAGTTTCCACGAGTGCCCTTCTCTGTCCCTAAACTCAAGGATTTCAAATATGGTTCAGCAAGATTGGTTTAGAACAGAATAGCACACTGACACTTTCCCTCACTGTACCTCTCTGTCCCTAAACTCAAGGATTTCAAATATGGTTCAGCAAGATTGGTTTAGAACACAATAGCACGCTGACAGTTTTCCTCACTGTACCTCTCTGTCCCTAAACTCAAGGATTTCAAATATGGTTCAGCAAGATTGGTTTAGAACACAATAGCACACTGACAGTTTCCCTCACTGTACCTCTCTGTCCCTAAACTCAAGGATTTCAAATATGGTTCAGCAAGATTGGTTTAGAACAGAATAGCACACTGACACTTTCCCTCACTGTACCTCTCTGTCCCTAAACTCAAGGATTTCAAATATGGTTCAGCAAGATTGGTTTAGAACACAATAGTACACTGTTAGTTTCCCTCACGGTACCTCTCTGTCCCTAAACTCAAGGATTTCAAATATGGTTCAGCAAGATTGGTTTAGAACACAATAGCACACTGACAGTTTCCCTCACTGTACCTCTCTGTCCCTAAACTCAAGGATTTCAAATATGGTTCAGCAAGATTGGTTTAGAACAGAACAGCACACTGACACTTTCCCTCACTGTACCTCTCTGTCCCTAAACTCAAGGATTTCAAATATGGTTCAGCAAGATTGGTTTAGAACACAATAGCACACTGACAGTTTTCCTCACTGTACCTCTCTGTCCCTAAACTCAAGGATTTCAAATATGGTTCAGCAAGATTGGTTTAGAACACAATAGCACACTGACAGTTTCCCTCACTGTACCTTTCTGTCCCTAAACTCAAGGATTTCAAATATGGTTCAGCAAGATTGGTTTAGAACACAATAGCACACTGACAGTTTTCCTCACTGTACCTCTCTGTCCCTAAACTCAAGGATTTCAAATATGGTTCAGCAAGATTGGTTTAGAACAGAATAGCACACTGACAGTTTCCCTCACTGTACCTCTCTGTCCCTAAACTCAAGGATTTCAAATATGGTTCAGCAAGATTGGTTTAGAACACAATAGCACACTGACAGTTTCCCTCACTGTACCTCTCTGTCCCTAAACTCAAGGATTTCAAATATGGTTCAGCAAGATTGGTTTAGAACACAATAGCACACTGACAGTTTTCCTCACTGTACCTCTCTGTCCCTAAACTCAAGGATTTCAAATATGGTTCAGCAAGATTGGTTTAGAACACAATAGCACACTGACAGTTTCCCTCACTGTACCTCTCTGTCCCTAAACTCAAGGATTTCAAATATGGTTCAGCAAGATTGGTTTAGAACACAATAGCACACTGACAGTTTCCCTCACTGTCCTTCTCTGTCCCTACAAACAAGATTTAGCACAGAATAGCACACTGATAGTTTCCACGAGTGTCCTTCTCTGTCCCTAAACTCAAGGATTTCAAATATGGTTCAGAAAGATTGGTTTAGAACAGAATAGTACACTGACACTTTCCCTCACTGTACCTCTCTGTCCCTAAACTCAAGGATTTCAAATATGGTTCAGCAAGATTGGTTTAGAACACAATAGCACACTGACAGTTTCCCTCACTGTACCTCTCTGTCCCTAAACTCAAGGATTTCAAATATGGTTCAGCAAGATTGGTTTAGAACAGAATAGCACACTGACACTTTCCCTCACTGTACCTCTCTGTCCCTAAACTCAAGGATTTCAAATATGGTTCAGCAAGATTGGTTTAGAACACAATAGCACACTGACAGTTTCCCTCACTGTACCTCTCTGTCCCTAAACTCAAGGATTTCAAATATGGTTCAGCAAGATTGGTTTAGAACACAATAGCACACTGACAGTTTCCCTCACTGTACCTCTCTGTCCCTAAACTCAAGGATTTCAAATATGGTTCAGCAAGATTGGTTTAGAACAGAATAGCACACTGACACTTTCCCTCACTGTACCTCTCTGTCCCTAAACTCAAGGATTTCAAATATGGTTCAGCAAGATTGGTTTAGAACAGAATAGCACACTGACACTTTCCCTCACTGTCCTTTTCTGTCCCTACAAACAAGGTTTAGCACAGAATAACACACTGACACTCTCCCTACCTATCCTTATTTGTCCCTAAACACAAGGAGTCTAGGATTAGTAAAGGAAAAAAAATGACACTGTCCCTGCCTATGCTTCTCTTTCCCTGCTCCGGAACACACTACACAAGGCCGCCGCGCTGGCGGCCTTTTATAGTGTGGGGCGTGTACTAAACTCCCTCAGCAATAATTGGCCACAGGCATCCTGCCTGTGGCCAATCATTGCTCTCCTCGCTGCCGGCGCTGTGATTGGCCAAGCATGCGGGGTCACAGTGCATGCTTGGCCAATCACAGCGCCTGGATGACACTGCGATGGCGTAGTGCATTGTGGGCCGTTCGTGTCACTCGAATTTGGCGCGAACGGCCCAAATCGTTCGTTCTTCGTCGAACGATCGAACAGCCGATGTTCGAGTCGAACGTATGTTCGACTTGAACACAAAGCTCATCCCTACCTGCCATTTTTGCGCTATCAATTTTCTAGCATGAAAAAGGCATCTAAGCACTGCTTTTGTTATGCTGATCGCTCTACTTGTTCCCTCCTCTAGTCCCAAGACACATATTCTAGGGTCCATTTCTATTGTTGTCATATATGTCCTATTTATACTATCCAGTACCCCTGTCCAATACCTAAATAATTTCGGACACCTCCATAGCATGTGTATCAGGTCCCCTGTGTCTTGACATCTGGGACACCCTGCATCTGCTCTCCACCCAAAGTCAAACAGCCTTTTTGGAGTATAGTATGTCCTATGTAGTAGCATTAAGAATGAAAATTTCTGGGCCGGTGAAACAGATACATGGTGTCCACTCTCTAGTACCTTTTTCCATTGCCCCCCGGAAACAGATCCACTTCTGGATCGAAATCCAACGATAGGATCCACTTGAAGGTTTGTGGATGCAGTGACCATTCGTTGTTGTCTAGCATGCTGCGTGACAGGAAGTCCGCTTGAATGTTCTGCTCCCCTGGAATGAAGACTGCTGTTAAGTTGAGCAGATTCCTCTGAGCCCAGGTCATAATGGGCTCGACCTCTTGGAGAAGGGCAGAGCTCCGAGTGCCCCCTTGTCTCTTCACATATGCCACAGCGGTGGTATTGTCCATTTTCAGTAGGACCGACTTCCCTTTCAGAAGGTGGGAGAAGGCTTGAAGGGCGCCCCATGCCGCGCGCAGTTCCAGAATGTTCGAACCTGGAGAGTGGAGACGGGCATCCCATTTGCCCTGAGCCAGTTCTGCACCACAATGTGCCCCCCAGCCCGCATTGCTGGCATCGGATGTAACAGTCACCCAATGGATGGGGGCAAGGGGGTGGCAAGTTGACAAGTTCTTGGTTTGAAGCCACCAGAGGAGACTGTTGCTCATTGACTGTGTTATCCGGATCTGCTGATTGAGATTGTCTGTCTTCCATTGCTGGAGGAATCCGGATTGAAAAGGACGAAGCCTCCACATCGCCCACTTGACCATGGGGGATGTGGCCACCATCGTGCCGATTATCTTCAGGCACTGTGATGCCCTTAGGTGAGAGAAGTCTAGAGCTAAGGAGATTCTTTCCCGAATGATCGGTATTTTTTCTTCTGGAAGAGAGATGGTATTCTCTATGGTGTCGAACTGGGCTCCTAGATAGACCAAGCGCTGGGTCGGATCCAGCTGACTCTTCTCCCGGTTTAGGAGCCATCCGAACTCCAACAGTGTAGAGATCACCTGATCTTTGTGGACTAGCAGCTGCTGCTTGTCTTGGGACAGTACTAGTAGATCGTCCAGATAATGATACAGGCGCACACCCTGTACTCTGAGAAGGGACACAACTGCTAACAGCACCTTGGAAAAGACTCTTGGGGAAGTCGTTAGCCCGAATGGAAGACAAATAAATTGCAGGTGCTCTTGTTCGACCTGGAACCGCAGATATTTGTGAAAGTTTTCTGCCACCGGAACATGAAAGTACGCGTCTTTTAGATCTATTGAGATCAACCAGTCGCCTGGTTGAACTATTTTTTGGATGGTTGAGAGTGACTCCATTTTGAACTTCTCGTGCTTTATGTACTTGCTCAGGAAAGTGAGATCTATGACTGGACGCCAAGAGCCGTTCTTCTTTTGTACTAGGAAGAGGGGGGAGTATACCCCCTGGAATTCCTCGTCCTTTGGGACGGGCACCACTGCTCCTTGATCTTTCAGGACATTCACATATGAGAGAAGAACTTGCTGTTTTTCTTCTGACCGAGGTAGTGAGGTTTGCATTGGTCTGCATGGAGGGATCTTGGTGAAGGACCATGTGTGACCTGTTGAGACCGTCTTGATGGTCCAATAGTCCGAGATCGAGGCCACCCAGACGTGCCGGAAGAGACGTAGGCGAGCCCCTACCCGACCCGCCTGGGCGGGCCCAATCTCAAAAAGACTTGGTTGGTTCACGCCCACCGGGCGTCTGTTTCTTGCCAGACTTTTGAAAAGAAGATTGGCCTCTATTCCAATTCCAGCTTCTCCTAAAATCCCGTCCGGGCTTATAGGAGCGTGCCTCTCTCGAGTGCTCAGTACTGCGTCTCTGTTGAGGTTTTCTCTGATTAAACTGGCGCCTGTCCTGGGGAAGAAAACCCGACTTTCCGCCTGTAGCTTTTGAAATGGCGTTGTCAAGTTTGTTCCCAAACAACGAAGTCCCTTCAAAGGGAATTTTGCACCACGCCTGCTTGGAGGCTGGATCAGCAAGCCAGGGACGTAACCACAGTGCTCGTTTGGCCGTGACCGAGGACAACATTGATCTGGCCAGTAAACGGATGAGGTCAATTGAAGCTTCCCCCAAAAAGGCGACTGCCATTTTAAGTTCTTGCACTGCTGAACTTTGAACCAGTTCTTCCGAGACACCCTTCAGAACGGAGTCTACATTTTCCACCCAGGCCTCCATTGCTTTGGAGGTCACTGCAAGGGCTAAAGCTGGTTTGCATGCCGTTCCGGCCAGGCTATATATTCTTTTGAGGTCCTGGTCGATCTTCCGATCCAGATCATCTTTAAATGATACGGTGTCATCTAGCGGGAGGGTGACATGCTTCGCTAGGCGCATTACTGCTGCATCTACGAGGGGAGCATTCTCCAGATGCTTGACATCCTCCGATTTAAAGGGATACAGTCTAGAGGTTTTGCTTAGCATAGAAACCTTCTTATCTCCCTTGCTCCATTCTTCCTCAAACACTCCTTTCAGCTCAGAGGGAAGTGGGAAATTGGAGCGTTCTTTCCCCAGTTGTTTAAAAAATTTCCTTTGTTTTTCTGGGGGGGCAGTGGTATCCTCCAACTTCAAAGTTTCCTTCACTGCCTTGATCAGTGAAGAGACTAATGCCGCGTACACACGATCATTTTTCCCGTCGGGAAAAATGACATTTTTTTTTTCGCCGAGAAAAACGATCGTCTGTGGGCTTTATGCCGTTTTTCTCGTTGAGAAAAACGGCAGGAAAAACGACGAGAAAAATTAGAACATGTTCTAAATTTTCTCATCGTTTTTTCCATCATTTTTTTCCGCGGCAGTTTTCCCACAGACGGTCGTTTTTCTTGACAAAGAAAAAAATGACGGGAAAAACGGTCGTGTGTGGGGGAAAATGCCGTTCCCTCGTTTTTCATTTAATTTCATGTCGTGATTCACGGCGTTGTTTTCACCGCCGTGAATCACGATCGTGTGTACGCGGCATAAGGCGTAGTTGAATCCCACCGTAGAATCATCTCCCTCCATCTCGTCTTGCGAGGAATAATGGGAGGAATCATGGGGCTGGAATTGGCCGGGATCCTCCTGGGCCTCGTCATCCAAGGAGCCAGACAAGGTGGTGGACTGGCTCCTTGTGTGGGGGGCAACTATTTCTTTCATAGATTGCTGTACCACACGTTTCACAAGAGACTCAAGGTTTTGATTTTCGGTCTCTTTCTCACCAACCGCTCGGGCATAACATGGGTCGCATAGCGATTTGCCCTCTGGGATTCTGGTCTTGCATCCCCAACAGGCTCTGTGGTCAGAGCGATCATTGCGGTGGTGGTGGCGGTGACTAGAGGAGGAATGGGAACATCTCCTATGTCTAGAGGGGGTATGTGAACGTCCCCTATGATGATGGGTCCTAGACGTAGTGTCGCGTCTAGACCTAGATGATGAGTGATGATGCGGCCTGGCAAGGTCCCTTTCTTGTGACCGATGAACTGAAGTTGCCGGGCTGTAAGAGATAATACAGACAGAGGGAGGGGGGGAAGGTGGGCAGGATGTAACCGTTAGCAACCACCAGATAGGCACAAAAGACAACAACCTCCTACCCACTCCGCACATACCTTGTGCGGGAGGGCTGGCCACATGGCGGTGAGGATGAGTCCATGACGAGGGAGACAGGAATCCGTACTACACTGCCTAGACTAAGGATAAGCAAATCAATGCAAAGAAGCATAAGAAAAGAAAAAAAAGTTTTTTTTTTGTTTTTTAAAACTGTCCCTTTAAGAGACACTAAGCATAACAAGCATACATTGCAAAATGAAGTGCTTACCCCGTCCTAGCAGTAATGAGGCTCCGGGAGGCTGTCGCTCTGTGCCCACAGGTTATCCCACCTGTATAGGGCTCTTCAGCGGTTTAAATAAACCGCCAAAATGACGTCACGGCCGGTCCCGCTGCGCGCATGCGCCGAAGAGACCCGACCCACTGCGCCTGCGGGGCCCCTGACCCCTCCGCCGCAATGCGCATGCGCGAAAACCAAGCCTCGGTTTCACCGCGGCTTGGCGCATGCGCAGATGCGCGGCGGACCGGGAACCAGGAAGAGACATGGCGTCCTGTAACGCAGAAGCGTTCCACATGCCGCAACACAGGAATGGAAAAACAGGGGAAAACAAAGACAACATACATAAACTTGTCTGCCATGAAAGAAGAGATGAATCAAAATCTTCAGACCTTGCCAGCCGAGGAATCCTGCGACATCCGATCCGGTACTCTGGGGCCACATCCCTTCCACCATAGGGGTATTTTCCAGCCCTGAAACCACTCGCCCGCTCATAGCTGGGCCCTGGGTGCACCGCAGTAACAGTACCGATCGATCCAAGCAATCCACATCCTGGACATCGCACCGAATTGCATGATGAAGGTCCATGTGAGGAGGATAAAAAAGGAACACCTGTCTGTGGAGGTGAGCTCAAATTTATGGGTAAGGGGTCCTATAGTTGTGGAGAGGAGGCGGGGTTAGCCCACACGTAGTCTGCCATGGAGTCTGTCAGGAAAACCTCCATATACACAATCCTATACCCACAGTTGATCCAAAGGAAAGAAAAAACACCAATAAAGTGTAGCCCATGTGCTGGGCTTCAACAATATGGTGAAGAAGGCATTGCCTTTTATTCTTCTCTCCCTCTATTGAGATACTAATGTTATGCAGCACCATTCTTCTCTGGCCAGCAGAAAGAGAGCTAAAACCAATCAAGCACATAGACTGCTATGTAGTATAATAAGAATGCTGGGAGTTATAGTCTGAGATTACATTAAACTACAGATCCGATTATGCATTGTGCAGTAGGAGTGAAGACAGGATTTGTATTAAACTTCCAAAGAAAGTTCTTCCTCTTGGCACCAAGGAAAGAGAGAGAGCAGAGCATCTATATTATTATTATTAAAAAGAGAAAAACTGCGCTAACCAGAAAAAATTATTACTAAATATAGGCAGCAGCTATAAGTGTGATAACACAGACAGCATAAACAAAAATAAAAAGCTGCGCCAAACGTAGAAATTAGATTAAATTAAATTGTATGAGCAAGTCCTTAAATGACACAAGGATAACACATTCAGTCTGGTTCAAACATGAGACACCAGGTAACAGTCTATAGGCATATCACAGTTCTTGTATTGAAAAGAAACGACACCACAGTGACTTCTTAAGCACATGTGAGGCCCACCACTGAATAACAAAGCCGCTTACCAGAAGGCAAGCAAAATGGAGCAGTCGGCTATAGCCCAGCCAAGGCCTTTGATCCTGGGAAGGATGTGTCCCATATGAGACGGAAGCTCACGAACAAGAATTTCTCCACACTCGTGCAAGTAGATCACTATATGCATGTGTAAAAGAAAACAAGGGGGAGGACCATAGCGTAACTCCGTATGGATAAATTTATTAAAAGTAGTAAGTTGTACTTACAGCATAAAACGTTAAAAACGACATATGCATAGTGCCAGCCGGCATAACAGGAGCCCTTCCTCCTCAGTTCAGCGTGGTGACGTCACTGCGCGTCCTCCCGCGGTGACGTCACCACGCAGAACTGAGGAGGAAGGGCTCCTGTTGTGCCGGCCGGCACTATACATATGTAGTTTTTTAACGTTTTATGCTGTAAGTATAACTTACTACTTTTAATAAATGTATCTGTAGCACACTGACCCTTTTCCCTACCTTTGGCTCACTTGTAGGAAAAGGGCACACCGTACTATATGCCTGTACCCTCCTGTGTGAAGAGGTTGAGCGGTGTAAATATAGCTGGGTCTCCACAGCTAGGTTCTCCAGAGAATGGTTCTCGTCTCTCATGCGATAAAGACAAGTCTCTATTTCCCCCAATAACTCCAAGGTCCACACCAGTTGCAACTCCAACGTAGAGTTTATTTTCTCATATGCACAGTCACTAGATAGGAAAGGGTGGATGGATAACAAGACAGCAAAAGGTGTTGGAGTAGGTCCAGGAACAAATGAATGTATGATTCACTACCTGTCTCTAAAGGAGGTTTAGCTCACAAGGATAGTCTCCCATTAGAGTGGATCCTAGCAGCCGGAGTGATGCTCGAATTAGATTACACACAGTCTCTGCACAAACTGTTACGGGTGAATTTGGGTCTCTGCCACAGACCTGGTGAACTTTGGGTCTCTGCCACAGACCTGGTGAAATTTGGGTCTCTACCACAGACCTGGTGAACTTTGGGTCTCTGCCACAGAGAGTACACTCCGGAACAAAAGAAAACACAATAGAATCCAGTCTCTTTAGAGATAGAATTTTAGATCGGGCAAAACAAGGAGCTT
The DNA here is from genome assembly GCA_029206835.1 of Rana muscosa. NCBI lineage: Eukaryota > Metazoa > Chordata > Amphibia > Anura > Ranidae > Rana > Rana muscosa. The sequence goes on along the minus strand of CM055122.1, from coordinate 748,140,866 downwards.
TCAGTTCTTATCGAAAGTCTCAATGGAATACACGGCATCCTCACGCTCCTTCCGACACACAACCACCCGATCTGCGTGTATGTGCCGACCAAGTACCCATTCCTGCTTACACCCCTTGTACCTCTCAGCAACAGTAACAGAATAAGAGAGATACCTGCGGGCATTGGGCACCTTCAAATAGTTCCACAGAAAGTCAGCGTACCATCTCTCTCTGTAGGCCTCTACTTCAAACAGCAAATCTCTTGGGTCATACGGATACTCCCATCCGTAATCAGCAGCCACTCTCTGCTTGAACAGCTGTTGCATTCTGGAAAGCGGAGGAAGAGTATCACAATCTCCTGTACCCGATAGGACAATGGCATCCGGATGTCTAGGCACTTTCACTGCCTTAAGATGCAACATAGCAGCCCGCAATGGCGCATCCTCAGCCACAGCGGTAGGTACAGGCAATACAGGTATAGATAATGCAGGCATGGGGTCATGTCCCTCCTCAAGCACGTGGACCTCCACCCGGGGTGCAATGTCCCCAGAGTCTATGGGTGAATCCCTTCTACTTTTGGATGAGGATAGGGGTACTCTATCTCAGCCCTTTCTGGCAAACAGTTCATCAATCTCCACATCGTCTCCCACATCAGAGGACAATTCCAAGTCAGAGGTATCGCACTCCTCTGCCGGCATGTAATTCTTGGTGGTGGAGGAATCACTGTCTCTTAAAAGTTCTTTCGGGTCGGGAACCCAAGCATCCCCGATACCACGGACACTAATCTTCGTCCCTTTCCCCGGCTTACCTAGGCCTGTATCTGTGGTGGATCGTCTGGAGGTCCCTCCGACTAAACAATCCGATCCAGGCAAGCGCTGGGGTGTATCTCGACCACGGCCGCAGGAGGCTTTCACATAGCCCACTTTTCGCTTGGGCGGTGGGAGAGAAGACTCCGTAATGGCGGAGGCAGCATCCGCCGGCTTCTCCGTCTCCGGTTCCTCAACTACCGGAACATCAGCAACGACTTCCTCCGAAGTCACGACAGTGCGCGTGGAGGTGGCTGTAGAAGCGTAGGTTTCCTCCTCTAAAGTGGTGGCGCCCGTCAGGCAATTCAAACGGTAGGCCCGAGGTGAATTTGGGTCTCTGCCACAGACCTGGTGAACTTTAGGTCTCTGCCACAGACCTGGTGAACTTTGGGTCTCTACCACAGACCTGGTGAACTTTGGGTCGCTGCCACAGACCTGGTGAACTTTGGGTCTCTGCCACAGACCTGGTGAACTTTGCTTGTGGTATTAGACCTCTTTTGGGGAGATGACATCCCTCCAGAGAGTTACCCCTTCCTTCACTGTGATCTCTCACCAGTCCCTCAGAATGGTCCTCCCCCAGCCTCCTCTTCCAGATACAGGTCTCCTCGCAAGGAAGCACCCTGGGATTCTTCTTCCCTCCGTGGGCCTCAGCCAAAGGTGCTGGACCCAAGGCCTTCAGTTGAAGCCCCAGGGCTAAAGGTGCCTGGAACTGATACGCCAGTGTACCGGGCCAGGAAGACCCAGTACTCTGAAACCTGGAATCCCAACCTCGGGCTGAAGGTGCCTGGGATGGCCAACGAACAGAACAATGACACACTCCCCGGGGTAGGACCCCCGGGAGAAGAACACCCCACAGGCAGCGTCTGCCCCTTTTATATCCTCTCCTGGCATGCACAGCAGGCCATCCACGCCCACCATACCACCGCCAAGAGGGGACATCCAAGGGACAGCACTATACCAGCGGTTCAACCCTAGCCCCCGATGGCAGCGCCATCCACAGGCCACAGGGAACTATACACCAGTATCCCTACACCAGTATCCCACCTGCGGTATAAAATGGTTAGCAAAGCCCTATCAAATAAGGTGTTTGAGTACAATTACCACTCAAACATTCCCCTAAATTTGAAGACCCCGCTACTAGAGTTGAGCGGGTAGCTGGATATTCGGGTCCGGCGGGTTCGGCCGAACTTCGGAAAAAAGTTCGGATTCGGGACCGAACTTTAACCCGAACCCGGACCCGGACCCCATTGAAGTCAATGGGGACCCGGACTTCTGACGACTAAAAAGGCTCTAAAAAAGTAATGGAAAGGGCTAGAGGGCTGCAAATGGCAGCAAAATGTTGTTAAGAACATGGCAAGTGCTCTGCAAACAAATGTGGATAGGAAATAACTTAAAAGAACATAAAAAAAATAAAAAATAAAAAAATATGCTGGAGGCCCCCTTTTCAGCAGAAGAGGTACAGGAAGTCATTAAGAACCTCAGAAACTCAACGGCACGATGCCACACATATGGTAGGAATGCCCCAGAATACGCCCTTTCTGGAATAAATTATTTAATTTAATGGATAAGCTAGTGGGAAAATAAAATACTTTGAAATAAAAATGTAGCGGGGTGCTAAATTTAAGGAAAGTGTTTGAGTGGTAAATAGGCTCAAATACCCTAATTCTGTAGGATTCATGGACCATTTTGTCCTCGGGGGACAGTATTGGTGTGCAGTTCCCTGCGGCCTACAGGTGGCGCCTTTTGTGTCCCCTCTTGGCAGTAGTACAGTGGGGCGGGGAACCTGCTGTGCATGCCGGGAGAGCATATAAAAGGGGCAGACCTTTGGCCTGGGGGCTGATGTCCAGTGGGGTCCGCGCCCAGGTGCCTTCGGCCTGGGTGCATGTGTTCCTGTTCCATCTCGGGCACCTTTAGCCCGGGGTGAGGTACTATCCTGGAGTTCTTGCTGCCCTGGGTATGGAGGCCTAGGGGCGGGAGTAAAGCCTGGAGTCCAGAGCCGCCTCGTGTAGGGGACCCTGTTCCAGGGAAGGGAGGATCATTCTGATGGACCGATGCGGGAGTCACGGTGAAGGAATGGTCTGTTGACTCCCTGGAGAGATGTCTTCCCCTTGATATGGGCTAGGTTCGTAGAAGGAGAAGCTCAAGGTCACCTTGGCTGTATCAGAGGCCTTATTCAACCGGCCCGTGGCAGGGGCCTTATACACCCTGGTCTGTGGCTGAGACCAAAGTTCTCCAGGCCCGTGGCAGGGGCCTTGTACACCTGGTCTGTGGCAGAGACCAACCTCAATGTCTGTGGCAGAGACCGTGCGCCAAAAACTGTTTGAGAAACCTAAGCAGTGAAGTGAATGTGCTACGTTTGTGCCTGGACCTCCTCCACACCTTAAGCTGTCCTGTTTCTTTGCTCTAACCTTTTCTATCTGAGTACAGTTTATTTTGCCATGAGAGAATAAGAGTTGGAGTTTCAGCTGGTGTGGACATTGACTTTACTGGCAATTAAAGGACTTGCCTCTACCTACAGTAGAGGTGAGAATCATCCTCTGGAGGAGTTTTGACTCCGGCTGTGGACACGGCCCGTCAAGTACACCGCTCAACCTCTTTATATAGGAGGATACGGGCTGGTAGTGCGGTGTGCCTTTCTCCCTCCTGCGAAGAGCCAACAACATAAAGGCAGGTAAGGGGGAAAGGATCTGTGCGCTACAAAAAAATAAAATAAAAATTTTAATCTTGGCCTAGCAGGACGAGGTCCATATGGAGTAGGAGGTTGAGGTGGCGGTGGATGTGGCTGTGTAGGTGGAAGCGGCGGTGGAGGAGGACGAGGTAGCCAACACTGGTTCAAAAATACAACAATGGCTGGGTAAGGCCGGTGATGTGTCGAATTCTGTCCCCTGTCGAATAGTGTCCGCCCTGTACTGCGCTTGCTGAGTATGTAGGACAAGGGGATTTCAAAAATCTCCCAAGACTAACGGCGCCTGCGTGTTGAGTTCAGGTGAAGGCCACACCATCCGTGGTTCAAGCCGAGCCAAGCAAGGCCGCGATCGAAGCGAGCCCGTGAGGGGCCCTGTTACTATGTGCTACCGTATGCCCTCTTGGATGGTGGGGCTTGAACCTGCACTCACAGCGCAGGCGCCGTTCATCTTCGGAGATTTTGTGAATCTCCTTGTCCTCTGTACTGCGCAAGCGCTGCGCCTGCGCAGTACGGGCCGGGCACAATCCGATGGCCGGACAGTTTTTGTCACAACACCGGTATACATGTCTATTCTGCACAAGGTACGGACAAGTCCTGTGGGATCCATGCCTGGTTCATTTTAATGAACGTGAGCTTGTCCACATTGGCTCTGGACAGGCGGCTGCGCTTGTCTGTGATAACGCCCCCTGCCGTGCTAAATACACGTTCAGATAATACACTGGCTGCAGGGCAGGCCAGCACCTCCAAGGCATAAACGGCAAGCTCAGGCCATGTGCCCAATTTGGAGACCCAGAAGTTAAAGGGGGCAGACCCGTCATCCAGTACGTGTAGGCCTGTGGACACATACTGCTCAACCATGTTGGTGAAATGCTGCCTCCTGCTAAGACGTTCCATCTCAGCTGGTGGTGCTGGTTGTTGTGGCGTGCTGACAAAGCTTTTCCACATTTCGGCCATGCTAACCCTGCCTTCTGAGGTGCTGCCGGTGCCCCAGCTGCGTTGGCGACCTCTTCCTCCTCCTCTGCCTTCGCCTTGTGCTTCCACCGTACGCCCGCTGTCAGGTGGGAATGCCACCAGCAGCGCGTCTACCAGCGTGCGCTTGTACTCGCGCATCTTACGATCCCGCTCCAGTGAGGGAATTAAGGACAGTACGTTGTCCTTGTAACGGGGATCCAGCAGGGTGGCCACCCAGTAATCAGCACCAGTTAAAATGTGGGCAACTCGGCTGTCGTTGCGGAAACACTGCAGCATGTAATCGCTCATGTGTGCCAGGCTGCCCAGAGGCAAAGAAAAGCTGTCCTCTGTGGGAGGTGTATCGTCTGTGTCCTCTGTATCCCCCCAGCCACGCACCAGTAATGGCCACGAGCTGGTCTGAGTGCCACCCTGCTGTGAACATGGCTCCTCCTCCTCCTCCTCCTCCTCCTCCATCTCCTCCTCCACCTCGTCATCCTCCAGAACTGTGCCCTTTCTGCCGGACAATTGTGTACCTGGCGTTTGTTGGTGCAGGAACCCACCCTCGTAGCCACTTGTGAAAGACTGCCCTGAAAGCCTTTGAAATGATCCCGCTTCCTCCTCCTCCTCCTCATCCTCCTGTGCCACATCCTCTTCCATCATCGCACGAAGCGTTTTTTCAAGGAGGCATAGAACTGGGATAGTAACGCTGAGAACGGCGTCATTGGCACTGGCCATGTTGGTGGAGTACTCGAAACAGCGCAACAAGGCACACAGGTCTCGCATGGAGGCCCAGTTATTGGTGGTGAAGTGGTGCTGTTCCGCAGAGTGACTCACGCGTGATTGCTGCAGCTGAAACTCCACTATTGCCTGCTGCTGCTCGCACAGTCTGGCCAGCATGTGCAAGGTGGAGTTCCACCTTGTGGGCACGTCACATATGAGGCGGTGAGCTGGAAGGCCGAAGTTACGCTGCAGCGCTGACAGGCGAGCAGCAGCAGGGTGAGAACGCCGAAAGTGCGCACAGACAGCCCGCACTTTCTGCAGCAGCTCTGGCATATTGGGGTAATTTTTAAGGAACCTCTGGACCACCAAGTTCAGCACATGCGCCAGACAAGGGATGTGCGTCAAACCGGCTAGACCCAGAGCTGCTACGAGATTTCGCCCATTATCGCACACCACCAGGCCGGGCTTGAGGCTCACTGACAGCAACCACTCATCGGTCTGTTGTTCCATGTCCCTCCACAACTCCTGCGCGGTGTGGGGATTTTCCCCCAAACAGGAAAGTTTTAAAACTGCCTGCTGTCGTTTACCCCTGGCTGTGCTGAAGTTGGTGGTGAAGGTGTTACGCTGAATGGATGAGGAGGCGGTAGAGGATGAGGAAGCGGAGAAGGAGGAGTTAGCAACAGGAGGCAAACTGAAGCGCCCTGCAATCCTCGGTGGTGGAAGGAAATGCGCCAAACCGCTATCTGCCTCAGGCCCAGCAGCCACTGCATTTACCCAGTGTGCTGTTAGGGAGATATAACGTCCCTGACCGTGCTTACTGGTCCACGCATCCGTAGTTAGGTGGACCTTGCCACAGATGGCGTTGCGCAGTGCACACCTGATTTTGTCCCCCACCTGGTTGTGCAGGGAAGGGATGGCTCGCCTGGAAAAGTAGTGGCGGCTGGGCACGACGTACTGCGGGACAGCCAATGCCATCAGGCTTTTAAAACTCTGCGTCTCCACCAGACGGAATGACAGCATTTCAAAGGCCAGGAATTTTGAAATGCTGGCATTCAGGGCCAGGGATCGCGGGTGGCTAGGGGGGTACTTCCTCTTCCGCTCCAATGTTTGGGAGATAGAGAGCTGAACGCTTCCATGGGACATTGTGGAGATGGTCGGTGACCCAGGTGGTAGTGTTGCTGGCAGATCCTCTGTTTGCGGGGTGACAGGTGCCACTGTCACTACAGAGGTGGATGAAGAGGCCGAGACTGCAGCAGAAGAGGAAGCAGGAGGAGCCAGAGACCTTTCTTGGTTTCTGAGGTGTCTACTCCACTGCAGCTCGTGCTTTGCACTTAGATGCCTGGTCATGCAGCTTGTGCTCAGGTTGAGAACGTTTATGCCTCGCTTCAGGCTCTGATTGCACAGCGTGCAAACCACTCGTGTCTTGTCATCAACACACTGTGTGAAGAACTGCCACGCTAGGGAAGTCCTTGGACCTGGCTTTGGTGTGCTCGGTCCCTTGCTGCGTTGGGCAGTAGCAGATGTACTGTCTAGGGGACGAATGCTACGTTTTTGCACCCTGCTCCCTCTTCTGCTGTGCTGGTGGCTCTGTGCGACCACCGCCTCTTCCTCCGAACTACACTGGTCACCTGCATAACGTTGATTCCATGTGGGGTCGAGGACCTCATCGTCCTCCACATCATCTTCCACCCAGTCTTCACCCCTGCCCTCCATGTCTGTCTGCACAATTGCGAAAGCAGCAGCAGTTGGCACCTGTGTTTCGTCATCATCCGAGACGTGCTGCGATGGTCCTCCCATGTACCCAGCATGAAACATAAGTGGTTGGGCATCGGTGCACCCAATCTCTTCCACTTCTGGGGCAGGGCTAGGTGGATGGCCCTGGGAAACCCTGCTAACAGAGTCATCGAAAAGCAGAAGAGACTGCTGCATGATTTGGGGCTCAGACTGCTTGGCTGATTTGCAAGGGGGTGAGGTGAAAGACTGATGGACATGGGCTTCAGGTGCCAACTCTGATCTTTCAGCAGAAGAGTGGGTGGGAGACAATGTGAAGGAACCCGAGGCACTGTCAGCAACCCAATCTACTATCGCCTGTACTTGTCCTGGCCTAAACATTGGTACAGCCTCATTAGGCGCGACAAAATACCGCCGCAGGCTCGGTCACCTACTCGCACCTGAGGAAGGTGTTTCACTTGTGCGTGTAGCTGGCACAGATCCACCACGTCCTCTCCCTGCAACAGGAGCTCCACCAGCAGCACCACGACCGGGGCCACCACGTCCCTTTGACCTTCCCCTCATATTTTCCAAATTTAGGATCTTGCCCTAAATGGCGTTTTTTGGAAGACCACAACACACCCACAGTACGTAATGGCTGAAACGCACAGCTACAGAACTGCAGAAAATGCTATTCAAAAAAAAAAGGTTGTTTTTTTTTAGTATAGCACAGTACAAGGAAAATATATAGAAATTGTTTTTTTACACACACCTCCAGATGTGTATTTCACACTGCAAAATATTTTCTGTGGCCCTAAATGGCGTTTTTTGCCAGACCACAACACACCCACAGCACGTAACCGCTGAATCGCACAGCTACAGAAAATGCTATTAAAAAAAAAGGTTGTTTTTTTTAGTATAGCACAGTACCAGGAAAATATATAGAAATTGTTTTTTTACACACACCTCCAGATGTGTATTTCACACTGCAAAATATTTTCTGTGGCCCTAAATGGCGTTTTTTGCCAGACCACAACACACCCACAGCACGTAACCGCTGAATCGCACAGCTACAGAAAATGCTATTCAAAAAAAAAGGTTTTTTTTTTTAGTATAGCACAGTACAAGGAAAATATATAGAAATTGTTTTTTTACACACACCTCCAGATGTGTATTTCACACTGCAAAATATTTTCTGTGGCCCTAAATGGCGTTTTTTGGAAGAGCACAACACAACCACAGTATTTAACCACTGAATCGCACAGCTATAGAAGTGCAGAGAATGCAATTCAAAAAAAATTTTGTTTTTTTTAGTATAGCACTGTACAATATATAGAAATTGTTTATTTTACACACCTCCACATGTGTATTTCACACTGCAATTTATTTTCTGTGGCCCTAAATGGCGTTTTTTGCAAGAGCACAACACAACCACAGTATTTAACCACTGAATCGCACAGCTATAGAAGTGCAGAGAATGCTATTCAAAAAAAATGTTGTTTTTTTTAGTATAGCACTGTACAATATATAGAAATTGTTTATTTTACACACCTCCACATGTGTATTTCACACTGCAAAATATTTTCTGTGGCCCTAAATGGCGTTTTTTGCAAGAGCACAACACAACCACAGTATTTAACCACTGAATCGCACAGCTATAGAAGTGCAGAGAATGCTATTCAAAAAAAATGTTGTTTTTTTTAGTATAGCACTGTACAATATATAGAAATTGTTTATTTTACACACCTCCACATGTGTATTTCACACTGCAAAATATTTTCTGTGGCCCTAAATGGCGTTTTTTTGCAAGAGCACAACACAACCACAGTATTTAACCACTGAATCGCACAGCTATAGAAGTGCAGAGAAAGCTATTCAAAAAAAATTTTGTTTTTTTTAGTATAGCACTGTACAATATATAGAAATTGTTTATTTTACACACCTCCACATGTGTATTTCACACTGCAAAATATTTTCTGTGGCCCTAAATGGCGTTTTTTGCAAGAGCACAACACAACCACAGTATTTAACCACTGAATCGCACAGCTATAGAAGTGCAGAGAATGCTATTCAAAAAAAATGTTGTTTTTTTTTTAGTATAGCACTGTACAATATATAGAAATTGTTTATTTTACACACCTCCACATGTGTATTTCACACTGCAAAATATTTTCTGTGGCCCTAAATGGCGTTTTTTTGCAAGAGCACAACACAACCACAGTATTTAACCACTGAATCGCACAGCTATAGAAGTGCAGAGAATGCTATTCAAAAAAAATGTTTTTTTTTTTTAGTATAGCACTGTACAATATATAGAAATTGTTTATTTTACACACCTCCACATGTGTATTTCACACTGCAAAATATTTTCTGTGGCCCTAAATGGCGTTTTTTGGAAGAGCACAACACAACCACAGTATTTAACCACTGAATCGCACAGCTATAGAAGTGCAGAGAATGCTATTCAAAAAAAATGTTGTTTTTTTTAGTATAGCACTGTACAATATATAGAAATTGTTTATTTTACACACCTCCACATGTGTATTTCACACTGCAAAATATTTTCTGTGGCCCTAAATGGCGTTTTTTGCAAGAGCACAACACAACCACAGTATTTAACCACTGAATCGCACAGCTATAGAAGTGCAGAGAATGCTATTCAAAAAAAATGTTTTTTTTTTTAGTATAGCACTGTACAATATATAGAAATTGTTTATTTTACACACCTCCACATGTGTATTTCACACTGCAATTTATTTTCTGTGGCCCTAAATGGCGTTTTTTGCAAGAGCACAACACAACCACAGTATTTAACCACTGAATCGCACAGCTATAGAAGTGCAGAGAATGCTATTCAAAAAAAATGTTTTTTTTTTTAGTATAGCACTGTACAATATATAGAAATTGTTTATTTTACGCACCTCCACATGTGTATTTCACACTGCAAAATATTTTCTGTGGCCCTAAATGGCGTTTTTTTGCAAGAGCACAACACAACCACAGTATTTAACCACTGAATCGCACAGCTATAGAAGTGCAGAGAATGCTATTCAAAAAAAATGTTGTTTTTTTTAGTATAGCACTGTACAATATATAGAAATTGTTTATTTTACACACCTCCACATGTGTATTTCACACTGCAAAATATTTTCTGTGGCCCTAAATGGCGTTTTTTGCAAGAGCACAACACAACCACAGTATATAACTGCTGAATCGCACAGCTGCAGAGAATGCTATTCAAAAAAAAGTTTTTTTTTTTTTTTTAGTATAGCATAGTACAAGAAAAATATATAGAAATTGGTTATTTCACACAACTAGAGATATACACTGCAAAATATTTTTTTTGCCCAAAAATAGGTCTTTTTTGCGCACAACAAAGTGCCTTTTTTTTTTTTGCAACAGCACAATAAAGTGCCTTTTTTTTTTTTTTGGGGCCCAAAAATGGGTCTTTTTAGCAAAAGCACAATAAAGTGCCTTTTTTTTTCTTCTGACCGAAATAGGTCTTTTAGCAAGAGCACAATACAGCCACAGTATGGAATAGGTGTATCACTCAACGTAATGCAGTGCTGGTGCACTGAGCTTGCAACACAAACAGATAAACCTATGCAGATCGCTGAGCTATTATATCTCTCAATCTGGACTCCTATCTAAATCTCTCTCCCTGAAAGCACAAACAGGATCCTGCCCCTACACTACACTACACTACACTGTCTCCCTATCTTTTCTATCAGTAGATTGCAGAATCAGGACTAACTCCTATCATATAATTCTCTCCCTCACAGCAACAGCAGCCAGGATCCTTTCCCTACACTGTCTAAAAGCAGAGTGATGATCTGTGCTGTGTGCCTCTTTCTTATATAGAAGCTGGTCACATGCTGGGTCACATGTTGCACTGACCAATCACAGCCATGCCATTAGTAGGCATGGCTATGATGGCTTCTAAGGGCACACCAGCTAATCAAGTGGTGATTGGCTGGCCCCTGAAGCATTTCTAACTGCGCCATTAAATTCCCGAATCCGAACCCGAACCCGGACTTTAGCGCAAAATCCGGGTCCGGGTCCGGGGTCGGGAAAACGCCAAAATTCGGTACGGACCGAGTTACGCTATGGTCCTCCCCCTTGTTTTCTTTTACACATGCATATATTGATCTACTTGCACGAGTGTGGAGAAATTCTTGTTTGTGAGCTTCCGTCTCATATGAGACACATCCTTCCCGGGATCAAAGGCCTTGGCTGGGCTATAGCCGACTGCTCCATTTTGCTTGTCTTCTAGTAAGCGGCTTTGTTATTCGGTGGTGGGCCTCACATATGCTTAAGAAGTCACTGTGGTGTCGTTTCTTTTCAATACAAGAACTGTGATATGCCTATAGACTGTTACCCGGTGTCTCATGTTTGAACCAGACTGAATGTGTTATCCTTGTGTCATTTAAGGACTTGCTCATACAATTTAATTTAATATTATGTAGCGGCCTCACTCTCTCTTCATCTTTATCGGTTACACACCAGCTCATGTCTAGGGGTTCCTGGGTTGTGAGAGTGAGATGCGCCACGGCCCATGTCCTCCCTATTGTAGTAGGAAGGTGAAGGCCACTTACTGATGTTTCCTCGGGCCGGTGTGTTCTGTGAATGCACTGAGTCTGTAATGGCAAGCTCACCAGCCTCCCCTTTGCTTCCAGTAACTGGAGTTCACACACCGGAGAAAGGTCCAACACTTGTTTATTTGACACTCCAATAAGCAAAGCACAATAAACAGTTCTTTTGCAGCAAACTGGTTGGGACCTATAACCTTGCCAACGGTGGGGCGAGCAGATCGAGGCACTTCCTAAAGTTTAGGTTCTATGCCACTGTACTATGACCAGCGGCGCCTAAGCCAATCCGGCTGTTACAGAACAGGAAAGATGGGGTCTCTTCCAGCAACCCCTATGAACAGCAATGGAGCCCTCTTCGATACGCTGTGGCCCCTATCAGGGGGATGTGTCCTCCCAAGAGAGTTCCCAGAGGCCCACTGTCACCGGGTTGGTGCTGCTCCGGGTCTCCAGTGGGTAACCTCTCTGGCCTCCTCACCTCAGATACGAGTCCCTCCGCTCAGGGACCCTCGGACAGTCCACCCTAGCGGGACCCAGTCGAAGGTACTGGGCCCCAGGCCTCCTCGATAGTACCTCACCCCAGGCTAAAGGTGCCTGGGATGGACGCCAACATGACTCCGGACCAGGCCATGGGCACCTGGACCAGACTCCTGGATCTCCAGCACCCAGGCCTAAGGGCCCTGGGTGCGGACCGCAACCCTCCTCCTCCGAGGACCTCCTTCTCCGCCAGACCTTGTGGTAAGGGCGTCTCCCCCTTTTATCTCCTCCCATCAACGGCCCGGCGGGTTCCCCGCCCCAGCCATACCATCTCCGGGAAGGGACAAAACAGGGAACACTGCAGGAGATGATTCTACCTGAAGCCTGTGGGTACCCCGCAACCCACAGGCAAAGGAGAATACTACATCCTCCAATCCTCCACGAAACAAAAAGGGGTCTGAACCCTAACACGATTATACACCTGGGTCACACTATTCCCCAGGTGTATCCCATCAATTTGAGGACCCCGCTACAATTATTATTATTATACAGGATTTATATAGTGCCCACAGTTTGCGCAGCACTTTACAACATCAGGGAAGACAGTACAGTTACAATACAATTCAATACAGGAGGGATCAGAGGGCCCTGCTCGTTAGAGCTTACAGTGTATAAGGGAGGGTCAAGTGGAACAAAGGTTAGTAGCTGTGGGGGATGATCAGATGGACAAAATGAAAATACAGTTGTTAGGTGTGGGTAGGATAGGCTTCTCTGAAGAGGAAGGTTTTCAGGGATCCTCTAAAAGCTAATAGAGAAGGAGATAGACAGACAGGTTGGGGTAAGGAGTTCCATAGGCTTGGAGAGGCTCTCGAAAAGTCCTGGAGATGAGCATGGGAGCAGGTGATGAGAGAGCTAGAGAGCAGGAGGTCTTGAGAAAGTATTATCCAAGTATATTGGATACTATATCCAAGTATTTACCTGCCAGTGGGGATGGGAGCCTGAGATTGAGGACATCTGGGGGCAGCGCAGCACTGTCCACATCACAGTCTCTGCACTGCTGCTGCAGAGAGGCTGGGGTGTCCACTCACCTGCTGCTTCCTGCCACTGATCATTGGAGGATTTCAGGGAGGGACTGAGTTGACCCCTCCCTACAATGAGCCTCCACAGCAGCATCCAGGAACTAGTGAGATGGCTTTTTGCCCAATATAGACACTGCTAGCATAGACTGAGCCACTGAAAGCAGGACATCAAGTGTACCCAATCCATACTGCCCTCTATACTGCACTTATTCCAAACCTAGCCTGCACCTATACAAATCCTATACTGCATTATATCAAACCTTTACACCATCTGCACTACATCTACCTTGCACCTTTGCCAAGACTATATCATATGTATACTGTACCTATACTGCATTCAGGTTACCTGGGACTGTCCTTCTGTCCTTAGGTACAAAGAAGCTCTTTAAGAGCCCTGATAAGGGCTGGCAGATAACATCTCTAAGGACTGCCCCTCCCATAATAATTATTCTGCAAGTCCCCCTTTTTTCCCTTCCCTCTCTGCTATAATCCTCATTTTTCTTTGGACAATGCATGCCTAGTGGCTCTAGGACTAGAATTGCTGTTATAAATGGTCTCTGGCAGTAGTTTCAGCACTTGTTAGATTACACTTTACTACTGCTCACTGTTGCACTTGAGATGCTACTGTTTATCTGATCTAGACTCCAAATGTTATGTTATGCCTAGTCCTTACTGTTAATCACTTTGTATACTAAATTGTTTGGTGTCTGGCTAAGGTGCACTGTATGGCTAATGCACGTGCGCATAGGCATAGGCCTGGACAATATGGGCATAGAAGATGTACTGAACATACATAGTTTTTCACGCATAGGAGCACTCACAGACCTCATTGCTTGATTGTTGCCAACTTCTACCTGTTCCTGACTCTGATTCTGCTAATGCCTTGGTCCCCTTCAACTTGGCTATCATTTGATCAGGTTTGGGACATGACTCCACCCTCAACTGGTTTTGGCATCTCCACGGTCCATCTTCAACTGTACCTCTGCTCGTCAGATACCAGCGCTCCCAAGTTCCTTCTTACAATGTCTACAATTTGGCACTCGTGTCTTTAAGAATATAAATTGCCCAGAACAATTTACCAAGTGAGGCCAATTTCCTTGGAAATTAGGGACAGCAGTCATCTCTGGAAGGGGTTACATGATTTCCCAAGCTCAAACCCTAATGCCCTGTACACACGATCGGGGTATCCGATGGTCTAAAATCCGATGTAATTTTTCATCGGAATTCCATTCAAGCTGTCTTGCATACACACTATCAGACTAAATTCCGACCGTCTAAAATGCGGTGAAAAAACTCTGCCGAGCCGAGAAAAATTAAGTTCAATGCTTCTGAGCATGCGTCGACTTGATTGTGAGCATGCGTGGGTTTTTTCTCTGTCGGAGTTCCATACAGACGATAGGAATTTCCTATCATTTTTTTTTTTCATTGGAAAAATTTAAAACATGTTCTATTTCTAAACACCGATGGAAAAAAGTCTGATGGGGCCCACACACGATTGGAATTTCCGATGAAACAAGTCCATCGGAAATTCCGATCGTGTGTTCAAGGCATTACTGTTCATGTTAATGACTGTTTTGGAGAATCAATGATTTCTAATTATTCCTAATGCTGTGTTTGAGGTAGAGATACCCCTAAGGTTAATGTGACTTTAATGTGATGATGGGCCTTACATGAAAACATCATCCTGCAGGTTTTACCCTTGATAGCTTTTACCTGAACCTGTGCCCAGATTATAGGTAGAGAGAGGGTGAACAAAATGGGACTTTGTACCTCATTGAGACAGAAATCACATAAAATGTAATTGGTAATTGCAATTTATTACAAAAGTAAAAAAAAAAACACACACACACACACACACATCGCACATATACAGTGTGACCATCAATCAATGTGTTCTGAAAACTATAATAAATTGTATCATTCCACAGAATAAAATTGTTCATGTATGGCGTCTTTGATCAACAAATTTGCAATCTGCTCACTTCCACAGGATCGTGAAATGCATTGATCAAATGCCCCATACATGAATAATTTTATTTTATCTCATTTATTCTGTGGAATGATACAATTTATGATGGTTTTCAGAACACAGAACTTTTGTAATAAATTGTGACTGAATTTTTATGTGATTTCTGTCTCTATGAAGTCCAATCAAAGTCTACTTCTTTTCACCCTCTCTCCACCTTGTTAACTTGTGGTGGACTGTGGCTGTCTGAACAAAGGTTGGTACCTATAGAAGGTATTCTAATCATAACATAAACCTGCCCCTTAATTTTCTTGATTCTGTGCCCAGACTTTGCTCCAAAATGTAAGAACAAGCAGTACAGGCACTTTAAAGGAAGCCCTCACTGACTTTCATGGCTTTAGACCAGGGGTGCCCAACCAGTGACCGGGGGCCACATGTGGCCCGCGACCTCCTGCTCTGGGATGGAATAGAATAGAATACTGTTATTAAAGGACAGTTTATTACTAAAATCACAGTGTATATATGGGCATGTCTGTTCTGCAGTGGTTACTGGGCTGCTTTCAAACTGATCTGCAGGTGCAGAGAAGTTTACCTGTGGGTTACCTGCACTGAGCCATAGACTAGTGTTATTACCTGGAAGTTTGGTGAGCTTTCTGAAAGTGCACCAAACCTGCAGAATATAATAGAAGTCTATTGCAAAGTGCAGGAAAGCCAAAGGTACACTGCGTTGAACCCGTGGTGCGGGTAAACCACAGCGCATCAGTGTGAAAGCAGCCTTGGGCCGCTTTCACGCGGTCAGTCCGACAGTCCGACCAATTGGACCCTCCATTCACCTCTAAGTAGTGGCAGACATAAACCGACTTGTGTTCTTTCTTTCTCGTACATCACGGGACACAGAGCGGCATAGTCATTACTATGTGGGTTATATAGATACCTTCAGGTGCTGGCACTGGCAACTTCCAAAACCGGAAGTACCCTCCCCTATATAAGCCCCTCCCATCCGGGAGCACCTCAGTTTTTTGCCAGTGTCTAAGGTGTTGGCCAAGAAGTAACATGTGTTTTTTACTGAGCTTGCGTACAGGTTCTTTTGGGCCTCAGTAAGCTATTCCGGATCCGACCAAAAAAGCTTCATAGCTAAACGGTCGGTACCCGGGCCTTGCAGAGAAGAGCAAGGTTTTGCCTGTAATGCTTCTCTTAGGAGAGCTGGACCCTGGGATCCAGAGCTCTGGTCATACCCACGACCAAGATGTTTTCTGTGCAGGGTGCTATACAGGTACAGGGGAGTGGAATCCTTGGGAACCCGGTCCCTGAAGGTTTAATTACAATGCCTGCTGTGATAGGTGAAGTTTGGGCTTCTGTGGACCAAACAGAGTCCTGCGGCGGGGAAAAGGTAAGTGGGGGCCCCTCAGAAACTTGGTTCTATTGAGGGGACCCCCAAGCCTAATATGTCTGTCTTTCTGCCTGTTACCTAACGGTATTCCCGCTAAATATTTATGCATGCCTGTAACTACTAAAAAATGTAATAATTTTAATAGTGGTCAAGAAAAAAAATAAAATAATAATAATAATAATAATAATAATATAGACTGCGGTACCTGTGTTAATCCACTAGAGGCCGCTGTGAAACGTTTCTTGTCATGTGGACTAGTTTCTTTTCATCAGAGCAAGTCCAGGCAGATGGTGAGTTCTCTTGTGGGAAACTGCTTCCTCTGCCATGTTGCAATGCTCGTCCATCCCCCGGCCTGCGGCAAAAGGGGCCCTGGCTCTTGTCCCTAGTTTCCCTTTTCAAAAAAGAGCGCCGAAGGCACACGTGGCCGCACGCGTGCGCGTGCACGCGCCTCTATATATAGAGGTGAGCTGGGAAAGGGGGCGGAGCTTGGGGGATGACGCTCTGTGCGCGCCGCAGCGCTTCTGCGCATGTGCGGGTATCCCAGCATGTTAAAAAACACAATTATGTGTTGTGAGCTGGCTATGGAGTGCAGAGACAGAGCTGGCAACATTTAAAAAAGGCATACAGCAAGCGGTTGATGCAGGCATCCCCATAGAAAGGCACATTAGTAGACACCAACTGTTTTTATAGCAGCATTTGTGCTAGACTATTGTCAGTAAGTGGTGTATTTCGGCTGGAATACCTCAGCTTTGGGCTTAGGAATATGCCGTCTAAAAACTCCGGGACTAAAAATCCCAGGAAGCATAGGGGGTCTCCATCGGGCTCTGAGGATCTTGGGCATGCTTTGGCTGCACCAATCTCCCCTGAAGAATCAGAGGTTAGTGACCGTAGAGCACCCTCAGGAGTACCTGGTACTGTGGCTGTCCTCAGTTCACCTGCTCCTGTGTATGTAACGGAGGAGGTTTTTTCCTCAGCTCTAGGAGGGCTGGAAGAGAGATTGTCAACATTGATCGCTGCTTCCCTGTCACAGGGAAAGAGCGCTCGATCTCCGTCTCCTCCCTCAGAGTACCTGTTAGCGGAGCAACAGTCCCATACAGGGATCGACCTACCTGAGGGGGATCAGGATGAGGTCGATTCTGTTGTAGAGGAATCAACAGTGGAAGAGCCATTCTCAGCATCACATGCTGAAAGATTATGGGTTCAGTCCCTGACTAACATGGTCCGATCAGCATTTAAAATGCCCCTTGCGGAGCCATCATCCACTTCTGTCTCCTCGTTGGGGTCGCTAAAAGCTCCCCAGACTGTTTGTTCCTTTCCGATCCATCCTTTACTGGAAGGGCTCATTTACCAGGATTGGGAGCATCCTGATAAAATATTTACTCCTCCCAAGAGATTTCAGGTGATCTATTCCATGGAGGATAAGTTCGTCAAAAAATGGAGGGTCCCTACAGTGGACGCAGCCATCTCTTGTGTGAATAAATCACTGACATGTCCAGTGGATAATGTCCAAATGTTCAAGGACCCAATAGATAAAAAATTAGAGTCCTTATTAAAATCTGCTTTTGCTACAGCAGGCTTGGTGACACAACCAGCAGTGGCAGCTATTGGGGTCTGCCAAGCAGTGAAGGATCAGTTGAAACAGGTCTTAAGGGACTTGCCAGATCAGCAGGCTCTTGCCCTAGCTGATCTACCTAGAGCCTTATGCTTTGCGGTGGACGCTATAAAGGATTCAATCCATCAGGCCTCCCGCCTTACGCTGTCTGTAGTACATATGTGCAGGCTTCTATGGCTCAAAAACTGGTCTGCTGAAGCTCCCTGTAAGAAATTGCTGGTCAGCTTCCCATTTCATGGTGAACGCTTATTCGGGGAAGACCTGGACAAATATATCCAGAAAATTTCCAGCGGTAAAAGTACACTTTTGCCGGTTAAAAACAGAGTTAGAGGTCCCTCTTTTAAGAGGCCTGCTTCTCCAGTCCCTAGGACATCGGCTGTGAAACAGTTCCGACGGCCTCCTCGGTCAAATCCCGGAGGTAAAAATCAGGGACAATTGCAGGGTAACAAGAAGCCCTGGAGCAGGAGAGGTACAAAACCTGCCCCAAAGTCAAATACATGAAGGGTTGCCCCCACTCAATCGGGTGGGGGGAAGACTTCAGTTGTTCACAGAGACCTGGCGGGACACGATCAGAGACAGATGGGTGCTCTCCGCAGTAAGTCTGGGATACAAATTGGAGTTAAAAGACTCCCCTCCTTCCCACTTTATAAGGTCAAACGTGCCAAGGGATCCCCAGAAGAGAGGATCCCTCCTGTTGGCACTAGAACAATTATTGCTCCAAGCAGTAATTATAGAGGTTCCCCTGGAAGAATGGGGGTTCGGGTTTTACTCAAACCTCTTTACAGTCCCGAAGCCAAACGGGGACGTGAGGCCCATATTAAATCTAAAAGGGCTAAACAAATTCCTACATATCAGGACTTTCCGGATGGAGTCGATCCGATCGGTGGCCACTGCCCTACAAGGGGAGGAATGGTTAGCCTCGATCGACATCAAAGATGCTTATTTGCACATTCCCATCTTTCCAGCCCACCAAAAATTTCTACGCTTTGCGGTAGAAGGGCGCCATTTTCAGTTCAGAGCCTTACCCTTCGGTCTGGCCACAGCACCACGAGTGTTCACAAAAATTCTGGCCCCATTATTGGCCAATCTAAGAACACGAGGTGTAACGATAATGGCATATCTAGACGACTTGTTGCTGATAGACCACTCAGTGGAAAAACTAGAAGTGGTTGTTCACGAGACAATCGAGTATCTGGAATATCACGGTTGGATTATCAACCGAGACAAGTCAGCCCTAAAACCAGTCAAAAGTCTGGAATACTTGGGGCTAAGGCTGGATTCAGACCAGAGAAAAATTTTCTTGCCTCAAGAAAAGGGGTCGTCTTTGAGAGATTTGATCCACCTAGTGGGTACAAAAAGACAGCCATCCATACGCCTGTGCATGAGGCTGCTGGGAAAAATGGTGGCATCATTCGAAGCAGTACCCTACGGTCAATTCCATTCAAGGAATTTGCAAGGGGCCATACTGTCAGCCTGGAACAAAAAAGTTCAGGCCCTAGACTTACCAATGTCCTTGTCCCCTTCCGTTCGCAAGAGCCTCCGTTGGTGGTTGGTTCCCCAGAATCTGGAAAGAGGGAAATCCTTCAGTCCGATTTCTTGGAAGGTGGTCACTACAGATGCCAGCCTTATAGGCTGGGGAGCAGTACTGGAGCAATGGTCTCTCCAGGGCAGATGGTCGGATGCAGAAAAGGCCCTGCCCATCAATCTCTTAGAGATACGAGCAGCCCGGTATGCCCTAGTAGCATGGACATCCAAACTCCAAGGGTCCCCTGTCAGAATTCAATCAGACAATGCCACAGCAGTGGCATATATCAATCATCAGGGTGGCACCAGGAGTCGTGCAGCCCAGAGGGAAGTAAATTGCATCCTGAAATGGGCAGAAAGATATGTCCCAGCCATATCTGCGGTATTCATTCCAGGAGTGGAGAATTGGAAGGCGGACTTTCTAAGTCGCCAACAATCATGCCCAGGGGAATGGTCCCTTCATCCCGAGGTTTTCCGGACAATATGTCAGCGGTGGGGAACACCGGATGTAGATCTGCTAGCATCCAGATTCAACGCAAAAGTGGACAGGTTTGTCTCTTGGACAAGGGATCCCCTAGCTTGCGGCTCGGATGCCCTAGTGTTCCCTTGGGGTCAGTTCAAGCTGATATATGCATTCCCACCGCCACAATTGTTACCTCGATTACTCTGCAGAATCAGGGTAGAAAAGAAACCAGTGATTCTGGTGGCTCCAGCGTGGCCCCGAAGAGCATGGTACGCGGAGATTGTAAAGATGTCTGTGGGGAGTCCTTGGACCCTCCCACATCGTCCGGACCTGCTTTCGCAAGGACCGATATACCACCCTTCCTTACCAGCCCTAGGTTTGACGGCCTGGCTATTGAAGCCCACATTCTTAAAAAGAGAGGGCTCTCTAATTCTGTGGTATCTACCATGATCAATGCCAGGAAGCCGGTATCCAGGCAGATCTACTATAGAATCTGGAAGGCGTACATCGCCTGGTGTGAGGCCAAGAAATGGCATCCACGTAAATACGTAATAGGTAGGATTCTGGACTTCCTACAATGGGCTGTAGATAGGAAGCTTGCCTTGAGTACTATCAAGGGTCAGATTTCGGCCTTGTCAATATTTTTTCAAAGGCCCTTGGCTTCGCATTCACTAGTCAAAGCCTTTATACAAGGAGTGATGCGTATTAGCCCTCCGGTTAATATTCCCATATGTCCATGGGACTTAAACCTGGTTCTGTCGGTTCTACAGAAACAACCATTTGAACCATTACAGCATATTTCCCTTGTTCTTCTCACCAGGAAATAGATTTTTCTAGTAGCCATTTGTTCGGCTAAAAGAGTGTCGGAATTAGCCGCTATGTCCTGTAGGGAGCCATATCTGGTTATCCATAAGGACAGAGTAGTGTTACGTCCTCATCCAGCCTTTCTTCCTAAGGTGGTATCGAGGTTTCATTTGAACCAAGATGTGGTTCTTCCTTCTTTTTTCCCCAAACCTAGTTCGGTAGAGGAAAAGTTATTGCATTCTTTGGATGTAGTAAGAGCAGTTAAAGCTTATCTAAAAGCCACTGCTCAGATTCGCAGAACGGATACTTTGTTTATTCTGCCGGAAGGCCCCAGAAGGGGTCAGGCAGCGTCAAAATCTACTTTAGCCAAGTGGATTCGACAGGTCATAATGCAAGCCTATGGCTTGAGAAGGAGACCGCCTCCGTTCAAAGTTAGGGCGCACTCCACGAGAGCAGTTGGAACTTCATGGGCAGTGCATCACCAGGCCTCCCTGGCTCAAATCTGTAAGGCCGCAACATGGTCTTCAGTACACACGTTTACTAGGTTCTACCAGGTGGACGTTAGAAGTCAGGAGGATGTCGCCTTTGGGCGCAGTGTGTTGCAGGCCGCAAAAGATCCTCATGTCTGATAGCGCTCAGCTTATGTATGGTGTACCCCCCCTCATTGGACATTGCTTTAGGACATCCCACATAGTAATGACTATGCCGCTCTGTGTCCCGTGATGTACGAGAAAGAAAATAGGATTTTTATAACAGCTTACCTGTAAAATCCTTTTCTTGGAGTACATCACGGGACACAGAGCTCTCACCCCTCTTTGGGGACACTTATTGCTTTGCTACAAAACTGAGGTGCTCCCGGATGGGAGGGGCTTATATAGGGGAGGGTACTTCCGGTTTTGGAAGTTGCCAGTGCCAGCACCTGAAGGTATCTATATAACCCACATAGTAATGACTATGCCGCTCTGTGTCCCGTGATGTACTCCAAGAAAAGGATTTTACAGGTAAGCTGTTATAAAAATCCTATTATCTCCAATACTATCCGCTAAAAAGTATTGTGGGCTGCATCCGTGTCCGCTCTGCATATGCAGAGCAGACACGGACATGCCATCCACCCGCTCCGCTCATTGTGGCCCGCGACTGGTTACCAAGTCGCTTAAGTGGCCCTCGCTCTTCAAAATGTTGGGCACCCCTGCTTTAGACATTGTGGTGAAATTAATCTTAAAATTTCACAACAATTTTTCTCAAATTTTCTGGCATCAGGGACAAGGCAGCCTGTTTGGCCTACTAATGTAAACATACTGCAGGTTACTGCAGTCATCCTATTGACGCCATCACGTCCAACGTCACTTTCGATTCGGGCTCGTTGCTAGCTTGCGTTCCAGAGTGTATATGGCTCTCACTGGTGGACACTGTTCAAGCCTTGTATCTTCAGCTAGATGTCTCCTGTACAACACAGTTGCTTCCTGGTTCCATCTGCCAGCATTTTGGCCGCTTTCCATCGAGTCCTTCTAGGGACTAAAGACTGATGATGAGCCTGTCATTCTTCTACTCTTGTGAGTGAATCTTTAACCATTTTAAAATTTGTTTTTAATGAACTGATAAACTTAGATAGTGGCGCCTTCTGCTTTTTTGTTCATTGCAGGTTACTTGTAAGCGGTTAGAACCTAAAACCTGACTTCAGAGTATATGTTATGATCTTTGAGGATGAATTATTTCACAGCATATGCTACTAGAAAGCTCACTGATGGCTTGTGTTAAAGCTCTTTCAAAGTCTAGGCCAGTGTTTCTCAACCTTTTTTTTTATATCATTTTAAAGGGTACCTTGAGATTGTCTATCATTTTAAAGGGTCGCTTGACTATCTCAAGGCACCCTTTAAAATTATGGATAGTCTCAAGGCACCCCATTCTAAAATGTTAAAAAACTATTCTAATAGTTTCACATAATGCAGCAACATCCACACACTTAGTACACTCAACGTTAGAGGTGATTTATTCTTCCAAAGTAAATACACTTTTGCACACTGGTACTGACTACTAGTATTCCAATGTTTCTCTTCTCATTTAATTTCTCTCCATCAGTCAGCTAATGTGACCCCAGTGCTGAGGGAGAGGAGCAGAGGAGGGTCAAACAAGGATGCTGTGGAGGCGACAGACATCCTCCTTAACAACTGATAATGTAATTGGCTGATAGGATGTCTAGTGGTAATGGTGCATAATTAAAACCCATAGCTTTGTGTAACTAAAAGGCAGGCTTGATCCACCCGCTGGCTTGTATACAATTTTTTGATCAATTTGTAGGTGTTTTACCAAGGCACCCCTAAAGAAGCCTGAAGGCACCCTGGTTAAAAAAGGCTGGTCTAGGCACAGCGGTACTTAAGAATTAGCACTTTAAATAGGCTGCATATGTAATAGAGCTACCAAGGACTAATATATCTATTTAAAACACATGGATAAACTTTATCTCTTTGGGAATAAAATAATCAAGCTCATAATTTATCTAGGATCAGGTGCTTTTTCTTTATGCTGAAATATGCATAACATGCATTTATATTAGGAATGTCTATCAAAATTAATGTAATGACTAATGTTCTACAACCTGAGTTAAACAGGAATATGAAAGAAACATCTGTTTCCTATGTATGAGAACAGCAATGAGGAATCTACAGGGATGTTTGAAATATTCCAGATACCTGTTGCTGGAAAATATCGTAAAGAAAATCATATTTTTTTCCAAACATGAACCAGCAGCCATCATCACCGTATAGAGTGCTTATGAATTATGGTAACAAGCTTTCCACACACATTACACACCAATTTAAGCTTTATCGAGAAGCTTAAGAACATCTGGGAGAATGGAATGTTTGAGACTTAGATTACACACTATGGCATGTGGAGACTTTTGGCCTGCGTAAAGCATGCAGTAGGGGGCCTGCAGTGCAGTAACTACAGTGTTACCTGTCGTTCAAATCTCATAAAGTGCACTATTCACAAGGTCAGGGAAAAAGCATGGTGCTAATACACATTATTAAACTATACACAAGTGTAAAACAGCCCAGTCTGCAGAGAATACATAAATCCAGACTGCCAAGATTCATCACCTGCTTAGTTCTCAGATTGGGCAAGCAGAACATATCCATGAGAATTGAGATTTACCTAGGAAGTATCTATTTTCACAAAATAGAATACATATGCAGTCTTGCCATGTAAAACACATGTACCATTCCTTCAATTGTCATTTTACTGTAGCTGCAAGATATTACCTATCAAGAACCGAAATGAAAACTATCACTTATCAATTGTCAGCTGTCCAAAAAGTGAAATGCAAATAAATGAAACAAAGTTCAAATATCCAAATCCTTTAAAAAAATTAAATATTTTAGCTGTTCTCGAGTGATACAACTGCAGTGGTTGCTTCTCCTTGCATCTGAAGATATTGGTTGAGTCTCTGCAGTGCCACAATGTTTGTGTTGTGTCCTGTCTATGATGTGTTTTTCTGTTGTAGCACTGAACCTCATGATGTTATTGATGTTCTAATGTATACTGGCATCTAGTGGTAGTTCAGAACTACTACAACTTGTTTATCTACTCCGCAGGGATATGCAATTAGCGGACCTCCAGCTGTTGCCAAACTACAAGTCCCATGAGGCATAGCGAGACTCTGACAGCAGCAAGCATGACACCCAGAGGCAGAGGCATGATGGGACTTGTAGTTTTGCAACAGCTGGAGGTCCGCTAATTGCATATCTCCTACCTTTTGTTCTCCCCTCCTGTTTTAGTTCACTCCTAGCTAGACCTTCCCCACTTATTCCTTGTCCTTATTCCTTGTTCCCTCAGCTAGACACCCCCCCACCCCCCAATTCCAGCTTCTTCACTTCTTTACTCCCTCAATCAAAATTAGTTATCACAGGGAAAAGGTATAGAACGCCATTGTATTCTTACCCTTCAGTATACTGGGAAAAAAATCTTTAGTACTGCATTTGTAGTAAAATTACACTGGATTCCACTTCTGTGTCTTTAAAGTCACAGAATACACTTTCATTTCATAACATTAGCATTGTAATAGCAATGCAAATTATGAAAAATCTCCTTTTCGGTTATCTTGGTCTTCTGGTTACTCTTCCTCTTATCCCGCGTACACATGACCGTTATTCATGTCATGGAAAAAAACTATGTTTTTCTCAACGTGATTTTTCGTGTTTCCTCTCAAGCCTGCCTTGCATACACACGTTTGTGTTTTTTTTTTTCGAGCAAAGCGCGGTGACGTACAACATGTACAATGGCACTATAAAAGGGAAGTTCCATTCGAATGGCGCCACCCTTTGGGACGCTTTTGCTGATCCTCGTGTTAATAACGTTTGGTGAGAGACGATTCGTGCTTTTCAGTCCGTTACAGCGTGACGAATGTGCTATCTCCATTATGAACGCTAGTTTTACCAGAACGAGTGCTCTCGTCGAGAAAAATGCTCTGGAGCATACACACCACCGTTTTTCACGACCATTTTTAAAAATGGCATTTTTCTCGTCATGAAAAACGGTCGTGTGTACGCGGCATTAGATTGTAAGCTCTTACTAGGAGAGTGCTCTGATTCCTCTTGTATTGAATTGTATTGTAACTGTACCATTTGCTTTTATTTTGTAAAGCACTGCACAAACTGTTGGTGCTGTATAAATCTGGTATATTAATAATTATAATAATAATAATACATGCTGCATGTCTGCTGGCTATCTTTTTCAGCAACTTCCTTGATTGCCTGCGTGTATCTTCTTTTGCTCATTCTTTTGGTTTACTTTCAAAGGACTAAATATCCCATGGTACCTGTCTGTGCCTGCAAGCAGTGATTCCCGTACTGTCTGCGTCTCCAGAAACTCTTCTTAGCTTCTCGTTAGTTCAGAAGGCAGGCTCTGTGAAATGTGGGACACAGCAGTGTCTATTCACAGGACGTAGTGAATATGTGTCCCATAATTTGAAGGAGTAAATGTCTGGGACTTCAAACTTCAAGATCATTCGATTAATTGAAGTAGGCTAGAAATAATTGACATACAATGTGGAAAAGAGTATATGATTTTACATTTTTATCATACACACAATTTATGTTGCCTGTGAATTGTTCCAAGTCAGCAAGTGGTCATACTGTCAGCACAGACTGGGTCTAAGGAGGTATGCAAATTGCATAGTATATATCAGTATTTTAAGTAGAACAGTTAGAGATACCTGGAGAAGTACTGTTATTCTAAAACAGAGAACATTTTTATGTGTGTGACCCCAAACAGAAGTGTGGTATTTTAGGCAAACCTCAGTAGCAAGTTTGGCATTTTTATGATGCATCAACTTGCTGGATCACCTACCAGAGGTGTCAAACTCAATTTCATTGCAGGCCGCATCACCTTTATGGTTTCTCTCAAGGGGCCGGTTGACTCTGTGAGACTAGATGCCCAGAGCATCCCCCCACCGCCCCTACATTGTATGTCTAGAGTCCCCCACCCTCCCTTACATCACAGTGCACCTGTCATAAACCATGAATCAGACCGAGACAGAAGTGCAGTTAAAATCATACTTGTTTAGTAATGTTAATAGTAAAAAGTAAACAGCAATGTAGTCAAATCATAGCCAGAGTTCGGTAACCGGAACGGATAGTTAGACAAGCCAGGACGTCAGGGAACCAGAGATCAACCGGAGAATCAGCGTAGTGGAACAGCAAGCAGGATCAGGAACTGGAAGGGACGTCAGCCAAGCAAGTCTTCAACAGGTACACAGGAGAGAGTCTCTGGATGTGTTGACCAAGGCGAAGGCAGAGAGGAACTGAACTTGACAGCTTAAGTAACCAGCAGGACTGACAAACAGGATATCATCATCAGGTGAGTCACTGTGGAAAAGATTGGAGCTGGCAATTAACCGACAGCTGAGCGGCCTGCTCTGAGAAGGAAGGGCCGACCCCAACCCTGACAGCACCCCTTTACTTTGTGCTGCCGCTAGACAGAAGCTGGAGGCAGCTCTGTGAGGTAAAAAGTTCCGGGTCTGGAGAAGGACTAAGGGAGGGCTTGAGTCAGCTGCTGGTGGAGACAAGGGGGTGCTGTGGCTGCACAGAGAGGTGCATGATCTGTAGGAGGAGAGCTGTCCTCTTCTCTGCTCCCAACTGCTAAGACAAGATGGAGGTGGAAACAAGGGGGGTTCTGCAGCTGCAGGAGATGTGTGAGGTAGGGTGACCAGATATCCCCGGTTTCCGGAGACAGTCCCCTGATTGATGAGACTGTCCCCGGACCAAGTCTGTCCCCGGTTTTGTCCCCGGATTGGATTTGAACAGGGACTGAAGCAATTTCAAAGACAGTCAGTGCAGAATAAAAAAAAATCTGAATTACACACCCCCGCTCCACCGCTCCTACTAGCTTAGGGGGGTGTAATATTTTCCATTATCTGTGCCCCTTTCTGATGATCATGTGCTGGTCAGAGCGGAGGGAATATTTCTTCAGTTTCGGGTGCATGCCCATTCAGCTCCGCTCGCATGTTCTTCTGCCTTGGCCAGCCGCCTGCCTGCTTATCTCCTTGCCTTCCCTGGTGGAGTGATCTTCCTCCGCTCCCCACCCAGTAGTATCTGGGGCCCGGAGAGTGAGACTTGACAGGCTGTGAGGCGGGCGGTGGTGGCGACGGGCAGAGAGTGGCTGATTGCCGCCATTACTAGTAAAAAAAAAAATATGTCCTCGGATTTCATTTTAAAAATCTGGTCACCTTAGTGTGAGGGCTACATGAAATGATCTGGAGTGCTGGATTTTGCCCGCAGGCATGTGACATGTGACCTACTACATCCTAAAAGTAGCATATCAAGTGGTATTGGTGGCGGTGGACATTCTTGACTTTTTCAGAAAGCTACTGGATTGTCTAGCTCCAATCTCTGTCTTTCACTAAGCTGGAGAAAAGCAGATAGAAAGTAGGACTTTAGAGAGGGAAAACCTATTAGCAAAAGAAAAAGTGCAGTATAAAAGGTAACATTTGGGGGGAGAAAATATACTTGAATGAGAAACATATTTCAGAGAGGGAAACAGCTAAACTGATATAAGAGCAATCTCAAAAGGGATACAATATGAGATCAGGATGGAGGACCACTTAAAAGGTATAGGGAAAACTATTTTATATAAAGAACAAGGCAAAGTGGCCCATGAGGGGTGGAGAAATAGAAGGAAAATAGTAATTAGAGACTCAGCTCCTTGCACAGATGGAAAGGGCTGCAAGGGCTGGGACGGTGATAATAATGGGGGATTTTAACTACCCAGAAATTGACTGGAGTAATGGAACTGCTGGGACAGTTAAAGGGCAAAAATTTATAAACCTATTGCAGGACAATTTTATGGTCCAGTTTATTGTGGCCCCAACTAGGAATGATGCTCTGTTGGACCTGGTAATCTCAAACCATGCAGAGCGTATTACTAATGTTCAGATAAAGGAACACCTGGGTAGCAGTGACCATAACATGATTTCATTTGATGTTAGTTGTAAGCAAAAATCACATACAGGAAAGATAAAAACACTTAATTTCAAGAGAGCAAATTTTCCAAGGATGAGTGCTGCTCTCCAGGACTTAGACTGGGAAGGAATATTGGCATCCATGGGCACAGAACAGAAATGGGAATTCTTCAAAAAGACTGTTTGGGAACTCACTGCAAAGTATATTCCCATGGGCAATAAGTTTAAAAGGCTAAAAATAAAACCTATGTGGCTCACTGACAAAGTTAAAAAAGCTATAAACTATAAGAAAAGAGCTTTTAAAAAATATAAAAATGAGGGAACACTAGTGTCATTTAAATGTTACAAAGAATATAACAGGATATGTAAAAAGGAAATCAAGGATGCAAAAATTCAAAATGAACGACAGATTGCAAAAGACAGTAGGACAAACCCCAAAAAATTCTTCAAATATATTAATAGTAAAAAGGTCAAGTCTGAGCATGTAGGCCCTTTACAAAATAATCTAGAGTGGGTGACTGGGGACAAAGAGAAGGCTAATTTATTAAATACTTTCTTCAGTTCTGTGTATACAAAGGAGCATGGGGGAGCTCATGTCCAAAATGGGGGTGGTAGTGACACAGCCCCAAATCCACAATGGCTCAAAAGTGATATGGTCCAGAAATATTTAGATGGAATAAAGGTGGATAAAGCACCTGGACCAGATGGCATACACCCACGGATCCTAAAAGAATTGAGCTCTGTAATTTCAAAGCCATTGTATTTAATTTTTAGGGACTCATTAATGACAGGAATAGTACCACTGGATTGGCGCAGGGCCAATGTGGTGCCTATATTTAAAAAGGGAATTAAGTGTTTACCAAGTAACTATAGACCTGTTAGTTTAACTTCTATAGTTGGGAAAATACTGGAGAGATTAATAAAAGACCACATAGATGAGTTCTTGCTGGAAAAAAACTATTTAAGCAACAGACAGCATGGATTCATGAAAGACAGAAGTTGTCAAACAAACCTGATTTCTTTTTATGAAGAGGTAAGTAAGACCTTGGACAGAGGGGTGGCAGTGGACGTGGTATACTTGGATTTTGCAAAAGCGTTCGATACAGTTCCCCACACACGGCTCATGTGTAAGGTAAAGTCTACAGGATTGGAAATATCAGTTTGTAAATGGATAGAAAACTGGCTAAAAGACAGAATTCAGAGAGTAGTGGTTAATGATTCTTACTCTGAATGGTCCAAGGTTATCAGTGGTGTACCCCAAGGTTCAGTGCTGGGACCCTTACTTTTTAATATGTTTATAAATGATATTGGGTCTGAGATCAAAAGTAACATTTCTGTCTTTGCAGATGACACCAAGCTATGCAGTGGAATAACGTCCTTACAGGATGTCGCCAATTTACAAGCCGACCTCAATGCTCTGTCTAATTGGGCGACTATGTGGCAGATGAGGTTTAATGTTGATAAATGTAAAGTTATGCACTTGGGGGCTAATAATATGAATGCATCATACATACTAGGGGGAGTACAACTGGGGGGATCCGTAGTGGAGAAGGATCTGGGGGTTTTGGTAGATCATAAGCTCAATAATGGCATGCAATGCCAAGCTGCAGTTTCCAAAGCGAGCAAAGTCCTTTCTTGTATTAAGAGAGGTATGGTCTCCAGAGAGAGAGATATCATTTTGCCCCTGTTCAAATCATTAGTAAGACCTCATCTGGAATATGCAGTTCAGTTTTGGGCCCCAGTTCTCAAAAAGGATATTGGGGAACTGGAGAAAGTGCAGAGAAGGGCAACCAAACTGATAAGAGGCATGGAGGAGCTCAGCTATGAGGAGAGATTAGAGGAACTGAATTTATTCTCTCTTGAGAAGAGGAGATTAAGGGGGGATATGATCAACATGTACAAATATATAAGGGGTCCATATAGTGAACTTGGTGTTCAGTTATTCACTTTACGGTCAACACAAAGGACAAGGGGGCACTCTTTGTGTCTAGAGGAAAAGAGATTTCACCTCCAAATACGGAAAGGTTTTTTCACAGTAAGAGCTGTGAAAATGTGGAATAGACTCCCTGCAGAGGTGGTTCTGGCCAGCTCAGTAGATTGCTTTAAGAAGGGCCTGGATTCTTTCTTAAATGTACATAATATAACTGGGTACTGACATTTATAGGTAAAGTTGATCCAGGGAATATCCGATTGCCTCTCGGGGGATCAGGAAGGAATTTTTTCCCCTGCTGTAGCAAATTGGATAATGCTCTTCTGGTTTTTTTTGCCTTCCTCTGGATCAACTGTGGGTATAGAATTGGGTATATGGGATTGTACGATATATGTTTATTTTTATTTTTTTATTTTTATTTTTTACGGTTGAACTGGATGGACTTGTGTCTTTTTTCAACCTGACTAACTATGTAATCCTATTCTGATGAGGGTAATTTCCTTAGTGGAGGGATACAGGCTTTGTTAGATTTACTATGCAAAGCCATGCAATGTAATACATGTACAGTATATGTGCTGTTAAAATGGCTATTAAAAACACATTAAAAGCATCTAGAGATCTCAAAGCAAACCGACCCTACTATTTCATATAACCACACTCACTTGAAAATGTGTGTGATGTGCTTAGCAGATGGTGTATCCCATTCTTCAACCACAAATAATCCCTGCCAAAAGCTTTGCTCATCATAAAAATAACTGAGCAGACATATTTGAATAAATGATGGATTAGGTCTTACTGTATGTTTCAATGAATTGAACCATTATACATAGAATTACTCAACCACAATTTAAAAAGAATGAAAATATTGATTTTTGACTTGCAGATATAACATAGGGTCATAATTATAAAGCAGGGAATGTAACTTTCATCAAACATTCACTGCAGGGGAATCAATCACTGTCTTTTAAAAAACATACACCAGAAAGATTCATCTGCAGTGAATATTTTGTGAAAGTCACATTCACTGCTTTGAAAGAAATATACCCCACAGACAAAAACAAATTATTCGCTATAGAGGACATTGATACCTGTGATCTGCCAGTGTAATTAGGTATGTACTGTAAATGCAAGATCAATTTTTATCCATTTTTGTAAGGGTGGTTTTCATTGTTTATTATAAGCGGCATCAACATATGTTCCTACCGTATTGATGCGCAGTTAGAGTTTTTGAACTGCATCACAAATGTATCAGAATGTCAAACTTGTCCCTTTAAGTGGATCTTGTACATAAAACTACCACATACTAGTTAAGCCGCAGCCACCCCATGAAAAATTGATGAATCGAAAAAACATTACAAAACATTATTAATCCTTAAACCCTAGCTTCCGGTCTTTGTTCACTAAGGTGCTGGTGACATTAGATGGCCTTCTGGGGAACCCATAGATCCTAAATCTAATAAGAATACACTTCTGCACTGTGCATTTGGATTCAATTAAGGATTTTCAGGTTTCCCAGGTGGCTGCCAAAAGACGGCGTGGCGCCTCCAATGCCTAGGGCAACTGTCAGAAGCCACAGTCTAAGCACCTTTCTTTTTTGCTTGGGGGGGCACAGACTGTCTACCTTATTTTTTGGTAATTTTTCAGTGCGAGATTTCAATATGAAGAAACACTAAATGCCTAAGGTAGATGAGTTCACTCTCTGAACCACCTGTCTGCAAACATTTAAGTACTAAAAAATGGGAATCAGAAAAAATTAAAATGTCATTACCTACTTCAGACCAAAAGAATTTACCTCCTTCCTGACCAGGCCATTTTTTGCGATACGGCACTGCGTAGTTTTAACTCACAACTGTGCCGCCGATGCGACGTGGTACCCAAACAAAATTTACGTCCTTTTTTTCCCACAAACAGAGCTTTCTTTTGGTGGTATTTGATCACCTCTGCGGTTTTAATTTTTTTTGTGCTAAAAACAAAAGAAGAGCGTAAATTTTGAAAAAAACACAATATTTTTAACTTTTTGCTATAATAAATACCCCAAATTTAAAAAAACAAATGTAGCGGGGTGCTATATTTAAGGGAAGTATCTGAGTGGTAATAAGGCTCAGATATACAAATTGTTAGGGTTCTTGGACCATTTCTGTCCCTGGAAGATAGTTTTGGTGTGCAGTTCCCTGGGGCCTATAGGTGGCGCTGTTGCCATGGGCCCGGGTTGAACCACAGTACAAGGTTGTGCCTTTTCTTGTCCCCTCTCGACAGCAGTGCGGCGGGGCGGGGAACCTGCTGTGCCTGTCTGGAGAGGGTATAAAAAGGGGCGGCCATCTTCGAGAGGGGGGTCGTTCGTTCCGCGCCCAGGCACCTTAGGCCTGGGTGTGTCGCCTCCGGGTGCCCTAGGCCCGGAGGCCTTATTGTTCGGTTGCGCTCAGGCACCTTCAGCCTAGGTGGTGGTGTGTCGTCCCCGGGTGCCCTAGGGCCGGAGGCAGAGTTGCTGTTCCATCCCAGACACCTTCAGTCTGGGTGAGGTACTTAATAGGAGGTCCGGGGCCCAGCAACCTTCAGCTGGGGTCCGCTAAAGATCGAGAGCTCCCAGGGTACCGCCTTGCGAGGGGACCCGTATCTGGCATCGAGGAGGTCAGGGAGGTGACCCTTTCTGAAGACCCAGCGCAGAGTCGTGGTGACAGTGAGGGCCTCTGGTAACTCTCCAGAGGGACGTTTTCTTTTTGACATGGGCCAAGTTCTCCAAGAAGGAAGTGCATGTTCTGTAGGTCATAGTGGCAGTGACTCTATGCACACCCGGTCAGTGGCAGTGACCAAATAGGGCAAGGCCCTATTCACCTGGTCAGTGGCAGTTACCATCCTCAACAAGTCAGTGGCAGTGACTTTCATATTCACTAGGTCTGTGGCAGAGACCGTATGTCCAAACCTGTTTGTGCATACCAGAACAGTTAGAGAACCAAGATTTAAGTTTGTGCCTGGACCTCCTTCCCACCTCTTAAAGGGACTATTTATTATACATGTGAAATAAATACAGAAGTTGGACTTTCAGTTGGTGTGGACAGTTACTTTACTGGGGAGAATTAAGGACTTGTTTCTGGCCAAGGCAGAAGCGAGATCAGCTCGGGAGGATTTCTAACACCAGCCGCAGGCAGGCCAGAAAAAACGAACACCGCTCAACCTCCCCATCCAGGAGGGTACGGGCTTGTAGTGCGGTGTGCCTCAATCTTTCCTGCGGAGGAGCCAAGTTAAGAAAAGCTGGTAAAGTCTGGGATTATACGTGGGGGCTCGAGTCCGTGATGTGTCTGCAGTTGAAAGTGTGAAAACCCTCCCCCAGAAGTTTGAACTTTGTTCCCCAGTGAGGTTCAGTGGAGGTCAGCCATATTGTGAACTGCGCCACGAGGAGAGCCCTGACTGCGTAGTTCGTGGGCGTGCCTATACAGAAAGCCCGCGAACGATGCAGGAGATGGGAGGAGTCTGGCCATGTGTGGAGTTGCACGTGGGGACTTTGGCGGGAAAAGGTCAGTGCGCAATGGAGCAGCGGATGGATAACATGGCGTCTCATGCCTCATGAGTTCCGGCTACTACTACCATAAAGATGACTTCATTCGCTGCTGCTTTAACGGATACAGGGATTCGGCTCAAGCCCCAGAGAAGATTTGCCCTCTATGTTTGCAAAGATGTGGAGGCCCTCGGAGTGATTTTTCCCGGCTGCTCAGGACTGGTGGTTCATCTAAAGCCATTCGGGCGATGTGAGAACTGTAAGGAGTTTCTATTTGAGGTTGAGCAACCTACGGAAAAGCCTCGGGCCTTCTAACTTCAGCTTGTTCAATTAAGCTTTGACAATCAGCCAAGTTCACATTGGGCCAATTTGACATGTCCAATCGCATGCCAAATTGGAGCCTATTGCTGGCAATGGCACCATCCAAATCGGTGCGATGTCGACTTTGTTGCACCTCACCGATTCCCAAAAGTAGTTTTTGCACTACTTTTGGTGATTTCGGCAGCGATTTCAATAGACATCTGTGCATGAACTCGCACAGATGTCTGTCAAATCACCCCTAAAGTTGGACTAAAATGCCGGTTTGAAATCGTGCGAGCTCAGCTGAAAATTCCGGCAAAAATTCAGACCTGATTCGCACCTGAATCAGTGTACAGGGACGCACCGTACCCAGTGTGATCCCAGCCTTAAGAAAGATGTGACACCCATTAGAACTAAAGAAGTGGCTTGGATAAGCTGTGAAATGTTTTCATCAATACAGAACAATTCTAGTTGAATATGACAATCTACTAGTACCAAGGATGAACATACATTTTTTTTAAAAGTCCAATGAACTTTAGAAATTGTCATCACATTGCAGAGAATGAAGATCCTTATACAGACAGTCCCTCTGTCTCACTCTTTCCATCCAGAGCACAACCTCAATGGGGACTCTCTGTTTTCCCCATGATGATGTGTGTATCCTCCAGGTACGGTAGTCTTCTCTCTACATGCCAATATAATGCTAGTAGGTTGGTTGGCTGCCAGGGAAACTAACCATGCACAGTACAGAGTATTGCAGAATTTGTTTTTGAAACTCAGCCTAGGTCCACACTATTGCTGCTGCATAATCATGCATTTTCAAATGCGTTTTTGAAGTGTTTGCATGCTTCATGCATATTTGACTTTTTTAAGAGGGGACTAGTTATTAAGCATAATCCAAAAACACACCAAAAACGCACGTGTGTGCACTTCCGTGGGACCAACATTGCATTAGGCTTCACCAAAAGAAACACCTGCACCTTTTCAAAGATTGGATTTCAACATGCTGCGTTGATTTGAATGGGCCATAATAGTGAATAATGTGATTTCTAATGTCGTGCATTGCAGTGCGACAGCAGACGCAGGAGAAATTGCACTAGTGAGAACAAGAATGAATTCAATACATAAACCGTGAAAAAAGAACACAAGATTATAGTATGAAAAAATAGAATTTCAGTATATTTGTATGTTAAACCTATAACAGCAGTATGAAAGAAGAATGAAATGTTCTGGTGCTAGGCTCATGGCAGGCACACTGTATAATTATGTACAATTATTTCTTATTGAAAGCTTCCACTGCTGTCAGCTTGCAGAGAAGATAGAAGATCAGGTCTTTCTGAAGTCATATTCTGACATCTGCTGGCAGCATCATAAAACTACCAGAAACTGCATCACTGATTGTTCTGTTGGGTACAAAGTTAAGAAGTAAATAAAACTACATAAAATAGTGGCTGAGTTTTTTTGTTAAAAAGCATATTTTAAAAATCATACTGATTATTATGCTTAACCCCTTTGCACCTAAGGGTGAAATTAATTAATCGCAATTTTGCAACTTTGACGTGTTAGTAAAACGGTACATATCACCACAACTACTTTGTGCATCCAGGTGGGTTATACATTGCTTTTTCAGGACAAATTGGGCTTTCATTTGATGGTAAATGGTAATGGATATATTCAGATTTTGTTTTTTTATTATCAAAGGAAATCTGTCCCAAAATAATAGAAAAAAAAAAAAGTAATAGTAATTAGTAAAAGTAAAAAGAAAATGTTTTTTTTTTTTTAACTTTAGCTATATATTTCTTGCTACTACCATAACCTATCACCAAAGAACAACCCAAAACAAATTCTCACACTCCTGGCGATTGCAGTGATACCACATATGTGTATGTTATTTGTATGTACCTGTAGTACAGCCCAGAAACAATAGTGCGCATTTTGCTTTATTTTTTTGTATTTTTTTTTGTATCCTACCTAAAACCCACTGTAACTAATTAAAAAAACAAAATCCTGTCCAAACAAATACTGCCCCTGACCTCCATTGACTCTAACCTTGACCCAAACACTAACTCTGGCATTTTTATTATTATTATTTTTTTTGGATTAACCACTTCAGATCCGCGCTATAGCCGAAAGACGGCTGCAGCGTGGACCTGAACTGCCGGGTGGATGTCCCCTGGACGTCCTCTTGTTTACTTCCGCAATGCGCGCCCGCGGCGGCGCTAGGGTGACCACGTGTCCCGGATTGCCCGGGACAGTCCCGCATTTTGCAGGTCTGTCCCGGGCACCTTTATTCCAGGACAATACAGTGTCCCGGAATGAAACTGACACAGCCACCCCCCGGGCCAATCTGATGCCCCCAAAAAAGGCCTCCATATCACCGCTTTACTCGCTGACAGTACTTGTCCTGGCCGGAAATGCCTGGAGGAGCACAATCCCCACCCCCTGCTTGTGATTGGAGAAATCATAAATCCCGCCTCTTGTGTCCAATCACTGTGCTGTGATTCATTACAGCACAAGCTGATTTTTGGGAAGGGAGGGTGTCCCTGAATGGCAGTTTGGAAATGTGGTCACCCTAGGCGGCGCGCATCGCGGAAGAGCTGTGCCCGCTGTGTCACGCGGGTGCCGATGCTCATGCCTGGCGGCCGCGATCGGCTCTCACAGAGCCAGAGACATGGATCTCTGTGTGTAAACACAGAGATCCACGTCCTGCTAGGGAGAGGAGACTGATGGTGTGTCCCTTGTACATAGGGACAACCATCGGTCACCTCCCCCAGTCAGTCCCCTCCCCCCACAGTAAGAATCACTCATGAGGGAACATATTTAACTCCTTCCCACCCCTTAGTGGTTAACCCCTTCACTGCCAGTCACATTTATACAGTAATCAGTGCATTTTTATAGCACTGTTCGCTGTATAAATGTGAATGGTCCCAAAATAGTGTCAAAAGTGTCCGATGTGTCCGCCGCAATATCGCAGTCCTGACAAAAATTGCAGATCACCGATATTACTAGTGGAAAAAAAAAAAATGTCATAAATCTATCCCCTATTTTGTAGGCGCTATAACTTTTGCGCAAACCAATCAATAAACACTTATTGCGATTATTTTTTTACCAAAAATATGTAGAAGAATACGTTTTGGACTAAACTAAAAGAAAAAAAATGTTAAAAAAAATTGGGATATTTATTATAGCAAAAAGTAAAAAATATTGTGTTTTTTTTTCAAAATTGTCGCTCTTTTTTTGTTTATAGCGCAAAAAATAAAAACCGCAGAGGTGATCAGATACTACCAAAAGAAAGCTCTATTTGTGGGAAAAAAATTATAAAAATTTCATTTGGGTGCAGTGTTGTATGACCGCGCAATTGTCATTCAAATTGCGTCAGCGCTGAAAGCTGAAAATTGGTCTGGGCAGGAGGGGGGTTTAGGTGCCCAGTAAGGAAGTGGTTAATGATTCCAATTTGGATGCAAGAGAGGAGCTGTACTAGAGGGCTTATTTTATGCTGAATTTACTGCATCTTACCTGCTGACATAATTTAAAGGCTAAGAAAGTCTTTATGGCCATGTTGGTGAGTGATTCCCTTTACCACACGTGGTGGAGCACTTTATTTTGAAGAAGTTGGCAGTGATATTATAAGGCACGGTGTATGGGAATATTTCACATATTTATGGACAGTAAAGAAATGCACAAGAGTTATTTGCTGAAATAATTCTGGAAGCTATTTTATAGATTTCATGAACACTGATACTAATGCGGCGTACACACGGTCGGAATTGCGGGAAAACGTCTGTCGGAAATTCCGACGGAAAAATAGAGAACCTGCTCTCTATCTAAGTCCGTCGGAATTTCCGACAGAAAAAGTCAGATGGAGCATACACACGATCGGAATTTTCGACCAAAAGCTCCCATCGGACTAGGAAAGGAGTTTAAGAAGAAAAGAGGAGAGAAAACATTAGATGAATGATTATTTGAAAGATTTTAGAGAGTCAAAATCTGAGAAGCTATTTTGGATTTTCAATTTATGTAAATGGAAAAGACAGCGAATGTGTCAATGTACACATTTTGTTTACATTTAAAGTGATTGTAAAGGATCACATTTTATATTAAAAAAAGTTATAAAATGGTTTGCACAGAGCAGCATTGATCCTTCTCTTCTGGAGTCCCCCGTCGGCACTCTGGGCTCCCCCCCCCATGAGTGCCCTCATAGCAAACCACGTGATATGGAGGTGATTGTGCGGAACATTCATCAAATGCGTTCTCTCTCAAATTCTTACATTCCTTTTCTAGGGCTAGTAGGTTCCTTTTGTTGCATGGTTCATTTCAATGCAGTATATCTTAAAAGAGAAGTGTGTTTTTTCTTTTTTTTCCCTAATCCTACTTACCTAGGTGGATGCTACATCTGTCCCCCAGCGCCTCTGCACTGAGAACCGAGCCATCGGACATCGCCGATGGCTCGGTTCTCACAGATCTGAGCGGAGAGCTGCTGGCTGTCAATCAGCAGCTCTCCTCTCTGCTCCTCCACACTCACTTGTGTGCTGAGCTTTGAAGGGGCGGGGAGAATTTGTCCCAATCTCTCAGCGGCTCACTGAGAAGGTAAGACAGGCATCAGTCCTGATTCCAGTGACGTCAGCAGAGAGCGGACTTCAGACCGCTCTCTGCTGAAAACGGGTCACAGGAGTGCAAAATGAATTGCACTGATGTGACCCATAGGAGAAGCCTAGCCAAACAAGTTCAGGCTGGACTTCTTTAAGGCTGGTTCACTCTTTTTTGGGTGTGGGAATACATGTAAATCACAAGTGTTCCAGCACCCACGACCAAAACGCCAAAGCACCATGCGATTTTTATGTGGGTGCGGTTGAAGAAAAGAGTTGATGACCTTTTCCCTGTTTTTTCCGCAGGTACATCTGCCGATTCAAATAAAAGGGCTGCTGTGCCCATACAAATGCTCCCCACAGCAAACACAAAGATGTGAGCCTAGACTATGTAAGCACTGTCTGTGTTGGCTTGGGAACTACTGTATATCTTCATGTATGTGCCCTGCAAGGTCGGAACCTAGGATGTGCAAGGTACACTATAAGTCCTTGACTAGTTCATTCTTTCATATTCAAACCTACACATTTCTGTTAAATTAAAGTTCAAGTTTAGTGGGTTTTTTTTTTTTTTTTTAACAGCACCATGGATGGTACTTACCATGGATAAAAAGTTTTCTGGTAACTGCTGCGTTTAATTGTCCTTGGATACCTGGGGAGCAGAGATTTTCCAGTGTTGCAAGGTTAATGTCTGTGGCTGCACCTGTCACAGATACTCATCCAATGCTGATTATACCTTCCCTTTCTGACCTTGTGCCCCCATTTATAGAATCCATAATAACTGTTCCGCAATGAAAAGTGCTCTATGAATGGAGGTCAGGCAGATGGATTAAAGGTCCACCTCTTCCGATCATAGAACACTTTTCATTGTTGGAACCATGAGTATGGCTTCTTTGAATGGAGCACAGGGGCAGAAAGGATAAGCATAGTAGGCATTTTATGAGTGCCTGTAACAGGTGCAGCCGCTTATTGTAACCCCCACAGCAATGATCTACAAGGGTATCTGGGGGCAGAGGACTTCAGATTTCAACCAAACTCAGCAGCCACCAGCATATGGGACACTTTTTATTCATGTTAAGTACCATCCAGGGTGCTGTTTTAAAAGACAATTTCCCTAAACTTTAGATTTTTTCTCTGACTATCCAGAAAATGACATGTAGCACTTGGTTGCTATTAGTTACAAACATCCACCAAATCACCCTGCTGCCAGACCCCCATATATCACTTCTGAGACAATGAGCAGTTATTTGCGTTGTTTTGTTGCGTCTATTGGGGGGATACAACTTGGTTGGGGTAAAGGGGAATATGGAATGCCCATAGCACTTGTTGAATTGCCATCACCTTTATAGAACATTGATTAGTAGATTTAGCCCTGAAAATAATGCACTTCTAACATTCACAGTCTATTCCCCTGCATATCTCCACTGCAGACTATTGCTCCTCCTCTTCTGCACTGGCTCCTGCAGAGTATCAATCCTCAAGTTTCCTCTCCTCTTGTACAAATCCTTTGCTGCAAACTGTTAGATTCCTGTCTCATCACTTCCAGTAAGACAAAAAGGGATCACTCTGAATAACCCCAGCTTGCTGGCTGTAATTAGGTACTGTAATAAAGTCTCTCTGATGGTATTGCTTGAGAAAATCACTAAGCCAGAGGCATACAATACCTCTCCCCGGCGGCTCGGTGATTTTAGTAGCTACACAGTCTCTTGGATGATATTACCTGAGTGCTTTACTAGGCCAGAGATACGCGGTACCTCTCCCCGATGGCCTAGCACGTCAGCAGAACATGGCAATAAACGGACTACTGCTTCCAGCCAGTCCAAACGGAGATTTCTGCGCTCCCTGGCTGCAGCAATTTGCACAGCTCTCCACAATCTTTCTCTTGCTCCAGTTCTCCACTGTAGTATACACACTGACCTTCTCCTGCCCCAAGTCCATGGTAGCAAACTTTATCTGGATACACATCCTAGCAGCTCCTCCGGCCCTCCTCCGCACTTGGAGCGTCCCCCACGTGGGGATGCCATGCAGCAGCTGCCTAAAACTCCATTCTCCTTTCTCCAGCCCGACAGAATCCTCCCTAGCAGCATGTGACCTAAGCTTATATGGGAGGCCTGCCCCCTGCCAATACCGAATGGATATTGGTCAGAGCTGCTCACATGAGCTGCTTGCCACTCAAACCTCAAGTCCAACCCTTATTCCAGAACAATCTTCCTGAAAGCAGGGGAGGTGCCTTAGAGTCAAAGCACAGGTGAACACACCCACTACTGCACTAACCACTCCCAGCCCCAGATCAAAACAAACAGGCCTAGCCTAAAGCACAGGCCTGCCTAAATTTGCCTGCACTGATAGTTTACACATAAAAAAATCCTATTGTAGCACCTACCTAAAGGTAGAGGGTGCTACAGACATAAGCCCAATCATGACATGTTCTTTTTTAAATGTTTCATGATAGCAAAGAGTAATATTGTGATTTTTGAAACTAATGTATGTAGATATTGCAATATTCTGACAGCTTATTGTTCTATATTTTAACATATGCAAGATCCTCTTTCTAGTTACACAGACACATGATCAGTTGGAATGGAAGATTTTTAGATAGTAGGATAAATGTATTTAATTAACTGTGATAACTTGCATGGGTGCCACAAACACGGAAGCATAGTAACAGACTGCACAGGCTTTCAACATATGGAGTACATTTGTTTAAAGAACATGATGTTTGGCTGATCTCTAAAGAAAAAAAAAAGGAACAGAACTTCATATGAATGGAAATTTACAATTCAGTTGACAATTCAGTCAAGATAATCTGGAAATAGAACATTAAAAATTCATACCAGGCTGCCATTATCCAAAAGGTAACATCAGAGAAAATAAAACCCACCTCCAACCAAATCTGTTGTCTGCATACCCTTTGGGGAGACCTTACCTCACTTCCTGTTCTGTCTGACTTCTATCATCTGGACAGGATTTGCTTCCAATAGTTAGAAAGACTGCAAAAAAGATTAAATTTAACCATTTTCCAGGCTACTAAAGACACTGTAAGTGTTCTCTTTGGGTTATTCCAAATACAAGCAAGGGTGAATCTTCCCAATAAGGACACAAAAATAAATAAAACTTACAGGGGTTCTAACGCATTATTCACTCTATCTAAAACAAATGTTTTTTCTTGTACAAAGGGTTTTATTGAAAAAATATAGATCAACAGTACGATACAAATTGGTTGTGGACACAGCCCGGAAGAAAACATAGGTGTAAAAAAATAAATAAACTGCTAAAAATTAAAAGATCAGTTCAAGGCACAGAGTTCGAAGAAGCCCTTGGGGATCCAAGGGTGATCGGGTGTGGTCAGCAGGAGATTGACATCCGTTCACAAGACAATCAAAAGAAAATCATGCTAGGCTAGGTTAACATGCCAATGGTCTCGCAGGACCATGAGTACAACAAATGACAAAGTAAAGTACCAAATACTAACATTAAAAAAAAAAAAAACTCACATAGAATGTATAAACAATTAGGTATTATCTGTCGGTAGTTGAAGAATAAAAAACAAAACATTTTCTACAGAGCATGTGTCCATTCCCAACAGGACGAAGACCGTGGGCCAGAAAAATTTATAGAAAGAGAAGATAGGAAAAAGCAGAAAAGAGAAGGGAGACCAGAATGATGAATAGAATAGATATAGTAGGGAGAAAAAGAAGGAGAGGGAAAAGAATAAAAGGGGGAGGAAAAAAAAAAAGAAGAAGAAAGGAGTCCATGGGGTGGGGGGAGCAGAGGCGTACTAGAGAGAGAGAAGTGCTGGGTCAAATCGTGAAGAGTGGTTATAAGCCACCCAAGGCTGCCAGATTCTGAGGAATTTATCATGAGTATCCGATAACACGGCCGTCAGTTTCTGATTTATCATGATGTCGTTCACACAATTTTTAATGGCCTTGAAACTGAGTGCCAGCGATTTCCAAGCTCTAGCTATGGTCAATTTAGTTGCAGTAAAAATATGCGACGCCAGTTGGCGTTCCGGACGGAGGAGTTCCGTGATTGGTTTCCATAGAAGGGCCTCAAATGGGTCCCTTTTTAAATTGGTGTTAAAAAGGTTGCGAAGAAGCGTATAAACTCTGACCCACAGTCTGCATACCCTGGGACACGTCCACCAGATGTGTGCCACTGTACCCTCTTGAGAACATCCACAGAAACATAAGGGAGAATAGAACGGGATAAAACTCGCCAACCTGGCAGGGGTATAATACCATCTGTAAAACACTTTATAAGCGTTTTCCAAGAAGAGAACATTTCTAGAGCATTTGGACAGAGCAATAGTCATACTCTGCCAATCCTCCGGGTCAAGCTGTTTCCCCAGCTCCGCCTCCCACTGTAGGTGATAAGGTCTCAGTGGAGGTCTTTTAGAACCAATTATGGCCGCATAAATCAAGGAAATTAGACCAGAGGATTGGGGACGTGATCTACAAAGGCTTTCGAAAGGGGTCAAAGTATAAGGGGTAGGTTGGGATTTTATAAGTTGTAAGAGAAAATGTCGGAAGGGGGATATCATGAGAGGAACGCAAGGTTGCAAATGGGATAATCCTAGTGGGGGTGAACAGGGAATGAACATCCATGAAACCATGCTTGGTCCACCACGATAACTGCAATGGGTTGTCGCATCCTGGTGGGAATAGTGGGCAATGAAGGAGGCAGAGTAGGGGAAGATGGCGGGAGATCAGGCCCGCTGAATATTTAACTGTGTCCCACAGCCGGAGAGAGTGAGCCAGACATGGACCTATAGTGTTTGGACGCTGCGCTCGAGGGAGCCAGGGGAGGGAGGCTAATGGTGTCAGGTGAGAATCCACTACGTCATTGGTGGCCCACAATGGAATTTGATGTTGAGAAAGGGGGGCAATGCCTGCAGCAGACAAAACTAATGTTTTTTCCTTGTCAAAAATATTTATTGATTACACAATAATAAGTACATACATTGGTAATTTATGTAAGGATACAGATAATGACGTTTACATAAAGGTTTTTAAAAAAATAAATAATGGATAACATAGAATATTTAAAGAGAATTAATTAGATCTTCACTAACTAGATAGCCGGTGAGTAGCATCGTATACATGACTACCGTGCCTTAAAGTATAATTAAACTACCGTCATATTAACTACATGAGTTGTGACCTAACAACTTAAACTTATTGTAGCGAAGAACATAATCTCTATAATAAATAGGGAGAGTAAAGAAAAGAAAAGAGTAGTGAGAGAGAGAGAAAGTCCACAAGGGCGATCCAAGAACCAGTACGATGCGTAATGATTACCTTTTCTTAGGTATGTGGGGTTTGCATTGAAGCGATTAATCAGCTACCATGGCAGAATGACCTCATCATTGAAATCTGGAGGTAAATAGTGTTTTATCCAAGGGAGCCAAAGTTTTTTGAATTTTGGGATTTGGTCCTCGTCATTGGCTATCATTTTGGCATGTGACATTGTGGTGTTCATTCTATGAATTGTTTCTGCCAACCCCAAAGTTGGGGATTTCCATGCTTTGGCTATCGTTTGTTTTGCTGCAGTTAGAAGTGGAATAAAAAGATTAAATTGAAAAAATGTTAAGCATTCCGGTTTTAGATTAAGTAGTGCCGTAAACGGATCTAGTTGTATCTGTTGTCGGAACATTTTAGAGGCCATTGCAAAGACTTCTTTCCAGAAAGATCTGACACATCCACCATACATGCAAGTGAGTGCCCAAATCTGAACAGCCCCTAAAGCAAAGAGCTGAATGTGTAGGCGCAAACTTGGCCACTCTAGCAGGTACAAGGTACCACCATGTCAGGACCTTGTAATTTG
The DNA here is from genome assembly GCA_029206835.1 of Rana muscosa. Lineage (NCBI taxonomy): Eukaryota > Metazoa > Chordata > Amphibia > Anura > Ranidae > Rana > Rana muscosa. The sequence continues at coordinate 748,096,524 of CM055122.1, read as the reverse complement.
TTTCCATCGCCGTGACATTGGGCGAGGATGATTTTATGGTTGACTAAATCTTAGTCCAATCAGCATTATCTAGGGTACGCCCCAGGTCCTCCTCCCATTTCCGCACATAGGTTGGTTTGTCATAATTGGGGTCTATAAGAAGTTGGGTGTAGAGGGTTGATATCATTCCTCTGGCTAATGGATCTTTTTTACAATTTTTTTCAAAATTTGATAATTGGGTCAGTGGCGTTGCAACTTGTAAAAGTGGAGAAAATAAAATATTTAATTTGGAGATATCTAAACTGTTCTGTTTCTGGTAAGTCGTGTTTCTCTCTGAGTGTAGAAAAATGTACAAAGTTTTTTGAAGTGACCAAGTCATGTAACGTCAGTATTCCTGTTTTTGTCCAAGCTTTAAAAGTGTTCGGGAAAATCTATGCCGGATAAAAAGCTGGATGTTTGAGGAAAGATAAGAGGGGATTGTGTTCCGATTGTAATTGGTGTTTACGTTTAAATTTATCCCAAAGGGATAAAAAGTGTTTTGTGATAGGGTTACTCAATTCACGTCGATCTCTGGCCTGAAGTCATAGTATGTTGGAGATCAATAAAGGGTCACTTTCTGAGGCCTCTATCGATACCCATAAGGGAGACTCCTGTGTTGCGTGGTACTTTGGAAGACTAGCTAAGTGAGCAGCATTGTAATAGGTTGCAAAGTTGGGATAGCCTAGTCCACCTTGTGATTTAGGGAGATGTAGTGTGCGAATCGGTATGCGTGGTTTGGAGGTACCCCATATAAAGGTAGATGTTCTTTTTTGGATCAATCTTAAATAATATGAAGGGATTGGGATTGGCAGGACTCTAAACATATATAGTAGTTTGGGTAGGATAGTCATTTTAGAAGCATTGATCTTCTCTATCCAGGACAGCGGGAGATGGGACCATTGTTTTTGTAATCTGTTTTAATAGAGGGGGGTAATTAGCTGAAAATAAATCTGTTATGGCGGCTGTCAGGTTTACTCCTAAATATGGTAGTGATTTCTCTGCCCAAGAAAAGGGGAGTGCTATTTTTGTTGGGATTAATTCTGCTTCTGTAAGTGAAATATTAAGCACTACACATTTCTTGGGATTGATGACCAAGCCAGAGAAGGTCGCAAATTTATCTAGGATAGGTAAAAGTTTAGGACCTGACACCTGTGGTGATGACATGAAGAGCAAAATATCATCCGCAAACATGCAGATTTTATGCGAATAACCTCCAATCTCAATGCCGGTAATTGTGGGATTGGTTCTAATATATTGGGCTAATGGTTCTAATACTAGGGCAAAATAGGAGGGGAGAAAATGGGCATCCCTGTCGTGTACCCCGCTTAATGTTGAAAGAATCTGATTTATATCCAGCATATTTTATGTATGCTTTTGGATTGTTATAGAGTGCCTCAATCCATTTTATAAAATGAGGACCAAAACCCCCATTTTTGTAAAGAATAATACATCATATAAGGCCAGGATACCGTGTCAAAAGCTCTCTTTATATTGAGGGATAAAAAGCATGAGGGAATATGTCGCTTCCTGGCAATATGCGCAATAAGCATTGCTATGCGGACATTGTCACCCGCTTGCCTGTTTGGCATAAAGCCTACCTGGTTTCTATGTATAAGTTTATTTATGATATCATTAAGGCGTTTAGCCATAATTTTTGCCAACAGCTTGATATCCAGATTCAAGAGAGAGATGGGACGGTAGTTTGTACATGAGGTGTCATCGGTGTGTGGTTTTGGAATCATGCAGACAATTGCCAATAATGATTCTTGTGTAAAGGAGTGTCCATTTAATAATGTATTGAATGCCCCAGCTAATATGGGGGAAAGGGTTTCTGTAAATGTTCTATAATATAATGCTGAATATCCATCTGGGCCTGGTCGCTGGTTTATTTTTAAATCTTTGATGGAAAAAGCTACTTCTTCAGTCGTTATAGGTTCCTCCATCAGATTTCTTTGGGTTTGTGATAATTCTGGTAAGGTGATATGAGAAAAGAAAGATTCCGCTTCTGAGAGGTTGAATTCATTGGTTGATTCATATAAAGAAGCAAGGTGTGAGTGAAATTTGCTAACTATTTTGGTGGGGTTGCTAGTATATATATCTTTTGCTAATTTTAAACGGATTGGCTTGAACTTTTTGTTTAATGAATTTAGAGCCCGTGCCATGTATGTACCTGGTTTGTTGCTTTTTGTGTAGAAATTGTGTCTAGAGCGTTTGTAAGATTTATCCACTGATTCCGTGAGAAAAAGGTCATACTCTAATCAAGTTTTTTCCAATTGGGTTTTCGTGATTGATGATGGGTTGTCTTGAAATGCTATGAATGCTGCATTGAATTCCGTTTCTAACTTGCGGGTAAGGGATTTTCATTCCCGTTTTAATGTAGCCATTTGTCTTTGTAGGGTACCATGCAACACAGGTTTGTGAGCTTCCCAGAGTGTTAAAGGGGATATGCCGGGGGTTCTATTGTGAAGCAAATATTCCTTTAATGTTTGTTAAATTTTTGAGCGATGGGTTTGGTGTTTAAGCAATGTGTCAGGGAAATACCAGGTTGGATCATGCACTTTTGGTATGGTAGATGCAATAGTTGTGTATACTGCATTATGATCAGACCATGGTATGGGAATTATATCAGAGTCAAGGATTTCTGGAATCATTCCAATGGTTAAAAAGATATGGTCGATACGGGTGAATGATTGGTGTGGGTGGGAGAAATAGGTGAATCTTTTTTGGTTGGGTTGCTTTCTCTCCATGTATCTACCATATTATATTTCGATAGGAGTTGTGAGAAAGATAATTTGTTTGGGCTTACAGGTGGGACATAAGGTGATTTGTCAAGGAACGGGAGGAGGACCTGGTTCGAATCCCCGCACATAATTATTGTTCCGAATTTGTGGTCATGGATCACTTGCATTAGGTGGGAAAGAAAGGAGTTGGGTTGCTTATTGGGGGCATAATATGAGACTATCGTGACAGGAGTATCCATTATATGACCCATCAGTAATATGTATCTACCTTCTGGATCTGTAATGTCTTTTGCAAGAGTGAATGGAGTAGATCTATGGAACGCTATTAGAGTTCCCCTTTGTTTAGTGCTGGCAGAAGCAGTGAAAAATTGTGGGTATGAGGGAGACATGAATTTGGGAGTGGATTCTTTTGTGAAATGTGTTTCTTGCAAGCACACTATGTGTGCCCTTCGTGATTGGAACATGCGAAATGCCTTAGTCCTTTTCTGTGGAACATTTATGCCCTGAACGTTCAAGGACAGGATGTACAGTGGTGCCATGGCAACTGATCAAACAGAAGATACAACTTACCAAATACCTTGCATTTCTGACTGGGTGGATCGACCTGTGTGGACTTGAAAGGTTTGAAAGTAGAGAAGAATCCAGTGAAGCCTGGAATAAAGAAAAAAATAATAACAAATAAATTTAATAAATACATTTCTTGAAAAAATATAAATAAAGTTACAAAAATAGTCCGTGACAGAGGGTATAAATCTCTATCAGGGGAAAAAATGCCCACGTCGGACACCCACATATTATGGGTGGGTGTGCGAGGGAGGCTAAAGAGGGCACACGGATCTTCAGTGTACAGGAGAAAAGCTCCATAAGGAAAGCATCTAAATGATGCCTGCGTAAATGTATCATACTGTAGCCAATGGACGTTATGTTAGTTGTTTCAGTTAGGTATGAGGGCTAAACCCATACTGCGTCAATCGGCCTAATGTTTGGTACCATTGATATCATGGTAGGAAAGGGGATTTTAACTATTGTTTTAACATTAAAATAACTAACTTCTAGACTAAAGTGAACCTCTAGATAATCCAGTGACAGGATTTAAATAATTTGTTTGCTAACAAAATATACTTACTTATTTCACAGGTGTATTGTATGGTCTTTATTTTATTTTATTTAGTCACTTAGGCAGGCTGGTGCTAATTGTAATTTTACTGTTCTATTAATATATTACTATATTTATAGGTACACCATTGCTACTACATTTTCACTAGCGCCCCCTTACACCTATACTTCACAATATACTTACTACCTGTTTTAATTTATTTAGGATAACCGTTAAGTCATCAATACTTATGACAACCTTTCCTTATAAAGTAAATAAACCCTAATTTTCCAGGGAATATGGGGAATAAATGCAAGTTAATTGGGATAATAGTGAGTTGAGGGATGCAAGTAGGGGGTAGTTGCATATGCCTCAAACTTCTGTTCTACAACCCTACAGTGAATATATCACTGATTATTGTGAGTATATAGATTCATGGGAAGGAGATACCTCCAGGGACATTAGGGGACTTAAAGGAGGTTAACTAAATTAAGACATTGAGTTTATAGTGAGCATAACCTTGTTTAGATTATGAGAATATGAAAATGGCCTAATATTGTCATTCGACCAGACTATTGAAGAACCACTTGTGTGGCAGTCCAATGATAGGAGAATAGAACTGGTGCAGATCTTCAATCCATGTAGTCTTCTGGCTCTACTGGGGGAGAGGCATAGCGGCTCCTCTTGTGTGAATGGTGACCTCCTTTTTTCTCCCATGTTTGTGAAGCCTTGATTGGAGGTGAGGATGAGGCTGCTCTTCTTCTTGCTGAAGAGGTATTAGTTGAAGCTTCTGTCAGATGTAGTTTTAACAAGGTCTGTTGTAGCTCCTCAGCAGATCTACATATCTACATAGGTATCTGGTACCTTGGTAGGTAAATCAAATTGAAAAGGGGAAGCCCCATTGGTAGGTTAGATTGTGGCGTTGCAGCTCTATGAGCTGAGGTTTCATAGATCTTCTCTTTGCGATAGTAAGCTGGGATATGTCAGCGAACAATTGATAATTATGGCCTTGGAAGGTTAGATCTTTTTTCTCCCTTGCTGCAGCCATTAGTTGTTCCTTTGTTCTGTAATAATGTAGTTTTGTGATTATATCACGTGGAGGACCATCTACTTTTTTGGCTGTGAGTGCACTCTATCCACTTCCAAACATTCAATGGGGATTGCTGGCTGTAGCTCTTGAAAAAGGGCTGTGACTGTAGATTGCAGGTCTAATATTGTTTCAGTAATTCCTCTTATGCGGAGGTTGGAATGTCTGTCCCTGTTCTCTTGGTCTTCCAATCTAGATTGAAGTGATAGGTTCTCTTCTTTTAGGTTTTCCAGTTCTGCCATACAGTCCTGTGAATTAATTTCAATTTCTTCCACTTTGAGTTCCAGCGCAGCTGTGCGGTTTACCAGCTCTCTAATCTCTATTGTAAGGCTTTTAGTTATTTGCTCTGAGGTCTGTTTCAATGCTTTATAGAGCATATGTTCAAATTGCTGTAGTATAGCAGGAGGTACTGAGGAGACTTGTGAGGAGTTTTGTGAGGGAATTTGTTCTGTTTCTGACTCACCTGGGGAGTCTGGTTGAACTAGATTCTGTCTGTGTGAGCGCACTGAGGCAGTGTGTGAGGAGTAGGGATGAGCTCGGTGTTCGAGTCGAACATAAGTTCGACTCGAACATCGGCTGTTCGACCGTTCGGCGAACATCGAACGATTTGGACCGTTCGCGCCAAATTCGAGTGACGCGAACCGCCCACAATACACTGCTCCATCGCAGTGCAATCCCGGCACTGTGATTGGCCAAGCATGCACTGTGACCCCGCATGCTTGGCCAATCACAGCGCCGGCAGCTAGGAGAGCCATATTTGGCCACAGGCAGGTTGCCTGTGGCCAATTATAGCTCAGGGGGTTTAGCACACGCCCCACACTATAAAAGGCCGCCAGCGCGGCGGCCTTGTGTAGTGTGTTCCGGCACAGGGAAAGAGTTACATAGGCAGGGACAGTGTCAGTGCTATTTGTACCTCAAACTTGTGTGTAGGGAGAGAGAAGGATAGGCAGGGAGAGTGTCAGTGTCATATTCTTTGCTAAACCTTGTGTGCAGGGAGAGAGAAGGATAGGCAGGGGACAGTGTCAGTGTCACATTCTTTGCTAAACCTTGTGTGCAGGGAGAGAGAAGGATAGGCAGGGAGAGTGTCAGTCTCATATACTTTGATAAACCTTGTGTGCAGGGAGAGAGAAGGATAGGCAGGGGACAGTGTCAGTGTCATATTCTTTGCTAAACATTGTGTGCAGGGAGAGAGAAGGATAGGCAGGGGACAGTGTCAGTGTCACATTCTTTGCTAAACCTTGTGTGCAGGGAGAGAGAAGGATAGGCAGGGAGAGTGTCAGTGTCATACTTTGATAAACTTTGTGTGCAGGGAGAGAGAAGGATAGGCAGGGGACAGTGTCAGTGTCATATTCTTTGCTAAACCTTGTGTGCAGGGAGAGAGAAGGATAGAGAGGGAGAGTGTCAGTGTCATATACTTTGATAAACCTTGTGTGCAGGGAGAGAGAAGGATAGGCAGGGGACAGTGTCAGTGTCATTGTTGCTAAGCCTCCTGCACATTATACACCTGAAGTTAGCCCGTATTGCTGCTTTTTCCTGGTTTGTTACACCAACAGGCATTTGCGGCACTTGCAGCGGGCGGAGTGTGCCTCCTGACCATATTACACCTGAAGTTAGCCTGTATTGCTGCTTTTTCCTGGTGTGTTACACCAACAGGCATTTGTGACACTTACAGCGGGCGGAGTGTGCCTCCTGATCATATTACACCTGAAGTTAGCCTGTATTGCTGCTTTTTCCTGGTGTGTTACACCAACAGGCATTTGCAGCACCTACAGCAGGCGTAGTGTGATTCCTGCAAAATATACTCCTGAAACGAGGCCTTATTGCTGGTTTTCCCATTTCCCTGCAGGCCATTAGAATGTCTGGAAGGCAAACAAGGAGAGGCAGACAGTCAGGAGCCAATAAAAGAGGGCAAGCAGGCTCTGTGTCTAGAGACAACAGTGCTGGTCGTGGACGCGGTGCATCGCCATCAGCACGTGGCCATGGGACACGCTTGTCCTTTTCGGCAGCTGGACGTGTTGAGCCGCATCATGCCGAAGACTTGGTAGAGTGGATGACCAAGCCCTCCTCATCCTCCTCATCCTCTCTCACCCAGGCTCAGGGTACTGGCAAAGCAGCTGCCAAAGCGTCCTCTTCCCTGGTATCAATGTTATCATCAGTCACTCCTTCCCTAGACCAACCATGTCCTCCTGAGGAGTCCCCCGAACTGTTTGAGCACAGTGTTGGGTACATGCTCCAGGAGGATGCCCAGCGTTTCGAAGGGTCTGATGATGATACCCAGCTAGAGGAAGGCAGTAGCGTGATTTCAGAGAGAGGGGATGCTCAAGAAGGACACCAATCTGGCAGTCATGTTCCAGCAGCTGCAGCATACTGCCAGATTAGCTCCAGTGATGAGGAGGGAGGGGATGATGAGGTCACTGACTCCACGTGGGTGCCTAATAGGAGAGAGGAGGAGGAGGATGAGGAGGAGGCACATCTCCAACGAGGCAGGATGCCCTCGGGGGGCCAGCGTAAGGGCAGCACACCGACGGAATCACACCGCAGAGCTCCGCCTGTGCAGGGCACTGCCTCTGCCCGTTATTCAAAAAGTTCTTTGGTGTGGGCCTTTTTTGAGTCGAGTGCATCAGATCGCACAGCTGCTGTTTGCAACATATGTCTCAAGCTTATATCGCGTGGCCAAAACATCACCCGCTTGGACACCACATGCTTGACCAGACATATGTTGACCTGCCATGCAGCTTGTTGGCAAGCCTACCTTAAAGACCCACACCAAAGAACAAAGCGGACCTCTCCTTGCACCGCATCAGCTGGGATCTCCAACCCCACTATACCTTCAGTCCTCTCTGAAACCTGCACTGAGAGGAATGAAGGTGTAGAATTAGGTGTGTCACAGCCAAGTACTTGCGGGCACTCTGCTAGCAGTACACCGATGTCTGATTCTAGCAGGCAAATTTCCCTGCCCCAGCTGCTGGACCGTCGAAAGAAGTTCACTCCCAGCCATCCACATGCCCAGCGGTTGAATGCTAGCTTGGCTAATTTGCTAGCGCTTCAACTGCTGCCTTTTCAGTTGGTAGACTCGGCCCCCTACCGTGAGTTTGTGCAATGTGCGGTTCCCAAACGCCACTTTTTCTCACGGAAGGCGATTCCGGCTCTCTACCGGCATGTGGAAGGCAATGTCTTGGCCTCGCTGGACAGGGCGGTTAGCGGTAAGGTGCATATTACCGCTGACTCATGGTCCAGCAGGCATGGACAGGGACGTTACCTTTCTTTCACGGCCCATTGGGTCACTCTTTTGGCAGCTGGGAAGGATGCAGGACAAGGTACAGTAGTGTTGGAGGTTGTTCCACCGCCACGCCTCCAAAATGCTACTACTGGTTGTGACACACCTCTGTCCTCCACCCCCTCCTCTTCTTCTTCCTCCATGGCCTCTTCCTGTGCTTTGTCCTCGGAACCAGCGGTGCTCCATAGGCGTTCAAGGGGCTACGCAATTACGCAGGCAAAAAGATGCCATGCCGTGCTTGCGCTGGTGTGTTTGGGGGACAGGAGCCACACTGGGGCAGAGGTTCTGTCTGCTCTGCAGGGACAGGCCGAGAGGTGGTTGACGCCACGCCAGCTTAAGCCAGGAATGGTAGTTTGCGACAATGGCACCAACCTCCTCTCCGCTCTCCGACAGGGACAACTGACCCATGTGCCCTGTGTGGCTCACGTCCTTAACCTGGTGGTGCAGCGGTTCTTGGGCAGGTACCCGGGCTTACAGGATGTCCTGAGGCAGGCCAGGAAAGTCTGTGTGCATTTCCGCAGATCTTATAATGCCAGTGCTCGCCTGGCTGAGCTGCAAAAGGAGTTGAACCTGCCCAAGAACAGCCTTATATGTGACATGCCCACCAGGTGGAACTCAACGTTGGCCATGCTGCAGCGGCTGCACACGCAGCAGAGGGCCATCAATGAGTACCTGTGCGACTACGGCACCAGGACAGGGTCAGGGGAGCTCGGGTTTTTTTTCACCACGCCAGTGGGGCATGATCAGGGATGCATGCACTGTCCTGGCACCATTTGAGGAGGCCACGAGGATGGTGAGCAGTGACAGTGCATTTATCAGTGACACTGTACCTCTTGTCCACCTGTTGGAACATACGCTGCGTGGAATAATGGACAGGGCACTTGAGGCAGAACAGAGGCAGGAAGAGGAGGACTTCCTTGCCTCTCAAGGCCCCCTTTACCCAGACAGTGTTCCTTCTGTCCCACCCATCGTACAGGAAGAAGAGGAGGAGGAGGAGGATTGTGTCAGCATGGAGGTGGAGCCTGGCACTCAGCATCATCAGCAGCAGTCTTTTAGGGATGATTTACAGTCCCAAGAAACCAGTGGACTTGTACGTGGCTGGGAGGAGGTGGCTGCGGATCATGTCGTCCTTAGTGACCCAGAGGACTCCGGACCGAATGCCTCAGCTAACCTACGCTGCATGGCCTCCCTGATCCTGCAAAGTCTGCGGAAGGATCCTCGTATTCTTCGGATCAAGGAGAGGGACCATTACTGGCTGGCCACTCTCCTTGATCCACGGTACAAGGGTAAGGTTGCGGACCTTATCTTACCATCGCAGAGGGAGCAGAGGATGAGACAACTCTGGGAGGCCTTGCAGAAAGGTCTGTGCAACGCGTTCCCAGAGACTGGGAGGTTACAAACTCCTGATCCTGGACAACGAGTTGCTGAGGCTTCGGTCAGTCAAAGAAGGAGCGGTGGGGAAGGTGGTCGTCTGACCGATGCGTTCAGACAATTCTTTAGTCCGCAGCCCCAAGGTATGATCGGTTCCAGCAACCATCGCCAGCGTCTGATATACATGGTGCAGGAATACCTAGGGGCAAGGTCAGACTTGGACACCTTCCCCACCGAAAATCCTCTGGCTTACTGGGTCTTGAGGATGGATCACTGGCCAGAGCTTGCACAGTATGCAATTGAGCTACTGGCCTGTCCTGCATCCAGCGTTCTTTCAGAACGCACATTCAGTGCTGCTGGAGGATTTGTCACGGATCACAGGGTGCGCCTGTCCACCGACTCTGTTGATCGACTGACCTTCATAAAGATGAACCAGTCTTGGATCACCACCAGCTACCAAACACCTGAAGCTGATATAACAGACTAATTTATTTTCAAATGTCACATCCCTTCAAGACTGATGCTGATGCTGAGAGACTGTCCTGTTATGTTGACTGACTATCCTCCTCCTCTTCAATGATCCGATTGATGATGATAGCTTGGAAGAACATTTTTGTTTCTGGGTGCCCACACCAGTGGCTAAGGCCCAATTTTTCAGCCCCTATTTAACAGGGGCATGTAATTACAATTTTGTATGCAATGCTTTGCAGCATGGCTCATTCCTGCACTCCAACTAGAGTATCTGGGAGAGGTTGCAGTGTCGTGGCACCAGCACCAGTGGCTAAGGCCCAATTTTTCAGCCCCTGTTTAACAGGGGCGTGTAATTACAATTTTTGATGCAATACTTTGCAACAGGGCTCATTGCTGTGCTCCAAGTACAGTATCTGTGAGGGGTTGCAGTGTTGTGGCACCAGTGCCTAAGGCCCAATTTTTCTGCTCCTGTTTAACAGGGGCATGTAATTACAATTCTTGATCTATTAATTCACAGCAGGGCCCATTCCTGCGCCCACCAAGAGTAACTGTGAGGCCTTACAGTGTTGTGTCAACACCACCACCACCACCACCAAAGGCCCAATTTTTCAGCCCCTGTTCAACAGGGGCATGCAATTACAATTCTTGATCTAATAATTCACAGCAGGGCCCATTCCTGCGCCCACCAAGAGTAACTGTGAAGGCTCACAGTGTTGTGGCAACACCAACATGTAAGGGGGAAATTTCAGCTGAGTATATACGGCAGGCCCCTACTTTCAAACATCCAACTTACAAACGACTCCTCCTTGCAAACGGAAGGATACAACAGGAAGTGAGAGGAAATCTACCCCTAGGAAGGCAAATTCTCTCCTGTAAGAGTTAATATGGGAAAAAAAGTGTCTCCTCTTCACTGATGCTTTATCACCAATTCTTGTTTCAATAAAAAACCCAAATTTTCAAAAAACATTTGTCATTAGGACGGAAAGTGAGGTGAACTGTTCTGAACAGGTGCACACTGCACAGACAGCAAAACAAATGTTACAGGGGTGATAACCCTTCCCTATGTTTTTCAAAAAGCTTAAAAATAGATTTCTTGCTGGAGTTACACTTAAACAATGTACCTGTTCAAAATTACAAACAGATTCTACATAAGAACAAACCTACAGTCCCTGTCTTGTATGCACCGCCTGTATACGGCTGTTCAGAGTATATAGGGCCTTTTTTTATTTTGCGTGCGGGGTTCCCCTTAATATCCATACAAGACCCAAAGGGGCTGGTAATGGGCTGGGGTAGGGGGGGGGGCTGATGGGGTAGCTATGCCATTTTTCTTAAAGATTTTCATCCATATTACCGGGACCAGACATTACATTAAAGCCGCAAGCAGTTTTACATGGCTTTTTTTCCTTTAGAAATGTAATTTTGTGCAGGGACAGTTCTAAACACGGGAAACACGTGGCACTTCACAGGCATACTTTAGACACCCCCCAGGTACGATATTTAAAGGAATATTTTCACTTTATGCATCATTAAAATGACTGCTCCCGAAAAACGTCCGTTTTTAAAACTTTTTTTGGGATTGATACATGTCCCCTGGTGCAGAACCCGAGTTCCCACACCCTTTTTAGGACAATAACATGCATAATAGTCGATATAATTAGCACTTTAGATTTCGAACGTTCGCATCCATTGTATTTAATAGGGTTCGAAAGTTTGTGCGAACTTTCGGTCCGTTCGCGGGTTCTGGTGCGAACCGAACCCGGGGGTTTTCGGCTCATCACTAGTGAGGAGATGACAGGTGCCATTTTAGCTGCAGTGCGCGCCTGAGTGTCCCTTCTGAGGGGATTCTTTGTTTTGCCACGGCCGCCTCCCAGTCCCGTTATTCTGGTCTAAATTGTGCAAGCTAGTTCCCGGGTACTTAGTCTTCCCGTCTGGTACCTTTCTGTAGCTTTGTCACCGTTAGAATTGTGGCTTTTCTCCTCAGCGGAGCAGAGCTCTAGCTATGCATGTCTGCTCTGCTAGACTCCGCACAGTGCCCTTCAAAACTAATGTTTTTTAAGCAACAAAATGAGCAGAAGGTACAACTTTTTAATATAACACAGTTCTGCAATTTATTTTCATTGAGTAAGTATAAGTCTTTTGCTTATAGCAAGGTATTTGCTGGTTTTATTGCATAAATTACCCAATAGATGTAACATGAAGGAAGACTTGACACTGCATTCACTATATCTGGTCTCCCACAGTGCACAGAACAAGGAAATGCAATAGTTTTAGTAAATATATATGCTAAATACCTTTTATCATCAGCAGTTAGAGCAGTCCTATGACTTTTATGAGTGTCTGGTTAAAGCTTGTAGGAGGAGTTTTCATTCTACTCTGACTGTCATATGAGGCTGCAGGACCCTTGACCCTCTGTCTGGAAAGTGCTGATTGGCCCTGTGCTGATCACATGCACCCTCCCAAGAAAAAAAAAAAACTCTCTAGCAATACACACGAAACTGAGCATGTGCAGCTTGTGCCCAAGGCTCTGTTCTATCAGCAGATAGATTGGGGACAGTGAAAAAGAAGGGGAGGATCAGAGAAGACAGGACCAAACAGCCTTTTTACACAATGCAGAGGATTAACCCCTTAGGTTCCACAGTGAATATAACAAGCATGATTTACTGCACATACAAACTGATTTTACTGTTGTGGGTTTAGTAACACTTTAAATCTTCAGCTGTTGACTCCAGTATGAAAAAAAAATCTTGCAGAGTTAGGAACTGAGCAAGAAGGCAAAGACAACACTGTTGATTTTACCAGTGAGGCCTGAGGCTGAGGATAACAATATCTCATTGAGTTGTGAACATAGACTTTGCATTGCATGTCAATTGTCAAAAAGAAATACAGTAGAGATAAAATGGCATTGGTATTGTTATGTTAAATCTATAACAGGCAGTATAGATAGAAAGAAAGAAAAAGTTCTGGTGCTAACAGCTCACCACATGCATACTACAAGTCTTCTGCTGTCTGCTGGCAGCATCATATAACTACCAGCAGCTGCATTACAATGACTGTTAACATTAGGGATGAGCTTCGAGTTCGAGTCAAACTCATGTTCGACTCAAACATTGCCTGTTCGCCGAACAGCGAACAATTTGGGGTATTCGCGGCAAATTCGAAAAGCCGCGGAACACCCTGTAAAAGTCTATGAGAGAAATCTAAAGTGCTATTTTTAAAGGCTTATTTGCAAGTTATTGTCATAAAAAGTGTTTGGGGACCCAGGGGACATGTATCAATGCAAAAAAAAAGTTTTAGAAACTGAAGTTTTTTCGGGAGCAGTGATTTTAATAATGCTTAAAGTGAAACAATAAAAGTGAAATATTCCTTTAAATTTCGTACCTGGGGGGTGTATAGTATGCCTGTAAAGCAGCGCTTGTTTCCCGTGCTTAGAACTGTCCCTGCACAAAGTGTCATTTCTGAAGGAAAAAAAGTCATTTAAAAGCACTCGCGGCTATAATGAATTGTCGGGTCCCGGCAATACAGAGAAAAGTCATTGATAAAAAAAAAAAATGCGTGGGGGTCCCCCCAAATTCCATTACCAGGCCCTTCAGGTCTGGTATGGATATTAAGGGAAACCCTGCGTCAATTTTTTTTTAAAAAATGACGTGGGGTTCCCCCCAAATATCCATACCAGACCCCTCAGGTCTGGTATGGATTTTAAGGGGAACTCCACGCCAAATAAAAAAAAATGGCCTGGAGTTCCCCCCAAAAATCCATACCAGACCCTTTATCCGAGCACGCAACCTGGCAGGTCGCAGGCAAAGGGGGGGGACGAGAGAGCGCCCCCCTCCTGAACCGTACCAGGCCACATGCCCTCAACATGGGGAGGATGCTTTGTGCTTTGGGGGTCTGTGACCCCTCAAAGCACCACAAGGGCCTCATCCCCACAACCCTTGCCCGGTGGTTGTGGGGTCTGCGGGCGGGGGGCTTATCGGAATCTGGAAGACCCCTTTAACAAAGGGGACCCCCAGATCCCGCCCCCCTATGTGAATTGGTAAGGGGTACATTGTACCCCTACCATTTCACAAAGAAAGTGTAAAAATTAAGAAAAAAACACACAGACACAGTTGGGAAAGTCCTTTATTAAAAATAAAAAAAATAAAAAATAAAAAACCCATTCCAGCGATGTAATCCAGTGTCCCGCGGTGATCCGATGTCCAGCGCTGCAGTCTCCTCCAGTCTCCACTCGAAATCCCCATGACGTACGAAGGGGCGGGGTCACCCGTCACATCATAGGGTAAGCCCCAGCTTTCCCCGCTTGCCGGGGAATAGCCAATGACGTAGGCCCCATCAGGTCCGCTCAGCCTTACACCCAGTGAAGGTGACCCTACGTCATTGGCTGAGCGGACCTGATGGGGAACGTGAGAAGGGGCGGTCTATTAATTTATTACACTGCAGAGGAAGTTCACCATCAGGTCCGCTCAGCCAATGACGTAGGCGGGGTCTGATGTACGACTGGGCGGGGTCACCCTTCAGATCATAGGGGTAAGCTCCGGCTTTCCCCACTTGCGGGGAATAGCCAATGACGTAGGCGGGATCCTGATTAATAAATGCTGGTATTTTATATTGCTACACTATGAGTCCCTTCTTTGCATTTATCCCTTCTTGAGTTTCATTTGTGGACTGCCTTGGTTATTTTGGAAACCACCATTCCTGAGCCTGGGACTGTGCCATCCATCCATCCCAGTGGGATTTCTCCATAGGAGTGCAGCCAGACCTCCATCTTTGGGGGTCTTACCTGTCGGTAAGCGGGGCTTGTCTTGTAGGGTGCGCACCCGGGTGTGAAGTGGTGTACACACACACACACACACACGCAGCATCATTGGATCTGAGCATCACGCATATGGACTGTTTTGCACTAAGCATATATTGATGGGCTGTTTTGCACTGTGCACGTTTTCTAAATAAATTTTCTTTGGATGGCTATGAATTTATTTATCTTGCATGAATTCTGCCTGTTTAACCACTTTATTTGTTTTTATTTGATTTGCACTAGAACTGTATCTGGATAGAGCATCACGTTTTTATGTTTATTAGTTAAAGTTACTAAACCCAGGACCCTGCATTCACTGTGTCTAATTTCCCACAGTACACAGAACATGGAGATGCAATTATTTTAGTAAATCTAAACTGCTAAATACCTTTTCTCATCAGCAGTTAGAGCAGTCTTGTGACTTCTATCAGTGTCCAGCCAAGCACTGGTTAAAGCTATCCTATGAGACTGCAAGACCCCTGAACCTCTGTCTGAACAGTGCTGATTGGCCCTGTGATGATCACATACACTCTCCCAAAAAAAAAAACCTCTCTAACAATACTCGCCAAACTCAGCATGTGCAGCCTGACTCCATAGACTCTGTGTTATCAGGAAATTATTAGGGGACAGAGAAAGACGGGAAGGATCAGAGAAGACAGGATCAAACAGCCTTTTTACACAATGCAGAGGATTAACCCCTTAGGTTCCACCGTGAGTATAAAAAGCATGCTTTACTGCTTATACAGACTGATTTTACTGTTGTGAGTTTAGTAACACTTTAACTATATGTATGTGGATCTACAGTATCTCTCAAAATCGAGTACACCCCTGACATGTTTGTAAATATTTTATTATAACTTTTCATGTGACAACACTTTGCTACAATGTAAAGTAGTGAGTGTACAGCTTGTATAACAGTGTAAATTTGCTGTCCCCTCAAAATAACTCAACACACAGACATTAATGTCTAAACCGCAGGCAACAAAAGTGAGTACACCCCTAACTGAAAATGTCCAAATCGGGCCAAAAGTGCCAATATTTTGTGTGGCCACCATTATTTCCCCGCACTGCCTTGACCCTCTTCCACTCCTCCATGATGACATCACAGAGCTTGTGTATGTTAGAGACCTTGCGCTACTCCACCTTCCATTTGAGGATGTCCCACAGATGCTCAATGGGGTTTAGGTCTGGAGACATGCTTGGCCAGTCCATCACCTTTACCCTCAGCTTCTTAGCAGGGCAATGCAAAAAATCTGAGGAAAACGCTTGGACAGCCGCACTCCAAAAAAGGTTATTTTATTTAAAACAAAAGCACAAACAACATGCCACAGCAAAAAAACAGCAAGTATGAGCTGACGTTTCGCACTGCGATTCAGTGCTTAATCATAGATATGATTAAGCACTGAATCGCAGTGCGAAACGTCAGGTCATACTTGCTGTTTTTTTGCTGTGGCATGTTGTTTGTGCTTTTGTTTTAAATAAAAGAACCTTTTTTGGAGTGCGGCTGTCCAAGCATTTTCCTCAGATTTTTTGCATTGTCATATGCATTGCCTGCACCCACGGCTCTGGATCTTGTGAATGAGTCACCAGTCACATCTAAGCGGTAACTCTCTCCTTCTTTAGCAGGGCAGTCGTCGTCTTGGTGGTGTGTTTGGGGTCATTATCATGGAATACTGCTCTGCGGCTTCAGTATATCGCAGTACATGTTGCCATTCATGGTTCCCTCAATGAACTGTAGCTCCCCAGTGCCGGCAGCACTCATGCAGCCCCAGATCATGACACTCCCACCACCATGCTTGACTGTAGGCAAGACACACTTGTCTTTGAACTCCTCACCTGGTTGCCGCCACACACGCTTGACACCATCTGAACCAAATACGTTTATCTTGGTCTCATCAGACCACAGGACATGGTTCCAGTAATCCATGTCCTTAGTCTGCCTGTCTTCAGCAAACTGTCTGCGAGCTTTCTTGTGCATCATCTTTAGAAGAGGCTTCCTTCTGGGATGACAGCCATGCAGACCAATTCGGTGCAGTGTGTGGCATATGGTCTGAGCACTGACAGGCTGACCCCCCCACCCCTTCAACCTCTGAACCAATACTGGAAGCACTCATATGTCTATTTCCCCAAGACAACCTCAGGATATAATGCTGAGCACTGTTCTGAGTGGAACCTGTCCTGTTAAACCACTGTATGGTCTTGGCCACCGTGCTGCAGCTCAGTTTCAGGATCTTGGCAATCTTCTTATAGCCCAGGCCATCTTTATGTAGAGCAACAATTCTTTTTTTCAGATCCTCAGAGTTCTTTGCCATGAGGTGCCATGTTGAACTTCCAGTGACCAGTATGAGAGAGTGAGAGCGATAACACCAAATTTAGCACACCTGTTCCGCATTCACACCTGAGACCTTGTAACACTAACAAGTCACATGACACCGGGGAGGGAAAATGGCTAATTGGGCCCAATTTGGACATTTTCACTTAGGGGTGTACTCACTTTTGTTGCCATCGGTTTAGACATTAATGTGTTTATTTTAAGGGGACAGCAAATTTACACTGTTATACATGCTGTACACTCACTACTTAACATTGTAGCATGGTGCATTGTGCTGCTGTACAGTGATATGCAGTGTTTTCCTGTGCCCTGCAATAAAGTGCAGCATGTCTGCATGTAATTTTTAACCACTTCAGCCCCGGAAGGTTTGGCTGCTCAATGACCAGGCCATTTTTTGCGATACGACACTGCGTCGCTTTAACTGGCAATTGCGTGGTCGTGCAACGTTGTACCCAAACAAAATTTACGTCCTTTTTTTCCCACAAATAGAGCTTTCTTTTGGTTGTATTTGATCACCTCTGCGGTTTTTATTTTTTGCGCTATAAACACAAAAAGAGCGACTATTTTGAAAAAAACACAATGGGGCTGATTTACTAATAACAGTGTGCTGCGCTGCTTCTAACCTTAATTGGTGCGCCGGATAACTCCTTCACTGGGCGCAGGAAGCAGCGGCGCACTGTTATAGTAAATAGAAATGTCAGCGGCGCTCTATTGAAAATGAATGGTTCCCTATGGGAGCCCATTGATTTGAATAGAGGTCGCCCGGGAAGTCGGATCCGACTTGCGGGCGACTCGTGTGCCGGCTGACACAGGGACAGTGCGACTCTGGACACGACCTGAGCATGAAGCAGCCACTCAAGTCGTGTCCTAGAGGCGACTAGCCGGCCGAGAATGTCTCCAGCGCGATGTCATCGCACTGGTCCTCGGCAGCCTCGCTGTCCCATGTTTAGTATGAATCATGAAGGGGAACTCCAGGCCAAATTTTAATGAAAAAACCGGCATGGGTTCCCCTCCAGGAGCATACCAGGCCCTTAGGTCTGGTCTGGATTTTAAGGTGAACCCCCTAAGCCGAAAAACGGCGTGGGGGTCCCCCCAAAATCCAAACCAGACCCTTAGGTCTGGTCTGGATTTTAAGGTGAACCCCCTTAAGCCAAAAAACGGCGTGGGGGTCCCCCCAAAATCCAAACCAGACCCTTATCCGAGCACGCAACCTGGCAGGCCGCAGGGGAAAAGGGGGGGACGAGAGAGCGGGACCCCCGCTAGCAAAAGAGCTAGCAGAAGATAGTGGGGGCCTGGCAGAAAGACCCCAGAAGACGGCGAGGAAGCCCGGGACCCCCGCTAGCAAAAGAGCTAGCAGAAGATAGTGGGGGCCCGGCAGAAAGACCACAGAAGACGGCGAGGAAGCCCGGGACCCCGCTAGCAAAAGAGCTAGCAGAAGATAGCGGGGGCCGTCTTCGGGGGGCGCCCTGATTCCGAAAAGCCCCCCGCCCGCATACCCCAACAACCAACGGCCAGGGTTGTCGGGAAGAGGCCCTTGTCCCCATCAACATGGACATGGCCCGGCAGAAGGCAGAAAGAACCGGAGATCGTGGAGAAGACGTCGGAAAGCGGGAGAAGAACCGGAGAACAGAACAAGAGACACCCGAAGTCGGAAGAAGACGGCGAGGAAGCCCGGGACCCGGAGCTAGCAGAAGATAGTGGGGGCCCGGCAGAAAGACCCCAGAAGACGGCGAGGAAGCCCGGGACCCCCGCTAGCAAAAGAGCTAGCAGAAGATGGCAGAAAGACCCCCGAAGATGGCGAGGAAGCCCGGGACCCTTGCTAGCAAAAGAGCTAGCAGAAGATAGCGGGGGCCCGGCAGAAAGACCCCAGAAGACGGCGAGGAAGCCCGGGACCCCTGCTAGCAAAAGAGCTAGCAGAAGATAGCGGGGGCCCGGCAGAAAGACCCCCGGAGCTGCCCAATAAATTACCTTTCAAACCTGTGTTGTCTTTTTTTATTGACTTATTTTGCCACCAGGTGAATGGGTAGGGGTACGATGTACCCCATACTCATTCACATAGGGTGGGGGGCAGGTATCTGTGGTCCCCCTTATTAAAGGGGGCTCCCGGTTTCCGATAAGCCCCCCCGCCCGCAGACCCCGACAACCAACGACAACCAACGGCAGGGTGCTTTGGGGTGGGGGGGCTGCAGGTCGCCCCCCTGCCCCGAAGCACCAAACCCCCATGTTGAGGGCACGCGGCCTGGTACGGTTCAGGAGGGAGGGGGGCCGCTCTCTCGCCCCCCCTTTTCCCCTGCGGTCTGCCAGGTTGAGTGCTCGGATAAAGGGTCTGGTGTGTATTTTTAGGGGACCCCCACGCAATTTTTTTTTGTTTTTGGCGCGGGGTTCCCCTTAAAATACATGCCAGACCTGAAGGGCCTGGTATGGATTCCGGGGGGACCCCCACGCCAGTTTTTTTTTATTTGTTTTATTTATTTTTTTAACTTTTTTTTTTTTTTACATTTCCTTTAACAACCAGCTATAAACAGGTAAAACAAAAAAACGCCGCAAAATTGCGGTACTTGCGTTTTGGATGCGGGTCCATTGAATTCTATTACATCCAAAACACTGTTTTTGGCCTGGCAAAAAAAATCTGCAGTTGCGTTTAAAATCGTTTTTCACAAACCAAACCCTCAAAATGCCTTCAGACGCCAAAGATTTCCACGTTTCAGACGCGGTACCGGCGTTTAGCCGCATTTTAGTTTAGAAGCGTTTTTAAAGGTGACCTATTTTTTTACATTGATAAACTCCAAATTTATGGCAAATGAGGAAAAACCATAATATATATATATATATATATATATATATATATATATATATATATATATATATATTGTGAGGGGGTTAGCTCGGCAGCGGGTGTGTGTGACCCCCGGGATGGGCTCCCCACACAAAAACAGGCCCAGCAAACGGAGGTTGTGGTTTTCAAAATCAAAAAGGTGCGGTTTATTTTCTATTTACAGTGACAAAACACAGCAAAGCAAAAGAAACATAAATAAAATAAATCCTGGTCAACTTGACCTCTGAGTAAACATACAGGTTTCCTAACTAACAACTGGGATCAGCCTAGTGCTGTCCTAGTCCCTAAGTCCCTGGTTTTAAATGTCCAAGCAAATAGCCACACAGGCTTTTTCTCACCGCACAGGGGTTCACTCTCCCTAGACAGTCCACACAGGTCTGGTTCCAGGCATGAGCTAACATCTAATGAAGCTGGGAGTTCTTATAGAGGCCTAAATGAGCTGACAAGCTTCAGCTGGTCTCATCAACTCCCTGTCTGTACGACGCCCCACACTCTCCCTAGAGGTATGAGTCATCCATGAGCCCACTAGCCTTAGCTGGGCTTATACAACTCTCCACCTAGTTGTATAAGTCGGCGTAAAGCCTGAATCTGGGCGAAATATATCTACCCCCCTGGATGCAACCAGGTGACTTTACCTTCCTGCTGTCACATACCCCCCCCTCTTGTTTTAACCTCGGGGTTGGAACACCAGCAATCAGGCATTCATGTACTCGAGACAAAGCATCCACATTCCCCATTTGAACGCCAGGGCGATGCTTTACTGTGAAGTTGAATTCCTGGAGGGCCAGGAACCACCTATTCACTCTTCTATTTGTTTCCTTGTTTTGAGCCATCCACTTTAACGGAGCGTGATCCGTAACCATATCAAACTGCCTACCTAGCAGGTAGTACCGAAGGGAATCTAGAGCCCACTTCACCGCTAACCACTCCTTTTCAACGGTGGCGTAATTTTCCTCATGGGACTTCAACTTCCTGCTGAGGTAAATGACTGGGTGCTCTTCCCCGTTCCAGACCTGGGACAATACTGCTCCTAACCCCACATCTGACGCATCACTTTGTACGACAAAGTCTTTAGAGAAGTCGGGTGAGTACAACACTGGCTGGCTACATAAGGCTTGTTTCAAGAATTGGAATGCTGCCTCAGCCTCGGGGGTCCATTTAATCATGACCGACCCTTTCCCCTTCGTCAGGTTGGTTAGGGGCACAGCCTTAGAAGCAAAGTGGGGAATGAATCGCCGATAATACCCAGCGATTCCCAGAAAGGCTCGTACCTGCTTCTTGCTGTTGGGACGTGGCCAACTCTGGATGGCCTCGACTTTGTTGAGTTGGGGTTTTATTACTCCCCTCCCAATGGTGTACCCAAGATATTTGGCCTCCTCCTGCCCAATGGTACACTTCTTGGGGTTAGCCGTAAACCCCGCTTCCCGAACAGAGTCCAGGACTGCTTGCACTTTTGGCAGATGTGAGGCCCAATCTGTGCTATGGACAATTACGTCATCCAGGTAAGCCGCAGCATACTTCCGATGGGGCCTCAGCATCTGGTCCATTTTCCGCTGGAATGTGGCCGGCGCATTCTGTAACCCGAACGGCATTCTTTTATATTGGAACGCCCCGTCAGGGGTTACAAATGCGGTTTTCTCTTTGGCCGACTTGGCCAGGGGGATTTGCCAATACCCTTTTTTGAGGTCAAGAGTCGTCATGTATCGGGCTGTTCCCAGCCGGTCGATCAACTCATCTATACGTGGCATGGGGTAGGTGTCAAATTTTGTAACTTTGTTCAACTGACAAAAATCGTTACAAAATCGCCAGCTCCCATCCGGTTTAGGCACCAACACAATGGGACTAGACCAATCACTTTGGGACTCCTCTATCACCCCTAAGTTCAGCATTTTCTGTACTTCCTCCCGTATTGCCTCCCGTCGGGCCTCTGGGATCCGATAGGGTTTTAACTTCACCCTTTCACCGGGCGGGGTAATGATGTCATGCTCTACCCCAGATGTTTGTCCCGGCAGCTCAGAGAATACCTCCTTGTTGCGAAGCACAAACTCCTTAACCTCCTGTTGTTGGGGTTGTGACAAGGTGGCTGCTATTCCAACCTCAGGAATCACGCAACCAGTTTGAGCTGGTGACCAAGTGTCTGCAACTAGGGACTCTCTATCCCTCCAGGCTTTCAACAGATTAACGTGATAGATCTGTTCGGGCTTTCGCCTTCCTGGTTGTCTGACCTTGTAATTCACCGCTCACTTTTTCCATTATCTCATAGGGGCCTTGCCATTTGGCAAGGAATTTACTTTCAACCGTAGGGACAAGTACCAGTATCCTATCCCCCGGGGAAAAGGTACGGGTCTTGGCTCCACGGTTGTACACTCTCTGCTGTGCTAACTGCGATTGGGCCAAATGTTCCTTCACGATGGGCATTACCTGTGCAATTCGGTCTTGCATCAGGGCGACATGCTCAATCACACTCCTGTGGGGAGAACTCTCACTTTCCCAAGTTTCCTTGGCAATATCCAACAGCCCTCTTGGGTGTCTCCCATACAGTAACTCAAAGGGGGAGAATCCCGTAGAGGATTGGGGCACCTCCCTAATAGCAAACATCAAATAAGGAAGTAGACAGTCCCAATCCTTTCCATCTCTATCCACCACTTTCTTCAACATTTGTTTTAGGGTTTTGTTGAATCTTTCAACCAGCCCATCGGTTTGGGGGTGATACACAGATGTACGCAATTGCGTCACTTTGAACAATTTACACAGCTCTTTCATAACCCGGGACATAAAGGGTGTACCTTGGTCCGTAAGCAGTTCTTTACAAATACCCACCCGGCTAAAAACAAGAGATAGCTCTTTGGCTATGGTTTTGGCCGAGGTATTTCTGAGAGGGATCGCTTCTGGATAACGGGTGGCATAGTCCATTATAACCAATATGTACTGGTGCCCCCTAGCGGACTTGATTATAGGACCTACCAAATCCATTGCGATTCTCTCAAACGGGACCTCAATGATGGGTAGAGGGACCAGCGGGCTACGGAAATGTGGCATCGGGGCCGACCTCTGACACACAGGGCAGGAGGAACAATAATTTTCTATGTCCTTCATCACCCCAGGCCAATAGAATCTCTGTAATACCCTCTCTCGGGTTTTCTCTGTCCCCAGATGACCTCCAAGAATGTGCCCATGGGCCAACTCCAACACCAACTTCCTGTAAGGTTTGGGCACCACAAGCTGCTCAACGGTTTCTTCTGCCCTTTTTGCCACCCGATACAGTAGGTCCTTCTCTACGCTGAAGTATGGGTAAGTGCAGGTATTATCTGGGTTCACTAACTCGCCATCTATTTCCACTACGTTTTCCCGTGCCTTTATTAGGGCGGGGTCTTTTAACTGTTCTGTGGCAAAATTTTCCCTGTGAACCTCCAGATCAGAAAACTCCACAGACGGTAGGTTTTCGTCTGAGGAGGTGGGCTCCTCTCCAGTTTCTTGAGTCTCCCCTGCCAATACTGACAAGGGAAATTCTGGAGAGTCCTCACCACTCTCAGAGGAGTTCTGGCTATCACATTCCTGGTACATAGGGGCACCAGTGGGGGGCTCAGGATCATCCCACAGTTCCCAGAACTTCGGAAAATCCCTTCCCACAATGGCGTCATGCGGTAATTGAGATACTAACCCCACTGGATGAGAGAGGGTACCTTTGGGGGTCTCGAAACACACTGTAGTCACTGGATACTCTCGGGTGTCCCCATGCACACAAATAACAGCTACCTTGCTATTCCCAGAGACCTCTGTTTTAACTAATTCAGCCTTTATCAGGGTCACAAGGCTACCTGAATCCAGCAATACCACAACATTTCTACCATTAACACACATTTTGCATAAATGTTTCTCAGTTCCTCGAATGGCAGTGCATGCGACTGTCGCACACAGCGACTGACGTCTGCCCGTCAGAAAGTCACACTGCATGGGTTCCTCCACAACCGGGCAATTGGCTGCAATATGTCCCGCTTGCCGGCAGCGGTAGCAAACGATCCTTCTTGCCGCCTCTTGAGCCGCTGATTTCCCAGGCTGTTCTCGCCAAACTTGGGGTAGAGCTCCCACCCTCTCACTCTCTCCACCCTCACCCCTTGGAATCCTCTTATCCGCCCCTGGGGATGGTCTGGTCTTAGGGTGGAAAGTCCGAGTGTCTCTGGAAGAGGCCGTCAGGTTCTCTGTAGCCAAGTATTTCTCCACACGATCCACAAGACCATCGGCCGTCTCTGGGTCTCCATGGCTTACCCACTTTTGGATGGCAGTAGGAAGAGCTCTCAAAAACCGATCCATTACAACACGTTCCACAATCTTTGGTGCGGACAAAGTCTCTGGCTGTAGCCACTTTCTGCTCAGGTGAATGAGATCATACATTTGAGACCTGGGGGTTTTTCCAAGCTGGAAAGTCCAGTTATGCACACGCTGAGCCCGGACAGCCTGGGTGACACCCAGCCTTGCCAATATTTCAGCTTTTAGCATCACATAGTCTTTTGCTTGGTTAGGCTCTAGGTCATAGTAAGCTTTCTGCGATTCACCAGTTAACAGAGGAGCCACCAGTCCAGCCCACTGCTCCTCAGGCCACTTTTCTCTTTCAGCGGTCCTTTCAAATGTGGTCAAAAATACCTCTGGATCATCCTCTCCAGTCATTTTTGTCAATAAACGACTCACCCCAAAGGACGCGGTATTAGTGGGACGGCTTTCCTCACTGGTCTGCGGACGTTGCTGCATTACTGCTTCCATTTGTTGTAGTCTCTGCTCTAGCTTCTGTAACAGGTCTATGAAGCGGGCCTCAGATTGCTGCTGGGCTTGTTGCTGAGCTTCCAGACTCTGTTGGTGAGCTTGCTGCTGGGCTGCAAGGCTCCTTTGCAAACCTGCATTTGTCTGCTGTTGATTGGCATTTGCTAGAGCCAGCTGTTTCAGTATCTCCTCCATGCTGGCTTAAAAAAAAACTGCCACTGGTTCTCCACCAACTGTGAGGGGGTTAGCTCGGCAGCGGGTGTGTGTGACCCCCGGGATGGGCTCCCCACACAAAAACAGGCCCAGCAAACGGAGGTTGTGGTTTTCAAAATCAAAAAGGTGCGGTTTATTTTCTATTTACAGTGACAAAACACAGCAAAGCAAAAGAAACATAAATAAAATAAATCCTGGTCAACTTGACCTCTGAGTAAACATACAGGTTTCCTAACTAACAACTGGGATCAGCCTAGTGCTGTCCTAGTCCCTAAGTCCCTGGTTTTAAATGTCCAAGCAAATAGCCACACAGGCTTTTTCTCACCGCACAGGGGTTCACTCTCCCTAGACAGTCCACACAGGTCTGGTTCCAGGCATGAGCTAACATCTAATGAAGCTGGGAGTTCTTATAGAGGCCTAAATGAGCTGACAAGCTTCAGCTGGTCTCATCAACTCCCTGTCTGTACGACGCCCCACACTCTCCCTAGAGGTATGAGTCATCCATGAGCCCACTAGCCTTAGCTGGGCTTATACAACTCTCCACCTAGTTGTATAAGTCGGCGTAAAGCCTGAATCTGGGCGAAATATATCTACCCCCCTGGATGCAACCAGGTGACTTTACCTTCCTGCTGTCACAATATATATATATATATATATATATACAGGTCCTTCTCAAAAAATTAGCATATTGTGATAAAGTTCATTATTTTCTGTAATGTACTGATAAACATTAGACTTTCATATATTTTAGATTCATTACACACAACTGAAGTAGTTCAAGCCTTTTCTTGTTTTAATATTGATAATTTTGGCATATAGCTCATGAAAACCCAAAAATCCCATCTCCAAAAATTAGCATATTTCATCCGACCAATAAAAGAAAAGTGTTTTTAATACAAAAAAAGTCAACCTTCAAATAATTATGTTCAGTTATGCACTCAATACTTGGTCGGGAATCCTTTTGCAGAAATGACTGCTTCAATGCGGCGTGGCATGGAGGCAACCAGCCTGTGGCACTGCTGAGGTGTTATGGAGGCCCAGGATGCTTCGATAGCGGCCTTAAGCTCATCCAGAGAATTGGGTCTTGCGTCTCTCAACTTTCTCTTCCCAATATCCCACAGATTCTCTATGGGGTTCAGGTCAGGAGAGTTGGCAGGCCAATTGAGCACAGTAATACCATGGTCAGTAAACCATTTACCAGTGGTTTTGGCACTGTGAGCAGGTGCCAGGTCGTGCTGAAAAATGAAATCTTCATCTCCATAAAGCTTTTCAGCAGATGGAAGCATGAAGTGCTCCAAAATCTCCTGATAGCTAGCTGCATTGACCCTGCCCTTGATAAAACACAGTGGACCAACACCAGCAGCTGACATGGCACCCCAGACCATCACTGACTGTGGGTACTTGACACTGGACTTCAGGCATTTTGGCATTTCCCTCTCCCCAGTCTTCCTCCAGACTCTGGCACCTTGATTTCTGAATGTACTTTGGACCACTGAGCAACAGTCCAGTGCTGCTTCTCTGTAGCCCAGGTCAGGCGCTTCTGCCGCTGTTTCTGGTTCAAAAGTGGTTTGACCTGGGGAATGCGGCACCTGTAGCCCATTTCCTGCACACGCCTGTTCACGGTGGCTCTGGATGTTTCTACTCCAGACTCAGTCCACTGCTTCCGCAGGTCCTCCAAGGTCTGGAATCGGTCCTTCTCCACAATCTTCTTCAGGGTCCGGTCACCTCTTCTCGTTGTGCAGCGTTTTCTGCCACACTTTTCCCTTCCCACAGACTTCCCACTGAGGTGCCTTGATACAGCACTCTGGGAACAGCCTATTCGTTCAGAAATTTCTTTCTGTGTCTTACCCTCTTGCTTGAGGGTGTCAATGATGGCCTTCTGGACAGCAGTCAGGTCGGCAGTCTTACCCATGATTGCGGTTTTGAGTAATGAACCAGGCTGGGAGTTTTTAAAAGCCTCAGGAATCTTTTGCAGGTGTTTAGAGTTAATTAGTTGATTCAGATGATTAGGTTAATAGCTCGTTTAGAGAACCTTTTCATGATATGCTAATTTTTTGAGATAGGATTTTTGGGTTTTCATGAGCTGTATGCCAAAATCATCAATATTAAAACAAGAAAAGGCTTGAACTACTTCAGTTGTGTGTAATGAATCTAAAATATATGAAAGTCTAATGTTTATCAGTACATTACAGAAAATAATGAACTTTATCACAATATGCTAATTTTTTGAGAAGGACCTGTATATATATATATATATATATATATATATATTGTAATGTTCGGGGAACCAGCTAGATCGCAGGACACATGCTTTTCAAACAAAAGGACGTTTATTTAAACTTAAATGGCTTCACAGCAGCAAAACAAAAGAAATGACAGTCTCACCGACTTGTAGAGTTTATAACTGCTGTCGCAGTTAAACAGTCCTTACTTGGTGTTGCAGGTAAGTTTCCCAGATAGCAGGCTTCCATGCAGGCCACTGCCATGTACATTCACAGCTTCCCAGAGCTTTTCACAGCCTCCACAGCTTTTGCAGTGTCCACCATTCACCATGCAGACTTCACTACACTCCTTCACTCACTCACCTACCACTTCCTGTCTCTCTTAAACCACTTCCTTGGACAGGTGTGTTAACCATTGCTGTTCCCTTAAAGGAACCACAGCCCAAACAGAGGGGAAATATAGCGTCCTTCCAGGACCCAGCCACGGCGTCCTGTACATATCCCCCCCCTGTGCCCCAACGCCAAGGAGGTGGAGGCAACAGTGGAGCCAAAACAATGGACTCGGGAGAGGGCATCTGCATTTTGATGCAGTCTCCCGGGCCTATGCTCCACTACAAATTTAAATTCCTGGAGTGCCAGGAACCAACGTGTAATTCTGGCATTAGTCCCTTTACCTTGTCTCATCCATGTTAAAGGGGCATGGTCAGAAATTAACCTAAACTTCCTTCCCAAGAGGTAATATCTGAGGGATTCCAGAGCCCACTTAATGGCCAGACATTCTCGTTCAACTATAGCGTAGTTTTTCTCCGCTGGTGTCAACTTCCTACTGAGGAAGACTACTGGGTGCTCCTCACCATGAACAACCTGTGACAACACAGCTCCCAATCCTACATCGGAAGCATCAGTCTGGACAACAAACTCGTTTGAAAAATTAGGTGCTATCAGGACAGGGTGTTGGCACAGTGCTGACTTGAGCTCCAAAAAAGCCTTTTCAGCATCTGCATTCCATTCCACCATGACCGATTTCCGTCCCTTAGTCAGATCGGTCAATGGAGCCGCCAATGTGGCAAAGTTGGGTACGAATCTCCTGTAGTATCCCACCATGCCCAGGAATGCACGTACCTGCTTTTTTGTGAGGGGGCGGGGCCAATTCTGTATAGCCTCTACCTTGTTAACCTGAGGTTTCACCACCCCTCTACCTACAATATAGCCCAGGTATTTCACCTCCTCCATTCCCAAAGCACATTTTTCAGGGTTTATTGTAAACCCCTCCTTCCAAAGAGAGTCCAGTACTTCCTGGACTTTGGGCAAGTGTAATTCCCAGTCTCTGCTAAAAATGACTATGTCGTCCAAGTACACTGAGGCATACTCCCGGTGAGGTCGTAAAATCCTATCCATTGCTCGCTGGAAAGTGGCTGGAGCAGTTTGTAGTCCAAAAGGCATTCTTTTGTACTGAAAACTCCCCTCTGGGGTAGAAAAAGCAGTTTTCTCTCTAGCAGCCTTAGTCAACGGGATTTGCCAATACCCCTTGGTAAGGTCTAATGTTGTAATATACCTGGCTGGACCTAGTCTCTCAATAAGCTCATCTACCCGGGGCATGGGGTAGGCATCAAACCGTGAAACCTCATTAAGTTTCCGGAAATCATTGCAGAATCGCAGAGTCCCGTTGGGCTTTGGTACCAACACAATCGGGCTCGACCACTCACTCTGCGACTCTTCAATGATCTCCAGGTCCAGCATCTTCTTCACTTCCTCTGAAACTGCCTTCCTTTGAGCCTCTGGGATGCGGTAGGGCCGGACAAAAACTTTGACTCCAGGTTCCGTGATAATATCATGTTCTATGACACTAGTTAGCCCTGGCAAGTCTGAAAACTTTTCTTTATTTCTCTGCAAGAACTCCTTTGCCTGCTGACTTTGGATTTTAGACAGGGTACTTGCTACTTGGACACTCTCCACCCCAACCTGAGGCTCAAGTCTTGCACTAGCCAGGGAGGTCGACGGTTCCCTGTCTGTCCAGGGCTTTAACAAGTTGACATGATATATCTGATACGGTTTCCTCTTGCCTGGCTGGTGGACTCTATAATTTACCTCTCCCACTTTTTCCACAACTTCAAAGGGACCTTGCCATCTGGCCAAGAATTTACTTTCCACAGTGGGAATTAGCACCACTACTCGATCCCCCACTTGGAAGTGCCTTATTTTAGCAGCCCTGTTATAGACCCGTCGTTGAGCCTCCTGGGCTTTTTGCAAATGCTCTTTGACTAGTGGCATCACAGTTTGGATCCTTTCCTGCATTTGGGAGACATATTCAAGAACACTCTTATGCTGAACAGGTTCACTTTCCCATTCCTCTTTAATAAAGTCAAGTAGTCCGCGAGGTCTCCGCCCATATACCAACTCAAAGGGCGAAAACCCAGTGGAGGCCTGGGGCACTTCCCTGATAGCAAACAGGAGAGCTGGTAACAGGCAGTCCCAGTCTTTCCCATCCCTTTGTACCACTCTCTTTAGCATAGACTTAAGGGTCTTGTTAAAGCGTTCCACTAACCCGTCCGTTTGGGGATGGTAGACCGATGTGCGCAGCTGTTTAATCCGGAACAGCTTGCACACATCGGCCATAACTCTCGACATAAATGGGGTGCCCTGGTCTGTGAGTATTTCCTTGGGAAAACCAGTCCGTGTAAACAACTGGAATAATCCCCGGGCAATAGCCTTAGAGGAGGTATTCCGCAGTGGAAGCGCCTCAGGATATCGGGTGGCATAGTCAAGAATCACCAATATGTAGGAGTAACCTCGAGCCGACTTTACCAAGGGACCCACTATATCCATGGCTATCCTCTCGAATGGGACCTCAATTATGGGCAGAGGGACCAAAGGGCTCCGGAAGTGGGTCACTGGAGCGGTCAACTGACAGGTGGGACAAGAGGCACAGTATTTCTTTACCTCTGCTTTCAGACCTGGCCAGTAAAACCGGTCGGTGATCCGTGCTTCCGTCTTCTCAACTCCCAGGTGTCCCCCTAACACATCATCATGGGCCAGGTCCAGAACCTTTCGTCTATATTGTTGGGGTACCAACAATTGTTCTACCACATTTTCCCTCACCTTGGTAACCCGATACAACAACTCATTATACATTGCAAAGTGTGGCCACCGCTCATTTGCACCTGGCTCTTGGGGAACCCCATTTACTACTACAACTTGTTCCCGTGCACAGGCCAAAGTGAGGTCCTGCATCTGAGCAGTACCAAACGCCCCCTGGGGAACACCCAAATCTGGCAGGGCAGGGGTAGAGGCCACTTCCCCGTCCTCTTCCCCCAGCATTACCTGAAGTGGGGAAGGTCCTCCCCCCTCAGTGTTTTGATAGGTCTGTGGACCACATATCTTGACATTATCAACAGTATCAGCTCTACTTTCATCACCATTAACCCAACCACTAGCAATTTCATCATTTGGATCCACATTAAGAACATTTGGCAGTTCAGCGTTATTCCTCTCAGCAGCAGGAACAGGGAGGCTAGTTTCTCCCCAATCTCTGAACTGTTCTCCTTGTTCCCACAGTTTTGTAAACAACGGACAGTCTCGTCCTATTATAACATCATGTACCAAGTTCTTTACCACCCCCACCTCTTGAGTACCAGTGCCACATGCTGAGGAGATGGTCACCGAGATGAGAGGGTACTCTCTAGTGTCCCCATGAATGCACACCACCCGTAAGGTTTTTCTTACCGGACCGATCTTCCCAATTACTCTAGGATGAACCAGGGTTACCATGCTTCCGGAGTCCAACAAAGCCCGGGCAGGGAGGTGGTTCACTTGGACTTCACACTCAAATTTTTCCTCACCCAGGTCGAGCTGTGTGGTGCATACTTTATGGGCATAAAAAGACCCCCTCCGAAGAACCCCGCATTCCATGGGCTCCTCTTGCAGTGGGCAGTGTGCCCGGGTATGACCCCAGGAATGACATCGCCAACATTGTACATCCCCTCCTCTCTGAACAGGAACAGAACGCTGAGGAAGTACCGGGAGTACCGGGAGTGACTCTTGACCTTCCGGAGGGTTTGGTCCAGGACTCCTTGGAACATCCTTTCGAAGGGCAGCAGTTGGTCGAACAGGCCGTGGCAGACTGGGCCCTATGCACTTGGTAGGTCCGAGCAGGTCCTCTACCACCGTATATCGTTCCACCATCTCGACAAGGAGGTTTGCTGTTTTGGGGTCTCCATGGCTGACCCACCGTTGAAGGTCGTCTGGCAGGGATCTCAGGTGTCGGTCCAGCACGACCCGCTCCACGATTTGGGGGCCAGACAACACCTCGGGCTGCAGCCATTTTTTTACCAGTTGCACCAGGTCATGCATTTGAGACCGGGGTGGCCGATCTGGACGATACTTCCATTGGTGTACTCGTTGGGCCCGAACCGCCGTAGTCACCCCCAGACGAGCCAGAATTTCTGCTTTTAACTTTTGATAGTCTTTAGCATCATCGGGTGGCAGGTCAAAGTAGGCTTTTTGAGGATCTCCGGTGAGAAAAGGGGCAATGAGGCCGGCCCACTGGTCCTGAGGCCACCCTTCTCTCTCTGCCGTCCTCTCAAATGTAGCAAGAAATGCCTCTACATCATCGCTCAGGGACAATTTCTGCAAAAAATGGCTTGCCCTCACAGTCACCTGGTTGCCAGGGGCAACAGCCACTTGTTCCTGAGACAGCTTCTGTACTGCTTCCTTTAAGACAGTAAACTGCGCCTGCATAACCCCTTGCTGGGTCGCTTGCTGGGCTGCCAACTGGGCCACCAAAACTCGAGTATTTTCTTGCTGCAGAGCCAGCGCCTCTTTGTGGTGATTTTGTTGTACCTCCAGCTGGGTTGCTAAGCGCTGATTAGCTTCCTCATGGCGAGTCTGCGCTTGCATATTAGCCAGGGACAGCTGTTTAATTAGCTCCTCCATTGTTTCAGATTTCAATGTTTGTGCAGCTTTAACCCAGGACATAAATCCAATGTACTGTCCCTTTAACTGTTCAATGCAAAGAGAAAAAAAAAAAGTTTTTTTTCTTTTCTTTCTTCTTATGCCTGTTATTCTGTCCTGCCCGCATTCGAGCACCAGTGTAATGTTCGGGGAACCAGCTAGATCGCAGGACACAGGCTTTTCAAACAAAAGGACGTTTATTTAAACTTAAATGGCTTCACAGCAGCAAAACAAAAGAAATGACAGTCTCACCGACTTGTAGAGTTTATAACTGCTGTCGCAGTTAAACAGTCCTTACTTGGTGTTGCAGGTAAGTTTCCCAGATAGCAGGCTTCCATGCAGACCACTGCCATGTACATTCACAGCTTCCCAGAGCTTTTCACAGCCTCCACAGCTTTTGCAGTGTCCACCATTCACCATGCAGACTTCACTACACTCCTTCACTCACTCACCTACCACTTCCTGTCTCTCTTAAACCACTTCCTTGGACAGGTGTGTTAACCATTGCTGTTCCCTTAAAGGAACCACAGCCCAAACAGAGGGGAAATATAGCGTCCTTTCAGGACCCAGCCACGGCGTCCTGTACAATATATATATATATATATATATATATAAAAGAAATTGCTTCCATTGCATTGTGGACAATCCACAACTTGGGGCAGCTGACGTGGCAAGTGGACAATCCACAACTTGTGGCAAGTGATGTGGCAAGTGACACGCTAAATACAACTACACTGCTGCTCTCAGCTGCTGATATCACTCTGGTCTCACTAAATAGCTGAAATCGTAAATAATACTGTTTTTGGAGCTTAGGGCGGCTCCTTATCATATACACGCAAATGTGGTAAAACACGGCATTCAAACGCCACAAAGCGCGCCTTTCAACCTTAGTTCTGAACACTTTGCACCAGCGTCCCGTCTACATGGGGCCTAAAAACGCCTATGCCATTTACAGCTCCAAAACGCCATGGTGGCCATGAGGCCATAGGCTAACATGGAGAGATGTTTTTAAGCTGCAAAAAACGCTCAAACAAGCGGCTTTAAAAACGTCCGTGTGCATGTAGCCTTATATTAACCACTTGCGCACTGCCCAGACCAAGTTTCACATTTCAGCGCTGATGCACTTTTAATGACAATTGCGCGCTCATACAACACTGTAACCCAATGAAAATGTTTTATTTGTTGGCACACAAATAGAGCTTGATTTTGGTGCTATTTGATCATCTTTGTGTTTTATTTTATATTTTTTTTCGATAAATACAAAAGACCGAGTTTAAAAAAAAAAAAAAAGGATATTTTACCCACTTCAGCACCGGGCCTATTCTGGCACTTCTCTCCTTCATGTAAAAATCATAAATTTATGGCTATAAAATTACTTCAAAACACCAAACATTATACATGTTTTTGGAGCAGACACCCTAGGGAATAAGATGGCGGTCATTGCAAATTTTTATCTCGCTCGGTATTTGCGCAATAAATTTTCAAACGCCTTTTGTTTGCTAAAAATATTACAAAACAGTAAAGTTACGGCCAATTTTTTGGTATAATGTGAAAGATGTTGTTATGCTGAGTAAATAGATACCTAACATGTCACGCTTTAAAATTGCGCAGACACATGGTATGACACCAAACTTCAGTAATTAAAAATCTCCCTAGGCGATGCTTTAAATTTTTTTAAAGGTTACCATTTTGGCATTACAGAGGAGGTCTAGTGCTAGAATTGTTGCACTCATTCTAACGCTCGCAGCAATAACTCACATGTGTGGTTTGAACGGCGTTTACATATGTGGGCGGGACTTTCGTGTGTGTTCGCTTCTGAGCGCGAGCTACCGGGGACATGGGCGTTTTTTCTTATTTTTGCTTATTTTTTTTATTTAGTTTTTTTACTTTTTTGTATTTCTTACTTTTTTTTATTTTTTAAAATTTTTTGGATCACTTTTATTCCTATTACAAGGAATGTAAACATCCCTTGTAATAGGAATGTGTGTGACAGGTCCTCTTTATGGAGAGATGCGGGGTCAATAAGACCCCGCATCTCTCCTCCAGGCTGGAAAGCATGATATTGGTCCAAAAAAAACCACCAATCTCATGCTGACAGCCGAGATCACGGCTTGGTTAACATACGGGAACACGGCGTGATGTCATAACGTCGTGCCCACGCCTCCGACGGTCATAGAGATGACTGATGACCATCTGGTCACCAGTCATCTCCAAATCGTTCTCCGAGCCCCAGATGGCACGGGAGAGCCCGGAGAAGCACCGGATGGCGGCAAGAGGGGGGGGGGGAACGTCCCCTCCCCCCGCCTATAAGAACGATCAAGCGGTGGATCTGCCACTATGATCGTTTTTATTGTGCACAGAATCGCCGGCTGAAAAGAATGATATCTGAATGATGCCTGCAACTGCACCCAACATTCAGATGTCACCGCACAAAGCCAAGGATGTCATTTGACGGTGGGCGGTAGGAAACTGGTTAATATTTTTAAAAAAGGTAATTTTTCTTCTTCATTGATGTACAATGATGAGACTGCACTGATGGGC
Source organism: Rana muscosa (assembly GCA_029206835.1). Classification (NCBI taxonomy): domain Eukaryota; kingdom Metazoa; phylum Chordata; class Amphibia; order Anura; family Ranidae; genus Rana; species Rana muscosa. Next base: position 748,061,822 of record CM055122.1, on the reverse strand, counting down.
ACCGATAAGGTGGCAAGGGTGGGCACTGAGAGGTGGCATTGCTATTTGGCACTGGTGGGCAGTGAGAAGTGGCACTGCTAGGTGGCAATGATAGTTGGCAGTGATGGGCACTGATAGGCAGCACTGCTATGTGCCACTGATTGGCACCAGTGGTGGGCATTGATAGGTGGCACTGGCAGGGGCTACTAATTGTCACAGATGATGCAGAATTGCCTCTTCCTCTTCGGGCCCCATGTCCCTTGCACATAAGCCGGTGATTGCCTTTTTTTTTATGCTCACGCTGTCGGCACAAGGAGAAAACAAAAACCATTACCCAGCTTTTTTTTACATCACGTGATCAGCTGTCATTTGCTGACAGCTGATCACATGGTAAAGGGCAGGGATCGGCCCCTTACTCGGATCTGTCATCACCCGAGTCTCAGTGACTCTGTGACCACGCAAAGGGGAGGACGTTTATTGACGGACTCCCGGCAATTGAGGACCATGCTGTGGCCGTCGATCAGTTATATCGCTGATCTCAAGTGATTAAATAGGGTCTAAATGGGCCATTGACATGCATCACAATTCAACTTAGGAATGAGTCTTTGAAAAGTTAAACTAAATAATTTGGCCACTTTATCCTTCCAAATAATTCACTTCCTGTCACATAGCCACACAGGAAGTGAGGGGAAAATCCCTAACAATGTCTTTCCTTGGGGACACACAGGTCAGTCTAAATACTTTCCCCATTATGCACATTGCACTCCAGCATATTGCGGGGTACACCACAAATTATTAAGTAGTTTGGACTGTGGGGTTTATTTACTAAAGGCAAATCTACTTTGCACTACAAGTGCACTTGCTGTATATCTGAGGGGGACATGCAAGCCAAAAAAAAAACATCTTTGCTTTTACATGATTGTAACATCCAATCACCAGTACTTTCCCTCAGATTTTCAGCAGCTACACTTTTACTGCAGAGTGGATTTGTCTTTACTAAACCCCAAACTACCCAATGATTTGGGGTGTACACAACAAAGTGCTAGAGTGCAATTTGCTTAATGGGGACACTAGTTAGATTGATCTGTGTGTCTCCAAGAAAAGACATTGGTAGGGTTTTACCTTCACTTCCTGTTTAGCTGTGTGACAGGAAGTGAAGCCAATGTTAAGAAAAGGAGACACAAAAGCCAAACTACAAAAAATAAAAAATAAATCTAAAAAAAAAACACACGCAGGGGTTCTAACACTTACTGCGTTTCCCTCAAAATGCCCACAATTAGAATTTTTGGCCTTGAGCTATTTTTAAGTGCAGTGCTCTAAATCAGTGCTTCTCAAGTACCCCCAACAGGCCATGTTTGCAGGTTTTTCTTCATCTTGCACATGTGCTTTAAATCACAGTCAATGGTTTTGATTTTTGGACAGCAATTCTCGATAAGATAAATTCACAAAACATGTCCTGTTGGGGGTACTTGAGGACTGAGGCTGAGAACCACTGCAGTAAAAAAGGAAATTTGAATACTTACCGCTCTGTATTTTTCATTTCCTGGTGACGCTCCATGGCAGCACACAATACAATCCATGCATATGCTAGCATGAAGGCACCAGATTAGACAAATCACACCTGTTTTGTTTCGACATGCCAATCAGCTGTCACATTTGTTGCAAAGAAAACACAAAACAAACATCAAAACTTTGCATCAAATTTTATTGTTCAACAAAACAAAAGGGAAGGCAAAATAAAAAACATGGTCAATTTGAAACAGTTACAGACTCAACATCTTGAGCAATTTTTGGCCAAAAAAATGCAGCACAGACAATTAAATCAAAGTGAACAAACAACACACATTAACAACATCAGAATTATTTCAGGGGAACATATCTCCCCCACACCAAAAAAATACAATCAACAAAAGTTAACCAATCACTTGTTTTGCAAAGACATAAAAAATAAAATACATGTGTTACAAACTCGATAAGGACACCAACATGTACATTTTGCCCCCCCACACACACACACTTGCCTCTTCTCTGCTCTGTGAGCTTTATATAACATAGGTTTGTGTGCTAATGAGGCAATTGAAAACACATGCACAGTCCATGAAACACCCAAAATGCAAGTTCACTCAATGTAGAGACTGAAATTCAAAGTGGGCACACCTGTTAAGGATGTCCTTCAATTACTAACCCATCAAAACACTCTGAGCATGCCCAGAAATACCCAGGTGCTGTTCACACACAAAAAGCACGCAAAAAAAAACCTAACTGGCTGGGCATGTGCAGAACAACACCAATGCAGCTAGCAAAAAATAACCCCCCCCGTCCCCCCGTCCAAAATTAAGCACATCATCTAGCATGCTACAAAATTAGAGATGGGACAATCACCCCTCCCCCCCACCAACAAATACCATTGCAGTCTATGGGAACTGACTTGTTAATTTTGCTAGTCCCCACTTGGCTGGCTTATCTTCTAGTTCTAGGAAGAAGAAGAAGAAGGAAGAAAAGAGAAGACATTAATAAAGGAATTGTCTAAAACCGGCTCTTGTAATTTTTTACATTTTTGACACTTTCCTTGTGAAATGGTAGGGGTACATTTGTACCCCATTACCATTTCACATGGGGGGGCTGGAATCTGGGGTCCCCTTTGTTAAAGGGGTCTTCCAGATTCCGATAAGCCCCCCGCCCGCAGACCCCCACAACCAACGGGCAAGGGTTGTGGGGATGAGGCCCTTGTCCCCATCAACATGGGGACATCCTCCCCATGTTGAGGGCATGTGGCCTGGTATGGTTCAGGAGGGAGGGGGGGCCGCTCTCATCCCCCCCTTTTCCCCTGCGCCTGGCCAGGTTGCGTGCTCGGATAAGGGTCTGGTGTGGATTTTTGGGGGGACTCCGCGCCATTTTTTTTTAAATTTGGGGTGGAGTTCCCCTTAAAATCCATGCCAGATCTGAAGGGCCTGGTTTGGATATTTGGGGGAACCCGCACGTCATTTTTTTTTTAAACTTGCAGCGGGGTTCCCCTTAATATCCATTCCAGACCTGAAGGGCCCGGTAATGGAATTTGGGGGAACCCCCACGCTTTTTTTTTTTTGGTTAGCAAACACTTTCAATGACTTTTCTCTATATTGCCGGGAGCCGACAATTCATTACAGCCGCGGCTGCTTTTAAATGCCTTTTTTTTCCTTTAGAAATGTCATTTTGCAGGCGCACTGGAAAGTTCAGAGCTGCGCCTGTTCAACTTATGCAAATTGACTTAGGTGACTTGACATTTACTAACATTTTGCCGGCGCAGTGAACCGGAGCATTTGAACCATTGAAATTCCCGCGCTGAGCTCAAAAAAACCTCCCGCAGCTCGAATCGGAATTGCCGGCGCAGCGGGCTGGTTTTGAAAAAGCTACTTTATCACTCAATTTTGTTTTTGTTTACAAAAGTTTATTGGAAGAAACATAAGGCAGTTACAAAGTATACATGATACAAAGGATCAGCAGTAAGACAGCTGTGGTACATGTAGTTCAACTTAAAAATAAAAGGTACAACAATATTATTAAGGTATTTCTAATTAAGAATACAGAAAAGGGCATAGAAGAGCATTTACTGATATAAATCTATGGTAAAAAAGGAAGGTAGATTGGAGGTGGGTGAGATGATTCTGGTATGATGTGGAAAGTTTGGGATTAATGTTGAGTGATGTTCCAGTAGGACCATTTTGATTCATAAATTTGAAAGCTATCATTTAAGGTGTGAAAGATTTTTTCAGATATTTTAATAGTGTCCATTCTAGAAAGTACCTGTGACCAGATAAGATTAGTGGACCTCCAATTGAGGGCTATCATCCATTGTATAGAACTGCATAGAGAATGGAACAATCTGAGGCAGGGTCTAGGAATATCAGGTATATTAGAAAATAATAAACATGTTTGAGGTGTAGGGGTGATCCTGTGTTTTGAGGATTGCTCGAATCTATCAGCAGCCATCTGCCAGATCCGAGCTAGGAGAGGACAGTCCCAAAATGTGTGCAGGATGGTACCCTGTTCCAGACAACCTCTGAAACAGTTAGGGGAGACTGAGGGATAAAATTTGTGGAGTCTAGAGGGAGATAGGTACCATCTAGTAAATAATTTCACTGGGGTTTCTCTAAAAGAGATAGCCTTATTGCACTTACGGAGGTTGTTATACATAGAACACCATGACTCCTCTGAAAAAGAACAGTTTAATTCGGTTTCCCAGTGAAGCATTGGAGCTGATTTTTCTTCTAGTGAGGAGTTGCTGAGAAAATGATAGAATCTGGAAATCAGGCCCTTGTCTCTAGGAGAGGATATACATATCTTTTCAAATATGGTATTAGAGAGGTGAGTGTTTAAAGAATAATGCTTTGCATAGAATGATCTAATCAGTTGATAGTGATCATGTTCAGATTCTGGGAGGTTATATTTTAATTGGAGTGTGATGAAAGGAGTGAATTCCCATTTGGTTTGAAGTGATTTTAAAGTGGTTAGGTTATTCTTCACCCAGAGTGAAAATAGTGATCTGCTGTTGTATGCCAATTCCAGTCTGCTATCACCTAGGAAGGAAGCCAGCGGGGGGGGGGGGGGGGGGGTGGCGGAGGTGAGGTCATATGTACTTCTGATCTTGTGCCAGAGTTGTAGAAATTGGGCTACTATCATGTTGTGTTTAAGGAGGTTGCAGTGCAGAACAGAGTTTGACCACAGAATCCCCTGTAGGTGAAAGGGGAGAATAGATGTGCACTCAAATCTTTTCCAGGGTATGTCCTGGTTAGGGGAGAACCACTGGCATAGCTGATTGAGTCTTGCAGCTAAGAAATAGTGCCAAAGGTTTGGAAGTCCTAGACCCCCCCTAGACTGCGGCCTATGTAACAAAGCATAGCTAAATCTTTATTTTTTTTCTGCCCAAATAAACTTGCTGAGTATCCTCTGGATAGAATCCAACCTAGTTTTTGATATGTTAATGGGAAGGGCACGGAAATAGTATAACAGTTTGGGGATGATGATCATTTTTACAGCACATATCCTGCCGAGGAATGAGATATGGAGGGAGGACCATGATTTAAGAATTGAGCTAATTTGTGTGAATAGGGGAGGGTAGTTGGTTTTATATAGGATTTGTGGCATGATGTAATGTGAATACCCAGGTATTTAAAGGAAAGAGGGCACCAGATGAACTGGAAATTGTTTTGTAAAAGGTTCTGCAGGTTTAGGGGAAGGTTGATTGGCATAGCTGAGCATTTGTTTATATTGATCTTAAGGCCAGAGACATCATGGAATATATTAAGAACTTTAAGTAGGGTGGGGATAGAGGTGAGGGGTTCAGTAAGGAAGATGAGGGCATCATCTGCATAGAGGCTGATCTTGAATTCATCTTGAATGATTGTGTATCCCTTAATGTCGGTGTTGTTCCTAATGGCGTGGGCAAGGGGTTCTATCGCTAACGCGAAAAGAAGAGGGGAAAGTGGGCAGCCCTGTCTAGTTCCCCTACCAAGGGGGAAGAATTCAGAATTATTTCCTGGAATTTTGATACGCGTTTGAGGTGAATGGTATAAGGCATTAAAGCCTTGTAGGAAATTTTCTGGGATGCCAAATTTGGGGAGGAGAAGATTCAAGTATGACCAGTTTACACTGTCAAAAGCCTTATGTATGTCAAGGCTGAGGAGACATGTCTGACGTGTGTGCAAATTAGCATCTTGGATGATATTAGTAACCATCCTGATGTTATCTACTATTTGACGGCCAGGTATAAAACCTGTTTGGTCTGGGTGCACCAGGGGTGAGATGACTTTTGCTAGTCTGTCAGCCAGAATCCTACCAAATATTTTAAGGTCGTTGTTAAGGACCGATATGGGGCGAAAGTTTTGGGGGAGGGAGTGGTCTTTATGGGGTTTAGGGAGAAGGGATAGATTAGCAAGGAGCATTTCCTCCGGAAAATAATTGCCCTCCAGGATATAGTTAAATAGCCTATCACTCAATTTTGGCCATGTTTGTTATTTGGGCAGGTGTCACTACACTTCCTCACATCACCCCATGTCACCCCCATTATATTCTCACTTCCAGCTTCTTTATATTTAGTGTTTAACATGCTGTGCGCCAGGTCCATAGTGGCGCACTGAGCGCCTCCTCCCGTCCGCGGACAACACTATAGTAAATGGGAAATAGGGCTGCGCTACAGGCGCTAATGTTTTGTAAATACCAAAACAGCCATTGCGCACGCAGATGCGCCAATACTCATGGCGCAAACGTTTCGTAAATCAGCCCCAATATTTTGTACTTTTTGCTATAATAAATATCCCCAATGTTTTTTAAAAAAAGCACATTTTTTCCTCAGTTTAGGCCAATATGTATTCTTATACATAATTTTGGTAATAAAAATTGCAATAAGCGTATATTGATTGGTTTGCGCAAAAGTTATAGCGTCTACAAAATAGGGGATAGATTTATGGCATTTTTATTATTATTATTTTTTTTTTACAAGTAATGGCGGCGATCTGCGATTTTTATCTGTATGGCAACATTATGGCGGACACATCGGACACTTTTGACACATTTTTGGGACCATTGACATTTATACAGCAATTAGTGCTATAAAAATGCCCTGATTACTGTGTAGATGTCACTGGCAGGGAAGGGGTTAACACTAGGGGGCGATCAAGGGGTTAACTGTGTTCCCTAGTGTGTGTTCTAACTGTGGGGGAGGGGACTCACTATAGGAGATGACAGATCATGGTTCCCAGTTTGTAGGAACTCACGATCTGCATCTCCTCTTTTTACAGAACAGGGATGTGTGTGTTTACACACACGTCCCTGTTCTGCCTCTTGTGCCCACGATTGCTTGTATCCAGCAGTCATCGCGACCGCTGGTCGCGAGCATCGGCACCCCTGCAGTGCAGCGGGCGCGTATGCCCGCTATCCCGCTTAAAGGGACCGACGTACAGCTACGACGGTTTGCAGGATCGTGCCGACCTGCCACTGTATAATGATGGCGGCAGGTCGGCAAGCGGTTAACAAACAAAGAAGCACTGAAATGTAATTTACCAGCAATATAAAAGTTTTTTTTTCATTTCTAAATTTCACTTTTTCCATAGTGCATCCTACAGCACATGTATCAAACACAAGGCCCGAGGGCGGAATCCGGTCCTCCAAGCCATTTTATGTGGCCCTTGCACCTCTCCTGCAGCTGCGGAAACCCCCTAGTTGTTGCCCTCACCTTGGCTCAGCAGTTAGCAGCAGAGAGGAGGACAGAACTTCTCCTACTGACCTTGAGCCTATCTGTGCAGCCGCAGTATCCCCTCATCCCTGCCTTCCCTGGTCTCAGCATTCAGCAGACTCTGGCAGCTTACTCTAGCCCTCCTCCAAACCTTGCACTTTCTGCTTCCTTGATGCACTTGGACTCTTGACTTCTGATGGTGGGGCGTGCTCTGGACATCTAGTGTTACAGATACAACCGGCCCTTTGAGGGAAACCATAATGCTGATGTGGCCCGTGATTAAATTGAGTTTGACACCTCTGTCCTACAGCAAGAATAAAAAGGATAAAAACAAATGGGGCCCCCCAAAATCCATACCAGACCCTTAACCCATACATTCAGCCTGGCTGGCTAGGTAACAGGGAAACAAGTGTAGCGGACTCACCCCTCTCTCTCTATCTTTATCGGTTATGCGGCTGTTGTCTAGGGGTACCTGGCAGAGAGAGATGAGATACACCACGGCCCATGTCCTCCATAGCTAAGAGATGAAAGCCAGCAAATTGGGTCTTTTGTATAGGTGTCCTAGAGTCAAGTCCAGTCCTTCGTCCCTGACTCCTTTGCTTTAGTAACCTGAGTTCCACACAGTGAATAGGTCCAACTCAGTTTTATTCTTCTTGCCATGCAATAAAACAATCTCTTTTCTTTGGAAAATGGGGACAGATCGAGGCACAAACCTTTCCCTTCTGTTGCTGCCCACTGTGCTGTCACCAGTGGTGAATAGTCACTGCCACTGACTAAGTGATATAGAGCGTGAATTACCTTCGCTCACTTTGCCCCTGTCAGAGGAAGAAATCCGTCCAAGGGAGAAGTGGAGGCCTCTCCGTCACCAGCGATGCAGCGCCGGACTCTTCGGAGAAGTTACTGCACACCAGTCCTCACGAACTCAGACACGGGCACCCAAGGAGTTAGGGCCCCCCCTCGGATTCCTCCACCCTCGCGGAATTTAGTCAAAGGTACTGAGCCCCAGGCATCCACCATAGTATCTCACCCCAGGCTAAAGGTGCCTGAGATGGGCTCCATCTCCGCTCTAGCTAGGCCAAGGGCACCTAGGCCTGGAGCGCCGGAACGCCGGCACCCAAGCTGAAAGTGCCTGGTTGCGGCCGCGTCCTCCAACTCTGAACCCAAGGTCACGGCATCCGCCCCTTTTATGACCTCTCCCCTCGCGCCACAGTGGGTTCCCCGCCCCACTGTACCAGCTCCAGGGGAGGACAGAAAGGCACAGTCTTGCGGTGTGAGCCCAGCCCCGGTCCAAGGCAACAACGCCACCTTTAGGCCGGCGAGAACTTCACACCACCAGAGTCCTCCAAGACTCACAAAGGGAACCTTGAATTTCCTAACAATCAAGGCATCTGGGTTACACTACCACCCAGATGCTTCCTCTAAATTCAAGTACCCGCTACACAAGCATATGGCCTCCTTCCCACTCCTGAACCATTCCAGGCCACGTGCCCTCAACCTTGCCTGGGAAAACCCCCTTGGCAAAGAAATCTATCCTCAAGTTGACGAGGACAAGAGCCTCTTCCAGACAAGCCTAGTGTCACGTACCTGGTAGGTGAGCCCGACGTGCAGGGAGTGGCCTCTCGTAGACCTCTGACTCGAGAACCCCTGATAGAGCAGACAGGGGCTCAGGAGGGCAAAGGAGCACAAGTGCCTGGCAGGAACTGAGGCAGGTGGAGGTAGAAGCAGCAGACTGCAGCGGTGGATAACTGGTGGGAGACGTGTAGTGGTCCGCAGCAGGCACCAGAGGATCAGGAAGCAGACTTGGTGAAGACAGGCCGGGTCAGACACAAGCGGGCAGATGAGTACAAAGCAGGATCCAAGAATAGTTAAAGTCCAGGCCGGGTCAGTGTATCAGGTGGGCAGCAAACTGGTTAGAGGAGAAGGCAGAAGAGAAGTCGGGACGAGCCGTGGTCAGAGGCGGGCAGCAGACTGGAGAAGCCAAGGGAAGCCGGGTCAGGTACCAGAGCAATTAGATCAGAGGTTCAGGTAACAAGGGTCTTCGGGAAACGCTGTAGACCGGACAGCAAGGATGCAGAGTGACAGCTCTCTTTAAATAGGCAGTCTTTGGCGCCAAACTGCGTCATAGGCGCGCGCGCGCTATCGCGCACCCGCGCGCGCCCGCTCGCCACTATCGCGTGCCGGCGCACGCTCGTTTGCCGCTATCGCGCATGCGCCGAACGGGTCTGCCTGTGCATAGAGATTCTGGGACCCCGATTGCTGGGATGAGTGAGAGAACGTATTTCCTGACATTGCCCCCCTCCTACGGGCAGCCTCCGGATGCCCAACTGAGCCAGCCTACCTGGGTGAGACCTTTTGAAGGCCGTGATCAACCTTTTGGCATGAATGTTGGTTTCCGGTTCCCAGGAATTTTCCTCGGGGCCATAGCCCTTCCATTTAACCAGATATTGGGTTTGGTTGCGTCTCTTCCTGCAGTCCAGGATAGACTCGATTTCAAACTCTTCCTCACCATTGATGAGCACGGGCTCAGGAGGGCCAATACCTCGATTGGGAAAGGGATCTGGGACTGCAGGTTTGAGTAGCGACACATGGAATATCGGGTGTATCCGAAAAGATTCCGGTAATTTCAGCTCGTATGCCACGTCATTAATCTTCCTTGTTACAGGGAAAGGACCCACAAATTTGGGGCCCAGTTTCTTAGAAGGGCATGTCATTTTTAGATTCACTGTGGACAGCCAGACTAGATCTCCGGGTGTAAGGTTAAGTCCCCCCTCCTCTTTTTGTCGAACACCTCCTTATTATGCGCCTGATACCTTGCCATTGTCTCCTGAAGCAACTTACTGTTGGTACTGAGGAAGTTCAGGGTCTCCTGGGCAGCTGGGACCGCACACTCTGGAATATTATTAGACAGGAACAGAGGGTGGAAGCCGTAGTTTGCAAAGAACGGTGACTGTTTGGTTGCTGAATGAACGGAATTGTTGTAGGCGAACTCGGCGAGGGGTAATAGTGGTACCCAGTCGTCTTGAGAGAAGGAAGAGAAACAGCGCAAATATTGCTCCAGGGTCTGATTTGTGCGTTCCGTCTGACCATTGGTCTGGGGATGGTAAGCTGAAGAGAAGGAAAGGTCAATCTTTAAAGATTCGCAGAGTGCCCTCCAGAATCTGGATGTAAACTGCACCCCCCGATCAGATACAATGTTCACAGGAATGCCGTGCAGTCTTACGATTTCTTTGATGAATAATTTTGCGGTCTCGGGGGCAGAAGGTGTACATCTCATGGGCAGAAAGTGGGCCATCTTGGAAAGTCTGTCTACTACCACAAAATGGTAGTGCAATTTTCTGATGATGGTAGTTCCACAATAAAGTCCATCGAAATCATTCTCCAAGGTCTGTCTGGAATGGGCAAAGGCCTCAACAGACCCCAAGCTCTGGTCTTGCTGCCCTTGTTCCGAATGCACGTAATGCATTAATTCCACATAGTCCTTGCAGTCCTTGGACAGTTGAGGCCACCAAAACGTGCGCTGGAGAAGTTCAGATGTTTTGTGCACCCCAAAATGGCCAGCCAGTTCATGATCGTGACAAGATTTGAGAACGTTAATCCGTAATTGTGGAGGCACGAAGATCTTGTCCTTGAACCACAGCAGGTCGTCTTTCAACTGTAGGGTAACATCCGGTGGGTAGGTCTCATTGGTAGAAGCCTGCTTAATCTGAGAAAGTAGGTCTCCTTGCAGCAGAAGGAAATTTCCGGGAGTCAGGATGGTGTCTGGGGGTGAGAGAGCTTCAGCTCCGCTAAACATCCGTGACAGCGCATCTGGCTTGGTGTTCTTGGACCCGGGCCTGTAGGTTATATGGAATGAAAATCTGGTAAAAAAAAGTGCCCATCGGGCTTGACGTGGTTTCAGTCTTTCTTTTTCGTACATCACGGGACACAGAGCGACTTAGTCATTACTAATGGGTTATATAGATTACCTTCAGGTGTTGGCACTGGCCAATTCCAAACCGGAAGTACCCTCCCCTATATAAGCCCCTCCCATCCGGGAGCACCTCAGTTTTTTGCCAGTGTCTAAGGTGTTGGCCAAAGAGTAACATGTGTTTTCACTGGGCTTGCGTACAGGTTCTTTTGGGCCTTAGTAAGCTGTTCCGGATCCCACCAAAAAAGCTTCATAGCTAAACGGTCGGTACCCGGGCCTTGCAGCAGAAGAGCAAGGTTTTGCCTGTAATGCTTCTCTTAGGAGGGCTGGACCCTGGGATCCAGAGCTCTGGTCATACCCACGACCAAGATGTTGTCTGTGCAGGGTGCTATACAGGTCCAGGGGAGTGGAATCCTTGGGAACCCGGTCCCTGAAGGTTTAATTACAATGCCTGCCGTGATAGGTGAAGTTTGGACTTCTGTGGACCAAACAAAGTCCTGCGGCGGGGATCAGGTAAGTGGGGGCCCCCAGGAACTTGGTTCTATTGGGGGACCCCCAAGCCTAATTTGTCTTTCTGTCTGTTACCTAACGGTATTCCCGCTAAATATCTGTGTTTGCCTGTAACTACTGAAAATGTAAAATTTTAATAGTAGTCAAGAAAAAAAAAAAAAAAAAGGGGACCGCGGTACCTGTGTTAAACCACTAGAGGCCGCTGTAGTCCATTTTTCTTGTCATGGGGATCTTTGGTTTTCTCAAGTCAAAAGATCCAGGCAGTTGGTAAGTTTCTCTGTGGGAATCCACTTCCTCTGCCCTGTTGCTGCGCTCATCCACCGCACAGGCCCTCCGGCAAAAAGGGCCCTGGCTCCTAGTCCCTGTTTGGTTTCGAAAAGGGCGCCAATGGCGCACGGCGCGCGCGCGGGCGCGTGCACGCGCCTCCTATGAAAAAAAAGGGGCGGGGCGGGTGGATGACGCTCGATGCGCGCCGCGGCGCTTCTGCGCATGTGCAGGCGTCCCAGCATGGTTAAAAGACACAGTACAAGTGTCAGCTGGATGCAAACAGAGCTAGCAACAAACAGTGGCACACAGAGGCGGTTGATGCAGGCATCCCCATAGAAAGGCACTTTAGTGGACACCAGCTGGTATATAGCAGCAACTGTGTTAGACTATTACCAGCAAAACTTGGTGTATGACGACGGGAATACCTCAGCTTTGTGCTTAAAGGATATGTCGTCCAGACGCTCCGGAAATAGATCTTCCAGGAAGCCAAAGGGGTCTCCATCGGGCTCTGAGGATATTGGGCATGCTTGTACTGCACCAATCTCCCCTGAGAATTCAGAGGTCAGTAGCCGTAGAAACCCCGCAGGAATGCCTGGTGCTGCGGCTGTCCCCAGTCCACCTGCTCCTGTATATATAACAGAGGAGGTTTTATCCTCAACTCTGGGAGGATTGGAAGAGAGATTAACAGCATTGATCGCTGCTTCCCTGTCACAGGAAAAGCGCGTCCGATCTCCGTCTCCTCCTTCAGAGTGCCTGTTAGTGGAGGAACAGCCCCACACAGAGATCGACCTACCTGAAGGGGATCAGGATGAGGTTGATTCAGTTATGGAGGAATCAACAGTGGAAGAACCTTTCTCAGCATCTCAGGCTGAAAGATTATGGGTTCAGTCTCTGACTAACATGGTCCGATCAGCATTTAAAATGCCTCTGGCGGAACCACCATCCACTACGGTTTCCTCGCTGGGGTCGCTGAAAGCTCCCCAGGCTGTCTGTTCCTTCCCAATCCACCCTTTATTAGAAGGGCTTATTTACCAGGATTGGGAGCATCCTGATAAAATATTTGCTCCCCCCAAGAGAATTCCGGTGATCTATCCCATGAAGGATAAGTTCATAAAAAAATGGAGGGTCCCTACAGTGGACGCAGCCATCTCTTCTGTTAACAAATCACTGACATGTCCAGTAGATAATGTTCCAATGTTCAAAGACCCAATAGATAAAAAATTGGAGTCTTTACTAAAATCTGCTTTCTCTACAGCAAGCATGGTGACACAACCTGCGGTAGCAGCGATTGGAGTCTGCCAAGCAGTGAAAGATCAGTTGAAACAAGTCTTAAGGGACTTACCAGATCAGCAGGCTCTTGCCCTAGCTGACCTGCCTAGAGCCTTGTGTTTTGCGGTGGACGCCATAAAGGATACAATCCAACAGGCCTCCCGCTTTACGCTGTCTATAGTACATATGCGTAGGCTTCTGTGGCTCAAAAACTGGTCTGCTGAAGCTCCCTGTAAAAAACTGCTGGTTAGCTTCCCATTTCATGGAGAACGCTTATTTGGAGAAGATCTGGACAAATATATCCAGAAAATTTCTGCCGGTAAAAGTTCACTCTTACCGGTTAAGAACAAGGGTAGAAGTCCTTCTTTTAAGAGGCCTACTTCTCCAGTCCCGGGCACATCGGCTGTGAAGCAGTTCCGACGGCCTCCGCGGTCAAATTCAGGGGGCAGAAATCAGGGACAATCACAGGGTAACAAGAAGCCCTGGATCAAGAGAGGTACAAAACCTCCCCCCAAGGCATGAAGCGTTGCCCCCACTCAATCGGGTGGGGGGAAGACTTCAGTTGTTCACAGAGACCTGGCGGGACACCATCAGAGACAGATGGGTGCTCTCCGCAGTAAGTCTGGGATACAAGCTGGAGTTAAAAGGCACTCCTCCTGCCCAATTTATGAGGTCAAACGTGCCAAGAGATCCCCAGAAGAGAGGATCCCTCCTTCTGGCACTAGAACAACTATTGCTCCAAGGTGTAATCATGAAGGTTCCCCTGGAAGAAAGTGGATTCGGGTTTTACTCAAACCTTTTCACAGTCCCCAAACCAAATGGGGACGTGAGGCCCATATTAAATCTAAAAGGGCTAAACAAGTTCCTAAATATCAGGACTTTTCGGATGGAGTCGATCCGATCGGTGGCCACCGCCCTACAAGGGTAGGAATGGTTAGCCTCGATCGACATAAAGGATGCTTATCTGCATATTCCCATCTTTCCGGCCCACCAGAAATTTCTACGCTTTGCAGTAGAAGGGCGCCATTTTCAGTTCAGAGCCTTACCTTTCGGTCTGGCCACAGCACCACGAGTGTTCACAAAAATTCTGGCCCCATTATTGGCCAATCTAAGAACACAGGGTGTAACGATAATGGCATATCTAGACGACCTGCTACTAATAGACCACTCAGTGGAAAAGCTGGAAGTAGCTATTCACAAGACAATCAAGTATCTGGAATATCACGGTTGGATTATCAACCGGGACAAGTCAGCTCTAAGACCAGTCAAAAGTCTGGAATACTTAGGGCTAAGGCTGGATTCAAATCAGAGAAAGATTTTCTTACCTCCAGAGAAGGTGTCGTCTTTAAAAGATTTGACCCACTTAGTGGGTACAAAAAGAAAACCATCCATACGCCTCTGCATGAGGCTGCTGGGAAAAATGGTGGCTTCATTCGAAGCGGTACCCTACGGTCAATTCCATTCAAGGAATTTGCAAAGGGCCATACTGTCAGCCTGGAACAAAAAAGTTCAGGCTTTAGACTTACCAATGTCCCTGTCCCCTTCCGTTCGCAAGAGCCTCCATTGGTGGTTGGTGCCCCAGAATCTGGAAAAAGGGAAACCCTTCAGTCCGGTTTCTTGGAAGGTAGTCACTACAGATGCCAGCCTCATAGGCTGGGGGGCAGTACTGGAGCAATGGTCTCTCCAGGGCAAGTGGTCAGAAGCAGAAAAGGCCCTGCCCATCAATCTCTTAGAGATACGAGCAGCCCGGTATGCCCTTGTAGCATGGACATCCAAACTCCAAGGGTCCCCTGTCAGAATTCAATCAGACAATGCCACAGCAGTGGCATATATCAATCACCAGGGTGGCACCAGGAGTCGTGCAGCCCAGAGGGAAGCAAATTGCATCCTGGAGTGGGCAGAAAAATATGTCCCAGCCATATCCGCGGTTTTCATCCCAGGAGTGGAAAATTGGAGAGCGGACTTTTTAAGTCGCCAACAATTCTGCCCGGGGGAATGGTCTCTTCACCCCGAGGTTTTCCAGGCAATATGCCAGCGGTGGGGAACACCGGATGTAGATCTGCTAGCATCCAGATTCAACGCAAAGGTGGACAGATTTGTGTCTCGCACAAGGGATCCTCTAGCTTGCGGCTCGGATGCCCTAGTGTTCCCTTGGGATCAGTTCAAGCTGATATATGCATTCCCACCGCCACAATTGTTACCGCGATTACTCCGCAGAATCAGGGTAGAAAAGAAACCAGTGATTCTGGTGGCTCCAGCGTGGCCCCGAAGGGCATGGTACGCGGAGATTGTAAAAATGTCAGTGAGGAGTCCTTGGACCCTCCCACATCGTCCGGACCTGCTGTCGCAGGGACCGATATACCACCCTTCCTTACCAGCCCTAGGTTTGACGGCCTGGCTATTGAAGCCCACATTCTGAAAAAGAGAGGGCTCTCTAATTCTGTGGTATCTACCATAATCAATGCCAGGAAGCCGGTATCCAGGCAGATCTATTATAGGATCTGGAAAGCGTACATTAAGTGGTGTGAGGCCAAGAAATGGCATCCACGTAAGTACGTGATAGGGAGGATTTTGGACTTCCTACAGTGGGCTGTAGATAGGAAGCTGGCCTTGAGTACTATCAAGGGTCAGATTTCGGCCTTGTCAATATTTTTTCAAAGGCCCTTGGCTTCGCATTCACTAGTCAAAGCTTTCATACAAGGAGTGATGCGTATTAGCCCTCCGGTTAGTATTCCCATATGTCCTTGGGACTTAAACCTGGTTCTGTCAGTTCTACAGAAACAACCGTTTGAACCATTGCAACACATTTCCTTGGTTCTTCTCACCAGGAAATTGATTTTCTTAGTAGCCGTTTGTTCGGCTAAAAGAGTATCGGAATTAGCCGCCTTGTCCTGTAAGGAGCCATATCTGGTTGTCCATAAGGACAGAGTAGTATTACGTCCTCATCCAGCCTTTCTTCCGAAGGTGGTATCGAGGTTTCATTTGAACCAAGATGTGGTTCTTCCTTCTTTTTTCCCCAAACCTAGCTCGGTAGAGGAAAAGTTATTACATTCCTTGGATGTAGTAAGAGCAGTTAAAGCTTATCTAAAAGCCACTGCTCAGATTCGTAGAACGGATACTTTGTTTGTTCTGCCGGAAGGCCCTAAAAAGGGTCAGGCAGCATCAAAATCCACTTTAGCCAAGTGGATTCGACAGGTCATAATACAAGCCTATGGCTTGAGAAAGAGACCGCCTCCGTTCAAAGTTAGGGCGCACTCCACAAGAGCAGTTGGAACTTCATGGGCAGTGCATCACCAGGCCTCCGTGGCTCAAGTATGTAAGGCCGCAACATGGTCTTCGGTACACACGTTTACTAGATTCTACCAGGTAGACGTTAGAAGTCAGGAGGATGTCGCCTTTGGGCGCAGTGTGTTGCAGGCCGCAAAAGATCCTCATGCCTGATGGCGCCCAGCTTATGTATCCCTCCCCTCATTTGGCATTGCTTTGGGACGTCCCATTAGTAATGACTAAGTCGCTCTGTGTCCCGTGATGTACGAAAAAGAAAAAGGGATTTTTATAACAGCTTACCTGTAAAATCCTTTTCTTGGAGTACATCACGGGACACAGAGCTCCCACCCCTCTTTTTGGGACACTTATTGCTTGGCTACAAAACTGAGGTGCTCCCGGATGGGAGGGGCTTATATAGGGGAGGGTACTTCCGGTTTGGAATTGGCCAGTGCCAACACCTGAAGGTAATCTATATAACCCATTAGTAATGACTAAGTCGCTCTGTGTCCCGTGATGTACTCCAAGAAAAGGATTTTACAGGTAAGCTGTTATAAAAATCCCTTTTTTGGCTACTTTCAAGTACTCCAGATTTTTGTGGTCTGTGTAGATCAAAATAGGATGTGCTGCCCCCTCTAGTAAGTAGCACCACTCTTCCAACGCGGCCTTAATTGCGAGTAGCTCTCTGTCCCCCACATCATAGTTCCTCTCAGCTTCGGACAACTTCCGAGAGAAAAATGCGACTGGATGCAACTGCGACTTGGGACCCTGTCTCTGGGAGAGCACCGCCCCCACTGCGATCTCGGAGGCATCTACTTCCAAAATGTAAGGCAAAGCGGGGTCTGGATGTTTCAGGACCGCGGCCGAGACAAACTGATCCTTTAAGGTGGAGAAGGCAACTTGGGCTTCCGGGGTCCAATGGAATCGTATGCCTTGCTTCGTCAAACTGGTGATGGGCGAGATGATGGTAGAAAATCCCCGGATAAACTTGCGATAAAAATTTGCAAATCCTACAAAGCGTTGGATCCCTTTTTTGTCTGTAGGAATTGGCCAATCCAAGATGGCGGAAACTTTTTGTGGGTCCATTTTGATACCTTCTATGGAGATAATTAGTCCCAAAAACTGAATGCTCTGTTGTTCGAACTCGCATTTCTCGGGTTTCGCGTAAAGGCCATGCTGACGGAGTCGGGTTAACACTTTCCTGACATGCTCTCGGTGAGTGGACAAGGACGAGGAGAAAATCAGGATATCGTCCAGGTAAATTATCACAAACAAGTCTAGGTAGTCTCTGAAAATGTCATTCACAAAGTGTTGGAATGTGGCAGGGGCGTTACACAAACCGAAGGGCATCACGAGATATTCAAAATGCCCGAATCGGGTACGGAAGGCAGTTTTCCATTCGTCCCCGAATCCGGACCAGATTGTAGGCCCCACGAAGATCCATTTTAGTGAATATGGCTGCAGCCCCGAGTCTCTGGAATAGTTCTGGCACCAAAGGGAGAGGGTACCGGTTTTTAATTGTAATCTTATTTAGCACACGGTAGTCTACGCAAGGACGTAAGGAATGGTCTTTTTTTTCGACGAAAAAGATTCCTGCTCCTGCTGGTGAAGTAGAAGGGCGGATGAACCCCTTCTCCAGGTTGTCGTCGATATAGGTCTTGAGGGTCCCGAGCTCTAGTTCGGTTAGAGGAAAGATCCTTCCGAATGGCACCTCTGCCCCGGGGAGGAGCTCAATCGGACAGTCATAGGATCGGTGCGGGGGAAGTGTTTCTGCACCTTTTTTGCTGAATACATCCAAAAAATGATGGTAAACTTCGGGAACGGACTGGCGGGTTTCGGAGTCAGCGTCTAAGCAGAGCAGTGAGGAGGGAGCGTCAGCAACTTCTGGCACACAGTGCTGACGACAGTAAGGAGAGGGGAAGCTGATCTTACTCGTGGTCCAGTCAATTTGTGGGTTGTGTGCCCTCAGCCAGGGCATACCCAGTATGATGGGAAACAGGGGGGATTCAATGATGTCCAGGCGAAGTAACTCCCGGTGATTACCGGAGATGGTTGCACTTAAAGGGACGGTTTCCAGTATGACTGGCCCTGACTTAATAGCTGATCCATCGGCCAGGTGTACAGAAAGTCCCTTAGCTCGGGGTTGCAAGGGGACCTGGAATCTGTTGGCAAAGGAAGCGTCTATAAAACCGCTACATGCTCCGGAATCAATTATTGCGGTAGTTAGTATATTCCTTCCTGGAAGCTGTAAGGAGACAGAGACAGCCAGATGAGTTGAGTTGTCAAACGAGGTAGGTGAGTATGTAGAAAAGATAGAGGAGCACTTACGGGTCTTAGCAGGACAGGACCTCACGAAATGACCTGGTTCCCCACAGTAGAGGCAGAGATTGTTGAATCGCCGCCGTTGGCGCTCTTCGGGGGTGAGCGAGGGGTGAAGCAGGCCAAGTTGCATGGGTTCCGAAGTATCAGCAGACGGGGGAGCGGGAGCCAGAGGAGTGGAGTGAGCAGGGTTGAACACACGAGGTAGCATCCATACAGGACGAGAGGGACCAGCGGTACGTTCAGCTCTTCGTTCCCTTAACCGCCTGTCAATTAAGGTAGACTGAAGAATTAGAGCGTCCAGTGTTGCTGGGATGCCAACTCGAGCCAGTTCATCCTTAAGGGGCTCGGAAAGGCCCATACGGAACTGGTGGCGCAGGGCAGCATCGTTCCAATTTGTGTCCGAACTCCAACGTCTGAATTCGGACACGTAGTCCTCCACGGGCCTGCGACCCTGCTGCAGGGAACATAATGCTGCTTCCGCGGTGGCTGCTTGTTGGGGATCCTCGTAGAGAAGATCCATGGCTTCAAAGAATGTGCGCAAGAGGTTGAGGCAGGTGTCTTTATGCTCCAGAAGGCGGTGGGCCCAAGACTGAGGTTCGCCTGATAGTAGGGCGATGACGAAGCCCACCTTGGTGGTTTCAAGGGAAAAGGTCCTGGGTTGCAGAGCGAAAAAGAGCTCACAGGCGTTACGAAAAGCTCTGTATTTACTACAATCTCCAGAGAACCTCTCGGGAGGAGGAACCCGGGGTTCAGGTGGTAACATGACGACTGAGGGTGCGGGAGAAGCTCCAGGTGCGGCAGGTGCCGTGTTAGACAGGGTCTGGACACGCTCCTCTAGGCGGGTATAGCCCTCCTGTAAGTTCCTGACTGCCGTAGTAAGTCCATCTAGATGACGGCAGAGTTCCTCCATGGGAGAGGCTCCCTGCGTGGGCTCAGACATGGCTGTCCGGTACTGTCACGTACCTGGTAGGTGAGCCCGACGTGCAGGGAGTGGCCTCTCGTAGACCTCTGACTCGAGAACCCCTGATAGAGCAGACAGGGGCTCAGGAGGGCAAAGGAGCACAAGTGCCTGGCAGGAACTGAGGCAGGTGGAAGTAGAAGCAGCAGACTGCAGCGGTGGATAACTGGTGGGAGACGTGTAGTGGTCCGCAGCAGGCACCAGAGGATCAGGAAGCAGACTTGGTGAAGACAGGCCGGGTCAGACACAAGCGGGCAGATGAGTACAAAGCAGGATCCAAGAATAGTTAAAGTCCAGGCCGGGTCAGTGTATCAGGCTGGCAGCAAACTGGTTAGAGGAGAAGGCAGAAGAGAAGTCGGGACGAGCCGTGGTCAGAGGCGGGCAGCAGACTGGAGAAGCCAAGGGAAGCCGGGTCAGGTACCAGAGCAATTAGATCAGAGGTTCAGGTAACAAGGGTCTTCGGGAAACGCTGTAGACCGGACAGCAAGGATGCAGAGTGACAGCTCTCTTTAAATAGGCAGTCTTTGGCGCCAAACTGCGTCATAGGCGCGCGCGCTATCGCACACCCGCGCGCGCCCGCTCGCCACTATCGCGTGCCCGCGCACGCTCGTTTGCTGCTATCGCGCATGCGCCAAACGGGTCTGCCTGTGCATAGAGATTCTGGGACCCCGATTGCTGGGATGAGTGAGAGAACGTCTTTCCTGACACCTAGCCATGTGGTTGCAGGGGTCTCCAACAACTCTTATAACATGTTTGCAATCTCTAACAACTCCTATAGCACATTTGCAGTCTCCAGCAACTTCTATAGCATGTTCCCAGTCCCCAACAACTCTTATGATATGTTCAGTCCACAGCAACTCCAACAGCATTATCATAGTATGCAAAAACTCTTCTACAACATCTATAGCATACCCCAGTTTCCAAGAACTCTTATAGCATGTACCTGCTCTACAACAATTCATTGTCATAGCGACTGCTGCATACACACGATAACTTTGGCAGTAATTTGTATTTTAATTAAGGACTGAGGGCCAGTTATTCTGCACATGTGCCACCACGGCATAATTCACAAATTCAGGGCTGACATGTAAACATCAATAGTGTGCAATTGGCGGAGTATTGTTGATATTTACATGTTGGGCCTTTGTGCTGTACACTGTACGCATGTAAATGTAGTGCTTAATCCCATAGGAGCCACTGGAAATGTGCACAGGTGTTTCCCCAGTGGATTGCCCTGCAGCCATGCACATGATCTCTGCCACACTTTTCCTCAACAACCAGTCTGGGGGTGTTGTTTGTTATTTTTGAAGAACTTGAATAGGGTTGAGGGAATTGAGTGGGATTCTCCAAAAACAGAAACTATGTACAGGTTGAGGACAGGGCTGTATTAAATTTATGGTGCCATCTGCATAGCTCCACACCTTTGATCCAGAAAGTTCTCAGAGCTTTTCTGGACAGCAGAGGGAGTAAACAGACTAGCAGCAGCTGAGAACACTGAGCAGACCTAACTAGTTAATGGCAGCTGCACTGAATACAGTGAGCAATTACATTTACCTAACACAAACATTACAGCCACACTGACACAAGGCATGACAAGCTAAATTTACCCATCAAAAACACAGCTCCACGTAACACAGTTAGCCAACACTAAATCTATCTATCTAATCCTAGCACCTATCTATGCATGCTACATAAATATTAGCACAAGCAATTACATGTATGCAGCTTAAAATACACTCATTACACTCACCCTATAAATGCAGATGTAGCGGGTATACACTTTTCTGTGTATTTAAAACTGGCAGAGACACCAGTGATGTGCAGTTCCCTGCAGCCCCGCTGGTGGCGCTGTCGCCTTGGGCTGGGGTTGAACCATTGCTGTGTGCTGTGCTCCCTTTTTGTCCTCCCTCGGCAGCGGTATGGTGGGGCGGGCTTGCTGGGAGAGGGTATAAAGGGGCCGGCCATCTTTGTCACAGGGTCGAGTCCCAGGCACCTTCAGCCTGTGGGCGGTGGTTCGTGTCGGTCCTCTAGGCGGGCCTAGGCCTAGAGGACGTTCGGAGGTCGTGTTCCATCCCAGGCACCTTTAGCCTGGGGTGAGGTACTCGGATGGAGGTCTGGAGCTCAGTGCCCAACACTGAGTTCCGCGAGGGAAGGAGATCCTAGGGGACCCTGGGAGAGGGTACCCGAATCCGCAGGGCGTAATGGACCGGTGGGAGATACTTGCTTGAAGACCCGGTGCAGCAAATTGCCGGTGACAGTTGAGCCTTCCATCGGAGACCGCCTGGAAGGAAATCCCCCTTCGCAGGGAGACCGCAACCCACTTTCAGGAAGGAAAGTGGAGAGTTCATTGTGTCTGGGCCTACTCGCATCCACACCTCCTTGTCTGTTCTGTTCTCTAAGGGGTCCAACTGACCGTGTTCACTTTTGCATTGAGAAGAATAAAGGAGTGTTGGACTTTAATGGTGTGGGGCTCGTTTTCTGGCAGACATTGTTCAAGGTAACTCTCTTTGGAGGTTCCAGGTGCAGAACACCGACCCGAAGGTAAAATATGAACTTTGCTTACACCACACAAACATCTGCGGTGAAGGCTTGGCGTGGTGACCCCGCACTCTCTCCTCTAAGGTACCCCTAGACAAGAGACAGACGAGCTGATAAGAAAGAGGTGGGAGTGGAGGCCGCTACACGTGGGGGTTCGGGTCCGGTATGGTGTTCGTGTTACTACGGAATTGAACGTGTCTGCCTGGAGGAGTTCCGAGTAGGTGGGCCAATTTATTGACCAAAGTGCATCCCTGCTCGAAGTCGTGGACATGACCCAGTGAAGGGAAAGGCCCGCGCAGAAGAGCGAGAAAAGGGGGGAGCTCAGCCGTGTGAAGGACTACACATGGGGGCTTCTATTTGCACTGCGCCACCAGGCACACCCCCATCGCTTAGTTTGTGGGCGTGACTCAGAAAGAAAAAGAAGAAAAGCCTGCGAACTGGAGCAAAGGGGAGGAGTCCAATACGTGTGAAGGACTACACGTGGGACGTTGGCGCAAAACTTTGCAGTGCGCGATGGACCAACAGCAAGTCACCATGTTCGGACAAACAGCGTGGGTTCCACTTCATCCTTCCACCACGTCTTTGACTGCTGCTGCTCCGGTGACCGATACAGGGATTCGGCTAAAGCCAAGGGGACGATTCGCCCTGTATTCATGCATGGACGTTGAGGCCCTGGGTGTGATTTGTCCCGGCTGCTCGGGACTGGTGTGTCATCTGAAGCCATTCGGGCGATGCAAGGCCTGTGGGGAGTTTCTATTTGAAGTAGATCCAGCGGTTGAGAAGCTGAGAACCATTTACCCCGGCCGTGTTGCAGGCAGCAGCACTCAGAGAGGAGGCATCACTGCTTTGACAGCCATCCCTGTGCGCACTGCAGCGACCACGGAGGAGGTCGTGACTACTCAACGGGAGAAATCCGAGGATGCTTACTCGGTCACCACTGTCTCACAGCGTCCAACGCCGAAGAGAAAGACCGGTATGGTAGCCCCGTCCAGCAGTTGCGGTGGACCATCTTGCCTGCCTACGCCCGGCCTGGATGAATCCGGTAAGAAGAGTTCCGGACGTTCTGCCTCTAGAAAAGGCCGAGGTAAGCCAGGCGGAGGGACTTGGTGTGTGGGCGGAGGTGTCGGGGATCCACAACCCTGTGTGTCCGTGGGAGGTGGTAGTCCCGTTTCCACTACAGGCTACATACCCGCGGAGGAGTGTGACACCTCCGACCTAGAGTCGCTCTCCGATCTGGGAGACGATGTCGCCATAGACGAACTGTTTGCTCAAAAGGGCTGGGACAAAGTACCTCTCACCTCGTCCCGCAGAACCAGGGACCCACCCATGTCTACAGGGGACAGTACACCCCGATTGGAGGCACCAGCGCCTGAGGAGGGGTCCCGTCCCCAGCCTACTCTTGCTTTCCCGGTGCCACCTGCACCTAATGCCGGGAAAAAGAGACTGTTGTTGCGGGCACCTATGCCCAGACCAGATGTGATCAAGGTCCCTCGCCACCCGGACTCAATAGTTTTACCTGGCGAAGGGGACAGAGCCACTATGCCTCCTCTGGCGAGACTACAACGCCTATTTGGCCAGAAGTTTGCTGCTGAGTACGGATGGGAGTATCCATACTTGTCCAAGGAGTTGCTGTATGAGGTAGAAGTGTGCCGGAAGCGCTGGTACAATGACTTTGTGTGGACCCACCTTCAGGTTCCACACGCTCGCAGGTACCTGGCATGCTCCCCCAAGGCCTCTCAACGTTTTAAAGATTGCAAGGCAGAATGGATGTTGGGACGGCACATCCACGCGGACAAGGTGCTGGTCCGGCGGAAGGAAGGGGAGGATGTTGAGTATCATCTGGAGACCATGGATCAGCACTTGAAGCCACTTGTTCTGCCGCATCCCCGCTTCTATCTGTAGGAGGAAAGAGACTCTGTTCCTGTTTCTTTATGCTGCTGAACTTTCTGGGGTTTGTTGTCCTTGTTACCCAGAGGAATGAAGGACTGTTCCTGTTTTTGTTCTTCAATTTTCCAGCAAGAGATCATGGACTCTGGGGTAGATAGGGCTCAGGAGAAGAAGGAAAGTTCCACGAGTGCAGTTACCGTGATGCTGTCACTAGGTGGCAGTGTTGCGCATCGATATCACTGTTCACACACACACTTTATGAAGTAAAGGATTTCTCTGAGGAGAAGTTTTTTCCATTCTCACACGAATACATGTGTCAGGCTTTATGTGTGTTAATTTTCTTTTTCCCTCTGCAGGAGAGCATCCCATCAAGACCACTGAGTATGGGGTGGGTCTTAGTCAGGATGGGTGGGGGAAAAGTGTAATGTGAATATGTGATTCTAAAGTTATGGTTAAAATGTTGTTGTTTCCCTTCCCTTTCATGTAAGGCTCAGACACAATTGCTTCAGTTGACCAAGTTTTCAAAAGTTTTATTTTGTACAATTTTAGTTGCTTTCTGGACTGGGCTATGCCAGCCGTTGAGGGCATAGTTTGCTCCAGACACTGGGGACCAGTGTCAAATCACCAGGGGGAGAGTGTAGCGGGTATACACTTTTCTGTGTATTTAAAACTGGCAGAGACACCAGTGATGTGCAGTTCCCTGCAGCCCCGCTGGTGGCGCTGTCGCCTTGGGCTGGGGTTGAACCATTGCTGTGTGCTGTGCTCCCTTTTTGTCCTCCCTCGGCAGCGGTATGGTGGGGCGGGGAACCCGCCGTGCTTGCTGGGAGAGGGTATAAAGGGGCCGGCCATCTTTGTCACAGGGTCGAGTCCCAGGCACCTTCAGCCTGTGGGCGGTGGTTCGTGTCGGTCCTCTAGGCGGGCCTAGGCCTAGAGGACGTTCGGAGGTCGTGTTCCATCCCAGGCACCTTTAGCCTGGGGTGAGGTACTCGGATGGAGGTCTGGAGCTCAGTGCCCAACACTGAGTTCCGCGAGGGAAGGAGATCCTAGGGGACCCTGGGAGAGGGTACCCGAATCCGCAGGGCGTAATGGACCGGTGGGAGATACTTGCTTGAAGACCCGGTGCAGCATATTGCCGGTGACAGGTGAGCCTTCCATTGGAGACCGCCTGAAAGGAAATCCCCCTTCGCCGGGAGACCGCAACCCACTTTCAGGAAGGAAAGTGGAGAGTTCATTGTGATCTGGGCCTACTCGCATCCACACCTCCTTGTCTGTTCTGTTCTCTAAGGGGTCCAACTGATCGTGTTCACTTTTGCATTGAGAAGAATAAAGGAGTGTTGGACTTTAATGGTGTGGGGCTCGTTTTCTGGCAGACATTGTTCAAGGTAACTCTCTTTGGAGGTTCCAGGTGCAGAACATCGACCCGAAGGTAAAATGAGAACTTTGCTTACACCACACAAACATCTGCGGTGAAGGCTTGGCGTGGTGACCCTGCACTCTCTCCTCTAAGGTACCCCTAGACAAGAGACAGACGAGCTGATAAGAAAGAGGTGAGAGTGGAGGCCGCTGCACAGAGTTTTCCATTCCTTTTTTACACAGCTTTACATTGCGGACTAACACTGGCCAGTGTACATTGGCCCATAGGTTAACATACTGCTGTGTTGAAATGCATATACATTTTGGTTTTGAATGCAGAGTATTATACTCCTGCATGCATGACCCCTTTTTCTGCTAATTACAGCTACTTAACCAGGTTGAGAAGATTGTTCTGTGGTTTAGCACTTTTTATTGCAAATCCTAAATACACACCCACATTATGCCTCTACTGTTTAATGCAGGGGTGTCAAACTCAATTTCATCGCAGGTCGCATCAGCATTTTGGTTGCCCTCAAACACTATATAAATTTATTCAGGGCTTTTTTTCTTAGAGAATAGGTGCAGGAACTCAACAACGCCCCCAGCTGAACCCCATTGAATGGTGGGATGCCAAATTGCAATAACATTGGGAGGATCTTTATGGGGCAATACCAGGAATGTGTTATGTACAGAGTACTATGTACAGAGTGCAGTATTCAGGGGTGCGCTATGTACAGAGTGCAGAGTTCAGGAATGTGCTTTGTACAGATTGCAGTTTCAGGGGTGCCTTATGTGCAGAGTTCAGGGGTGAGCTACATGCAGAGTGCAGGGTTTAGGAATATGCTATGCACAGTGTGCAGGATTCATCTCTCTTTCACAGGCTGTCCACATCTCAATTTCACCCCTCCTCGGCTCTGACCTCTGCACCACTCATCCTCCACCTCTGTACACATATCGCTCCACAGCCTCCCAAAAGCTTCCTCGCATCTCACCTACCCACTCTAGTACCTCCCGGAAGTGTAGGCAGCATCCGTCTCTTTCACTTGCAGGGAGATAATTGGTCGGCATCTGTGCACCCAGACACAGATGGGGATCACATTGCCACGTGATGCCCCATCCCACACTGCACCTGTATCTACATCTTCCTTGTTCCTGCAGTGAGTGCAGGGCAGGCAGGGATCTGTGGGAATCATCATGACAAAAGCTGTCCTTGTAAACATAGAAGGCTTTTGTATTTACCAGTAACAGTGGTGAGCGGGGAGCGTGGGGTGAAAGCCGGAGGAGGTGGAACGGCTAAAAACAAAAGCCCTGGGTGGGAGGACCTCATAAAATGGCCTTGCTGGCCGCATTCAGCCCACAGGCGTTGTGTTTGACACATGTGCTTTAATGTGTAGGCTTCTACTTCTATTAAGAGGCTCCTTTCAGGCAGTTCTGAATTTCAGCATGTAGGCTATTTTTATAATTGCCCAGGGCCCCATTTAATCTAGCACCATCCCTGCATAAAATATACACATGCATTGCACAGCAAATTATTTATATTT
Source organism: Rana muscosa (assembly GCA_029206835.1). NCBI lineage: Eukaryota > Metazoa > Chordata > Amphibia > Anura > Ranidae > Rana > Rana muscosa. The sequence goes on along the minus strand of CM055122.1, from coordinate 748,034,817 downwards.
TAAAAAGAAACATCATCCCATAATTAGCAAAGAGATACCAATTTATTAGAACAGATTACACGTGGGTGTAAGGGTGTATGGCTGAAACACAAAAATCATTATAATTGAAATGAAAGCCAACTAGAAGAGTAATTCAGTGGAATTTAGAGTTAATAAACACCTCATTGTTCATATATTTTATTTATTTCATAGTATTTCCTTTGTTTATTTTTTACTTTTATTTCAAAGTTGTGCATGTATATGTGTTATGTTGTCTTATAACATAAATACGAGGAACTCATAAGTTTATAAAGCATAAATTATTTGACTCATGTGAATCTTTATGTCCTAAATTAGAACTTTAGAAAAACTACAATCCTTTATGCAAAAGACAATTAATTTAAGGGAGCTCTATGTCATGCAGACTGGCTGTCAGACTTGACAAGTCAGCTAACACTCGCTGCCTCCTGCTCAGAGCTATGATTGGAGACAGTTTTCAGATGATGCACAGATAGAGCGGGAGTCAGCAACCTGTAGATCGCAATCTACCAGTAGATCTCGGACAGGTGAATGGTAGATCGCGGGCTGGGCTTGCTGATCCCCCATTCCAGAGCATTAAACAGTGCAATGGAGAGGGACTACTGTACTTGTAAAGTTGGTGATGTAGTAGGAAGCAAAAGCCGCATAAGCCAATGCCTCCTCTGTAGTGCTGGCTCCTATCCCGTGCAGAGTGATACCAACTGCACTCCACCTCTTATCCTGGCTGACGGTCTCCAGAGTGGTGCCAGCAGCAGGAAAAAAGAGATTGTCAGGTCAGTGTGAAGCAATACACTGGTTCCTGCTGCGGCATGTGTACACCAAAAGAGGTAGGGATTGGGGGTGGTAAAATCACCACCCCCCAACTTTACATGTGAATGAGCCCTAAGGGTGCCGCTGCCTAATGCAACTAAGGGCTCATTTATAAGTGCAGCAGGCACTGCTGCTCCTCTGGAAAGTAATCTGAGTGTGTTTGACAGGTGGTGAGGAGGCAATAAATCACCACCTGATTTAAACTCATGATTGCCATGCAATGCATGTGATTGCAACACAGTAGTACAGCAATTAGAGGTTTAAATCAGGTGTGAGGAGGTGACACTGTGCCCGGTGATCTATGACTTCTCCCATGTGAATCTCCACCTCTTTAAGGTTGCCTACACCTGACAAAGTTATTGTTTAATGGTAAAATCAGGGTCAAGACAGGTTAGGGAGAAAGGATTGGTCATATATGTCAGATCACCTAGTTATGAATTAACCGCTTCGGTACAGGACACTTTTACCCTCTTCCTGTAAGTACTTTTTCTTAAAAAATGTAGGCCAAAATTTATACTGCTACATGTCCTTGGTTAAATTATTAACTCAAATCAGTGCATATTATTTAGGCTCCGTTCACATCTTGGCATTCCGAATTGCGGGTGGAATCGTCACTTCCAATGGCACCACAATTGCGGCGCAATTTTTCCAAGATTAGTCAGGCGACAATTGTGGTTGGGGTGCCATTGAAATTGACAGGGAATGCATGGGCGTCCCGCGATTTGCCACTGTTTCGAATCGCGGCGATTCCGCCCGCGATTCGGAATGCCAAGATGTGAACGGAGCCTTAAGCCCTGTACACGCGATCGGTTTTACCAATGAAAACAGTCCGATGGACTTTTTTCATCGGACAAACCGATCGTGTATGGGCCCCATCGGTCTGTTTTCCATCGGTGTTAAAAAGTAGAACATGTTTTAAATTTATCCGATGGAAAAAAAAACGATAGCAAATTACTATTGTCTGTGGGGAACTCCATCGGATAAAAAACCCACGCATGCTCAGAATCAAGTCGACGCATGCTCAGAAGCATAGAACTTCATTTTTCTTGGCTCGTCTGAGTGTTTTACGTCAAGGCGTTTGGGACGATCGGTTTTTTTGACTGATGGTGTGATGGTGTGTAGGCAAGACTGATGGAAGTCAGCTTCATCGGATTTCCGATGGAAAAATCCATTGGTTTAAAATCCATAGGAAATCCGATGTACATTGTTTGTGTACAGGGCTTTAGTCTGTGTGAAAGTTACAGAGTCTACAAGCTATAGTATGTATCATTTAAAATCAAATTTCTTGAGGCCGAAAATGCCAGGAAAGGACAAATTCTTCCCAAATGACCCCTTTTTGTTAAGTAGACAATCCAAGGTATTTATTAAGTAAGAGGCATGGCAAGTTTTTGAAGTTGTAATTTTTTTCCCACAATTCTTTGGAAAATTAAGAAACGAAATACATTTTTTTTTCACAAAAATTGTCATATTAACAAGTTTTTTCACAAAGGCAAACTTGCAATTACACCCCAAAACACATTCTGCTACTCCTCCTGAGTATAACGATACCACATGTGTGAGACTTCTTGACAGCCTAGCCACATAGAGAGGCCCAACATGCAAGGAGCACCTTCAGGCAGCTGATAGGTGATATATAGAGTTGAGCGGGTAGCTGGATATTCGGGTCCGGTGGGTTCGGCCGAACTTCGGAAAAAAGTTCGGATTCGGGACCGAACTTTAACCCGAACCCGGACCCGGACCCGGACCCCATTGAAGTCAATGGGGACCCGGACTTCTGACGACTAAAAAGGCTCTAAAAAAGTAATGGAAAGGGCTAGAGGGCTGCAAATGGCAGCAAAATGTTGTTAAGAACATGGCAAGTGCTCTGCAAACAAATGTGGATAGGAAATAACTTAAAAGAACATAAAAAAAAATAAAAAATAAAAAAATATGCTGGAGGCCCCCTTTTCAGCAGAAGAGGTACAGGAAGTCATTAAGAACCTCAGAAACTCAACGGCACGATGCCACACATATGGTGGGAATGCCCCAGAATACGCCCTTTCTGGAATAAATTATTTAATTTAATGGATAAGCTAGTGGGAAAATAAAATACTTTGAAATAAAAATGTAGCGGGGTGCTAAATTTAAGGAAAGTGTTTGAGTGGTAAATAGGCTCAAATACCCTAATTCTGTAGGATTCATGGACCATTTTGTCCTCGGGGGACAGTATTGGTGTGCAGTTCCCTGCGGCCTACAGGTGGCGCCTTTTGTGTCCCCTCTTGGCAGTAGTACAGCGGGGCGGGGAACCTGCTGTGCATGCCGGGAGAGCATATAAAAGGGGCAGACCTTTGGCCTGGGGGCTGATGTCCAGTGGGGTCCGCGCCCAGGTGCCTTCGGCCTGGGTGCATGTGTTCCTGTTCCATATCGGGCACCTTTAGCCCGGGGTGAGGTACTATCCTGGAGTTCTTGCTGCCCTGGGTATGGAGGCATAGGGGCGGGAGTAAAGCCTGGAGTCCAGAGCCGCCTCGTGTAGGGGACCCTGTTCCAGGGAAGGGAGGATCATTCTGATGGACCGATGCGGGAGTCACGGTGAAGGAATGGTCTGTTGACTCCCTGGAGAGATGTCTTCCCCTTGATATGGGCTAGGTTCGTAGAAGGAGAAGCTCAAGGTCACCTTGACTGTATCAGAGGCCTTATTCAACCGGCCCGTGGCAGGGGCCTTATACACCCTGGTCTGTGGCTGAGACCAAAGTTCTCCAGGCCCGTGGCAGGGGCCTTGTACACCCGGTCTGTGGCAGAGACCAACCTCAATGTCTGTGGCAGAGACCGTGCGCCAAAAACTGTTTGAGAAACCTAAGCAGTGAAGTGAATGTGCTACGTTTGTGCCTGGACCTCCTCCAAACCTTAAGCTGTCCTGTTTCTTTGCTCTAACCTTTTCTATCTGAGTACAGTTTATTTTGCCATGAGAGAATAAGAGTTGGAGTTTCAGCTGGTGTGGACATTGACTTTACTGGCAATTAAAGGACTTGCCTCTACCTACAGTAGAGGTGAGAATCATCCTCTGGAGGAGTTTTGACTCCGGCTGTGGACACGGCCCGTCAAGTACACCGCTCAACCTCTTTATATAGGAGGATACGGGCTGGTAGTGTGGTGTGCCTTTCTCCCTCCTGCGAAGAGCCAACAACATAAAGGCAGGTAAGGGGGAAAGGATCTGTGCGCTACAAAAAAATAAAATAAACATTTTAATCTTGGCCTAGCAGGGCGAGGTCCATATGGAGTAGGAGGTTGAGGTGGCGGTGGATGTGGCTGTGTAGGTGGAAGCGGCGGTGGAGGAGGACGAGGTAGCCAACACTGGTTCAAAAATACAACAATGGCTGGGTAAGGCCGGTGATGTGTCGAATTCTGTCCCCTGTCGAATAGTGTCCGCCCTGTACTGCGCTTGCTGAGTATGTAGGACAAGGACATTTCAAAAATCTCCCAAGACTAACGGCGCCTGCGTGTTGAGTTCAGGTGAAGGCCACACCATCCGTGGTTCAAGCCGAGCCAAGCAAGGCCGCAATCGAAGCGAGCCCGTGAGGGGCCCTGGTACTATGTACTATGTATGTCCTCTTGGATGGTGGGGCTTGAACCTGCACTCACAGCGCAGGCGCCCTTCATCTTCGGAGATTTTGTGAATCTCCTTGTCCTCTGTACTGCGCAAGCGCTGCGCCTGCGCAGTACGGGCCGGGCACAATCCGATGGCCGGACAGTTTTTGTCACAACACCGGTATACATGTCTATTCTGCACAAGGTACGGACAAGTCCTGTGGGATCCATGCCTGGTTCATTTTAATGAACGTGAGCTTGTCCACATTGGCTCTGGACAGGCAGCTGCGCTTGTCTGTGATAACGCCCCCTGCCGTGCTAAATACACGTTCAGATAATACACTGGCTGCAGGGCAGGCCAGCACCTCCAAGGCATAAACGGCAAGCTCAGGCCATGTGCCCAATTTGGAGACCCAGAAGTTAAAGGGGGCAGACCCGTCATCCAGTACGTGTAGGCCTGTGGACACATACTGCTCAACCATGTTGGTGAAATGCTGCCTCCTGCTAAGACGTTCCATCTCAGCTGGTGGTGCTGGTTGTTGTGGCGTGCTGACAAAGCTTTTCCACATTTCGGCCATGCTAACCCTGCCTTCTGAGGTGCTGCCGGTGCCCCGGCTGCGTTGGCGACCTCTTCCTCCTCCTCTGCCTTCGCCTTGTGCTTCCACCGTACGCCCGCTGTCAGGTGGGAATGCCACCAGCAGCGCGTCTACCAGCATGCGCTTGTACTCGCGCATCTTACGATCCCGCTCCAGTGAGGGAATTAAGGACGGTACGTTGTCCTTGTAACGGGGATCCAGCAGGGTGGCCACCCAGTAATCAGCACCAGTTAAAATGTGGGCAACTCGGCTGTCGTTGCGGAAACACTGCAGCATGTAATCGCTCATGTGTGCCAGGCTGCCCAGAGGCAAAGAAAAGCTGTCCTCTGTGGGAGGTGTATCGTCTGTGTCCTCTGTATCCCCCCAGCCACGCACCAGTAATGGCCACGAGCTGGTCTGAGTGCCACCCTGCTGTGAACATGGCTCCTCCTCCTCCTCCTCCTCCTCCTCCTCCATCTCCTCCTCCACCTCGTCATCCTCCAGAACTGTGCCCTTTCTGCCGGACAATTGTGTACCTGGCGTTTGTTGGTGCAGGAACCCACCCTCGTAGCCACTTGTGAAAGACTGCCCTGAAAGCCTTTGAAATGATCCCGCTTCCTCCTCCTCCTCCTCATCCTCCTGTGCCACATCCTCTTCCATCATCGCACGAAGCGTTTTTTCAAGGAGGCATAGAACTGGGATAGTAACGCTGAGAACGGCGTCATTGGCACTGGCCATGTTGGTGGAGTACTCGAAACAGCGCAACAAGGCACACAGGTCTCGCATGGAGGCCCAGTTATTGGTGGTGAAGTGGTGCTGTTCCGCAGAGCGACTCACGCGTGATTGCTGCAGCTGAAACTCCACTATTGCCTGCTGCTGCTCGCACAGTCTGGCCAGCATGTGCAAGGTGGAGTTCCACATTGTGGGCACGTCACATATGAGGCGGTGAGCGGGAAGGCCGAAGTTACGCTGCAGCGCTGACAGGCGAGCAGCAGCAGGGTGAGAACGCCGAAAGTGCGCACAGACAGCCCGCACTTTCTGCAGCAGCTCTGGCATATTGGGGTAATTTTTAAGGAACCTCTGGACCACCAAGTTCAGCACATGCGCCAGGCAAGGGATGTGCGTCAAACCGGCTAGACCCAGAGCTGCTACGAGATTTCGCCCATTATCGCACACCACCAGGCCGGGCTTGAGGCTCACTGACAGCAACCACTCATCGGTCTGTTGTTCCATGTCCCTCCACAACTCCTGCGCGGTGTGGGGATTTTCCCCCAAACAGGAAAGTTTTAAAACTGCCTGCTGTCGTTTACCCCTGGCTGTGCTGAAGTTGGTGGTGAAGGTGTTACGCTGAATGGATGAGGAGGCGGTAGAGGATGAGGAAGCGGAGAAGGAGGAGTTAGCAACAGGAGGCAAACTGAAGCGCCCTGCAATCCTCGGTGGTGGAAGGACATGCGCCAAACCGCTATCTGCCTCAGGCCCAGCCGCCACTGCATTTACCCAGTGTGCTGTTAGGGAGATATAACGTCCCTGACCGTGCTTACTGGTCCACGCATCCGTAGTTAGGTGGACCTTGCCACAGATGGCGTTGCGCAGTGCACACCTGATTTTGTCCCCCACCTGGTTGTGCAGGGAAGGGATGGCTCGCCTGGAAAAGTAGTGGCGGCTGGGCACGACGTACTGCGGGACAGCCAATGCCATCAGGCTTTTAAAACTCTGCGTCTCCACCAGACGGAATGACAGCATTTCAAAGGCCAGGAATTTTGAAATGCTGGCATTCAGGGCCAGGGATCGCGGGTGGCTAGGGGGGTACTTCCTCTTCCGCTCCAATGTTTAGGAGATAGAGAGCTGAACGCTTCCATGGGACATTGTGGAGATGGTTGGTGACCCAGGTGGTAGTGTTGCTGGCAGATCCTCTGTTTGCGGGGTGACAGGTGCCACTGTCACTACAGAGGTGGATGAAGAGGCAGAGACTGCAGCAGAAGAGGAAGCAGGAGGAGCCAGAGACCTTTCTTGGTTTTTGAGGTGTCTACTCCACTGCAGCTCGTGCTTTGCACTTAGATGCCTGGTCATGCAGCTTGTGCTCAGGTTGAGAACGTTTATGCCTCGCTTCAGGCTCTGATTGCACAGCGTGCAAACCACTCGTGTCTTGTCATCAACACACTGTGTGAAGAACTGCCACGCTAGGGAAGTCCTTGGACCTGGCTTTGGTGTGCTCGGTCCCTTGCTGCGTTGGGCAGTAGCAGATGTACTGTCTAGGGGACGAATGCTCCGTTTTTGCACCCTGCTCCCTCTTCTGCTGTGCTGGTGGCTCTGTGCGACCACCGCCTCTTCCTCCGAACTACACTGGTCACCTGCATAACGTTGATTCCATGTGGGGTCGAGGACCTCATCGTCCTCCACATCATCTTCCACCCAGTCTTCACCCCTGCCCTCCATGTCTGTCTGCACAATTGCGAAAGCAGCAGCAGTTGGCACCTGTGTTTCGTCATCATCCGAGACGTGCTGCGATGGTCCTCCCATGTACCCATCATGAAACATAAGTGGTTGGGCATCGGTGCACTCAATCTCTTCCACTTCTGGGGCAGGGCTAGGTGGATGGCCCTGGGAAACCCTGCTAACAGAGTCATCGAAAAGCAGAAGAGACTGCTGCATGATTTGGGGCTCAGACTGCTTGGCTGATTTGCAAGGGGGTGAGGTGAAAGACTGATGGACATGGGCTTCAGGTGCCAACTCTGATCTTTCATCAGAAGAGTGGGTGGGAGACAATGTGGAGGAACCCGAGGCACTGTCAGCAACCCAATCTACTATCGCCTGTACTTGTCCTGGCCTAAACATTGGTACAGCCTCATTAGGCGCGACAAAATACCGCCGCAGGCTCGGTCGCCTACTCGCACCTGAGGAAGGTGTTTCACTTGTGCGTGTAGCTGGCACAGATCCACCACGTCCTCTCCCTGCAACAGGAGCTCCACCAGCAGCACCACGACCGGGGCCACCACGTCCCTTTGACCTTCCCCTCATATTTTCCAAATTTAGGATCTTGCCCTAAATGGCGTTTTTTGGAAGACCACAACACACCCACAGTACGTAATGGCTGAAACGCACAGCTACAGAACTGCAGAAAATGCTATTCAAAAAAAAAAGGTTGTTTTTTTTAGTATAGCACAGTACAAGGAAAATATATAGAAATTGTTTATTTCACACACCTCCAGATGTGTATTTCACACTGCAAAATATTTTCTGTGGCCCTAAATGGCGTTTTTTGGAAGAGCACAACACAACCACAGTATTTAACCACTGAATCGCACAGCTATAGAAGTGCAGAGAATGCTACTCAAAAAAAATGTTTTTTTTTTTAGTATAGCACTGTACAATATATAGAAATTGTTTATTTTACACACCTCCACATGTGTATTTCACACTGCAATTTATTTTCTGTGGCCCTAAATGGCGTTTTTTGGAAGAGCACAACAACCCCAACAGTATATAACCGCTGAATCGCACAGCTGCAGAGGCCAGAGAATGCTATTCAAAAATAATGTTGTTTTTTCACACACCTCCAGATGTGTATTTCACACTGCAAAATATTTTCTGTGGCCCTAAATGGCGTTTTTTTACAAGAGCACAACAACCCCAACAGTATATAACCGCTGAATCGCACAGCTGCAGAGGCCAGAGAATGCTTTTTAAAAATAATGTTGTTTTTTCACACACCTCCAGATGTGTATTTCACACTGCAAAATATTTTCTGTGGCCCTAAATGGCGTTTTTTGGAAGAGCACAACACAACCACAGTATTTAACCACTGAATCGCACAGCTATAGAAGTGCAGAGAATGCTATTCAAAAAAAATTTTGTTTTTTTTAGTATAGCACTGTACAATATATAGAAATTGTTTATTTTACACACCTCCAGATGTGTATTTCACACTGCAAAATATTTTCTGTGGCCCTAAATGGCGTTTTTTGCCAGACCACAACACACCCACAGCACGTAACCGCTGAATCGCACAGCTACAGAAAATGCTATTCAAAAAAAAGGTTGTTTTTTTTAGTATAGCACTGTACAAGAAGAATATATAGAAATTGTTTATTTTACACACCTCCAGATGTGTATTTCACACTGCAAAATATTTTCTGTGGCCCTAAATGGCGTTTTTTGCCAGACCACAACACACCCACAGCACGTAACCGCTGAATCGCACAGCTACAGAAAATGCTATTCAAAAAAAAAGGTTGTTTTTTTTAGTATAGCACTGTACAAGAAGAATATATAGAAATTGTTTATTTTACACACCTCCAGATGTGTATTTCACACTGCAAAATATTTTCTGTGGCCCTAAATGGCGTTTTTTGCCAGACCACAACACACCCACAGCACGTAACCGCTGAATCGCACAGCTACAGAAAATGCTATTAAAAAAAAAAGGTTGTTTTTTTTAGTATAGCACTGTACAAGAAGAATATATAGAAATTGTTTATTTTACACACCTCCAGATGTGTATTTCACACTGCAAAATATTTTCTGTGGCCCTGAATGGCGTTTTTTGGAAGAGCACAACACACCCACAGTATTTAACCACTGAATCGCACAGCTATAGAAGTGCAGAGAATGCTATTAAAAAAAAAAATGTTGTTTTTTTTAGTATAGCACTGTACAATATATAGAAATTGTTTATTTTACACACCTCCACATGTGTATTTCACACTGCAAAATATTTTCTGTGGCCCTAAATGGCGTTTTTTGCCAGACCACAACACACCCACAGCACGTAACCGCTGAATCGCACAGCTACAGAAAATGCTATTCAAAAAAAAAGGTTGTTTTTTTTAGTATAGCACTGTACAAGAAGAATATATAGAAATTGTTTATTTTACACACCTCCAGATGTGTATTTCACACTGCAAAATATTTTCTGTGGACCTAAATGGCGTTTTTTGGAAGAGCACAACACAACCACAGTATTTAACCACTGAATCGCACAGCTATAGAAGTGCAGAGAATGCTATTCAAAAAAAATGTTTTTTTTTTTTTAGTATAGCACTGTACAATATATAGAAATTGTTTATTTTACACACCTCCACATGTGTATTTCACACTGCAAAATATTTTCTGTGGCCCTAAATGGCGTTTTTTGCAAGAGCACAACAACCCCAACAGTATATAACCGCTGAATCGCACAGCTGCAGAGGCCAGAGAATGCTATTCAAAAATAATGTTGTTTTTTCACACACCTCCAGATGTGTATTTCACACTGCAAAATATTTTCTGTGGCCCTAAATGGCGTTTTTTGCAAGAGCACAACAACCCCAACAGTATATAACCGCTGAATCGCACAGCTGCAGAGGCCAGAGAATGCTATTCAAAAATAATGTTGTTTTTTCACACACCTCCAGATGTGTATTTCACACTGCAAAATATTTTCTGTGGCCCTAAATGGCGTTTTTTGGAAGAGCACAACACAACCACAGTATTTAACCACTGAATCGCACAGCTATAGAAGTGCAGAGAATGCTATTCAAAAAAAATGTTGTTTTTTTTAGTATAGCACTGTACAATATATAGAAATTGTTTATTTTACACACCTCCACATGTGTATTTCACACTGCAATTTATTTTCTGTGGCCCTAAATGGCGTTTTTTGGAAGAGCACAACAACCCCAACAGTATATAACCGCTGAATCGCACAGCTGCAGAGGCCAGAGAATGCTATTCAAAAATAATGTTGTTTTTTCACACACCTCCAGATGTGTATTTCACACTGCAAAATATTTTCTGTGGCCCTAAATGGCGTTTTTTGCAAGAGCACAACAACCCCAACAGTATATAACCGCTGAATCGCACAGCTGCAGAGGCCAGAGAATGCTATTCAAAAATAATGTTGTTTTTTCACACACCTCCAGATGTGTATTTCACACTGCAAAATATTTTCTGTGGCCCTAAATGGCGTTTTTTGCAAGAGCACAACAACCCCAACAGTATATAACCGCTGAATCGCACAGCTGCAGAGGCCAGAGAATGCTATTCAAAAATAATGTTGTTTTTTCACACACCTCCAGATGTGTATTTCACACTGCAAAATATTTTCTGTGGCCCTAAATGGCGTTTTTTGGAAGAGCACAACACAACCACAGTATTTAACCACTGAATCGCACAGCTATAGAAGTGCAGAGAATGCTATTCAAAAAAAATGTTGTTTTTTTTAGTATAGCACTGTACAATATATAGAAATTGTTTATTTTACACACCTCCACATGTGTATTTCACACTGCAATTTATTTTCTGTGGCCCTAAATGGCGTTTTTTGGAAGAGCACAACAACCCCAACAGTATATAACCGCTGAATCGCACAGCTGCAGAGGCCAGAGAATGCTATTCAAAAATAATGTTGTTTTTTCACACACCTCCAGATGTGTATTTCACACTGCAAAATATTTTCTGTGGCCCTAAATGGCGTTTTTTGCAAGAGCACAACAACCCCAACAGTATATAACCGCTGAATCGCACAGCTGCAGAGGCCAGAGAATGCTATTCAAAAATAATGTTGTTTTTTCACACACCTCCAGATGTGTATTTCACACTGCAAAATATTTTCTGTGGCCCTAAATGGCGTTTTTTGCAAGAGCACAACAACCCCAACAGTATATAACCGCTGAATCGCACAGCTGCAGAGGCCAGAGAATGCTTTTTAAAAATAATGTTGTTTTTTCACACACCTCCAGATGTGTATTTCACACTGCAAAATATTTTCTGTGGCCCTAAATGGCGTTTTTTGGAAGAGCACAACACAACCACAGTATTTAACCACTGAATCGCACAGCTATAGAAGTGCAGAAAATGCTATTCAAAAAAAAATGTTGTTTTTTTAGTATAGCACTGTACAATATATAGAAATTGTTTATTTTACACACCTCCACTAGTGATGAGCCGAACACCCCCGGGTTCGGTTCGCACCAGAACCCGCGAACGGACCGAAAGTTCGTACGAACATTAGAACCCTATTAAATACAATGGATGCGAACGTTCGAATTCTAAAGTGCTAATTATAACAACTATTATGCATGTTATTGTCCTAAAAAGGGTTTGGGAACCCGGGTTGTGCACCAGGGGACATGTATCAATGCAAAAAGAAGTTTTAAAAATGGTCGTTTTTCGGGAGCAGTCATTTTAATGATGCATAAAGTGAAAAAAAAAAAGTCAAATATTCCTTTAAATATCGTACCTGGGGGGTGTCTAAAGTATGCCTGTGAAGTGCCACGTGTTTCCCGTGTTTAGAACTGTCCCTGCACAAAATGACACTTCTAAAGGAAAAAAAAGCCATTTAAAACTGCTTGCGGCTTTAATGTAATGTCTGGTCCCGGTAATATGGATGAAAATCTTTAAGAAAAATGGCATAGCTACCCCATGACCCCCCCCCCCCCCTACCCCAGCCCATTACCAGCCCCTTTGGGTCTTGTATGGATATTAAGGGGAACCCCGCACATAAAAAAAAAAGGCCCTATATACTCTGAACATCCGTATACAGGCGGTGCATACAAGACAGGGACTGTAGGTTTGTTCTTATGTAGAATCTGTTTGTAATTTTGAACAGGTACATTGTTTAAGTGTAGCTCCAGCCCAAAAATCTATTTTTAAACTTTTTGGAAAACATAGGTAAGGGTTATCATCCCTGTAACATTTGTTTTGCTGTCTGTGCCCCTGTTCAGAACATTTCACCTCACTTTCCATCCCAATGACAACTGTTTTTGAAATGTGGTGTTTTTCTTGAAACAAGGATTGGTGATAAAGCATCAGTACAGAGGAGACACCTTTCTCCCATATTAATTCTTACAGGAGAGAATTTTCCTTCCTAGGGGTAGATTTCCTCTCACTTCCTGTTGTCTTCTTGCGTTTGCAAGTAGGAGTCGTTTGTAAGTTGGATGTTTGAAAGTAGGGACCTGCCGTATATACTCTGCAGAAATAGGCCCCTTAGTTGTTGGTGTTGGCACAACACTGTAAGCACTCACAGTTACTCTTGGTTGGTGCTGGAACGCCCTGCTGTCAACTATTATATCAGGAATTTTAATTACATATAATTGTTGAACAGTGGTAGTAAAAATTGGGCCTTTGATGGTGGTTCTGGTGCCACAACACTGTAAGCCCTGACAGTTACTCTTGGTGGGTGCAGCAATGGGCCCTGCTGTGAATTATTAGATCAAGAATTGTAATTGCATGCCCCTGTTGAACAGGGGCTGAAAAATTGGGCCTTTCGTGGTGGTGGTGGTGGTGGTGGTGTTGCCACAACACTGTAAGCCCTCAGAGTTACTCTTGGTGGGTGCAGGAATGGGCCCTGCTGTGAATTATTAGATCAAGAATTGTAATTACATGCCCCTTTTGAACAGGGGCTGAAAAATTGGGCCTTTCGTGGTGGTGGTGGTGGTGGCATTGCCACAACACTGTAAGCCCTCAGAGTTACTCTTGGTGGGTGCAGTAATGAGCCCTGCTGTGAATTATTAGATCAAGAATTGTAATTGCATGCCCCTGTTGAACAGGGGCTGAAAAATTGGGCCTTAGGCACTGGTGGCACAACACTACAACCCCTCACAGATACTGTACTTGGAGCACAGCAATGAGCCCTGTTGCAAAGTATTGCTTCAAAAATTGTAATGACACGCCCCTGTTAAACAGGGGCTGAAAAATTGGGCCTTAGGCACTGGTGCCACAACACTCCAACCCCTCACAGATACTGTACTTGGAGCACAGCAATGAGCCCTATGGCAAATTATTGCTAAAAAAATTGTAATTACACGCCCCTGTAAAACAGGGGCTGAAAAATTGGGCCTTAGCCACTGGTGGCGGCACCCATAAACAAAAATGATCTTCCAAGCTATCATCATCAATCGTATCATTGAGGACTCGGAGGAGGAGGATAGCCAGTCAACATAACAGCACAGGCACTCAGCATCAGCATCAGTCTTGAAGGGATGTGACATGTTAAAATCAATTAGTCTGTTATATCAGCATCAGGTGTGTGGTAGCTGGTGGTGATCCAAGACTGGTTCATCTTGATGAAAGTCAGTCGATCAACCGAGTCGGTGGACAGGCGCACCCTGTGATCCGTGACAAATCCTCCAGCAGCACTGAATGTGCGTTCCGAAAGAACGCTGGATGCAGGACAGGCCAGTAGCTCAATTGCATACTGTGCAAGCTCTGGCCAGTGATCCATCCTCAAGACCCAGTAAGCCAGAGGATTTTCGGTGGGGAAGGTGTCCAAGTCTGACCTTGCCCCTAGATATTCCTGCACCATGTTTATCAGACGCTGGCGATGGTTGCTGGAACCGATCATACTTTGGGGCTGCGGACTAAAGAATTGTCTGAACGCATCGGTCAGACGGCCACCTTCCCCACCGCTCCTTCTTTGACTGGCCGAAGCCTCAGCAACTCGTTGTCCAGGACCAGGAGTTTGTAACCTCCCAGTCTCTGGGAACGCGTTGCACAGACCTTTCTGCAAGGCCTCCCGGAGTTGTCTCATCCTCTGCTCCCTCTGCGACGGTAACATAAGGTCCGTAACCTTACCCTTGTACCGTGGATCAAGGAGAGTGGCCAGCCAGTAATGGTCCCTCTCCTTGATCCGAAGAATACGAGGATCCTTCCGCAGACTTTGCAGGATCAGGGAGGCCATGCAGCGTAGGTTTGCTGAGGCATTCGCTCCGGAGTCCTCTGGGTCACTAAGGACGAAATGATCCGCAGCCACCTCCTCCCAGCCACGTACAAGTCCACTGGTTTCTTGGGACTGTAAATCATCCCTAAAAGACTGCTGCTGATGATGCTGAGTGCCAGCCTCCACCTCCATGCTGACACAATCCTCCTCCTCCTCCTCCTCCTCCTCTTCCTGTGCGATGGGTGGGACAGAAGGAACACTGTCTGGGTAAAGGGGGCCTTGAGAGGCAAGGAAGTCCTCCTCTTCCTGCCTCTGTTCTGCCTCAAGTGCCCTGTCCATTATTCCACGCAGCGTGTGCTCCAACAGGTGGACAAGAGGTACAGTGTCACTGATGCATGCACTGTCACTGCTCACCATCCTCGTGGCCTCCTCAAATGGTGCCAGGACAGTGCATGCATCCCTGATCATGCCCCACTGGCGTGGAGAAAAAAAACCAAGCTCCCCTGACCCTGTCCTGGTGCCGTAGTCGCACAGGTACTCATTGATGGCCCTCTGCTGCGTGTGCAGCCGCTGCAGCATGGCCAACGTTGAGTTCCACCTGGTGGGCATGTCACATATAAGGCGGTTCTTGGGCAGGTTCAACTCCTTTTGCAGCTCAGCCAGGCGAGCACTGGCATTATAAGATCTGCGGAAATGCACACAGACTTTCCTGGCCTGCCTCAGGACATCCTGTAAGCCCGGGTACCTGCCCAAGAACCGCTGCACCACCAGGTTAAGGACGTGAGCCACACAGGGCACATGGGTCAGTTGTCCCTGTCGGAGGGCGGAGAGGAGGTTGGTGCCATTGTCGCAAACCACCATTCCTGGCTTAAGCTGGCGTGGCGTCAACCACCTCTCGGCCTGGCCCTGCAGAGCAGACAGGACCTCTGCCCCAGTGTGGCTTCTGTCCCCCAAACACACCAGCGCAAGCACGGCATGGCATCTTTTTGCCTGCGTACTTGCGTAGCCCCTTGAACGGCTACGGAGCACCGCTGGTTCATAGGACAAACCACAGGAAGAGGCCATGGAGGAAGAAGAAGAGGAGGGGGTGGAGGAGAGAGGTGTGTCACAACCAGTAGTAGCATTTTGGAGGCGTGGCGGTGGAACAACCTCCAACACTACTGCACCTTGTCCTGCATCCTTCCCAGCTGCCAAAAGAGTGACCCAATGGGCCGTGAAAGAAAGGTAACGTCCCTGTCCATGCCTGCTGGACCATGAGTCAGCGGTAATATGCACCTTACCGCTGACCGCCCTGTCCAGCGAGGCCAAGACATTGCCTTCCACATGCCGGTAGAGAGCCGGAATAGCCTTCCGTGAGAAAAAGTGGCGTTTGGGAACCTGCCACTGAGGAACCGCACATTGCACAAACTCACGGAAGGGGGCCGAGTCTACCAACTGAAAAGGCAGCAGTTGAAGCGCTAGCAATTTAGCCAAGCTAGCATTCAACCGCTGGGCATGTGGATGGCTGGGAGTGAACTTCTTTCGACGGTCCAGCAGCTGGGGCAGGGAAATTTGCCTGCTAGAATCGGACGTCGGTGTACTGCTAGCAGAGTGGCCGCAAGTACTTGGCTGTGACACACCTAATTCTACACCTTCATTCCTCTCAGTGCATGTTTCAGAGAGGACTGAAGTTATAGTGGGGTTGGAGATCCCAGCTGATGCGGTGCAAGGAGAGGTCCGCTTTGTTCTTTGGTGTGGGTCTTTGAGGTAGGCTTGCCAACGAGCTGCATGACAGGTCAACATATGTCTGGTCAGGCATGTGGTACCCAAGCGGCTGATGTTTTGGCCACGCGATATACGCTTTAGACATATGTTGCAAACAGCAGCTGTGCGATCTGATGCACTAGCCTCAAAAAAGGCCCACACCAAAGAACTTTTTGAATGACGGGCAGAGGCAGCGCCCTGCACAGGCGGAGCTCTGCGGTGTGATTCCGTCGGTGTACTGCCCTTACGCTGGCCACCAAAGGGCATCCTGCCTCGTTGGAGATGTGCCTCCTCCTCATCCTCCTCCTCCTCCTCTCTCCTATTAGGCACCCACGTGGAGTCAGTGACCTCATCATCCCCTCCCTCCTCATCACTGGAGCCAATCTGGCAGTATGCTGCAGCTGCTGGAACATGACTGCCAGATTGGTGTCCTTCTTGAGCATCCCCTCTGTCTGCTCTCACGCTACTGCCTTCCTGTAGCTGGGTTTCATCATCAGACCCTTCGAAACGCTGGGCATCCTCCTGGAGCATGTACCCAACACTGTGCTCAAACAGTTCGGGGGACTCCTCAGGAGGAGGACATGGTGGGTCTAGGGAAGGAGTGACTGATGATGAGTCTGACATTGATACCAGGGAAGAGGACGCTTTGGCAGCTGCTTTGCCAGTACCCTGAGCCTGGGTGAGAGAGGATGAGGAGGAGGAGGGCTTGGTCATCCACTCTACCAAGTCTTCGGCATGATGTGGCTCAACATGTCCAGCTGCCGAAAAGAAGGACAAGCGTGTCCCATGGCCATGTGCTGATGACAATGCACCGCGTCCACGACCAGCACTGTTGCCCCCAGACACAGAGCCTGCTTGCCCTCTTTTATTGCCTCCTGACTGTCTGCCTCTCCTTGTTTGCCTTCCAGACATTCTAATAGATGGCCTGCAGGGAGATGGGAAAAAAGCAATAAGGGCTACCTTCAGGTGTCCTTCTCTGTCCCTTTACTTAAGGATTTCTAAATATGGTTGAGGATGATTGCTTTTGCACAGAATAGCACAACGACAATTTCCCTGACTGTCCAAAAAAACAAGGATTTCAAAGATGGTTGATGAGGAATGCTTTAGCACACTATAGCACAAGGAGAATTCCCTCACTGTCCTTCCCTGTCCCTAGAAACAAGGATTCGCACAGTAAAAGACACTGACACTCTCCCTACCTATAGTTTTCTGTCCCTAGAAAAAATGTTTTTTTAAAGCACACTATAGCACAAGGAGAATTTCACTCACTTTCCTTCTTTGTCCCTAGAAACAAGGATTATCACAGTGAAAGAAACTGACACTCTTCCTTCCTATAGTTTTCTGTCCCTAGAAAAAATGTTTTTTTAAAGCACACTATAGCACAAGGAGAATTCCCTCACTGTCCTTCCCTGTCCCTAGAAACAAGGATTCGCACAGTAAAAGACACTGACACTCTCCCTACCTATAGTTTTCTGTCCCTAGAAAAAATGTTTTTTTAAAGCACACTATAGCACAAGGAGAATTCCCTCACTGTCCTTCCCTGTCCCTAGAAACAAGGATTCGCACAGTAAAAGACACTGACACTCTCCCTACCTATAGTTTTCTGTCCCTAGAAAAAATGTTTTTTTAAAGCACACTATAGCACAAGGAGAATTCCCTCACTGTCCTTCTTTGTCCCTAGAAACAAGGATTATCACAGTGAAAGAAACTGACACTCTTCCTTCCTATAGTTTTCTGTCCCTAGAAAAAATGTTTTTTTAAAGCACACTATAGCACAAGGAGAATTCCCTCACTGTCCTTCCCTGTCCCTAGAAACAAGGATTCGCACAGTAAAACACACTGACACTCTCCCTACCTATAGTTTTCTGTCCCTAGAAAAAATGTTTTTTTAAAGCACACTATAGCACAAGGAGAATTCCCTCACTGTCCTTCCCTGTCCCTAGAAACAAGGATTCGCACAGTAAAACACACTGACACTCTCCCTACCTATAGTTTTCTGTCCCTAGAAAAAATGTTTTTTTAAAGCACACTATAGCACAAGGAGAATTCCCTCACTGTCCTTCCCTGTCCCTAGAAACAAGGATTCGCACAGTAAAACACACTGACACTCTCCCTACCTATAGTTTTCTGTCCCTAGAAAAAATGTTTTTTTAAAGCACACTATAGCACAAGGAGAATTCCCTCACTGTCCTTCTTTGTCCCTAGAAACAAGGATTATCACAGTGAAAGAAACTGACACTCTTCCTTCCTATAGTTTTCTGTCCCTAGAAAAAAAGTTTTTTTAAAGCACACTATAGCACAAGGAGAATTCCCTCACTGTCCTTCCCTGTCCCTAGAAACAAGGATTCACACAGTAAAAGACACTGACACTCTCCCTACCTATAGTTTTCTGTCCCTAGAAAAAATGTTTTTTTAAAGCACACTATAGCACAAGGAGAATTCCCTCACTGTCCTTCTTTGTCCCTAGAAACAAGGATTATCACAGTGAAAGAAACTGACACTCTTCCTTCCTATAGTTTTCTGTCCCTAGAAAAAATGTTTTTTTAAAGCACACTATAGCACAAGGAGAATTCCCTCACTGTCCTTCCCTGTCCCTAGAAACAAGGATTCGCACAGTAAAAGACACTGACACTCTCCCTACCTATAGTTTTCTGTCCCTAGAAAAAATGTTTTTTTAAAGCACACTATAGCACAAGGAGAATTTCCCTCACTTTCCTTCTTTGTCCCTAGAAACAAGGATTATCACAGTGAAAGAAACTGACACTCTTCCTACCTATAGTTTTCTGTCCCTAGAAAAAAATGTTTTTTTAAAGCACACTATAGCACAAGGAGAATTCCCTCACTGTCCTTCCCTGTCCCTAGAAACAAGGATTCGCACAGTAAAACACACTGACACTCTCCCTACCTATAGTTTTCTGTCCCTAGAAAAAATGTTTTTTTAAAGCACACTATAGCACAAGGAGAATTCCC
This sequence comes from Rana muscosa, assembly GCA_029206835.1. Taxonomy (NCBI): domain Eukaryota; kingdom Metazoa; phylum Chordata; class Amphibia; order Anura; family Ranidae; genus Rana; species Rana muscosa. The sequence goes on along the minus strand of CM055122.1, from coordinate 748,015,500 downwards.
TCACTGTCCTTCCCTGTCCCTAGAAACAAGGATTCGCACAGTAAAACACACTGACACTCTCCCTACCTATAGTTTTCTGTCCCTAGAAAAAATGTCTTTTTAAAGCACACTATAGCACAAGGAGAATTCCCTCACTGTCCTTCTTTGTCCCTAGAAACAAGGATTATCACAGTGAAAGAAACTGACACTCTTCCTTCCTATAGTTTTCTGTCCCTAGAAAAAATGTTTTTTTAAAGCACACTATAGCACAAGGAGAATTCCCTCACTGTCCTTCCCTGTCCCTAGAAACAAGGATTCACACAGTAAAACACACTGACACTCTCCCTACCTATCCTTCTCTTTCCCTAAACTAAAGGAATCCAGGTTAAGCAAGAAAAAAATAAATGTCACTGTCCCTGCCTATGCTTCTCTTTCCCTGCTCCGGAACACACTACACTAGGCCGCCGTGCTGGCGGCCTTTTAAAGTGTGGGGCGTGTACTAAACACCCTCAGCAATAATTGGCCACAGGCATCCTGCCTGTGGCCAATCATTGCTCTTCTCGCTGCCGGCGCTGTGATTGGCCAAGCATGCGGGGTCACAGTGCATGCTTGGCCAATCACAGCGCATGGATGACACTGCGATGGCGTAGTGCATTGTGGGCCGTTCGCGTCACTCGAACGGCCCAAATCGTTCGATCTTCGTCGAACGATCGAACAGCCGATGTTCGAGTCGAACGTATGTTCGACTCGAACACGAAGCTCATCCCTAACCTCCACATGTGTATTTCACACTGCAATTTATTTTCTGTGGCCCTAAATGGCGTTTTTTGGAAGAGCACAACAACCCCAACAGTATATAACCGCTGAATCGCACAGCTGCAGAGGCCATAGAATGCTATTCAAAAATAATGTTGTTTTTTCACACACCTCCAGATGTGTATTTCACACTGCAAAATATTTTCTGTGGCCCTAAATGGCGTTTTTTGCAAGAGCACAACAACCCCAACAGTATATAACCGCTGAATCGCACAGCTGCAGAGGCCAGAGAATGCTTTTTAAAAATAATGTTGTTTTTTCACACACCTCCAGATGTGTATTTCACACTGCAAAATATTTTCTGTGGCCCTAAATGGCGTTTTTTGGAAGAGCACAACACAACCACAGTATTTAACCACTGAATCGCACAGCTATAGAAGTGCAGAGAATGCTATTCAAAAAAAATGTTGTTTTTTTTAGTATAGCACTGTACAATATATAGAAATTGTTTATTTTACACACCTCCACATGTGTATTTCACACTGCAATTTATTTTCTGTGGCCCTAAATGGCGTTTTTTGGAAGAGCACAACAACCCCAACAGTATATAACCGCTGAATCGCACAGCTGCAGAGGCCAGAGAATGCTATTCAAAAATAATGTTGTTTTTTCACACACCTCCAGATGTGTATTTCACACTGCAAAATATTTTCTGTGGCCCTAAATGGCGTTTTTTGCAAGAGCACAACAACCCCAACAGTATATAACCGCTGAATCGCACAGCTGCAGAGGCCAGAGAATGCTATTCAAAAATAATGTTGTTTTTTCACACACCTCCAGATGTGTATTTCACACTGCAAAATATTTTCTGTGGCCCTAAATGGCGTTTTTTTGCAAGAGCACAACAACCCCAACAGTATATAACTGCTGAATCGCACAGCTGCAGAGGCCAGAGAATGCTTTTTAAAAATAATGTTGTTTTTTCACACACCTCCAGATGTGTATTTCACACTGCAAAATATTTTCTGTGGCCCTAAATGGCGTTTTTTGGAAGAGCACAACACAACCACAGTATTTAACCACTGAATCGCACAGCTATAGAAGTGCAGAGAATGCTATTCAAAAAAAATGTTGTTTTTTTTAGTATAGCACTGTACAATATATAGAAATTGTTTATTTTACACACCTCCACATGTGTATTTCACACTGCAATTTATTTTCTGTGGCCCTAAATGGCGTTTTTTGGAAGAGCGCAACAACCCCAACAGTATATAACCGCTGAATCGCACAGCTGCAGAGGCCAGAGAATGCTATTCAAAAATAATGTTGTTTTTTCACACACCTCCAGATGTGTATTTCACACTGCAAAATATTTTCTGTGGCCCTAAATGGCGTTTTTTGCAAGAGCACAACAACCCCAACAGTATATAACCGCTGAATCGCACAGCTGCAGAGGCCAGAGAATGCTTTTTAAAAATAATGTTGTTTTTTCACACACCTCCAGATGTGTATTTCACACTGCAAAATATTTTCTGTGGCCCTAAATGGCGTTTTTTGGAAGAGCACAACACAACCACAGTATTTAACCACTGAATCGCACAGCTATAGAAGTGCAGAGAATGCTATTCAAAAAAAATGTTGTTTTTTTTAGTATAGCACTGTACAATATATAGAAATTGTTTATTTTACACACCTCCACATGTGTATTTCACACTGCAATTTATTTTCTGTGGCCCTAAATGGCGTTTTTTGGAAGAGCACAACAACCCCAACAGTATATAACCGCTGAATCGCACAGCTGCAGAGGCCAGAGAATGCTATTCAAAAATAATGTTGTTTTTTCACACACCTCCAGATGTGTATTTCACACTGCAAAATATTTTCTGTGGCCCTAAATGGCGTTTTTTGCAAGAGCACAACAACCCCAACAGTATATAACCGCTGAATCGCACAGCTGCAGAGGCCAGAGAATGCTATTCAAAAATAATGTTGTTTTTTCACACACCTCCAGATGTGTATTTCACACTGCAAAATATTTTCTGTGGCCCTAAATGGCGTTTTTTGGAAGAGCACAACACAACCACAGTATTTAACCACTGAATCGCACAGCTATAGAAGTGCAGAGAATGCTATTCAAAAATTTTTTTTTTTTTTTAGTATAGCACTGTACAATATATAGAAATTGTTTATTTTACACACCTCCACATGTGTATTTCACACTGCAATTTATTTTCTGTGGCCCTAAATGGCGTTTTTTGGAAGAGCACAACAACCCCAACAGTATATAACCGCTGAATCGCACAGCTGCAGAGGCCAGAGAATGCTATTCAAAAATAATGTTGTTTTTTCACACACCTCCAGATGTGTATTTCACACTGCAAAATATTTTCTGTGGCCCTAAATGGCGTTTTTTGCAAGAGCACAACAACCCCAACAGTATATAACCGCTGAATCGCACAGCTGCAGAGGCCAGAGAATGCTTTTAAAAATAATGTTGTTTTTTCACACACCTCCAGATGTGTATTTCACACTGCAAAATATTTTCTGTGGCCCTAAATGGCGTTTTTTGCAAGAGCACAACAACCCCAACAGTATATAACCGCTGAATCGCACAGCTGCAGAGGCCAGAGAATGCTTTTTAAAAATAATGTTGTTTTTCACACACCTCCAGATGTGTATTTCACACTGCAAAATATTTTCTGTGGCCCTAAATGGCGTTTTTTGGAAGAGCACAACACAACCACAGTATTTAACCACTGAATCGCACAGCTATAGAAGTGCAGAGAATGCTATTCAAAAAAAATGTTTTTTTTTTTAGTATAGCACTGTACAATATATAGAAATTGTTTATTTTACACACCTCCACATGTGTATTTCACACTGCAATTTATTTTCTGTGGCCCTAAATGGCGTTTTTTGGAAGAGCACAACAACCCCAACAGTATATAACCGCTGAATCGCACAGCTGCAGAGGCCAGAGAATGCTATTCAAAAATAATGTTGTTTTTTCACACACCTCCAGATGTGTATTTCACACTGCAAAATATTTTCTGTGGCCCTAAATGGCGTTTTTTGCAAGAGCACAACAACCCCAACAGTATATAACCGCTGAATCACACAGCTGCAGAGGCCAGAGAATGCTATTCAAAAATAATGTTGTTTTTTCACACACCTCCAGATGTGTATTTCACACTGCAAAATATTTTCTGTGGCCCTAAATGGCGTTTTTTGCAAGAGCACAACAACCCCAACAGTATATAACCGCTGAATCGCACAGCTGCAGAGGCCAGAGAATGCTTTTTAAAAATAATGTTGTTTTTTCACACACCTCCAGATGTGTATTTCACACTGCAAAATATTTTCTGTGGCCCTAAATGGCGTTTTTTGGAAGAGCACAACACAACCACAGTATTTAACCACTGAATCGCACAGCTATAGAAGTGCAGAGAATGCTATTCAAAAAAAATGTTTTTTTTTTTAGTATAGCACTGTACAATATATAGAAATTGTTTATTTTACACACCTCCACATGTGTATTTCACACTGCAATTTATTTTCTGTGGCCCTAAATGGCGTTTTTTGGAAGAGCACAACAACCCCAACAGTATATAACTGCTGAATCGCACAGCTGCAGGGGCCAGAGAATGCTATTCAAAAATAATGTTGTTTTTTCACACACCTCCACATGTGTATTTCACACTGCAAAATATTTTCTGTGGCCCTAAATGGCGTTTTTTGCAAGAGCACAACAACCCCAACAGTATATAACCGCTGAATCGCACAGCTGCAGAGGCCAGAGAATGCTTTTTAAAAATAATGTTGTTTTTTCACACACCTCCAGATGTGTATTTCACACTGCAAAATATTTTCTGTGGCCCTAAATGGCGTTTTTTGGAAGAGCACAACACAACCACAGTATTTAACCACTGAATCGCACAGCTATAGAAGTGCAGAGAATGCTATTCAAAAAAAATTTTGTTTTTTTTAGTATAGCACTGTACAATATATAGAAATTGTTTATTTTACACACCTCCACATGTGTATTTCACACTGCAATTTATTTTCTGTGGCCCTAAATGGCGTTTTTTGGAAGAGCACAACAACCTCAACAGTATATAACCGCTGAATCGCACAGCTGCAGAGGCCAGAGAATGCTATTCAAAAATAATGTTGTTTTTTCACACACCTCCAGATGTGTATTTCACACTGCAAAATATTTTCTGTGGCCCTAAATGGCGTTTTTTGCAAGAGCACAACAACCCCAACAGTATATAACCGCTGAATCGCACAGCTGCAGAGGCCAGAGAATGCTATTCAAAAATAATGTTGTTTTTTCACACACCTCCAGATGTGTATTTCACACTGCAAAATATTTTCTGTGGCCCTAAATGGCGTTTTTTGCAAGAGCACAACAACCCCAACAGTATATAACCGCTGAATCGCACAGCTGCAGAGGCCAGAGAATGCTATTCAAAAATAATGTTGTTTTTTCACACACCTCCAGATGTGTATTTCACACTGCAAAATATTTTCTGTGGCCCTAAATGGCGTTTTTTGCAAGAGCACAACAACCCCAACAGTATATAACCGCTGAATCGCACAGCTGCAGAGGCCAGAGAATGCTTTTTAAAAATAATGTTGTTTTTTCACTCACCTCCAGATGTGTATTTCACACTGCAAAATATTTTCTGTGGCCCTAAATGGCGTTTTTTGGAAGAGCACAACACAACCACAGTATTTAACCACTGAATCGCACAGCTATAGAAGTGCAGAGAATGCTATTCAAAAAAAATGTTGTTTTTTTTAGTATAGCACTGTACAATATATAGAAATTGTTTATTTTACACACCTCCACATGTGTATTTCACACTGCAATTTATTTTCTGTGGCCCTAAATGGCGTTTTTTGGAAGAGCACAACAACCCCAACAGTATATAACCGCTGAATCGCACAGCTGCAGAGGCCAGAGAATGCTATTCAAAAATAATGTTGTTTTTTCACACACCTCCACATGTGTATTTCACACTGCAAAATATTTTCTGTGGCCCTAAATGGCGTTTTTTGCAAGAGCACAACAACCCCAACAGTATATAACCGCTGAATCGCACAGCTGCAGAGGCCAGAGAATGCTTTTTAAAAATAATGTTGTTTTTTCACACACCTCCAGATGTGTATTTCACACTGAAAATATTTTCTGTGGCCCTAAATGGCGTTTTTTGGAAGAGCACAACACAACCACAGTATTTAACCACTGAATCGCACAGCTATAGAAGTGCAGAGAATGCTATTCAAAAAAAATTTTGTTTTTTTTAGTATAGCACTGTACAATATATAGAAATTGTTTATTTTACACACCTCCACATGTGTATTTCACACTGCAATTTATTTTCTGTGGCCCTAAATGGCGTTTTTTGGAAGAGCACAACAACCTCAACAGTATATAACCGCTGAATCGCACAGCTGCAGAGGCCAGAGAATGCTATTCAAAAATAATGTTGTTTTTTCACACACCTCCAGATGTGTATTTCACACTGCAAAATATTTTCTGTGGCCCTAAATGGCGTTTTTTGCAAGAGCACAACAACCCCAACAGTATATAACCGCTGAATCGCACAGCTGCAGAGGCCAGAGAATGCTATTCAAAAATAATGTTGTTTTTTCACACACCTCCAGATGTGTATTTCACACTGCAAAATATTTTCTGTGGCCCTAAATGGCGTTTTTTGCAAGAGCACAACAACCCCAACAGTATATAACCGCTGAATCGCACAGCTGCAGAGGCCAGAGAATGCTATTCAAAAATAATGTTGTTTTTTCACACACCTCCAGATGTGTATTTCACACTGCAAAATATTTTCTGTGGCCCTAAATGGCGTTTTTTGCAAGAGCACAACAACCCCAACAGTATATAACCGCTGAATCGCACAGCTGCAGAGGCCAGAGAATGCTTTTTAAAAATAATGTTGTTTTTTCACTCACCTCCAGATGTGTATTTCACACTGCAAAATATTTTCTGTGGCCCTAAATGGCGTTTTTTGGAAGAGCACAACACAACCACAGTATTTAACCACTGAATCGCACAGCTATAGAAGTGCAGAGAATGCTATTCAAAAAAAATGTTGTTTTTTTTAGTATAGCACTGTACAATATATAGAAATTGTTTATTTTACACACCTCCACATGTGTATTTCACACTGCAATTTATTTTCTGTGGCCCTAAATGGCGTTTTTTTGAAGAGCACAACAACCCCAACAGTATATAACCGCTGAATCGCACAGCTGCAGAGGCCAGAGAATGCTATTCAAAAATAATGTTGTTTTTTCACACACCTCCAGATGTGTATTTCACACTGCAAAATATTTTCTGTGGCCCTAAATGGCGTTTTTTGGAAGAGCACAACACACCCACAGTATATAACCGCTGAATCGCACAGCTGCAGAGAATGCTATTCAAAAAAAAGTTTTTTTATTTTTTTTAGTATAGCATAGTACAAGAAAAATATATAGAAATTGGTTATTTCACACAACTAGAGATATACACTGCAAAATATTTTTTTTGCCCAAAAATAGGTCTTTTTTGCGCACAACAAAGTGCCTTTTTTTTTTTTTGCAACAGCACAATAAAGTGCCTTTTTTTTTTTTTGGGGCCCAAAAATGGGTCTTTTTAGCAAAAGCACAATAAAGTGCCTTTTTTTTTCTGCCCGAAATGGGTCTTTTAGCAAGAGCACAATACAGCCACAGTATGGAATAGGTGTATCACTCAACGTAATGCAGTGCTGGTGCACTGAGCTTGCAACACAAACAGATAAACCTATGCAGATCGCTGAGCTATTATATCTCTCAATCTGGACTCCTATCTAAATCTCTCTCCCTGAAAGCACAAACAGGATCCTGCCCCTACACTACACTACACTGTCTCTCTATCTTTTCTATCAGTAGATTGCAGAATCAGGACTAACTCCTATCATATAATTCTCTCCCTCACAGCAACAGCAGCCAGGATCCTTTCCCTACACTGTCTAAAAGCAGAGTGACGATCTGTGCTGTGTGCCTCTTGCTTATATAGAAGCTGGTCACATGCTGGGTCACATGTTGCACTGACCAATCACAGCCATGCCATTAGTAGGCATGGCTATGATGGCTTCTAAGGGCACACCAGCTAATCAAATGGTGATTGGCTGGCCCCTGAAGCATTTCTAACTGCGCCATTAAATTCCCGAATCCGGACCCGAACCCAGACTTTAGCGCAAAATCCGGGTCCGGGTCCGGGGTCGGGAAAACGCCAAAATTCGGTACGGACCCGAACTTTACAGTTCGGGTCCGCTCAACACTAGTGATATATCATATGATGTTCTCTCAGAAGGACGAAAGGCCCACCCAGCCTGTTGACAGATTGACAGCTGGGTGAGCCTTTCATCCTTCCTGGCGGACGTCATATGATGTCCTCCTGGTCTCACCACTCGTGTGCGCCCCCGCGATCAGTGGTGAGCTGTGTCCCTCGGACACAGCGCATCACCGATCAGGGTAAAGAGCCAGTGACATTGGATCTTTACCACGTGATCGATGTGTTCAATCACAGCCGATCACAACTGTCAACAAGGACCGGTAACTCACTCTTACTGGCTTCTTCTTCTCAAATACCAATCCTGTGTGAGCAGAAGAATCTGAGAACAGTGAGTTACTGACTTAACCCCTTGTTTACTGTGCTCTGATTGCCCCATAATAAAGAGTATCTGTCACAGCAGCGATCAGTGTACCTGTCACTGCATCCATCAGTGTAAATAGCCATTGACATTGGAAGATGTTAAATATTTAGTAGCTAATACGTCAGGTAAAAAAGGGGTGGAAAATAGCAACTTTTGCAGTTTTAACACTAGGCACATGCTTAATATGTTAATGTCTCTTTAAACTTTAAAAGTTGCTATTTTGGACTTTTTTGCTTAAAATAGCTTGAATCATTTAATAAAACTAAAACATGCAACAACTTGTGAGGGTAGATTCACATTGGATGTGGTAGGACTATACTGGGTGGCTATTCCAGGACAGTTCTGGGTAAGTGATGGCAAAGTATTGAAGTCAGAGAATCAACAGGACTGCAAGCAGTGAGCTGTTTAAGAAGTACTCTAATTCTTTCAATACAGGCTTCCTTTAAGGGCCAGTTCACACCATAGAAACGCAGTTCGGAAGGCGTTCCAGATGCAGGCGCATTTTTGGTGTGAGTTTTTGATGCGTTTTTGGTGTGTTTTTGATTCAGTCCAGTGCAATCCTCCCTCTTTTTTCTTAACCTTAAATAAAGACATGTGTCGTCCCAGTGCGTTTAGGTGCAATCTGGTGCGTTCCAGCTCGTTTTTGATGCGTTTTACAGCATTCCAGTACAGTCCAGTGCAGGAAAAATGCAGCATGTTTTACTTTTTGTTTCTGTAACTGCAAGCACTGGTGTGAACCATGCCATATAACCTACTTTTCATGCGTTTTTGAGGCAGAAAAAAAAATGCACTGGACTGCATGTGGTGTGAACTGGCCCTAAGGCTTCATGCACACTGCAGCTGTCAAACGCCTGCTTTACAGGCGCTTGACATTTTTTTCTTTCCCCAAACGCCCCTTTATGTTACCCTGTGTGTCCATGCACACATAGGCGTTTACAGGCATTTAGAGGAAGGACATTTAGGGGCAGAAATCTGAAACAAACAAATTACGTTCAGGAGAGGAGCTTTTGAGCAGATAAAATTTCTCATGCAACTAATGGACCGTACAAACGATCTGAATATCGTACGACAGATCGTACGACTTTTTTCGCTTAATAGTCGCAAGTAGAAATTGAATAGGTTACTAAAGTCACGAAAATTCCCGTACGACAGAAAAAAAAGCGGAAGTGATGTCATGTGTTGTAATGTATTTGTATTGTATTTTCAGACAACAACTGTACTGACTAAATGAAAATCGTATGGACTTCCGGTTCCGGCGCCGCATGAGGTAACTGCGCCTCCTCGCGGCTCCCGCAACAGACCCAGAAACCGGCTTATAAAGCCAGCCTGAGCGGCCCCTCACAGCCATCCTCCACACCCGGGCTCCCCCCCTCACTCGGATGGACCGCTTCCTCGAAAAAAACGGCGCTCGGTCGTACGCGGCCGAATCGGCGCCGCCGGGCAGGCCGCAAATTGAGGCCCCGGCTTCGGCCTACTCCCACGCCGCGGCGGAATCTCAGGCGGCCGACATGGAGGTGAGCACCCAACCCTCCCAGCAGGTCACTACACCCCCTGCCAATACTCCTGGGGGTCCCTCTATGTTGCCTACCCAGCCAGCCATACCAGGGGACATCTACAGCTCCCCTCCCCCTGGGGATGCTGGGGATAGCACACACCGAATTGCTGCTGCTGTAGCAGCTCTTCTCTCCCCCATGATATCTGCCTCGGTGGAAAAGGCAGTCAATGCAGGCATGATACAAATTAAAGCCCAAATAACTGAGCACACCACCAGACTCAATGAGATGGAACACCGCATCTCTGAGGTCGAAGATGAACTCTATCAGGTGCAGGCCACGGAACAGTCGCAAGATAAAACAATCCAATACATCATTCAAAAATTGGAAGATTTGGAAAATAGGTCCAGAAGGAGTAACCTGCGATTTGTAGGTGTCCCCGAGTCGCTACCCTCGGCAGCTATGGCAGAATTCTGCTCAAAACGCATCCCTGAGGCCTTGGGCCTCTCAGGCCTGTTCACTGTGGAATGCGCACACAGAATGGGGTCCTTCAACTCCGAACGCAAAACACCCCGTCCCATTATTGCCAAGTACCTCAACTATGCCGACAAATCTCTGATTCTACAGACATTCAGACAGTCCCCATCTCTCCAAATAGACGGGGTTAAAATCCTAATTTTTGCAGACTACTCGATTGAAGTCACCAAGAAAAGAAAAGCTTTTCAACCAATATGCTCTGAGCTCTTCAAGCAACACATTAAATTTACCCTGGCATTCCCTGCAACTCTTCGCCTCAAATCACCTAAAGGGGAACAACTTTCTTTCCAGGATCCTGTGGAAGCAGAATCTTTTCTCCGCTCCCTGAGGGGTGATGCAAACCCTCACACGCCTTCCAAGTCTAATTCCAGCCCCCGAGCCCTGGAACAGAGAAGCCCTCGCAAGGACTCTCCAAAACGCTTCAAGCATTCTGCTCCGGATCAGCGTTACCAATACTCCCGTTGACGAACTTCCATACACCGCCATGGACTTCCTTACTCGCCATCACAGATCGTATGATCTTCCACACAAAGGCTTTGAATATGTGTGTCGCTCCAGTCTATTTTATTTACTTATTACATTGTTCCGTATGATACGCCTGAAACCATTCTCCTTTTTTTCTTTTTTTTTCCCTCTTGTTCCCCCCCCACCAGGATGGTAATGCGTGCGCGCATACGTACAGGTCGCACTTTACATACGGTCATTTGCATTGAAATTCCCCCCACTTGACTCCGCTGTGTGGCTTTTCAGGCTCCCAGCCATGACTACAATCCGGGGGTCCCTCGCACTTTCTCGAGGTCCCTGGGGCGCTTAGGCAGCATAACTGACATTCCTTTTTCATGAAGGGTCATGTTTGGTGAGCCACCATGCGCAGCGAACTCATGCGGAAAAAAGCGAAGTTCTTTAAAATGTTTACTTTAACTTGTTGTTTTGTTATATCCTGTGTGAGGGGGTTAGCTCGGCAGCGGGTGTGTGTGACCCCCTGGATGGGCTCCCCACACAAAAACAGGCCCAGCAGACGGAGGTTGTGGTTTTCAAGATCAAAAGGGTGCGGTTTATTTCTCTATTTACAGTGACAAAACACAGCAAAGCAAAAAGAAACATAAACAAAATAAACCCTGGTCAGCTTGACCTCTGACTAAACATGCAGGTTTCCTAAACTAACAACTGGGATCAGCCTGGTGCTGTCCTAGTCCCTAAGTCCCTGGTTTAGTAAATGTCCAAACAAATAGCCACACAGGCTTTGTCTCACCGCACAGGGGTTCACTCTCCCTAGACAGTCCACACAGGTCTGGTTCCAGGCATGAGCAAACACCTAATGAACCTGGGAGTTTTTATAGAGGCCTTAAACGAGCTGACAAGCTTCAGCTGGTCTCATCAACTCCCTGCCTGCACGACGCCCAGCACTCTCCCTAGAGGTATGAATCATCCATGAGCCCACTAGCCTCAGCTGGGCTTCATCAACTCCCTCCCTAGTTGTATAAGTCGGCATAAAGCCTGAATCTGGGAGAAATATATCTACCCCCCTGGATGCAACCAGGTGACTTTACCTTCCTGCTGTCACATACCCCCCCTCTTGTTTTAACCTTGGGGTTGGAACACCAGCAATCAGGCATTCATGTACTCGAGACAAAGCATCCACATTCCCCATTTGAACGCCAGGGCGATGCTTTACTGTGAAGTTGAATTCCTGTAGGGCCAGGAACCACCTATTCACTCTTCTATTTGTCTCCTTGTTTTGAGCCATCCACTTTAACGGAGCGTGATCCGTAACCATGTCAAAGTGCCTACCTAGCAGATAGTACCGAAGGGAATCTAGAGCCCACTTCACCGCTAAACACTCCTTTTCAACCGTGGCGTAATTTACCTCATGGGACTTCAACTTCCTGCTGAGGTAAATGACTGGGTGCTCTTCCCCGTTCCAGACCTGGGACAATACTGCTCCTAACCCCACATCTGACGCATCACTTTGTACGACAAAGTCTTTAGAGAAGTCGGGTGAGTACAACACTGGCTGGCTACATAAGGCTTGTTTCAAGAATTGGAATGCTGCCTCAGCCTCGGGGGTCCATTTAATCATGACCGACCCTTTCCCTTTCGTCAGGTTGGTTAGGGGCACAGCCTTAGAAGCAAAGTGGGGAATGAAGCGCCGATAATAACCCGCGATTCCCAGAAAGGCTCGTACCTGCTTCTTGCTGTTGGGACGTGGCCAACTCTGGATGGCCTCGACTTTGTTGAGTTGGGGTTTTATTACTCCCCTGCCAATGGTGTACCCAAGATATTTGGCCTCCTCCTGCCCAATGGTACACTTCTTGGGGTTAGCCGTAAACCCCGCTTCCCGGATAGAGTCTAGGACTGCTTGCACTTTTGGCAGATGTGAGGCCCAATCTGTGCTATGGACAATTACGTCATCCAGGTAAGCCGCAGCATACTTCCGATGGGGCCTCAGTATCTGGTCCATTTTCCGCTGGAATGTGTCCGGCGCATTCTGTAACCCGAACGGCATTCTCTTATATTGGAACGCCCCGTCTGGGGTTACAAATGCGGTTTTCTCTTTGGCCGACTTGGCCAGGGGAATTTGCCAATACCCTTTTGTGAGGTCAAGAGTCGTCATGTATCGGGCTGTTCCCAGCCGGTCGATCAACTCATCTATACGTGGCATGGGGTAGGTGTCAAATTTTGTAACTTTGTTCAACTGACGAAAATCGTTACAAAATCGCCAGCTCCCATCCGGTTTAGGCACCAACACAATGGGACTAGACCAATCACTTTGGGACTCCTCTATCACCCCTAAGTTCAGCATTTTCTGTACTTCCTCCCGTATTGCCTCCCGTCGGGCCTCTGGGATCCGATAGGGTTTTAACTTCACCCTTTCACCGGGCGGGGTAATAATATCATGCTCTACCCCAGATGTTTGTCCCGGCAGCTCAGAGAACACCTCCTTGTTGCGAAGCACAAACTCCTTAACCTCCTGTTGTTGGGGTTGTGACAAGGTGGCTGCTATTCCAACCTCCGGAATCACGCAACCAGTTTGAGCTGGTGACCAAGTTTCTGCGACTAGGGACTCTCTATCCCTCCAGGCTTTCAACAGATTAACGTGATAGATCTGTTCGGGCTTTCGCCTTCCTGGTTGTCTGACCTTGTAATTCACTTCGCTCACTTTTTCCATTATCTCGTAGGGGCCTTGCCATTTGGCAAGGAATTTACTTTCAACCGTAGGGACAAGTACCAATATCCTATCCCCCGGGGAAAAGGTACGGGTCTTGGCTCCACGGTTGTACACTCTCTGCTGTGCCAACTGCGCTTGGGCCAAATGTTCCTTCACGATGGGCATTACCTGTGCAATTCGATCTTGCATCAGGGCGACATGCTCAATCACACTCCTGTGGGGAGAACTCTCACTTTCCCAAGTTTCCTTGGCAATATCCAACAGCCCTCTTGGGTGTCTCCCATACAGTAACTCAAAGGGGGAGAATCCCGTAGAGGATTGGGGCACCTCCCTAATAGCAAACATCAAATAAGGAAGTAGACAGTCCCAATCCTTTCCATCTCTATCCACCACTTTCTTCAACATTTGTTTTAGGGTTTTGTTGAATCTTTCAACCAGCCCATCGGTTTGGGGGTGATACACAGACGTACGCAATTGCGTCACTTTGAACAATTTACACAGCTCTTTCATAACCCGGGACATAAAGGGTGTACCTTGGTCCGTAAGCAGTTCTTTACAAATACCCACCCGGCTAAAAACAAGAGATAGCTCTTTGGCTATGGTTTTGGCCGAGGTATTTCGGAGAGGGATCGCTTCTGGATAACGGGTGGCATAGTCCATTATAACTAATATGTACTGGTGCCCCCTAGCGGACTTGATTATAGGACCTACCAAATCCATTGCGATCCTCTCAAACGGGACCTCAATGATGGGTAGAGGGACCAGCGGGCTACGGAAATGTGGCATCGGGGCCGACCTCTGACACACAGGGCAGGAGGAACAATAATTTTCTATGTCCTTCATCACCCCAGGCCAATAGAATCTCTGTAATACCCTCTCTCGGGTTTTCTCTGTCCCCAGATGACCTCCAAGAATGTGCCCATGGGCCAACTCCAACACCAACTTCCTGTAAGGTTTGGGCACCACAAGCTGCTCAACGGTTTCTTCTGCCCTTTTTGCCACCCGATACAGTAGGTCCTTCTCTACGCTGAAGTATGGGTAAGTGCAGGTATTATCTGGGTTCACTAACTCGCCATCTATTTCCACTACGTTTTCCCGTGCCTTTATTAGGGCGGGGTCTTTTAACTGTTCTGTGGCAAAATTTTCCCTGTGAACCTCAAGATCAGAAAACTCCACAGACGGTAGGTTTTCGTCTGAGGAGGTGGGCTCCTCTCCAGTTTCTTGAGTCTCGCCTGCCAATACTGACAAGGGAAATTCTGGAGAGTCCTCACCACTCTCAGAGGAGTTCTGGCTATCATCTTCCTGGTACATAGGGGCACCAGTGGGGGGCTCAGGATCATCCCACAGTTCCCAGAACTTCGGAAAATCCCTTCCCACAATGGCATCATGCGGTAATTGAGATACTAACCCCACTGGATGAGAGAGGGTACCTTTGGGGGTCTTGAAACACACTGTAGTCACTGGATACTCTCGGGTGTCCCCATGCACACAAATAACAGCTACCTTGCTATTCCCAGAGACCTCTGTTTTAACTAATTCAGCCTTTATCAGGGTCACAAGGCTACCTGAATCCAGTAATACCACAACATTTCTACCATTAATACACATTTTGCATAAATGTTTCTCAGTTCCCCGAATGGCAGTGCATGCGACTGTCGCACACAGCGACTGACGTCTGTCCGTCAGAAAGTCACATTGCATGGGTTCCTCCACAACCGGGCAATTTGCTGCAATATGTCCCGCTTGCCGGCAGCGGTAGCAAACAATCCTTTTGGCTGCCTCTTGAGCCCCCGACTTCCCAGGCTGTTCTCGCCAAACCCTGGGCAGAGCTCCCACCCTCTCACTCTCTCCACCCTCACCCCTTGGAATCATCTTATCCGCCCCTGGGGATGGTCTGGTCTTAGGGTGGAAAGTCCGAGAGTCTCTGGAAGAGGCCGTCAGGTTCTCTGCAGCCAAGTATCTCTCTACACGATCCACAAGTTTACCGGCTGTTTCTGGGTCTCCATGGCTTACCCACTTTTGAATGGCGGTAGGAAGAGCTCTCAAGAAACGATCCATCACAACACGTTCCACAATCTCC
Organism: Rana muscosa; assembly: GCA_029206835.1. Taxonomy (NCBI): domain Eukaryota; kingdom Metazoa; phylum Chordata; class Amphibia; order Anura; family Ranidae; genus Rana; species Rana muscosa. Next base: position 747,999,780 of record CM055122.1, on the reverse strand, counting down.
GGTGCGGACAAAGTCTCTGGCTGTAGCCACTTCCTGCTCAGGTGAATGAGATCATACATTTGAGACCTGGGGGGTTTTCCAAGCTGGAAAGTCCAGTTATGCACACGCTGAGCCCGGACAGCCTGGGTGACACCCAGCCTTGCCAATATTTCAGCTTTTAGCATCACATAGTCTTTTGCTTGTTCAGGCTCTAGGTCATAGTAAGCTTTCTGCGATTCACCAGTTAACAGAGGAGCCAGCAGTCCAGCCCACTGATCCTTAGGCCACTTTTCCCTTTCAGCAGTCCTTTCAAATGTGGTCAAAAACACCTCTGGATCATCTTCTCCAGTCATTTTTGTCAATAAACGACTCACCCCAAATGACGCGGTATTAGTGGGACGGCTTTCCTCACTGGTCTGCGGACGTTGCTGCATTACTGCTTCCATCTGTTGTTGTAGTCTCTGCTCTTGCTTCTGCAACAGGTCTATGAAGCGGGCCTCAGATTGCTGCTGGGCTTGTTGCTGGGCTGCAAGGCTCCTTTGCAAACCTGCATTTGTCTGCTGTTGATTGGCATTTGCTAGAGCCAGCTGTTTCAGTATCTCCTCCATGCTGGCTTAAAAAAAACTGCCTGTATTCTCCACCAACTGTGAGGGGGTTAGCTCGGCAGCGGGTGTGTGTGACCCCCTGGATGGGCTCCCCACACAAAAACAGGCCCAGCAGACGGAGGTTGTGGTTTTCAAGATCAAAAGGGTGCGGTTTATTTCTCTATTTACAGTGACAAAACACAGCAAAGCAAAAAGAAACATAAACAAAATAAACCCTGGTCAGCTTGACCTCTGACTAAACATGCAGGTTTCCTAAACTAACAACTGGGATCAGCCTGGTGCTGTCCTAGTCCCTAAGTCCCTGGTTTAGTAAATGTCCAAACAAATAGCCACACAGGCTTTGTCTCACCGCACAGGGGTTCACTCTCCCTAGACAGTCCACACAGGTCTGGTTCCAGGCATGAGCAAACACCTAATGAACCTGGGAGTTTTTATAGAGGCCTTAAACGAGCTGACAAGCTTCAGCTGGTCTCATCAACTCCCTGCCTGCACGACGCCCAGCACTCTCCCTAGAGGTATGAATCATCCATGAGCCCACTAGCCTCAGCTGGGCTTCATCAACTCCCTCCCTAGTTGTATAAGTCGGCATAAAGCCTGAATCTGGGAGAAATATATCTACCCCCCTGGATGCAACCAGGTGACTTTACCTTCCTGCTGTCACACCTGTTTCCTTATCTTTTACCCCCCCTCACCACTCCTCTCCTCACTTCACACTCCGACATACATTCCTTACCCGAGGGCTCCTTACACGAACGCTCACATCACTAATGTGCATAAACTATACCTCTTGATCCCAGCCTATAATCCTTTAGCTACTAAATCGCCACTTTTACACCCTATCATCCGCACTATCTTAAGGTAATCTCTTGGAATGTGAGGGGTCTCCGTTCTCCTAACAAGCGAATGAAGATCCTTCGCCATCTCAAAAGGCTAAAAGCAGACATAGCACTAATTCAGGAATCCCATCTTTCGGCATCTGACTTCAGTCGTATGCAGAGACTTTGGGTTGGAGCGGTCTTGGGGTCGGAATCGGTTGGACGGAAGGCCAGTGTCCTCCTTCTTTTCAACAAAAACCTCCCCTACACTATTCTATCCACACACACAGACGACCAGGGACGCTTCATCTCCTCCAGGGTTAAAATTGGCACGAAAGAACTAGTAATTTCCAATGTATACGCCCCCAATAGTCCCACAAAGTCATTTTACTCTCAGCTCTCCACTTGGCTCCTCAACACTTCTCACTTACCTCATCTAGTTGGGGGAGATTTTAATGATCTCATGCATCCCCCAGAAGATAGGTCCTCCCCAAAACGATCCACTCCAGCACCTGCTACACCAACTCCCACCCTATTTGCCTCAACCATGGACTCCCTCCATCTCACAGACATCTGGCGCTTAACACACCCGGTGGATAGAGAATTCACCTTCTACTCCAATCCTCACGGGATCCTTACCAGGATCGACTATTTTTTGGGACCGATATCATTCCCCTTGTCTCAGACGCAGAGATCGGAGACATAGCCATTTCGGACCATGCCCCAATACTCCTTACCCTAGACAAACTAGATCTTCCCCCCCACCCTAATATCTGGCGCTTCCCATCCTTCCTCCACAATAATGCTGATTTTCGCGCATACATGGAAAGAGCTTGGGCGGAGTTCTCCTCCGCGAATGCCCCACATGCAGGGGACCCGAACCTTCTCTGGGATGCTGGAAAAGCTTACATGAGGGGTCGGATAATCTCATATGCCTCTTCCTTTAAAAGAAACGCGCTTTCGAAATTCAAATTGGCCAGCGACAGACTCCACCTCGCACAACGCATTCTGGCCACCTCGACTTCTCCGGCTAACAAGGCGGAGTGGTCTGCGGCTAAAAATGCTTTCGACACCTGGGCGGACACCCTGGAACTTACAAAAAAATCTCATCTGGATGCCTCCCTTCATAAATATGGGAATAAAGCAGGCAAACTGCTATCCAGACTCTGCAAGGGCGCCTATCGCCCGACGCACATCACCTCACTGCGGGACCGCACGGGAACTACACATTCTACGCCACCTCATATAAATAAAACCATGCTCGAATATTACACAGCCCTTTATGCACCCGATCCCATTGAACATAAAATAGCCCAAGCCTTTCTTGAAAAAATGAATCTACCAAGTATATCCAGTGCCCATCTAGAATCCCTGAATGCCCCTATCTCCCTCGCTGAAATAGAAGGCACTATACATGCTCTCCGCCCCTCTAAAGCCCCCGGCCCAGACGGATTTACAAGTGAATTTTACAAGACCCTCCAAAATGTCACGGCACCCATGCTCCACTCGGTCTATTCCAACATCTGGGAGGGCGGTCCCTATCTACCGACAGGCAACCAGGCCATCATTAAACTTCTTTCAAAAAAGGGCAAGGATCCTCTGGAACCGGGCTCATATAGGCCTATTTCATTACTCAACCTGGATGTCAAAATTCTCTCGAAGATTGTGGCTTCCAGACTAGCGGTCACCCTCCCGGACCTTATTCACCCGGCCCAGTCAGGATTCGTGAAAGGGCGGACAGCCACCCTGAACATTCGAAAGGTTCTCTTGGCCCTTGAACGAGCCAAACAAGACCCAAAGGGAGATTATGCCATCGTAACGTTAGATGCTGAAAAAGCCTTTGACAATGTAAATTTCGACTGGCTTTCCCTTACTTTATCTAAAATGGGATTCTCAGGCCCCTTCTGCCACCTTATCAATGCCATGTATACAGCGCCCTCCGCTAGACTTGTTGCCGCCGGAATCCTCTCAGAGGATTTCCGCCTCCATAAAGGGACCAGACAGGGTTGCCCTCTCTCCCCCCTCCTGTTCAATTTAGCCTTAGAACCTTTATCTAGATACCTTTCCGAGATAGCCCCTTTACGAGGCATCAAAATAGGCAAAACGGAACTTCGCACTTCACTTTTCGCTGACGACGTCCTCATATTCACGGGTAACCCCAGTGACAACATTTTAACCATTAAAACCACCTTCGATGAATTTCGATGGTGCTCCGGCCTCCGGATAAATTATTCCAAGAGCGAAATTCTCCCCATCGGGACACACTCCACACGCCCTTGGACGCAACACTCTCTGTTTAAGGTTGCACCTTCACACATCACCTATCTAGGTATACAGATTGGGAAATTACCCTCCTCCATCTATCATCTCAATTATCCTCCCCTCTTTACAAAACTCTATCAAGAACTGTCAAACTGGATGGATCTTCCCCTCTCGCTCCTAGGGAGGTGTCACCTTGTCAAAATGGTTAGCTTTGCCAGACTGCTCTACCCTTTGCAAACCATTCCTCTACTTTTGAAGCATAAAGATATCAAACTCCTTAACACCAAAATTTCACAGTTCATCTGGCATGGCAAAAGACCTCGGATAGCCTCTAAAAAACTACACCTTCCTAGGAGTGACGGGGGCATCGGTCTACCTCATATTAGATTGTATAATTTAGCATGTCTGTTCAGGACTAGCTTAGATTGGATAGCTCAATCATCCCAATACTCTAATTACGTCTTGGAATCCGAAATGGCCCACCCGCACTCTCTGGTGGCCCTTCTACACTGCAGATGGAAAACGGTTCCCCCCTCTTTTCAACACAATCTCCTGCTCAGGGATACAGCTATAGCGTGGAGAGAAATCAGAAAAACACTCAAGCTATCTCCCTTTATCTCTCCACATCTGCCAATCCAAGGCAATCCTAATTTCATCCCTGGTCTCCATTATAAAGCCTTTTCGGTCTGGCGGAATCAAGGTCTGTCAAACTTCTCCTCATTGTGCGATGGCACCACTGGAAAACCACTTCCCTTCTCCTCAATATCCTTGGCATTTTCTCTCCCCCCATCTCACGTATTTCATTACAACCAATGTATTAGCTTCCTATCTCACACTTGTAAAGACACTCTCCGGAGATTCGAAAACAGTTTTGCTGAACGTCTACTACACAGTGGACGTTATAAAATCTCGGACATCTACAAACCTCTCCTGCAAGAATCTTCCCCGTCCTTATCCACCTCCTCTATGGCTAACTGGGCTAGGGATTTCCCAGATCCGGACATAACCGAAAAAATCCTATCTGGTTTGCGAAAGACCCTTCGACTGACACCCAACGAAATCTGGAGAGAAACTCAACTCAAGATAGCACACCGGGCTTACATCCCATTTCTCTCTCCCAACTCCAATAAAGATGACGCCTCCTGTCCTTTATGCAAGGTACCCAGACCCTCTCTCTCCCACCGCTTCTGGTCCTGCTCCTTCATCTCCTCATTCTGGGATCAAGTCCTTTCTTATATATTCAAAACCACTTTGTTGAAAATCCCCAAAGACCCTTTGCTTCTCATATTTGGATATTGGGACCCTCTGTTGCTGCCCTGGTCTATGTCTCCGGCTGCCTCGAACCCTTCCGGGACTACGAAATGCCCCTCCTCTAAAGACTGGATCCTGCTATGTTTGCTTGTTGCCAGGAGACTCATTCTCAGGCACTGGATCTCTCCCAAAGGCCCTTCTCTCACCCAACTCGAAAAGGACTGCCTCCACCTCTTTTATGAAGAAAGACTTCTTACGGACTTCAAAGAACCCAGATCTAGAGCCCACTTCTACCACAGATGGGAATCCTTCATCACCACAACCCTCTCGACAGCCGATCAAGCGGCTCTGGACCTACTTTCCTTCTCATACGTTGAACCTATCCCTAAGGGGCTGTAATTCTTGCTGACTTTGCTCAGTCTTTACATACCGGAGGGCCCTCCGGGGCTGTTTCTTCTCGGGACCATACATGTTTTGGAATGAACAGCACGCTATAGTCTATGGAGCTCCCTCCCCCTCCTCCCCCCCCTTTTCTTTCTACTTACTAGTTTGTTTGTTTTTTAGTTTTTTTTTGAACTTTTGTACCATTGTACTTATCTTTTCACCTGTACAAGTGTCTTTTATTACTCCAATAAAAATTTGTTAAAAAAAAAAAAAAAAAGAAAATCGTATGATCTGGTATCGTACGAGGAAAATGTTTGTGCTTGTCCGATTGAATAATATCGGATGAACTGTCATGATCAGCTCTCGAAATTAGTGTACACACGATCCGAAAATCGTACGATTCTTCCTCGGACGACCGTTTTCGTCCGATTTTCGGATTGTGTGTATGGGCCATAAATGCGGGTAAACACTTGTAGCGGGGTCTCCATTAAGACTCCCAGAACTACCTTACCCAGAACCCCATTCGGTACCCAGGATGCAATGTTTCCACCCCAGAGACTCATGGGTGGGGTTATATAAGGAGGAGGCGAGGCTGCGCTCGGCCTCTTTGGGACACGAGACTTCAGTGGAGAGATCTTCCTGTGCGGATCCTTTGTGGTGAAAGGCCTGAAGCCTGGGGCCTTGCGCTGCTACCCAAAAGAGCCTTCCACCCCATCGCGAGCCTGGGTGGCATCTGACTCGGTTTCCTCAACCGCTGCTGAGCAGGAGACCAGACCGCTGCAGACACTGTGTGTGGAGACACAGCAGGTGGAAGTTCCCGGACTGGGATCGCGTCCGGAGGGGTGAGCGAGCACATGCTCAATCCACAAATACTGTATACCATTGTTAGGCCTACAGACTGCCGTGGCCCACCAGTTCCTATTTCAGTTTCCCCTCCCCTGGAGATCTATAGCTGAACTGAGTCAAACGGATCTCTAGTGGAGTGTACTGTGTTGGCATTTTTCTTTCCCTTGAATTACAAATGTGTTCCTGAAATGTGCACCACCGTTTAAAGACTGCATGCAAAGAATTTTACCCCCCCTAGAGACTGAGTTATATGGTCAGGCCTGGCCATCTATATAGATTATTTAGTTGCTGCGCCATAGGGCGCATAGTGAAGTACTGTTACACGTGGCGCGTGTGCGCCATATCTTACTAGTTGTAGTGTGCCTATTGCTGCAGGGCTCTGCAGAGATATTCCTGTGATTTGTTATAACTGTTGATTTTATTGCCAGTAGAAAGTAAACTCGTTATTCTTCTATCACTGCATTGGTGTCTGAATTTAACCATAGAGCATAAGATATATATATTACCCTAGACTAACTGTGCCAGAAGGGGGTCGAGTAAATTGCCGGGGGTTGGCGGAGCTGTCTTCAGGGCCCAAACTAAATCTGCGGCCCTTTTAGCTACACGTGGGGGTTCTCGTCCAGGATCCTGATACAGCAGGTGAACGCCAGAAGTGCCGGCATGGACCCACAAGCAGTAGAAGAGTGGTGCAAAGCCTCTAGGGTAGAGCCAAACCACTCGATAGTCATCAGCCTCCCTGGGGAGGAATGGTCAACTGAGATGGTAGAGGAGTTAATGAAGTCAGTGTCCCCAGATCACACACCGTGGGTGATGGAGATAAAGTCAGACCCAGACACCTCATATCAGTATGCACTAGTGGAGTACGGGGACGGGATACCAGAGGCTTGCAAGCGCAAGTGTGTGCGGACACCAGACAACAGAACCCATAGGTTGGCGCACGCAGTAACTGTAAAGAAGGAACCATCACCAACGGGATCATTGCAGGCTGCGGCCCGTACCTCACCAGAAAGAGGAGACGGGGTGACGCCCCCGGTGGCACCTGCACCTGCCACTGCTGTATCACCAGAATTGATAAAGGCAATAGGGGATCTGCTAACCAAATGTCAGAAGACAAGCACGGTGCAAGTAGAGACTAGCTATTGGAGACTAAAGACATTCTCAGGGAAGCTCCCTGTCCCTGCAGGGGAGGAAGACTTCGATACTTGGGTGGAACAGGCATTGCAGACAGTGGAGACATGGGAGGTGCCTGAAGCGCAAAAGAGGCAACGAGTGATAGAAAGCCTTAAAGGCGCAGCAGCAGAAGCGATGAAAAGTTTCCGGTCTGGAAATACAGACTGCACGGCTCAAGACTGTCTAGCCATGCTCCAGGAAGGGTTTGGTCAGCTAGAAAAGGTCACAGAGATGGTCTACCAATTTGAACATACTTTCCAACAGCCGAATGAAAAGCTTTCAGAGTATGTCAGAAGACTGAATAGGTTGCTGTGTAAGATTGTCTTGAAGAAGGGAATGATGCCCCAAGATACAGATGCGGCAAGAATGAAGCAAGTCTTAAAGGGAGCTTTGCGCTCGGATCTAGTTCTGGTTGCACCTGAAAACCTCAGGAGGAGGAACGTCACTGACTTACTCTGATTTGATAAAAATCATCAGAGATGAGGAGGCACTGCAGAAGGATCAGGCAATGATAAAGACAAGTCATGCCCCTACACCAGTGATGGTAAACTCGCTCATGACTCCAGAAAGGGACTCAGAAGTGGACACTTTGAAATCACAAATGTCTCAGGTGTTAGAGATGCTAACCTCTCTGATGGCGAAAGACACAAAGGGTCCAGAGAAAGAGGTAGCGAGAAAGGAACTGTTCCCAGCTGTTTCGGCACCTGCATCTCTGCAGGACTGGGGGGACATAATCTGTTTTAATTGTGGGGGAGTTGGCCACATTGCAGCTACATGTTCCAGTCCCAAGAAGAAGAAAACAGATAACCGCAAGCCGGCGGGAAACTCCAGAGGGCCCCGGTGAAGGAGTCAACCGGATGCCCATCATCTTCAGTGAGCTCCAAGCTGAATGCGAAGCAGAAAAAAAGAGGAGATAAAACACCTCAGAGGAAACACAACATTCCTCAACAGAGATACACCCCAGAGAAAGGGGGCAAGACCCCTCAGAAGAGGCACAGCATTCCCCAGAGGGGATGCACACCTAAGAAAAACAATAATATCCCTCAGTGGGTATGTACACCCATTGAAAGGAGGGAAATCAATGCATACCAGGCTCAAGAAAGACTAAAGTCCAAAGGGAGTTGGACGAGAGAGAGTCCGAAGGGAAAGGACCAGAAGAAGGCGACCCCTGCTGGGCCATATCCGGAGAAGCTGGTAGGCCCATCTCCTATAGTGCCCATTCAAGTGGAGGGAGTCTACACCAGAGCCATCTTGGATACTGGGGCACAAGTGACCCTATTATACCGGGATTTCTACGATAAGCACTTGAGTCATCTGCCCATCCAGAAGATAGAGGAACTGGAAATATGGGGGATTGGAACCCAGAGCTTCCCCTACGATGGCTATCTGCCCATCAAGATGACCTTTGACCCATCTGTGGCTGGGAAGGCCAAAGTGTTTGACACCCTGGCAGTTGTGTGCCCTCGGCCGCCAGGAGCCAACAAGAGTTCCCTTATAATAGGGACAAACACGGACCTGGTCCGAAGACTCCTGACCCCTCTAGTGAAAGAGAAGGGGCAAGCGGCCACCAAGATTCACCCCATGCTGAAGACGGCCTACCAACGGCTGGTCCTAGAGCAGAAGACCCCTGGAGAGGGGATAGGGAAGGTGTGGAGACTTGGAAGAGAAGGGGTAGTGTTGCAGCCCGGCGAAGTAACCTGTCTCAGAGACACTGTGAAGCTTACTTGGGAGCAGCCTGGACCTTTTGTCATGCTGGAGTCCGACCCAAGGGAAGAGTTCTCAGCTCTGTAGGTGATACCAGAAGTGATTCCGCTGAAGGCCCTGAAGAAGGCCCATTGTAGAGTTCCGGTGAGTGTTAGGAACACTACAGGTGACCCCATGGAGATCCCCGCCAGAATGCTGCTGGGCCAGGTGAGCCCTGCTGCCCCGGTTACCCTGTCAGAAGTCAAGGGGACGGGTGAAGGAGGAGATGTTTGGGAGAAGCTGTCCATGGAAAAACCGAATCTGCCCAGGGCTTGGAAAGAGAGAGCCAAGGCCCAGTTGACCAGATGGGAGAAGATCTTCTCCAAAGAGGAGTTCGATGTGGGGTGTGCAAGGAGTGCCACCCATCGAATCCGCCTTCAAGAAGACAAGCCCTTCAGAGAGAGGGTCAGGCGGGTCCCACTAGCAGATCTGGAGGATCTAAGGGAACAACTCGCAGAACTCAAGAGGACTGGTGTGATCCGGGAGTCTATAAGCCCCTATGCCTCCCCGATAGTGGTGGTCAGGAAGAAGAATGGGTTGTTGAGGCTCTGTATAGACTACAGGACTCTCAACAGGAGAACCATACCCGACCAGTACACCACTCCAAGGATAGAGGAAGCTTTACAGAGTTTGTCTGGAGCCAAGTGGTTCAGCGTTATGGATCTCAAGAGTGGATACTACCAGATCCCTATGCATCCAGAAGATAAGGAGAAGACAGCCTTCATAACCCCAGTGGGGTTCTTTGAGTTTGATCGAATGCCTCAGGGACTGTCTGGAGCTCCTGCTACCTTCCAACGTCTCATGGAGAAGACTGTAGGAGACATGAACCTTATTGAAGTCCTTGTATACCTGGACGATGTCATTGTCTTTTGGGAGAACCCTGGAAGAACACGAAGAAAGGCTGGAAAAAGTGTTGAGAAGACTCAGTGAGGAGGGACTCAAGCTTTCGCCTGAGAAGTGTCGGTTCTACCAGTCTTCTGTGAACTATCTGGGGCACATAGTGTCTGAAGAAGGGGTGGCCACAGACCCTGAGAAATTGGAGGCAGTTACCTCCTGGCCACGTCCCACGACAGTAACAGAACTCAGATCCTTCTTGGGGCTCTGCTCCTATTACAGGAGGTTTGTGGAAGGATTCGCCCGAATTGCCAGACCATTGAATGAACTACTCAAGACCGAGGGGGAAGAGGACGACTCAGGGCCCAGGAAGCCGGGAGAGTCAGTCAGAGATCAGTGGAGCCAGAAGTGTGAAGAGGCCTTCCAGGCGTTGAAGAGGAGCCTAACCACTGCCCCAGTCTTGGCCTACGCAGACCCAACCAAACCCTATGAACTACATGTAGATGCTAGTCATGATGGTCTGGGAGGAGTACTTTACCAAGAACATGAAGAACAACTGCGGCCTGTTGCCTACGTGAGCAGGAGCCTGACCCCCTCTGAGAAGAACTAACCCACTCACAAGCTGGAGTTCCTGGCCCTTAAGTGGGCGGTAGTAGACAAGCTCAAAGACTACCTGTATGGGGTGGAATTCACTGTGAAGACCGACAACAACCCCCTTACCTACATTTTCACCACAGCAAAGCTGGACGCCACTGGACACAGGTGGCTGGCCGCACTGTCTGGATTCAATTTCAGCCTAAAGTACAGGCCAGGGGCTGGAAATCAGGATGCAGACGCTCTGTCCAGGAGATCTCATGCCCCCACCAGTGACACAGAAGACTGGACTCAAGTGGCCCCTTACGGGGTGCGGGCCCTTTGTCAAGGGGCTGAATTACAAGCCAGAGGAGGCTCGAGGGCAGAAGAGATAGGAGTTACCATGGTAGGAGTCCCCAAACAATACTGTGGAGTAACCCAACTGGAGGAAGACAATCTGCTGAAACTGTCCAAGAAGGAGCTGAGATGCGACCAATTGGAAGGCCCCATGGGGAAATTGGTTCTGGAAGCCCTGGAGAATCAGGATCCAAACAGACTCCTGCGTCACTCCTCAAAGGAAGCTCGCCTGTTGAGGAAAGAGTGGGACAGGTTGCAGGTGCATCAGGGAGTGGGCTACCGAAGGGGCCCCTCTGATGACCTGGAAGATAAATGGCAATTGTTCCTTCCGGAAAAACATCGAGAGACTGTTCTGATTGCCCTGCATGACAATCACGGCCACCTAGGGGCGGAAAGGACCTTTCAACTCGTCAGAAGTCGGTTCTATTGGCCCTGCATGAGGGCAGAAGTAGAAGAGTACTGCCATTCATGTGCACGCTGCATTCAGAGGAAGACTTTACCCCATCAAGCTGCCCCAATGGGCCATCTACAAAGTCAAGGCCCAATGGATCTGGTATGCATTGATTTTCTCTGCCTCGAACCCGACCTGAGTGGACTAGGAAATGTTCTGGTGATAACCGATCATTTCACCCGGTATGCCCAAGCTTTCCCAACCAAAGACCAGAAGGCTTCCACAGTGGCCAAGGTACTTATGGAGAAGTATTTTGTCCATTATGGGCTACCACAGCGACTCCATTCAGACCAAGGAAGGGACTTTGAGAGTCGATTGATCAAGAAACTGTTAGACTCTTTGGGTATCAAGAAAACCCAAACCACACCTTACCACCCACAGGGAGATGCTCAGCCGGAGAGGTTTAACAGAACCCTGCTTAACATGTTGGGAACTCTGGATAGTGAGAAGAAGCAACATTGGAGCAAACACATAGCAGCTATAGTACAGGCTTACAACTGCACCACCAGTGATGCTACAGGCTACTCCCCATTAGTGATGAGCCGAACACCCCCGGGTTCGGTTCGCACCAGAACCCGCGAACGGACCGAACGTTCGTACGAACATTAGAACCCTATTAAATACAATGGATGCGAACGTTCGAATTCTAAAGTGCTAATTATAACGACTATTATGCATGTTATTGTCCTAAAAAGGGTTTGGGAACCCGGGTTCTGCACCAGGGGACATGTATCAATGCAAAAAGAAGTTTTAAAAACGGTCGTTTTTCGGGAGCAGTCATTTTAATGATGCATAAAGTGAAAAAAAAAAGTCAAATATTCCTTTAAATATCGTACCTGGGGGGTGTCTAAAGTATGCCTGTGAAGTGCCACGTGTTTCCCGTGTTTAGAACTGTCCCTGCACAAAATGACACTTCTAAAGGAAAAAAAAGCCATTTAAAACTGCTTGCGGCTTTAATGTAATGTCTGGTCCCGGTAATATGGATGAAAATCTTTAAGAAAAATGGCATAGCTACCCCATGACCCCCCCCCCCTACCCCAGCCCATTACCAGCCCCTTTGGGTCTTGTATGGATATTAAGGGGAACACCGCACACAAAATAAAAAAGGCCCTATATACTCTGAACAGCCGTATACAGGCGGTGCATACAAGACAGGGACTGTAGGTTTGTTCTTATGTAGAATGTGTTTGTAATTTTGAACAGGTACATTGTTTAATTGTAGCTCCAGCCCAAAAATCTATTTTTAAACTTTTTGGAAAACATAGGTAAGGGTTATCACCCCTGTAACATTTGTTTTGCTGTCTGTGCCCCTGTTCAGAACATTTCACCTCACTTTCCGTCCCAATGACAACTGTTTTTGAAATGTGGTGTTTTTCTTGAAACAAGGATTGGTGATAAAGCATCAGTACAGAGGAGACACCTTTCTCCCATATTAATTCTTACAGGAGAGAATTTTCCTTCCTAGGGGTAGATTTCCTCTCACTTCCTGTTGTCTTCTTGCGTTTGCAAGTAGAAGTCGTTTGTAAGTTGGATGTTTGAAAGTAGGGACCTGCCGTATATACTCTGCAGAAATAGGCCCCTTAGTTGTTGGTGTTGGCACAACACTGTAAGCACTCACAGTTACTCTTGGTTGGTGCTGGAACGCCCTGCTGTCAACTATTATATCAGGAATTGTAATTACATATAATTGTTGAACAGTGGTAGTAAAAATTGGGCCTTTGATGGTGGTGCTGGTGCCACAACACTGTAAGCCCTGACAGTTACTCTTGGTGGGTGCAGCAATGGGCCCTGCTGTGAATTATTAGATCAAGAATTGTAATTGCATGCCCCTGTTGAACAGGGGCTGAAAAATTGGGCCTTTCGTGGTGGTGGTGGTGTTGCCACAACACTGTAAGCCCTCAGAGTTACTCTTGGTGGGTGCAGGAATGGGCCCTGCTGTGAATTATTAGATCAAGAATTGTAATTACATGCCCCTTTTGAACAGGGGCTGAAAAATTGGGCCTTTCGTGGTGGTGGTGGTGGTGGCGTTGCCACAACACTGTAAGCCCTCAGAGTTACTCTTGGTGGGTGCAGCAATGGGCCCTGCTGTGAATTATTAGATCAAGAATTGTAATTACATGCCCCTGTTGAACAGGGGCTGAAAAATTGGGCCTTAGGCACTGGTGGCACAACACTGCAACCCCTCACAGATACTGTACTTGGAGCACAGCAATGAGCCCTGTTGCAAAGTATTGCTTCAAAAATTGTAATGACACGCCCCTGTTAAACAGGGGCTGAAAAATTGGGCCTTAGGCACTGGTGGCACAACACTCCAACCCCTCACAGATACTGTACTTGGAGCACAGCAATGAGCCCTGTTGCAAAGTATTGCTTCAAAAATTGTAATGACACACCCCTGTTAAACAGGGGCTGAAAAATTGGGCCTTAGGCACTGGTGCCACAACACTCCAACCCCTCACAGATACTGTACTTGGAGCACAGCAATGAGCCCTGTTGCAAAGTATTGCTTCAAAAATTGTAATTACACGCCCCTGTTAAACAGGGGCTGAAAAATTGGGCCTTAGCCACTGGTGGCGGCACCCATAAACAAAAATGATCTTCCAAGCTATCATCATCAATCGTATCATTGAGGACTCGGAGGAGGAGGATAGCCAGTCAACATAACAGCACAGGCACTCAGCATCAGCATCAGTCTTGAAGGGATGTGACATGTTAAAATCAATTAGTCTGTTATATCAGCATCAGGTGTGTGGTAGCTGGTGGTGATCCAAGACTGGTTCATCTTGATGAAAGTCAGTCGATCAACCGAGTCGGTGGACAGGCGCACCCTGTGATCCGTGACAAATCCTCCAGCAGCACTGAATGTGCGTTCCGAAAGAACGCTGGATGCAGGACAGGCCAGTAGCTCAATTGCATACTGTGCAAGCTCTGGCCAGTGATCCATCCTCAAGACCCAGTAAGCCAGAGGATTTTCGGTGGGGAAGGTGTCCAAGTCTGACCTTGCCCCTAGATATTCCTGCACCATGTTTATCAGACGCTGGCGATGGTTGCTGGAACGATCATACTTTGGGGCTGCGGACTAAAGAATTGTCTGAACGCATCGGTCAGACGGCCACCTTCCCCACCGCTCCTTCTTTGACTGGCCGAAGCCTCAGCAACTCGTTGTCCAGGACCAGGAGTTTGTAACCTCCCAGTCTCTGGGAACGCGTTGCACAGACCTTTCTGCAAGGCCTCCCGGAGTTGTCTCATCCTCTGCTCCCTCTGCGACGGTAACATAAGGTCCGCAACCTTACCCTTGTACCGTGGATCAAGGAGAGTGGCCAGCCAGTAATGGTCCCTCTCCTTGATCCGAAGAATACGAGGATCCTTCCGCAGACTTTGCAGGATCAGGGAGGCCATGCAGCGTAGGTTTGCTGAGGCATTCGGTCCGGAGTCCTCTGGGTCACTAAGGACGACATGATCCGCAGCCACCTCCTCCCAGCCACGTACAAGTCCACTGGTTTCTTGGGACTGTAAATCATCCCTAAAAGACTGCTGCTGATGATGCTGAGTGCCAGCCTCCACCTCCATGCTGACACAATCCTCCTCCTCCTCCTCCTCTTCCTGTGCGATGGGTGGGACAGAAGGAACACTGTCTGGGTAAAGGGGGCCTTGAGAGGCAAGGAAGTCCTCCTCTTCCTGCCTCTGTTCTGCCTCAAGTGCCCTGTCCATTATTCCACGCAGCGTGTGCTCCAACAGGTGGACAAGAGGTACAGTGTCACTGATGCATGCACTGTCACTGCTCACCCTCCTCGTGGCCTCCTCAAATGGTGCCAGGACAGTGCATGCATCCCTGATCATGCCCCACTGGCGTGGAGAAAAAAAACCAAGCTCCCCTGACCCTGTCCTGGTGCCGTAGTTGCACAGGTACTCATTGATGGCCCTCTGCTGCGTGTGCAGCCGCTGCAGCATGGCCAATGTTGAGTTCCACCTGGTGGGCATGTCACATATAAGGCGGTTCTTGGGCAGGTTCAACTCCTTTTGCAGCTCAGCCAGGCGAGCACTGGCATTATAAGATCTGCGGAAATGCACACAGACTTTCCTGGCCTGCCTCAGGACATCCTGTAAGCCCGGGTACCTGCCCAAGAACCGCTGCACCACCAGGTTAAGGACGTGAGCCACACAGGGCACATGGGTCAGTTGTCCCTGTCGGAGGGCGGAGAGGAGGTTGGTGCCATTGTCGCAAACCACCATTCCTGGCTTAAGCTGGCGTGGCGTCAACCACCTCTCGGCCTGGCCCTGCAGAGCAGACAGGACCTCTGCCCCAGTGTGGCTTCTGTCCCCCAAACACACCAGCGCAAGCACGGCATGGCATCTTTTTGCCTGCGTACTTGCGTAGCCCCTTGAACGGCTACGGAGCACCGCTGGTTCAGAGGACAAAGCACAGGAAGAGGCCATGGAGGAAGAAGAAGAGGAGGGGGTGGAGGAGAGAGGTGTGTCACAACCAGTAGTAGCATTTTGGAGGCGTGGCGGTGGAACAACCTCCAACACTACTGCACCTTGTCCTGCATCCTTCCCAGCTGCCAAAAGAGTGACCCAATGGGCCGTGAAAGAAAGGTAACGTCCCTGTCCATGCCTGCTGGACCATGAGTCAGCGGTAATATGCACCTTACCGCTGACCGCCCTGTCCAGCGAGGCCAAGACATTGCCTTCCACATGCCGGTAGAGAGCCGGAATAGCCTTCCGTGAGAAAAAGTGGCGTTTGGGAACCTGCCACTGAGGAACCGCACATTGCACAAACTCACGGAAGGGGGCCGAGTCTACCAACTGAAAAGGCAGCAGTTGAAGCGCTAGCAATTTAGCCAAGCTAGCATTCAACCGCTGGGCATGTGGATGGCAGGGAGTGAACTTCTTTCGACGGTCCAGCAGCTGGGGCAGGGAAATTTGCCTGCTAGAATCGGACGTCGGTGTACTGCTAGCAGAGTGGCCGCAAGTACTTGGCTGTGACACACCTAATTCTACACCTTCATTCCTCTCAGTGCATGTTTCAGAGAGGACTGAAGTTATAGTGGGGTTGGAGATCCCAGCTGATGCGGTGCAAGGAGAGGTCCGCTTTGTTCTTTGGTGTGGGTCTTTGAGGTAGGCTTGCCAACGAGCTGCATGGCAGGTCAACATATGTCTGGTCAGGCATGTGGTACCCAAGCGGCTGATGTTTTGGCCACGCGATATACGCTTGAGACATATGTTGCAAACAGCAGCTGTGCGATCTGATGCACTAGCCTCAAAAAAGGCCCACACCAAAGAACTTTTTGAATGATGGGCAGAGGCAGCGCCCTGCACAGGCGGAGCTCTGCGGTGTGATTCCGTCGGTGTACTGCCCTTACGCTGGCCACCAAAGGGCATCCTGCCTCGTTGGAGATGTGCCTCCTCCTCATCCTCCTCCTCCTCCTCTCTCCTATTAGGCACCCACGTGGAGTCAGTGACCTCATCATCCCCTCCCTCCTCATCACTGGAGCCAATCTGGCAGTATGCTGCAGCTGCTGGAACATGACTGCCAGATTGGTGTCCTTCTTGAGCATCCCCTCTGTCTGCTCTCACGCTACTGCCTTCCTGTAGCTGGGTTTCATCATCAGACCCTTTGAAACGCTGGGCATCCTCCTGGAGCATGTACCCAACACTGTGCTCAAACAGTTCGGGGGACTCCTCAGGAGGAGGACATGGTGGGTCTAGGGAAGGAGTGACTGATGATGAGTCTGACATTGATACCAGGGAAGAGGACGCTTTGGCAGCTGCTTTGCCAGTACCCTGAGCCTGGGTGAGAGAGGATGAGGAGGAGGAGGAGGGCTTGGTCATCCACTCTACCAAGTCTTCGGCATGATGTGGCTCAACATGTCCAGCTGCCAAAAAGAAGGACAAGCGTGTCCCATGGCCAAGTGCTGATGACAATGCACCGCGTCCACGACCAGCACTGTTGCCCCCAGACACAGAGCCTGCTTGCCCTCTTTTATTGCCTCCTGACTGTCTGCCTCTCCTTGTTTGCCTTCCAGACATTCTAATGGATGGCCTGCAGGGAGATGGGAAAAAAGCAATAAGGGCTACCTTCAGGTGTCCTTCTCTGTCCCTTTACTTAAGGATTTCTAAATATGGTTGAGGATGATTGCTTTCGCACAGAATAGCACAATGACAATTTCCCTGACTGTCCAAAAAACAAGGATTTCAAAGATGGTTGATGAGGAATGCTTTAGCACAGTATAGCACAAGGAGAATTTCCCTCACTGTCCTTCCCTGTCCCTAGAAACAAGGATTAGCACAGTGAAACACACTGACACTCTCCCTACCTATAGTTTTCTGTCCCTAGAAAAAATGTTTTTTTAAAGATGGTTGATGATCAATGCTTTAGCACAGTATAGCACAAGGAGAATTTCCCTCACTGTCCTTCCCTGTCCCTAGAAACAAGGATTAGCACAGTGAAACACACTGACACTCTCCCTACCTATAGTTTTCTGTCCCTAGAAAAAATGTTTTTTTAAAGATGGTTGATGATCAATGCTTTAGCACAGTATAGCACAAGGAGAATTTCCCTCACTGTCCTTCCCTGTCCCTAGAAACAAGGATTAGTACAGTAAAACACACTGACACTCTCCCTACCTATAGTTTTCTGTCCCTAGAAAAAATGTTTTTTTAAAGATGGTTGATGATCAATGCTTTAGCACAGTATAGCACAAGGAGAATTTCCCTCACTGTCCTTCCCTGTCCCTAGAAACAAGGATTAGCACAGTGAAACACACTGACACTCTCCCTACCTATAGTTTTCTGTCCCTAGAAAAAATGTTTTTTTAAAGATGGTTGATGATCAATGCTTTAGCACAGTATAGCACAAGGAGAATTTCCCTCACTGTCCTTCCCTGTCCCTAGAAACAAGGATTAGCACAGTAAAACACACTGACACTCTCCCTACCTATAGTTTTCTGTCCCTAGAAAAAATGTTTTTTTAAAGATGGTTGATGATCAATGCTTTAGCACAGTATAGCACAAGGAGAATTTCCCTCACTGTCCTTCCCTGTCCCTAGAAACAAGGATTAGCACAGTGAAACACACTGACACTCTCCCTACCTATAGTTTTCTGTCCCTAGAAAAAATGTTTTTTTAAAGATGGTTGATGATCAATGCTTTAGCACAGTATAGCACAAGGAGAATTTCCCTCACTGTCCTTCCCTGTCCCTAGAAACAAGGATTAGCACAGTAAAGCACACTGACACTCTCCCTACCTATAGTTTTCTGTCCCTAGAAAAAATGTTTTTTTAAAGATGGTTGATGATCAATGCTTTAGCACAGTATAGCACAAGGAGAATTTCCCTCACTGTCCTTCCCTGTCCCAAGAAACAAGGATTAGCACAGTGAAACACACTGACACTCTCCCTACCTATAGTTTTCTGTCCCTAGAAAAAATGTTTTTTTAAAGATGGTTGATGATCAATGCTTTAGCACAGTATAGCACAAGGAGAATTTCCCTCACTGTCCTTCCCTGTCCCTAGAAACAAGGATTAGCACAGTAAAACACACTGACACTCTCCCTACCTATAGTTTTCTGTCCCTAGTGTGACAGCAGGAAGGTAAAGTCACCTGGTTGCATCCAGGGGGGTAGGTATATTTCTCCCAGATTCAGGCTTTATGCCGACTTATACAACTAGGGAGAGAGTTGATGAAGCCCAGCTGAGGCTAGTGGGCTCATGGATGATTCATACCTCTAGGGAGAGTGCTGGGCGTCGTGCAGGCAGGGAGTTGATGAGACCAGCTGAAGCTTGTCAGCTCGTTTAAGGCCTCTATAAAAACTCCCAGCTTCATTAGGTGTTTGCTCATGCCTGGAACCAGACCTGTGTGGACTGTCTAGGGAGAGTGAACCCCTGTGCGGTGAGACAAAGCCTGTGTGGCTATTTGTTTGGACATTTACTAAACCAGGGACTTAGGGACTAGGACAGCACCAGGCTGATCCCAGTTGTTAGTTAGGGAAACCTGCATGTTTAGTCAGAGGTCAAGCTGACCAGGATTTATTTTGTTTATGTTTCTTTTTGCTTTGCTGTGTTTTTGTCACTGTAAATAGAGAAATAAACCGCACCTTTTGATCTTGAAAACCACAACCTCCGTCTGCTGGGCCTGTTTTTGTGTGGGGAGCCCATCCAGGGGGTCACACACACCCGCTACCGAGCTAACCCCCTCACAGTTGGTGGAGAACCAGAGGCAGTTTTTTTTTAAGCCAGCATGGAGGAGATACTGAAACAGCTGGCTCTTGCAAATGCCAATCAACAGCCTGGGAAGTCGGGGGCTCAAGAGGCAGCCAAAAGGATTGTTTGCTACCGCTGCCGGCAAACGGGACATATTGCAGCAAATTGCCTGGTTGTGGAGGAACCCATGCAATGTGACTTTCTGACGGACAGACGTCAGTCGCTGTGTGCGACAGTCGCATGCACTGCCATTCGGGGAACTGAGAAACATTTATGCAAAATGTGTATTAATGGTAGAAATGTTGTGGTATTACTGGATTCAGGTAGCCTTGTGACCCTGATAAAGGCTGAATTAGTTAAAACAGAGGTCTCTGGGAATAGCAAGGTAGCTGTTATTTGTGTGCATGGGGACACCCGAGAGTATCCAGTGACTACAGTGTGTTTCAAGACCCCCAAAGGTACCCTCTCTCATCCAGTGGGGTTAGTATCTCAATTACCGCATGATGCCATTGTGGGAAGGAATTTTCCGAAGTTCTGGGAACTGTGGGATGATCCTGAGCCCCCCACTGGTGCCCCTATGTACCAGGAAGGTGATAGCCAGAACTCCTCTGAGAGTGGTGAGGACTCTCCAGAATTTCCCTTGTCAGTATTGGCAGGCGAGACTCAAGAAACTGGAGAGGAGCCCACCTCCTCAGACGAAAACCTACCGTCTGTGGAGTTTTCTGATCTTGAGGTTCACAGGGAAAATTTTGCCACAGAACAGTTAAAAGACCCCACCCTAATAAAGGCACGGGAAAACGTAGTGGAAATAGATGGCGAGTTAGTGAACCCAGATAATACCTGCACTTACCCATACTTCAGCGTAGAGAAGGACCTACTGTATCGGGTGGCAAAAAGGGCAGAAGAAACCGTTGAGCAGCTTGTGGTGCCCAAACCTTACAGGAAGTTGGTGTTGGAGTTGGCCCATGGGCACATTCTTGGAGGTCATCTGGGGACAGAGAAAACCCGAGAGAGGGTATTACAGAGATTCTATTGGCCTGGGGTGATGAAGGACATAGAAAATTATTGTTCCTCCTGCCCTGTGTGTCAGAGGTCGGCCCCGATGCCACATTTCCGTAGCCCGCTGGTCCCTCTACCCATCATTGAGGTCCCGTTTGAGAGGATCGCAATGGATTTGGTAGGTCCTATAATCAAGTCCGCTAGGGGGCACCAGTACATATTAGTTATAATGGACTATGCCACCCGTTATCCAGAAGCGATCCCTCTCCGAAATACCTCGGCCAAAACCATAGCCAAAGAGCTATCTCTTGTTTTTAGCCGGGTGGGTATTTGTAAAGAACTGCTTACGGACCAAGGTACACCCTTTATGTCCCGGGTTATGAAAGAGCTGTGTAAATTGTTCAAAGTGACGCAATTGCGTACGTCTGTGTATCACCCCCAAACCGATGGGCTGGTTGAAAGATTCAACAAAACCCTAAAACAAATGTTG
The DNA here is from genome assembly GCA_029206835.1 of Rana muscosa. Lineage (NCBI taxonomy): Eukaryota > Metazoa > Chordata > Amphibia > Anura > Ranidae > Rana > Rana muscosa. The sequence continues at coordinate 747,978,820 of CM055122.1, read as the reverse complement.
AAGAAAGTGGTGGATAGAGATGGAAAGGATTGGGACTGTCTACTTCCTTATTTGATGTTTGCTATTAGGGAGGTGCCCCAATCCTCTACGGGATTCTCCCCCTTTGAGTTACTGTATGGGAGACACCCAAGAGGGCTGTTGGATATTGCCAAGGAAACTTGGGAAAGTGAGAGTTCTCCCCACAGGAGTGTGATTGAGCATGTCGCCCTGATGCAAGATCGAATTGCACAGGTAATGCCCATCGTGAAGGAACATTTGGCCCAAGCGCAGTTGGCACAGCAGAGAGTGTACAACCGTGGAGCCAAGACTCGTACCTTTTCCCCGGGGGATAGGATATTGGTACTTGTCCCTACGGCTGAAAGTAAATTCCTTGCCAAATGGCAAGGCCCCTACGAGATAATGGAAAAAGTGAGCGAAGTGAATTACAAGGTCAGACAACCAGGAAGGCGAAAGCCCGAACAGATCTATCACGTTAATCTGTTGAAAGCCTGGAGGGATAGAGAGTCCCTAGTCGCAGAAACTTGGTCACCAGCTCAAACTGGTTGCGTGATTCCGGAGGTTGGAATAGCAGCCACCTTGTCACAACCCCAACAACAGGAGGTTAAGGAGTTTGTGCTTCGCAACAAGGAGGTGTTCTCTGAGCTGCCGGGACAAACATCTGGGGTAGAGCATGATATTATTACCCCGCCCGGTGAAAGGGTGAAGTTAAAACCCTATCGGATCCCAGAGGCCCGACGGGAGGCAATACGGGAGGAAGTACAGAAAATGCTGAACTTAGGGGTGATAGAGGAGTCCCAAAGTGATTGGTCTAGTCCCATTGTGTTGGTGCCTAAACCGGATGGGAGCTGGCGATTTTGTAACGATTTTCGTCAGTTGAACAAAGTTACAAAATTTGACACCTACCCCATGCCACGTATAGATGAGTTGATCGACCGGCTGGGAACAGCCCGATACATGACGACTCTTGACCTCACAAAAGGGTATTGGCAAATTCCCCTGGCCAAGTCGGCCAAAGAGAAAACCGCATTTGTAACCCCAGACGGGGCGTTCCAATATAAGAGAATGCCGTTCGGGTTACAGAATGCGCCGCCCACATTCCAGCGGAAAATGGACCAGATACTGAGGCCCCATCGGAAGTATGCTGCGGCTTACCTGGATGACGTAATTGTCCATAGCACAGATTGGGCCTCACATCTGCCAAAAGTGCAAGCAGTCCTAGACTCTATCCGGGAAGCGGGGTTTACGGCTAACCCCAAGAAGTGTACCATTGGGCAGGAGGAGGCCAAATATCTTGGGTACACCATTGGCAGGGGAGTAATAAAACCCCAACTCAACAAAGTCGAGGCCATCCAGAGTTGGCCACGTCCCAACAGCAAGAAGCAGGTACGAGCCTTTCTGGGAATCGCGGGTTATTATCGGCGCTTCATTCCCCACTTTGCTTCTAAGGCTGTGCCCCTAACCAACCTGACGAAAGGGAAAGGGTCGGTCATGATTAAATGGACCCCCGAGGCTGAGGCAGCGTTCCAATTCTTGAAACAAGCCTTATGTAGCCAGCCAGTGTTGTACTCACCCGACTTCTCTAAAGACTTTGTCGTACAAAGTGATGCGTCAGATGTGGGGTTAGGAGCAGTATTGTCCCAGGTCTGGAACGGGGAAGAGCACCCAGTCATTTACCTCAGCAGGAAGTTGAAGTCCCATGAAGTAAATTACGCCACGGTTGAAAAGGAGTGTTTAGCGGTGAAGTGGGCTCTAGATTCCCTTTGGTACTATCTGCTAGGTAGGCACTTTGACATGGTTACGGATCACGCTCCGTTAAAGTGGATGGCTCAAAACAAGGAGACAAATAGAAGAGTAAATAGGTGGTTCCTGGCCCTACAGGAATTCAACTTCACAGTAAAGCATCGCCCTGGCGTTCAAATGGGGAATGTGGATGCTTTGTCTCGAGTACATGAATGCCTGATTGCTGGTGTTCCAACCCCAAGGTTAAAACAAGAGGGGGGGGTATGTGACAGCAGGAAGGTAAAGTCACCTGGTTGTATCCAGGGGGGTAGGTATATTTCTCCCAGATTCAGGCTTTATGCCGACTTATACAACTAGGGAGAGAGTTGATGAAGCCCAGCTGAGGCTAGTGGGCTCATGGATGATTCATACCTCTAGGGAGAGTGCTGGGCGTCGTGCAGGCAGGGAGTTGATGAGACCAGCTGAAGCTTGTCAGCTCGTTTAAGGCCTCTATAAAAACTCCCAGCTTCATTAGGTGTTTGCTCATGCCTGGAACCAGACCTGTGTGGACTGTCTAGGGAGAGTGAACCCCTGTGCGGTGAGACAAAGCCTGTGTGGCTATTTGTTTGGACATTTACTAAACCAGGGACTTAGGGACTAGGACAGCACCAGGCTGATCCTAGTTGTTAGTTAGGGAAACCTGCATGTTTAGTCAGAGGTCAAGCTGACCAGGATTTATTTTGTTTATGTTTCTTTTTGCTTTGCTGTGTTTTTGTCACTGTAAATAGAGAAATAAACCGCACCTTTTGATCTTGAAAACCACAACCTCCGTCTGCTGGGCCTGTTTTTGTGTGGGGAGCCCATCCAGGGGGTCACACACACCCGCTACCGAGCTAACCCCCTCACACTAGAAAAAATGTTTTTTTAAAGATGGTTGATGATCAATGCTTTAGCACAGTATAGCACAAGGAGAATTTCCCTCACTGTCCTTCCCTGTCCCTAGAAACAAGGATTAGCACAGTAAAACACACTGACACTCTCCCTACCTATAGTTTTCTGTCCCTAGAAAAAATGTTTTTTTAAAGATGGTTGATGATCAATGCTTTAGCACACTATAGCACAAGGAGAATTTCCCTCACTGTCCTTCTCTGTCCCTAGAAACAAGGATTAGCACAGTAAAACACACTGACACTCTCCCTACCTATAGTTTTCTGTCCCTAGAAAAAATGTTTTTTTAAAGATGGTTGATGATCAATGCTTTAGCACAGTATAGCACAAGGAGAATTTCCCTCACTGTCCTTCCCTGTCCCTAGAAACAAGGATTAGCACAGTAAAACACACTGACACTCTCCCTACCTATCCTTCTCTTTCCCTAAACTAAAGGAATCCAGGTTAAGCAAGAAAAAAAAATGTCACTGTCCCTGCCTATGCTTCTCTTTCCCTGCTCCGGAACACACTACACTAGGCCGCCGTGCTGGCGGCCTTTTATAGTGTGGGGCGTGTACTAAACACCCTCAGCAATAATTGGCCACAGGCATCCTGCCTGTGGCCAATCATTGCTCTCCTCGCTGCCGGCGCTGTGATTGGCCAAGCATGCGGGGTCACAGTGCATGCTTGGCCAATCACAGCGCCTGGATGACACTGCGATGGCGTAGTGCATTGTGGGCCGTTCGCGTCACTCGAATTAGGCGCGAACGGCCAAAATCGTTCGATCTTCGTCGAACGATCGAACAGCCGATGTTCGAGTCGAACGTATGTTCGACTCGAACACCGAGCTCATCCCTACTTCCCATATCGACTTATGTTTGGGAGAGAAGCAAGGTTACCTGTGGACCTGGCCTTTGGCACCTCTTTAGACCATTCCTCAGCCACATCCCACAAAGGATATGTGGACAGGCTCAGACACAGCCTGAAAGTAGCCTATGAACAAGCTCAAGCGGCTTCAGATCAAAGGGGAGCTCGAAACAAAAGAAACTTCGACTTGAAGGTCCGGGTGCAAGACCTTCAGCCCGGGGACCGAGTACTGTTACGCAATCTGGGGCTCCCTGGAAAACACAAACTTGCAGACAGATGGAGATCTGAACCCTATGTCATCTGTAGGAAGCTGCCAGGCCTACCTGTCTACAAGTTGAAGCCAGAAGGGAAGGTAGGACCACTGAAGACGTGGCATCGAAACCACCTGCTCCCACTTGCTGAAGCAGTCAGGATACCTCCAGTGAGGGACTCCCCTGAACCAGTCTCTATTCTGGATACTCCCAGGCCAAACACTCGGTCCCAGACCTCTCGGGGTGAAGATAGAGAGGCCTCCGAACTTAGTGGAGATGAAGGGGGAGAACTTGACTGGCTGTGGCCTTCCCTAACTCCAGGAACTTCTGCTATAGATCTTCCAACCACTGAAGACACTATAGATGGACAACTGAATGCAGAAGCCACTGAGTTCATCCCATCTAGTCCTTCATCAGATTACTGGGAAGATGCCTGTGATACTTACTCTGAGAAGGACCCTAGAGACTCTATGTATCCCTCGGCTCCTGAAGCAGACGTTCCAGAGCCCGCCGTGTTGCCCGAGCCTTCTACGGAAGAAGAGCCTGTGGCGCCAGAGCCAGAAACCCCAAGAGAGCAAAGGGCTCAAAAAGTCATAAGGCCTCCCAAAAAGTTGACCTACCCACAAATGGGGAAGAGCTCAGAAGATTCTGTGGTCACTGCCAGAAGGAGTGCAGAGAATCTCTCCACTGTTCATTTGGTGGAGGGCAACCCCCACTCACTCTCTGGCACAGTTAGGCAGGCCACTCATGATAGTGTGACCTGTGGGCAAGGGAATTCAACCCCTCGGTTTTGGTGGGAATTCCCTATGCCAACATCATACGCAACGTTGTCTGGGGTTGTACGCAGAGTATGTTAGGATTATCTTTGGGGACCAAAGAGTTTAAGTGGGGGGAGTGTGTAGCGGGGTCTCCTTTAAGACTCCCAGAACTACCTTACCCAGAACCCCATTCGGTACCCAGGATGCAATGTTTCCACCCCAGAGACTCATGGGTGGGGTTATATAAGGAGGAGGCGAGGCTGCACTCAGCCTCTTTGGGACACGAGACTTCAGTGGAGAGATCTTCCTGTGCGGATCCACTGTGGTACAAGGCCTGAAGCCTGGGGCCTTGCACTGCTACACAAAAGAGCCTTCCACCCCATTGCGAGCATGGGTGGCATCTGACTCGGTTTCCTCAACCGCTGCTGAGCAGGAGACCAGACCGCTGCAGACGCTGTGTGTGGAGACACAACAGGTGGAAGTTCCCGGACTGGGATCGCGTCCGGAGGGGTGAGCGAGCACATGCTCAATCCACAAATACTGTATACCATTGTTAGGCCTACAGACTGCCGTGGCCCACCAGTTCCTATTTCAGTTTCCCCTCCCCTGGAGATCAATAGCTGATCTGAGTCAAACGGATCTCTAGTGGAGTGTACTGTGTTGGCATTTTTCTTTCCCTTGGATTACAAATGTGTTCCTGAAATGTGCACCACCGTTTAAAGACTGCATGCAAATAATTTTACCCCCCCTGGAGACTGAGTTATATGGTCAGGCCTGGCCATCTAGATAGATTATTTAGTTGCTGCGCCAAAGGGCGCATAGTGAAGTACTGTTACACGTGGCGCGTGTGCGCCATATCTTACTAGTTGTAGTGTGCCTATTGCTGCAGGGCTCTGCAGAGATATTCCTGTGATTTGTTATAACTGTTGATTTTATTGCCAGTAGAAAGTAAACTCGTTATTCTTCTATCACTGCATTGGTGTCTGAATTTAACCATAGAGCATAAGATATATATATTATCCTAGACTAACTGTGCCAGAAGGGGGTCGAGTAAATTTCCGGGGGTTGGCGGAGCTGTCTTCAGGGCCCAAACTAAATCTGCGGCCCTCTTAGCTGAAGGTATCGCTACACACGTCTAAAAGCGCCTTAACACCATTTTAATGGCCAATGAAATAAATAAACACTCAAACACTTGGCATGCCAGAACTAGTCTAAACATGCCTTAACACGTATCAAAATCACGGCTTTAGGTGCATTTTTAACGCTACTTTCCTCCTGTCAGGAGAAGAGCATAGTGTGTATGAGGCTTAAATTTCTTGCAGAAACGGCTGACACTTCCTCGACAGACAGACAGGCAGATAGACATAAAACTCAATAGGAATCAGAATAGAGGCTACAGCAGAAAATAAACTAATCTATTCAGATTATGCCATGCAATCCTACTGTTTATTCTTCCTACCTTGTTTTTCTACTACTGCCCACAATGTCCAGTTTTGCAGGCGGCACTTATCCTAACCTCATCGAACACCATGAATAAGGAGGGCACAACTATTTGGGCCCGAAAACATGGGCATGCGGTCACCCCTCCCTCTAAAAAATAAATAAAAAATTACCTCAGAATTAAAAGGAACTATATCTTCAAATAATTTAAACAGGGCTTGGGCGGGAAAAACAAGTATCACGTGACCTTAGGAATATTCAGGAAGGTCACGTGATACTTTGGAAAGTTCTGGAATAGGAATAAGTAGGGCTCATCATATAATGGAGCCCCGCTCTAGGTCAGCTGCCAGTGGGTCTGTGTCGGCACAGCGAGCTCCCCACCCCGCTTCCCTCCCTTGTCACAAAGCATTTTATGTGGTATTGTTTTTTTTTTTATTATTTATTCTTTATTGTGTAGCGGGTATGTACTTTCCCGGGTTTAAATTTGAACTTGACAGAGACATTGGTGATGTGTAATTCCCTGCAGCCCAGTGGGTGACGCTGTCCCCCTGGGCTGGGGTTGAATCATTGCTGTGTGTTGTGCTTCCTTTTGTCCTCCCTCGGCAGCGGTATGGTGGGGCGGGGAATCCGCCGTGCTTGCTGGGAGAGGGTATAAAGGGGCTGGCCATCTTTGTCACGGGGTCGAAGTCCCAGGCACCTTTAGCTTGTGGACGGTGATTCATGTCGGTCCTCTGGGTGGCTTAGGCCTAGAGGACACACGGAGGTCGTGTTCCATCTCAGGCACCTTTAGCCTGGGGTGAGGTATTCGGATGGAGGTCCGGAGCTCAGTGCCCAACACTGAGTTCCGCGAGGGAAGGAGATCCTAGGGAACCCCGGGAGTGGGTACCCGAATCCGGAAGGCGCAATGGACCGGGGGGAGCTCCTCACTTGAAGACCCGGTGCAGCATATTGCCGGTGACAGGTGAGCCTCTTGTCGGAGACCGCCTGGAAGGAAATTCCCCCTCGTGCGGAGACCGCAACCCACTTTCAGGAAGGAAAGTGGAGAACTACATTGTGTCTGGGCCTATTCGCATCCACACCTCCTTTTCTGTTCTGTTCCTATCAAGGGAGTTCAACTGATTGTGTTCATTCGCAGAGGAATAAAGGAGTGTTGAACTTTAATGGTGTGGGGCTCATTTCCTGACAGACATTGTTCAAGGTGACTCTTGGAGGGAGGATCCAGGTGCACAGCACTGACCCGAAGGTAATACAAGAACGTTGCTTATACCGCACTGACACATGTGGTGGAAGCCAGGCGTGGTGTCCTCGCTCCCTCCCCTCTAAGATACCCCTAGACAAGAGAAAGGCGAGACGAGAGACAGAGGGGAGTGAGGAGGCCGCTACAATTGGAAAATTATTCAACTTGTAATTACATACACCCACATTGGTGTGGTTATAAAAAATCTTCATACAAAGATAACTTTACATATTTCCTTACTTTCCCTTTTACCTGTTTCCCTCCCTATCTTCTCCCCCCCTCCCCCCTCCACCCTCCCTGATCTGTCCCCTTCCTATCTTCCTTTATTTTATTCCTTATCTTTTCCTGTCATTCCCTGAACATATTTATCTGACAGTTTAAAAATTCTCAATTTTTCCCATGTTGTTCTGTAATTTTCCCGTTTTCCCTGCTCTCTCTGGCTCAGGTGTTCCATTTCCGAGATGTATTCCACCCGCTGTATCCATTCTTTTATGGTCGTTTTTTTTGTAGATATCCAGTTTTTTGGGATTAGCCCCTTTGCCGCATTAAGTAGTGGTGGGATTAATGTTTTCTGGTATTGCTTTTTTGTTTTATTTGTACCATGAAATAGGCATATCCAGGCGTTTTGTATTATTTTTTCCCCCGTAACTACTTCTATATAGTCCAGGATCTCTGTCCAGTACTCCTCTATTATTAGGCATTCCCACCACATGTGCATCGTTTTTCCCAATTGCTTACAACCCCTCACACAAAGTGGGGAGTTGTTAGGATGTATTTTATTCATTCTCTCTGGCGTCAAGTGCCAGCGTACCATGCTCTTATAGTTTGCTTCTATTGTGGTTATGTCCGTTGCATAGCTATACACTGCCTCAATAATTTGCTTCTCCTCTATTTCCCTGCCCAGGTCTTGTCCCCATTTTTCTATAAAGGGAAGTGGTCCTTCTGTTTCTAATTCTGTTAGTATTTTATACACCTGTGAGATGCCATGTCTCAGGGGCTTTCCTTTGCTACATATCTTTTCCAGTGGGGTTAGTGCTTTTTCATTTCTAATCGGTTGTGGGATAGTGCTTACTAGGTGCGTTAATTGAACGTATTCCCAATCGCTCAGCTGGCTCCATCCCTGTCTCGTGATTAAGTCTTGTTTTTTTCTTATTTTACCTAATGTGGTTATATCTTTTAATTGTGCAGTTCCCATTCGTTTTCCTAGTCGTGTCCTGTTACCTGATGTAAAAAACGTTGTGCCTGCTAGCGGAATTAATGGAGAATTATATTTCCATTTTTCGTATCGGTGCAGTGAGTCCCAAGTTTTAAATACCTTCCTTGTTATATTATGTGTGTCTATACCTAGTGCTCTGAATTTTGGTGGTATCCATATATTTTTTTGTAAATGTGTCGTGCTTAGCATATTTTCCATTTGTGCCCACTTCTTTTTTGTTTGTGGATTTGCCCATTCTGCTAATCTAGCTAAGATTATCGCTTTGTGGTATCTTTTTATATCTGGTAAAGCCATACCCCCATTTTTTTTCCCGCGGGTTAATAATGTGTATTTTATTCTGGCCTTTTTGCCCTGCCATATGTATTTCAAAATCATAGATTTAATCGCCTTAAAGAACGGTTGGGGTATATCTATTGGAAGCATCTGCAACCTGTATGTTACTTTCGGGAGGATCATCATTTTTAATATGTTGATCCTTCCTATCCATCCGATGGGTCTCCTAGAAATGTCTTTTAATTCTACTTTGATTTCATGTAATAGTGGAATAAACTTAGCAGGGTACAGTTCTTCTAGTGTCGTTGTTATTTTGATACCTAGGTATGTTAATGTTTTTGTCTCCCAAGTAAACGGAAATTCTTTCTGTAGTAATCTCTTACTTTTTATCTATTCCTAAATTCAAGATTACTGTCTTTACTGGGTTAATCTTGAAATTTGCGAGTTCCCCATATTTTTTTATTTCCATTACTACATTGAGGAGAGACAACCTTGGTTTCGTTAAATATAAGAGTATGTCATCGGCGTATGCCACCACTTTATGTTCCTCTCTACCTATTCTCACCCCTCCTATATCTTGGTTATTCCGTATATTTTGTAACAAAGGTTCCATTGCTAACACATACAGGAGGGGTGAGAGCGGACACCCCTCTCTTGTTCCATTACGCATCTCAAACACCGACGATACACTCCTGTTTACCTTTACCCTGGCTGTCGGGTGGGTGTATACATTTTTAACCCATTTCATGTATTTTGGTCCCAAACCTACATACCGGAGTGTGTCCATCATAAACCCCCAGTCGACTCGGTCAAATGCTTTTTCTGCGTCTATCGACATAAGTACGACTGGGGGTTTCTTCTCCTTCCTTTTCTGAATTAGTAAGAGGGTTCTTATGGTGTTATCTCTACCTTCTCTCCCGGCCACGAAGCCCGCCTGATCTGCGTTAATTAGTTCCGGCATAAAAGTTTAGTCTCGTTGTCAATATTTTTGCATAAAACTTGATGTCTGTATTCAATAACGCTATGGGCCGATAGTTGGAGCATATTGTTCCGTCTTTTCCTGTTTTTGGTATAATAGTAATATTGCCAAGGAGAGATTCTTTTCTTATTTCTAGGTCTCCCCCCATTCTATTAAAATAATTACATAGTTCTGGGACTAACTGATCTTTAAACTTCTTATAATATTTAATCTGAAACCCGTCCGGTCCTGGACTTTTCCCCCCTGTTGTTTCTTGGAGAGCTTTGTTTATTTTGTCCCGTGTAATTGGTTTTTCTAAGAGCTCTGCACTTTCCGGTGTTATCTTTGGTAGGATAGTTTGTTCTAGGTATTCCTGTATTTTTCCTTTCCTGTTTTCCCCTTCCTGCTCTGTCTCATTTCCTCTGATGTCATACAGTGCACTATAATATGTCTTAAATGCTTCTGCGATTTCAGATGTTTTAAATTTCATCTCCCCTCTCTGATTCTTTATTTTATCTATATAATTTAACGTTTTTTTCTTTTTTGCTACTCTTGCGAGATACTTCCCGGGCTTGTTCCCCCATTTATATCTTTCCTTTGCTACGTTTTTGAATACTTTTCTGGTTTCTTGTTCCATCAAGTCTCTAAGTTGACCCCTCTTAATTATTATTTTTTGATGTGTTTCCTTATCTTGTTGTCTTTTATCTTTTTGTTCCAAATCATATAATTCCTTTAACAGGTTTTCCCTCTTTTGGTTCCTTTCCTTCTTTTCCCCCGCCCCTATGGAGATCAGTTTACCCCTTATACAAGCCTTATGGGCTTCCCATATTGTTGCCACACTAACTTCTGGTGTATTATTTATCCTTGAGTATTCTTCAATTTCTCTCGATATTGTCTCACCTACATCTTTATTATCCAAAAGGTCTTCATTTAGGCTCCACGTACCCTTTCTTTGTTCTAAATTATTAAATCTTATTTTTACCGTGACTGGTGCGTGGTCTGAGATTGTTTTTACTCCTATCAAGGTATCTACTACATATTCCAAGAGCCCATGGTCCACCAGCATGTAATCCAATCTTGAATACGTGTCATGCACCGATGAATAATACGTATAATCTTTTTTGCTTGGATGTGCCACTCTCCAAGGATCTATTAATTGATGGTCATGGATTTTTTTTTTTGACCAAATTTAATTGTTTGCTGTCTCGTATCGGTGCACCAGACGTATTATCTAACCTATGATCCATTGGGAAATTGAAATCCCCGGTGAGAATTACGTAACCTTGTTTGAAATCCATTAAGATATTCAAGATTCCATTCAAGTATCTTTTGGGGTAATTATTTGGACAATATACGTTGGCTAATGTACATTTTTTCCCCTGGAGATTACCTTTTAGGAACAGGTACCGACCCTCTGGGTCAACTTTTCTATCCTCTACTGTAAAATTTATATTCTTTCCAATCCCTATAGCTACTCCTTTAGCTCTTTTATTTGGGGAGTCTCCATAGTACCAGGTGGGAATCGCACGCAAATAAATTTTTGTGTTAGAATCTAGTGCTAGATGTGTCTCCTGAAGGAATACGATTTCTGCGGAATAGCTTTCAAGCTCCCTTAATGTCATATGCCTTTTTTCTGGGGAATTCAGCCCTCTTATATTATATGTAATAAAACTTATGTCAGTCATATGTTTTTCTCTTTATTTCACCCTCTTTTCATTCCTCTCCCCTCTCCCTTCCTAGGATGGACAGATCCTGTTTCCCCCCTCCCTCCCACCCTTCCTCCCCTCACTCTTGCGATAAGTCTTGAAAAATTTGAATTTGGCTCTCTTTCCATTTTATTGGTGGCTTTCCTCTCAGGTTTCTCCATAGTTGATTCTTTTCCTCCCAGCTTTCAAATCGGACGATGATATCTCTCGGCTTATCCTGAGCTATTTCTCTTGGTCTTCTTATTCTGTGTGCTCTCTCTATTTTTATTGGGGATGTTGTTTCTCTATCCAACAATGGATTACAGATTTTCATTATTAGTTCTGATAGGTTCTCTGGCTGGGGTGACTCAGGTACCCCTCAAATTCTTATGTTCTTCCTTCTGTCTCTATTCTCCTGGTCCTCCAGCTTATATGCCTGTTCCTGTTGCTCTTTCCTTATTAACTTTATCTCTCCTTCTAGTCTTCCTATGACAGTTTCATTATGGTCTGATGTTCTTTCTACTCCCTCCACTATTTCACGCAAGTACCCCATATTTTCCTGTATCACCTCCATTTGTGCCTTTAGCGATTTTTCCAGGGCAGCGAACATCCCCTCAATTTCTATTTTTGTTGGTAATAGCGCCCTGTTTTGTTGTTTCTCTTCTCTTCTCTGTTCCAGATCTCCTTCAGTCTCCTGTTCTATTCTGGACTCTGATAATGTGTCTGTCTCTGCCAGGTTTTTATTCTGCGTTTTTTTTTTTCCTTTTTCTTCTCCTTACTCTCCATCTGGGTGCTCTTAATTCCTTGCTGCTTCTCCACCGCCTGTTTGTCCCCATTTCCTCCATGGGTTACATATTTGTTCATTGGACCCGGACTAGGGATCAAACTTAGGCGAGGTGAATTTGGGATTGATCCCCCTTTTGCTCCCTTTCCCCTCGTACTCATATTGTTTTCTTTTGGGTGCAGTCTTTGGGGCCTTATCCTTTACTACTTTCCACCCCACTGTTTATTACTTTGCCCCTATCTATTGATCAGGTATGTCCATCCTGCACACCGTGCAGTGCCTCTTATTTCCAAGCTGGGTCAGAGCCGCTTACGTAGCATGGAAAAATGCATCTCAGGCAACTCCCAGTAAAGTTAGTCAAAACGGTGGGGGAGAGAAGAAAAAATACAAAACAAAGAGGAACAGCATCCTGGTGTTTATAGACCTTTCTCTTAGCACTATTCAATCTCCAAACATACCATACCAGTCTATCAAAGTCTATTCAAAACATTTCAGGTGACTGTGTACAGACAATAGGGCATAGAAGTAGTGGCTGGTTTTTCTCTCATTTTTTGTGTGATTTCTAATGCTCACTGTTTTTTTTTATCGTCACCCACCACTTCTTCTTCAGTCAATACAGTCAGTTTACTTCATTTCAGGGTGCTTTCAGAAAAGCTAGCACTTTCACAATATTCCACAAATTTTTTTTTTCTCAAAGTCCCCAGTTAAGGGTTACTCACGTTTCTTCGGTACTTATCAGTACTTATCTGCTTCCTCCTTTGGCACAGCGGGGGGCCGTCATGCTGAACGGTGAAGAGAGCAGAAAAGGACAAATGGGGGTGCTTTGGTAGCAGGCAGGCATAACGGGGGGGTCCTGTGCTTTAGTAAGGTGTGACTCAGCTCCCGTCTCTTACTCCCCCTTTCTGCCCGCCGTCGTTTCCTGTATCCAGCAGCTTCTCCCGGATCCTGGATCTCATACAGGGCCGCCGCTCTGTCCGACTCAGCCTCCTGCAGGTTTTCCGGATCTCTCACGTCCGTTCCCCCTGCTGGCTGTGTCTCCGCACAGCGAGCTACTCCGGAGCATACAGGGAGGACAAACGTGCTTCCAGGCGGGGGGGAGGGGCTGAAGTGCCGCAGGGTCTTAGGTTTGCATCCTCGCTTCTCGGAGAGGGATCAGGCGACCCGGCATCTGCCCCCTCGGTATGTCAGACCCCGCCTATGTCATTGGCCTGAGCGGGGAACTTCCTTCACTGTGTAATTTAAATTTACACAGTGAAGGAAGTTCCCCATCAGGTCCGCTCAGGCCAATGACGTAGGCGCGGTCTGACATACCGAGGGGGCGGACCTGATGGGGAACTTCCTTCACTGTGTAATTCATGAATAGACCCGCCCCTTCTCATGTTCCGCATCAGGTCCTCAGCCTTACACCGAGTCATTGGCTGAGCGGACCTGATAGGGAACTTTAGAAGGGGCGGGTCTATACATGTAATAGACTGCGGATGAAGTTCCCCATCAGGTCCGGTCAGGCTCAGCCAATGACGGACACCGCTGGACATCGGATCGCCGCGGGACACTGGATTTCACCGCTGGAATGTTTTGTTTTTTTTTGTAATAAAGGACTTTCCCAAGGTGTTTGTGTGGTTTTTTTTACATTTTTTGACACTTTCTTCGTGAAATGGTAGGGGTACAATGTACCCCTTGCCAATTCACATAGGGGGGGCGGGATCTGGGGGTCCACTTTGTTAAAGGGGTCTTCCAGATTCTGATAAGCCCCTCGCCCGCAGACCCCCACAACCACCGGGCAAGGGTTGTGGGGATGAGGCCCTTGTCCCCATCAACATGGGGACATCCTCCCCATGTTGAGGGCATGTGGCCTGGTACATTCTCAGGACGGGGGGGGCGCTCTCTCGTCCCCCCCTCTTTTAGTGCGCCCTGCCAGGTTGCGTGCTCGGATAAGGGTCTGGTATGGATTTTTGGGGGGACTCCACGCCATTTTTTTTAAATATAGGGTGGAGTTCCCCTTAAAATCCATGCCAGATCAGAAGGGTCTGGTATGGATTTTTGGGGGAACCGCACGCATTTTTTTTTAAATTTGCGGCGGGGTTCCCCTTAATATCTATACCAGACCTGAAGGGCCTGGTAATTGAATTCTGGGGGACCCCCATGCTTTTTTTTTTTTATCAATGACTTTTGTATGTATTGCCGGGAGCCGACAATTCATTAATAGCTGCGAGTGAGTTTTAAATGACTTTTTTTCCTTCAAAAATGACATTTTGTGCAGAGACAGTTCTAAGCACGGGAAACATGCGCCACTTTACATGCATATCATACACACCCCCTAGGTACGAAATTTAAAGGAATATTTCACTTTTATTTTTTCATTTTAAGCATTATTAAATTCACTGCTCCCGAAAAAACTGCATTTTTTAAAACTTCTTTTTGCATTGATACATGTCCCCTGGGGCAGGACCCGGGTCCCCAAATACTTTTTAGGACAATAACTTGCATATAAGCCTTTATAATTAGCACTTTAGATTTCGAACGTTCGAGTCCATTGTATTTAATAGGGTTATAAAGTTCACGCGAACATTCTGTCTGTTCGCAGGTTCTGGTGCAAACCGAACAGGGGGGTGTTCGGCTCATCCCTGCTAGAGATGTGTTTAGAGCCAGTTACCTCAGGAATAGGACATGTTCATCATGAATGTAATCTTCAAAAGGTGATTATATTCTGCACTGCAGTCTAAACTTTTCTTTGTAGCTTTTAGATCAGCATTGTAGGACAATTTGAAACAGAAAAGAAACAGTCTGAATAACATTTTGGTTAGAAGCCATTCCAATATCAGAGCTGCTTATACTGGCAACAGATTATATGCACGGATGAATCAGATCATTTTGGCTTCTCAAAATCAGACAACACTTTTATTAACTCATCTGATATTCATTTCAAGGGACTTATGAGATTGGAAGTATATTGATGTTAAATTTATTCTGACAAATCTCTCACGTGTGCGATAATTCTGGGCAGATCTGGGGAAAGGCTGCAAAGAGATGTGGCAGAATTTAGCGAAAGTGGTCGTAATTATTTTCTACTGGCAAATGTTTAGCTGATGAAACACACTTGACATGAGAAAACTGTTCTACGCAAATAAAAAGTAAAATCACACAGAATGATAGGATTTCCAGCAATACTTGTGCAGCACTATCCCCGTAGGGGCTGCAGAATATAGTAGTTCCACCTGTCACCCTGCCCCAGCCTGGCATTCACTTAAAGACACTCCAAGACAAGTCCATCAGCTTTGTTTTTGTATTTTTATTGAGGGATTAGAACTTGGATGGGGATAAGGAATTCATGGGATACCCAGAAAATGATTCTTGCATGGTATAGGATAATTCATATATTCTCCTTCTGCACAACACTTGCTGCAGACTATCTCGCCTTCTCTCGGGCTCCTTTAGTGTAGCAACAAAAATATGAAAAGTCTTTAGTGCTAGCTGACCTTATTGTTGATCCCAGTCAACCCTTTGCAAACCCTAACAACTCTCCCAGCTGCAGCAGCCCGACTTTGCCACTAGCATCACAGTCTCTAATGCTGGCTCTACATCCATCTCTCACTGCCTCCCAGTCCTTTCTGACATGTCTCTCCCAGCTCTCCCGACTGTGCCTGCCACTCACTGACACCTGGCAGTGTTCCCCGCTGTCCTCTCCTGCTCCTTATCAGGACACCCCTTGAGTAGTGTAGGGTTCCCTACCAGCTCTGACCCCTCTGCCCAAGGTCACCCCCCCAGACTGGGGGGGGGCTCCCTCCAAGGCCCTGACAGCCTAACACTCCATCTCCAGTTCTTCCACCCGAACAACTCGTCCCCAGCTGGGCTAGGTATTTAAGGAGGCCTGCCCCCTGCCAATCCAGGTTACCAACAAGCTCCAACCAAACAATAAAAATTGCGCTATCCTTGTGCTAGGTATATGTAAATAAATCACATACGAAATACAATAAAGGTACATTAAACATATGATGAACTCATCCTAAATTGACATATCTGTGCAAATAAAGTCCATATAAAATGTGAAAACACTGTGCAAAAAAAAATATGTATACTGTACATAAGGTGCAAAAAAGTGCTCAGATTTTCTAAACTTCAATGGTCCCTCTTTCTTTGCCGTGAAGGAATGTTGATAAGGTGCACCACTGAAGAAAGAGTGCTTCCAAAAGGAATCACCATAAGCTATTAAATTAGCTTCTTACCAGCTGCTCTGATCCCAGAATGAGGTCATTAGACGCCTTGCTGCATAGCAGCCATATACACCACGATCTTGCATGTAAAGGTTCCACGATCTCCTAAGCCAAGATAGACTCCATGGAGGAACTTAAAGTGCATCACAATTTTAATAAGATTATAAAATCATACTTACAATTTTGAAGGAATTACACAGCATATAAAAAGAAAGAACCCCCGCGCTATCTGGGCGTATAACTAGTGAAGGGGAATGGGGATGGAAGGGAAGGAAAAAGGTTAGTTTTGTGTTTATACACCCCATCATATACTGTCATTATATTTTAATATATATATTTTTTTTTTGTTGAGGATTTCACCGCTTCCAGTTGTGTGTCATACACCTTTATTACATATTGTTATTTTATTTCACTGTTGATAACATAGAGTTATAGTGTTTGGTTATATACTATATGCTATATGCATATCATTCAGAGTGATACACGTTTTGGCATACATCATTAAGTTTCCACTGCTGGTTATATACCTTCTATGCGCACAGGTGTGATTTATTTAGTTTATGCACATACTATTTATGTTACACATTGGTTGGCAACACGTTACTGCATCTGGTTGGCAAATATTAGATTTAGTTTGGTTAGCATTAGGTAGTTTCCTTTTCCAGACCTCCTCCCCCACACTCCCTTCACTAGTTATAATCACAGCGCAGCCACCATCACCCTTCTTTCAATTACACATCATGTGTTACAAACAACCAGCAGGTCCAAGTGATCAGGCCCACTTGCGGAATAACTTTATGTGTGAGGCCGCTCCCAACGCGCGCATTTCTCTGTAACCAGCGTCGTCTGGGGATAAGAGGCTCGGTTTTTATCTCTAAATATGAGGAGTGGTGGTCCCTGAAGTGATCTAAACCCAAGAGCAAATATGTAATATTTTTTAGCCTACTAGCCCTTAGATGTCATGGCAGCATTTGTTTCTTTTTACCCAATAGGCTGTTTACATTGCAAGGGAATTTCCCCTTAGCTTAATGAATGAGGTGAAGCTCTGCTGATCTCCATCATCCAGCCGTGTGCAAGCAAAAATACGTTTTGTTTTACATTTTCCTTGCACATGATTAGCTCTTCTTTCCAAAGTGAATTTTTACCATATTCACTAAGCTAAGACAAAGTTCCATTTCAAAGTGAACAGCCGTTTGTCTTTAGTAAATCAACCCCATTCATCATGAAGTTCACAACTACATCAGCATATATTGGTGAATTATGTTAAAGTGGAGTTCCGCTAAAAAAAATATAAAAATAAAAGTCAGCAGCTACACACAACGCTGTATCCTGGCCTAGGCCAACAAGGCCCAGGCCTAGGGCAGCACTTTGCAGGAGCGCAGCATGAAAATATTTCCCCGCCGGCTTGTGCTACACTTTCATGCCCCATACACACAAGCAGAATTTCCTCCAGCAAAAGTCTGATGTGAGCGTTTCATCGGAAATTTCGATCGTGTGTATTTCCGCCAGCAAAAGATTGAGAGCAGGTTCTCAATTTTTCAGATGGAAAAAATCCCTATCGGAAAATCCGTTCGCCTGTATGCAATTCCGAGGGGAAAAAAAACAAGCATGCTCGGAAACAATTCAACGATTGCTCGGAAGCATTGTAAATATTTTTCTTGCCTCGTCGTAGTGTTGTACGTCACTGAGTTCTTAACGCTCTAAAGTTCAGAGAACTTTTGTGTGACCGTGTGTATGCAAGCCAAGCATGAGCGGAATTCCGTCGGAAAAAACATTAAAACATTTTCTGACGGAAATTACACTTGTGTGTACGGAGCATAAGTGTAGCCCCAGTCTTATGAGGTGGACTGGGCCGCAAGACATATCGGTCTGGTGCCCTCATAAAGCGGCCGCACTGCTGCCAGTATGATAGGGATGGTGCAGACACAAGGGACACTGACATGGTCACCTATACCTGGCAGGTAGGTAGTAGGACTCTCCAGCAATCCTTTGCTTGTGTCAGTTGTACATATTAAGGAATCTTAATTTTATTTCTGTTGATTGCTGTGACCACAGGAAGGTGGGTGGGTCATATTTAAATTAGGGGGTGCACGAGTTTAGTCAGGCCTAGGGCAGCACAAAACCTAAATACACCACTGGCTACACATACTGCAGCTGCAAATCTTTTAAATAAGGGCACTTACCTGTCCAGGGCTCCCGAAATGTCCTCACCTGAAGCCGATCTGCCCTTCTGATGTCTGAATGTATTTCTGCATTTCCAATCCTGTAAGGTACCGTATATACTCGAGTATAAGCCGAGATTTTCAGCCCTTTTTTGGGGCTGAAAGTCCCCCCCTCGGCTTATACTCGAGTCATAGAAATTTTTACATTGTAAATATTACCTGTAAAGAAGTTGCGGCTGCGGCGTCCATCGTTCAAATTCCGCGGTCTCTTCCTGTTCCTTCCTTGATAGGCTAGTCTCAGCAGACACTCTCCGCCTATCACGAACGTTCTCTCATCCTCAGTTTTCCAGCAGACATCTGTGATTGGCGGAACACCCAACACAGTGTCTGCTGGGAAAACTAAGGATGAGAGAATGATCGTGATAGGCGGAGAGTGTCTGCTGAGACTCGCCTATCAAGGAAGGAACAGGAAGAGACCGCGGAATTTGAACGTTGGACTCCGCGGAATTTGAACGATGGACGCCACAGCCGCAACTTCTTTACAGGTAATATTTACAATGTAAAATAGGGAACAGCGAGCTAGGGAACAGTGGGGCATCTGCTTATACTCGAGTCAGTAAGGTTTCCCAGTTTTTTTGGCAACATTAGGTACCTCGGCTTATACTCGAGTCGGCTTATACTCGAGTATATACGGTAATACCAAAGACGTGAGATTTTTTCATTATTTGAAGGAAAATTTCATTATTCACAAATTCGTATCCAAAGTCCAGAACCACAATAGTAATGAATTTCAACGCATCCAAAAATAATTATAATGAAAGAATTATCTGAATTTGAAGCTGTAAATGAATTTGTAAGCTTGTAAGTGTGAATTTGAAAATGTGAATTTAAAAATGAGTTTGAAATGGAAACATATTGCAATATTGGAGTCTGGAGAATATCATAGGGTCTATTCCAATAACACGCGCACCTTGGATCCCATGGAAAGACTGCCCTACACAACTAAAAAAATCATCCAATCATAGGAGCCAAGTTAAAAGTTGCACAGAAAATTATCAAAGACACTGGATTGACCTCATCACCTGGTCCATTGACACCGATAAGCAATAACCCAGAATTCCCACCAGGTCTAAAAAGGCGACCAGAAAAGGTGAGACAAAACCCTTAGTAGCGACACACTGTTTTGAGAAGGACAGGGTGAAATTACTATTAGAAATTAATAAAGTAAGTAGACAAGAAACATTATCACACTGAGAATATCACCAGATTCATAGTTTCGTCTTCAACCCCAATAGACGTAAATACTTTACTAGGCCCTTATCACCACTTGAAGAGGTATGTCTAAAGGCTGAAAAAACAGGAAAGACTATTTCACTGGCATATATCTGGTTACAATCCTCAGGCTCCACTAAATAAACACAAAAGGTTGTGGGAAGATGCCCTAAATACTGCTTTTAGCGATGGCCAATGGCTACATGCATGTGTGTTTGCGCACAAATGCTCAATTAGCACACGCAACCAAGAAACCTCCTACAAACTTTTGACGAACTGGTACAGTACACCATTCAAAATTCATAAATGGTTCCCCATGGCTTCAGATCTATGTTGGAGATGCAATGGGGCAAAAGGTACCACACAAAAAATATGGTGGGATTGTGACCTGATACGTCCATTTTGGCAAAAGGTGTGTGACATAATTAAAAAACATAACAGATACATCAATTCCATTAACGGCAGCTTGCTGCCTATTACATATATCTAATGGCCCAATGAAAAGGTATAAGCGATCATTAACTAGATTTCTACGCAAAAGCAGAATGGCTCCTCAATGTACATGACATGTATGGCGTGGAAGAAACTAGGGCCATAGCTCATGAAACTACAGAGAAATTTAACACACTGTGGAGAGTATGGGTCATGTTCAAATTCTCAGAAGAATTTAAATCCCTTATGGCTGCATGAGGAGCAGTCAGGCACTTAACCTCATGGATTGCCTAAATCTTCTTCCTTCCTTTCTTTTTTTCTCTCTTTCCTATCACCTCGTATACACTATTTTTCTTTCTACCCCCAGTAACCTTGTAAGGTTACTTAAAATAAAACTTCTACCACTAGCATAGCATTTCTCAAGTTCAAAAATTTTTTTTTTTGTTTCAATAAAAACCTATATAATGGGAGTCCCTGGTCATGACTCGGAAACCCAACTAGGTTAATGATTCTTGTTATACTAAAGGTAAAACGAACAAAACACACTCTACTATCATTTGATATACAATATATTGTATACTTGTGAATTCCTTATATCTATTGTTATGTTTTATACAACTGAGATTAGTTGTGTAATTGTGATGCTCTAATTTTACGCCAATAAAAACTTTATTGTGGAAAAAAAAACATATTGCAATAAATACAGTAAGGTATAAAAGTGAAATATGATGATGATTTCTGCTTTGGCTGCTCTATAGAATAGAATACAACAGAATAGAATAGAACATAAAAAAGTAGAATAGAACAGAAAAGAATAGAATAAAATACAATATAGAATAAAAGAGTAGAACAGAATAATAGAACAGAATAGAATAGGAAAAATAGAATAGACTAGCATAAAACAGAATATAATAGAATAACATAGAATAGAAAAGAATAGAATAGAAAAAAAGAAGAATGTACAGGCGGTGCCCTAGTTACAAACATCCGACTTACAAACGACTCCTACTTACAAACGGAGGGAGACAACAGGAAGTGAGAGGAAATCTACCCCTAGTAAGGGAAATTCTCTCCTGTAAGAGTTATTTTGGGAAAAAGGTGTCTCCACTGATGCTTTATCACCAAGGCTTGCTTTCACAACAACCAAAATTTTCAAAATCCAATTGTTATTGGGACAGAAAGTGAGGTGAAATCTTCTGAACAGGGGCACAGACAGCAAAACAAATGTTACATGGGGTGTTAACCCTTCCCTATGCTATCCAAAAAGCTTAAAAATATTTTTTTTGGGCTGGAGCTACACTTAAAAAATTTACCTGTTCCGACTTACAAACAGATTCAACTTAAGAACAAGCCCGTAGACCCTATCTTGTTTGTAACCCGGGGACCGCCTGTATATAGCTGTCTTATAAAATTCGAATTTTGAATTTCAAATAAATTCGAATTTTGAATCGATTTGAAAATAACAAACATACGAAACAAATCCAAATATACTGTACAAAACTAATTCCGAAAATGGATATCTCTAACATAAATAAAATGAAACAAAATTGTTAACTTAACGAATGAATACAAAACAAAACAAGTTTTTCCTTTGTGCACATCTCAATTATACAACTTCAAATACTAGTGGCTGGTTTTACAAGAAGCAAAATGGAGCAATCACAGGTACACACATAAGATACTGAAAGTGTGGAAAATGCTGTCAGGACAGGAACATAGAAAATTAATATCTTTATGGGACTGCCACTGACTATGTGAAATAGAACATGAATTACCTTCGCTAGCACGGCCCCTGTCAGGGGAAGGATATCCATCCAAGGGAGGTACCGGAGGGCTCTCTGTCACCAGCAATGCTGTGCCGGACTCTCCAGAAAAGTTCTGCTCACCAGTCCTCACTAACTCAGACACGGGCACCCAAGGAACTAGGGCCCCCTCGGATTCCTCCACCCTCGCGGAACTCGGTCGAAGGTACCGAGCCCCAGGCATCCGCCATAGTACCTCACCCCAGGCTAAAGGTGCCTGAGATGGACTCCATCTCCCGCCCGGCCAGGCCAAGGGCACCTGGGCCCGGAACACCGTAACGCCAGCACCCAAGCTGAAGGTGCCTGGGTGCGGCTGCGTCCTCCAGACTCTGAACCCCGTGGTAAGGGTCGTCCGCCCTCTTTATCCCCTCTCCCTTTGCGTCACAGCGGGTTCCCCGCCCCGCTGTACCAGCGCCAGGGGAGGACAAAAAGGCCCAGTCTTGCGGTGTGAGCTTCACCCCGGCCCGGGCAACAACGCCACCTGTAGGCCGCAGGGAACCTCACACCACCAGAGTCCTCCAAGAACCATAAAAGGGTCTCAGACTCCCTAGCAATCAGTGCATCTGGGTTACACTACCACCCAGATGCTTTCCCTAAATTCAAATACCCGCTACATCTATACGAGCTCAGTTATTAGAACTTGAGCCGTATTGAACTAAATAACAATAACTAAATAACTAACAATAACTAAAGAGCAATCCAGGGTGACCAACCACAAAAAGCACCAGCGACAAGGGTGGGAGGGAGGGTAGCTCTTTTGCCAAGACTTGACCAACTGCAAAAACGACTGGAAGCTCTTCTCTATTTATAGGGCTCCCAGGAATCCTAGAAAAATCCATCAATTCCAAATGGATAATTAATTCTCTTCAGAATTTAAAGAGACAGTGTCCTAGTTAATAAAATGCTATTAAAAATCCTATAACACGTTTAGAGAGGGGGCTGCCTCAAGCCCATGTAGGCGGTCCCAAATACCCATGCCCTCCTTTTACATTCTGCCAGAAGGTTACACAATTTGATCATTACTCTAACAAACATACCAAATTTCTGTAGTTTGGTCCCATCTTTGTGAAACGTCATGCTTGTCTGTCATGCTAGGAGTTGCCCTTTAGACCCCTTTCACACTTGGGCCGCACGTGCATTAGCAGTAAAGCGCTGCTCATTTTAGTGGTGCTTTACCGCTGTTTAAGCAGCGCTTTTCAGCCACTAGCGGGGCACTTTTAATCCCAAAGAAGGGGTTCAAAACACTTGTGTTGTGGGCCTTGCGGCACTTCCGAATTGCTTTTTAGGCGCATTGGAACTGCTGCCCATTCATTGCAATGGGCAGGGGCGACAGCGCTCCCAAACCGCCCCAAAGATGCTGCTTGCAGGACTTTTTCTAACATCCCGCAAGCACACCGCCCCAGTGTTAAAGCACTTGGGCTTTTACACTCGGGCGGCATGGGAGGCAGTTTTCAGGCGCTATTTCTAGCGCTAAAATGCCTGAAAACAGCCTCAGTGTGAAAGGGGTCTTACTGAATGCCATAAATGAGGGTCAAGACTATTAAAACAGCAGAATTAGTGATATCCCGCTTTTATTCCCATACTGTAGTTTCAGTGATAAGACCTCATAAAAGGTATATAGATGTCACATCTATTCTACATGTGACACCCTTACTGTGTCTAGAGACACAAAAACATCATCAGTAGGAATATCAGATTTTGGTATAATACAATTAATTAGTATAATTAGCTGTAATAATAACTTGCATGGGTGCTGCAAACACGGAAGCAGAGTAACAGATTGTACAGGCCTGTGACATATGGAATACATTTGTTCAAAGAACATAATGTTTGGTTGATCTCTTAAGAAGAAAAGGAACACAACTTCATATGAATGGAAAAATACAATTCAGTTGCCTTTGAGAGATAATCTGAAAATAGTTACTGAAATGAATACCAGGCTGCCTTTATTCAAACATAACATTAGCAATGCAAAAGTACTTAAAGCATTTAAAACCCAGCCAAGACTACTATCTGTATATCCTTTGGAAAAATTTCCCTTCACTTCCCATTCAGCAGGACATCTGCCATCTGGACAGGAAGTAAGGCTGAGCTCTCAGTGAAAATAAATATGGCAATAAAAATTAATTTAAAGTGGTATTAAAGGTTTTTTATAAAAAACAAGTCATACCCACTTGCTCTTTGTAATGCTTTTGCACAGAACAGCCCTGATCCCCCTCTTCTCGGGTCCCCCACTGGCGCTCCTGGCTCCTCCCCCTTCACCAGTGCCTGAAATAGCAAGCCGCTTCTGTATGTGTCCATAAAACACATCGAGCCATGGCTCGCCCCCCCCACTCTCTCCCCATTGACTCACTGGCTGTGATTGACAGCAGTGGGAGCCAATGGCTAGTTCTGGCTACAGTACAGATATCACAGGAGGTCACTACCCCAGCAGCTCCTCTTGCATTCTTTTCACTTAAAGTGTTACTAAACCCAGCCTGCATTTGCAATATCTGGTCTCCCACAGTACACAGGACATGGAAATGCAATTGTTTTAGAAAATATAAACTGATAAATGTTTGGTAAAGGGGGGGGGGGGAATTCGGGACTTTATATGAGGCACGTAAGTAGAGCAAAGGATCATTTTCAAAAAAGCAAGTTTAATAGAGTGAACACAAGTTAGACGAATATCTTGGCCAAAAGGTTCCATATAAAGACATAAGTTAACGTCTATCATTAAAATTTTAATACATCATGAATACATCACATCATATATGATAGCATCATGCATCTAGGATAGCCTGTAGATTTGAAAGTCCATAGGCTCGACGCGTTTCGGCGACTATATCGCCTCATCAGGAGCAGATGCATATAGTCGGAAAAAACATTGTACAGAAAAATGAGGACCAATACAGTATTTTCAAGACTCTCCAAAAAAGGGTAAAAATAATAATATACAAAAAAAAATAAGAAAAATGGGGATACAAAGGAGGGGATATAATCAGCTTGCTACTTACACAATAATGCACTCAATGTGCTGGTGGCGCTGTACCGGCGGTGGTCGCCATGTATCCCCGCCGGGAGCTGAAGGGACGAGGAGCCCCAAGGGAATCGGACACTAATATTGGGCCTCCGACGGGATGAATGCACCCACACTGGCACTGGTGATGATGCCGGATGGGAAGCTTGAGGGTGTCTGAAGAAAAAGTAGAAAAGAAAAAGTGTGGAAAATTTAAAAATGTGTAAACAGGTGTATGAAGTGACAGAAAGTGTAAAAAGTAAAAGAAAAGGAAATATTAATGAGTAAAGGAATGAGGTAGAGGTGTGTGTGTGATGTGGAGGGCATGTAAGTGAGGTGGAGGAAAACTTAGGAAGTGAGTAATGAAAAGAGTAAAAAGGAAGAAAACGCTGACTCACAGCTGGAAAAGCAACAAAATAATTACCTAATGTGTGCCAAAAAACTGCTCAAAAATGGTGGAGTGTGGTGGAGAATCCGGCAACCGCGGCCAGCCAACACTGAGGACGCCCAACCCCAACAGGAAGCCATGAGGGAACACAAATCACCCCGGGGACATGTCTCCAATGTCACGCTGGTGTGACTAGAAGGAGAGGGACCCACGTCTAGAGCGGCTGACGCCACCCGCATCAACAAGTGGTCAACCTCCCAACAAGCACGTCGTATGATGGAAAAGAATGCCAGCGCAATGGCGTCAATCTAAAGTCACACACAGGATGTCCAGCGTGGCGCCGATTCGTAACTAGACAAGCCCACCCACCCCCCAATTGCCAGCAGCCAGCTACGGGGAGGAGGGAGGGCGCCAGGGACGCATCGCAGCTCCCGGGCATAGAGAAACAATAGGACGGATGCAGCCAGCACAACGCCACCTAGTGCAAGCTAGTTGCAAGAAAGTAAAATAAAATTGTGTTTATGTATGTAAATAGATGAGTAACCAATAAAAAATGCACACAAATAGACCATGTTGATAAGCAAGAACAAAATAATAAACAGAATATTGAAATGCTAACGGAAATTAAAATGGCATGAGAGTATGCTAAGCTTTTTTGAAAGAGTACAAAGTTTTAAAAAACATTAAACAGATATCTACCTATGTGCCTACATCCCTAATTTAATAATCATAAGAGGGGAAGAGGGGGAAAGGAAAAACGTGACTTTAAATGAGACACCCTAGATAAATGTCTCCATCCCTAATCAATGTTTGGTAAAGGGGGGGAATTTGGGACTTTATATGAGGCACGTAAGTAGAGCAATGGATCATTTTAAAAAAAAGCAAGTTTAATAGAGTGTACACAAGTTATACAAATATCTTGGCCAAAAGGCTCCATATAAAGATATAAGTTAACATCTATCATTAAAATTTTAATACATAACGAATACATCACATCATATATGATAGCATCATGCATTTAGGGTAGCCTGTAGATTTGAAAGGCTGTATGCTTTCAAGGCGACTATATCGCCTCATCAGGAGCAGATGCATATAGTCTGAAAAAATCAGACTATATGCATAGTCTGAAAAAGTCTGACTATATGCATCTGCTCCTGATGAGGCGATATACGCGTCAAGCCTATGGCCTTTCAAATCTACAGGCTACCCTAGATGCATGATGCTATCATATATGTGACTCTTTCAGTTCCTAGTAAAGCTTGTAGGAAGAGTTTTCATTCTCCCCTGACTGTCCTATCAGGATTCAGCTGTGTCCACATGCTTTTATGGGAAGCAGAGTATCCATCAATCAAGATGTGAAACCCACCCCATCTGTGTTCTATTTTAAGTTACTGGGCATGGAGGAGCAGCGAGGGACTGGGCTGTAATTTAGAATCTGTATAAACACCCAAATGTGTGATTTCAATACCATGTAACCTGACTAGATCCGATCAAACAGGAAATGTTCTCTCCAGCAATAGAGATCAAACTGAGCATGTGCAGCCTGACTCCACTCACTGTGCCTTATCCAGACTTGTCCAGTCTGATGGTGCAGGAGGGGGAGGATCTGTGCATACCCATGATCCAACATCCTTTTTACACAATGCAGAGGATTAGCCCCTTAGGTTCCACAGCGAGTATAACATGCATGTTAATCTGCATATACAGACTGTTTTTACTGTTTTGGGTTTAGTAACACTTTAATGCAATCAGTCTGTGATTGGAGGAGATGTGGATGAACATCACATTCTCCCTCCTCTAAATACAGAAAGGGTGCCAAGCGAGCAAACTCCTGTAATATCTCAGCACCATATGATCAGTACCAACAGGGAAGTGAGGGCTGAAAAAAAGTAAGTTATAACAGATGCAGTCTGAAGAGCACCAGAGTTCAGTTTTTAGAGAGAGTGCGTTTAGAGTTTCCAACTTGTTCTCATCCTCCTCCAAGGACTGTTTTTGCTTACCAATCCGGCTGGTTGGTGATCCCTGGATTCACCATATTACAAATGTTAGCCACTTGCTTCATGACCAGGCCATTTTTTGCAATATGGCACTGCGTTACCTTAACTGACAAGTGCAGTCATGCAATATTGGATCCAAATAAAATGTATGTCCTTTTTTTCCCACAAATAGTGCTTTCTTTTGGTGGTATTTGATCACCTCTGCATGTTTTTTAGTTTTTTTTACGCTATATAAAAAAAAATATATATATATATATATATTTTTTTACTATCTGCTATAAAACATATCCAATAAAAAAAAATCAAATTTCTTCATAAATTTAGGCCAATACGTATTTCACTACATATTTTTGGTAAAACAAAATCCCAATAAGCGTATATATAGATTGATTTGCGCAAAAGTTATAGCATCTACAAACTATGAGCTATTTTTATTTTTTTTTACTAGGGGGCGATCAGCGACTTATAGCTGGACTGTGGCTTTTGACACTTTTTGGGGACCAGTGACACTAATACAGTAATCAGTGCTAAATATATGCACTGTCACTGTACTAATGACAGTGGCTTGGAAGGGGTTAACATCAGGGGCGATCAAAGGGTTAACTGTGTGCTTGACTAGTGTTTTTTAAACTGTGGGATATGCTTTTACTAGGGGAACACATGAATCCAAGTCCCTGCTTTGCAGTGCACAGGATCCATGGCTTCCCTCCTGTCAGAATGGTGATCTGCCTTGTTTACATAGGCAGACCACCGTCTGCCTCTCTGCTGGATGATCGGTGGATGCCGGCAGACATCGAGTCTGCGGTACCCGCCGCTGGGCTGCCGCTGTGTGTGATTACAGCGGGAGTGAGCTGCCGGCGGAGCTCATGCGCACCCTCTACCTGGAAGAGTCAGATCGCATATATATATACCCTAGATCAGTGATCATCAACCCTGTCCTCAGGGCCCACTAACAGGCCAGGTTTTATGTATTACCCTGGGGAGATGCAGACTAGAATACTGCAATCACTGAGCAGAAAATTATATCACCTGTGATATATTTCAGTTATCTTGCAAACCTGGCCTGTTAGTGGGCCCTGAGGACAGGGTTGATGACCACTGCCCTAGATCACGTATATATATATATATATATATATATATATATACACATACATATATATATATATATATATATTGTGACAGCAGGAAGGTAAAGTCACCTGGTTGCATCCAGGGGGGTAGATATATTTCTCCCAGATTCAGGCTTTATGCTGACTTATACAACTAGGGTGGAGAGTTGTATAAGCCCAGCTGAGGCTAGTAGGCTCATGGATGACTCATATCTCTAGGGAGAGTGTGGGGCGTCGTACAGACAGGGAGTTGATGAGGCCAGCTGAAGCTTGTCAGCTCATTTAGGCCTCTATAAGAACTCCCAGCTTCATTAGATGTTAGCTCATGCCTGGAACCAGACCTGTGTGGACTGTCTAGGGAGAGTGAACCCCTGTGCGGTGAGAAAAAGCCTGTGTGGCTATTTGCTTGGACATTTAAAACCAGGGACTTAGGGACTAGGACAGCACTAGGCTGATCCCAGTTGTTAGTTAGGAAACCTGTATGTTTAGTCAGAGGTCAAGTTGACCAGGATTTAATTTGTTTATGTTTCTTTTGGCTTTGCTGTGTTTTGTCACTGTAAATAGAAAATAAACCGCACTTTTTTTTGATTTTGAAAACCACAACCTCTGTTTGCTGGGCCTGTTTTGTGTGGGGAGCCCATCCCGGGGGTCACACACACCCGCTGCCGAGCTAACCCCCTCACAGTTGGTGGAGAATGCGGGCAGTTTTTTTTTAAGCCAGCATGGAGGAGATACTGAAGCAGCTGGCTCTAGCAAATGCCAATCAACAGCAGACAAATGCAGGTTTGCAAAAGAGCCTTGCAGCTCAACAACAGAACTTCGCAGCCCAGCAGCAAGCTCATCAACAGAGCCTTGCAGCTCAGCAACAAGCCCAGCAGCAATCTGAGGCCCGCTTCATAGACCTGTTACAGAAGCAAGAGCAGAGACTACAACAAATGGAAGCAGTAATGCAGCAACGTCCGCAGACCAGTGAGGAAAGCCGTCCCACTAATACCGCGTCCTTTGGGGTGAGTCGTTTATTGACAAAAATGACTGGAGAGGATGATCCAGAGGTATTTTTGACCACATTTGAAAGGACTGCTGAAAGAGAAAAGTGGCCTGAGGAGCAGTGGGCTGGACTGGTGGCTCCTCTGTTAACTGGTGAATCGCAGAAGGCTTACTATGACCTAGAGCCTGACCAAGCAAAAGACTATGTGATGCTAAAAGCTGAAATATTGGCAAGGCTGGGTGTCACCCAGGCTGTCCGGGCTCAGCGTGTGCATAACTGGACTTTCCAGCTTGGAAAACCCCCCAGGTCTCAAATGTATGATCTCATTCACCTGAGCAGAAAGTGGCTACAGCCAGAGACTTTGTCCGCACCAAAGATTGTGGAACGTGTTGTAATGGATCGGTTTTTGAGAGCTCTTCCTACTGCCATCCAAAAGTGGGTAAGCCATGGAGACCCAGAGACGGCCGATGGTCTTGTGGATCGTGTGGAGAAATACTTGGCTACAGAGAACCTGACGGCCTCTTCCAGAGACTCTCGGACTTTCCACCCTAAGACCAGATCATCCCCAGGGGCGGATAAGAGGATTCCAAGGGGTGAGGGTGGAGAGAGTGAGAGGGTGGGAGCTCTACCCAAAGTTTGGCGAGAACAGCCTGGGAAGTCAGGGGCTCAAGAGGCAGCCAAATGGATTGTTTGCTACCGCTGCCGGCAAGCGGGACATATTGCAGCCAATTGCCCGGTTGTGGAGGAACCCATGCAGTGTGACTTTCTGATGGGCAGACGTCAGTCGCTGTGTGCGACAGTCGCATGCACTGCCATTCGAGGAACTGAGAAACATTTATGCAAAATGTGTGTTAATGGTAGAAATGTTGTGGTATTGCTGGATTCAGGTAGCCTTGTGACCCTGATAAAGGCTGAGTTAGTTAAAACAGAGGTCTCTGGGAATAGCAAGGTAGCTGTTATTTGTGTGCATGGGGACACCCGAGAGTATCCAGTGACTACAGTGTGTTTCGAGACCCCCAAAGGTACCCTCTCTCATCCAGTGGGCTTAGTATCTCAGTTACCGCATGACGCCATTGTGGGAAGGGATTTTCCGAAGTTCTGGGAACTGTGGGATGATCCTGAGCCCCCCACTGGTGCCCCTATGTACCAGGAATGGGATAGCCAGAACTCCCCTGAGAGTGGTGAGGACTCTCCGGAATTTCCCTTATCAGTATTGGCAGGGGAGACTCAAGAAACTGGAGAGGAGCCCACCTCCTCAGACGAAAACCTACCGTCTGTGGAGTTTTCTGATCTTGAGGTTCACAGGGAAAACTTTGCCACAGAACAGTTGAAAGACCCCGCCCTAATAAATGCACGGGAAAACGTAGTGAAAATAGATGGCGAGTTAGTGAACCCAGATAATACTTGCACTTACCCATACTTCAGCGTAGAGAAGGACCTACTGTATCGGGTGGCAAAAAGGGCAGAAGAAACCGTTGAGCAGCTTGTGGTGCCCAAACCTTACAGGAAGTTGGTGTTGGAGTTGGCCCATGGGCACATTCTTGGAGGTCATCTGGGGACAGAGAAAACCCGAGAGAGGGTATTACAGAGATTCTATTGGCCGGGGGTGATAAAGGACATAGAAAATTATTGTTCCTCCTGCCCTGTGTGTCAGAGGTCGGCCCCGATGCCACATTTCCGTAGCCCGCTGGTCCCTCTACCCATCATTGAGGTCCCGTTTGAGAGGATCGCCATGGATTTGGTAGGTCCTATAATCAAGTCCGCTAGGGGGCACCAGTACATATTAGTTATAATGGACTATGCCACCCGTTATCCAGAAGCGATCCCTCTCCGAAATACCTCGGCCAAAACCATAGCCAAAGAGCTATCTCTTGTGTTTAGCCGGGTGGGTATTTGTAGAGAACTGCTTACGGACCAAGGTACACCCTTTATGTCCCGGGTTATGAAGGAGC
Organism: Rana muscosa; assembly: GCA_029206835.1. Classification (NCBI taxonomy): domain Eukaryota; kingdom Metazoa; phylum Chordata; class Amphibia; order Anura; family Ranidae; genus Rana; species Rana muscosa. The sequence goes on along the minus strand of CM055122.1, from coordinate 747,947,394 downwards.
TGTGTAAATTGTTCAAAGTGACGCAATTACGTACATCTGTGTATCACCCCCAAACCGATGGGCTGGTTGAAAGATTCAACAAAACCCTAAAGCAAATGTTGAAGAAAGTGGTGGATAGAGATGGAAAGGATTGGGACTGTCTACTTCCTTATCTGATGTTTGCTATTAGGGAGGTGCCCCAATCCTCTACGGGATTCTCCCCCTTTGAGTTACTGTATGGGAGACACCCAAGAGGGCTGTTGGATATTGCCAAGGAAACTTGGGAAAGTGAGAGTTCTCCCCACAGGAGTGTGATTGAGCATGTCGCCCTGATGCAAGACCGAATTGCACAGGTAATGCCCATCGTGAAGGAACATTTGGCCCAAGCGCAGTTAGCACAGCAGAGAGTGTACAACCGTGGAGCCAAGACCCGTACCTTTTCCCCGGGGGATAGGATACTGGTACTTGTCCCTACGGTTGAAAGTAAATTCCTTGCCAAATGGCAAGGCCCCTACGAGATAATGGAAAAAGTGAGCGAAGTGAATTACAAGGTCAGACAACCAGGAAGGCGAAAGCCCGAACAGATCTATCACGTTAATCTGTTGAAAGCCTGGAGGGATAGAGAGTCCCTAGTCGCAGACACTTGGTCACCAGCTCAAACTGGTTGCGTGATTCCTGAGGTTGGAATAGCAGCCACCTTGTCACAACCCCAACAACAGGAGGTTAAGGAGTTTGTGCTTCGCAACAAGGAGGTATTCTCTGAGCTGCCGGGACAAACATCTGGGGTAGAGCATGACATCATTACCCCGCCCGGTGAAAGGGTGAAGTTAAAACCCTATCGGATCCCAGAGGCCCGACGGGAGGCAATACGGGAGGAAGTACAGAAAATGCTGAACTTAGGGGTGATAGAGGAGTCCCAAAGTGATTGGTCTAGTCCCATTGTGTTGGTGCCTAAACCGGATGGGAGCTGGCGATTTTGTAACGATTTTCGTCAGTTGAACAAAGTTACAAAATTTGACACCTACCCCATGCCACGTATAGATGAGTTGATCGACCGGCTGGGAACAGCCCGATACATGACGACTCTTGACCTCACAAAAGGGTATTGGCAAATCCCCCTGGCCAAATTGGCCAAAGAGAAAACCGCATTTGTAACCCCAGACGGGGCGTTCCAATATAAAAGAATGCCGTTCGGGTTACAGAATGCGCCGGCCACGTTCCAGCGGAAAATGGACCAGATGCTGAGGCCCCATCGGAAGTATGCTGCGGCTTACCTGGATGACGTAATTGTCCATAGCACAGATTGGGCCTCACATCTGCCAAAAGTGCAAGCAGTCCTGGACTCTGTTCGGGAAGCGGGGTTTACGGCTAACCCCAAGAAGTGTACCATTGGGCAGGAGGAGGCCAAATATCTTGGGTACACCATTGGGAGGGGAGTAATAAAACCCCAACTCAACAAAGTCGAGGCCATCCAGAGTTGGCCACGTCCCAACAGCAAGAAGCAGGTACGAGCCTTTCTGGGAATCGCTGGGTATTATCGGCGATTCATTCCCCACTTTGCTTCTAAGGCTGTGCCCCTAACCAACCTGACGAAGGGGAAAGGGTCGGTCATGATTAAATGGACCCCCGAGGCTGAGGCAGCATTCCAATTCTTGAAACAAGCCTTATGTAGCCAGCCAGTGTTGTACTCACCCGACTTCTCTAAAGACTTTGTCGTACAAAGTGATGCGTCAGATGTGGGGTTAGGAGCAGTATTGTCCCAGGTCTGGAACGGGGAAGAGCACCCAGTCATTTACCTCAGCAGGAAGTTGAAGTCCCATGAGGTAAATTACGCCACCGTTGAAAAGGAGTGTTTAGCGGTGAAGTGGGCTCTAGATTCCCTTCGGTACTACCTGCTAGGTAGGCACTTTGACATGGTTACGGATCACGCTCCGTTAAAGTGGATGGCTCAAAACAAGGAAACAAATAGAAGAGTGAATAGGTGGTTCCTGGCCCTCCAGGAATTCAACTTCACAGTAAAGCATTGCCCTGGCGTTCAAATGGGGAATGTGGATGCTTTGTCTCGAGTACATGAATGCCTGATTGCTGGTGTTCCAACCCCGAGGTTAAAACAAGAGGGGGGGGTATGTGACAGCAGGAAGGTAAAGTCACCTGGTTGCATCCAGGGGGGTAGATATATTTCTCCCAGATTCAGGCTTTATGCTGACTTATACAACTAGGGTGGAGAGTTGTATAAGCCCAGCTGAGGCTAGTAGGCTCATGGATGACTCATACCTCTAGGGAGAGTGTGGGGCGTCGTACAGACAGGGAGTTGATGAGGCCAGCTGAAGCTTGTCAGCTCATTTAGGCCTCTATAAGAACTCCCAGCTTCATTAGATGTTAGCTCATGCCTGGAACCAGACCTGTGTGGACTGTCTAGGGAGAGTGAACCCCTGTGCGGTGAGAAAAAGCCTGTGTGGCTATTTGCTTGGACATTTAAAACCAGGGACTTAGGGACTAGGACAGCACTAGGCTGATCCCAGTTGTTAGTTAGGAAACCTGTATGTTTAGTCAGAGGTCAAGTTGACCAGGATTTAATTTGTTTATGTTTCTTTTGGCTTTGCTGTGTTTTGTCACTGTAAATAGAAAATAAACCGCACCTTTTTTTTGATTTTGAAAACCACAACCTCTGTTTGCTGGGCCTGTTTTGTGTGGGGAGCCCATCCCGGGGGTCACACACACCCGCTGCCGAGCTAACCCCCTCACAATATATATATATATATATATACACGTGACATGATCTGGTGCAGAGGTGCTCCCCTGTAGCAGTTAAACTGCTATAGGACGGACCTTAAGCAGTTAAAAGAGTTCTATGGTCACAGCATACACTATAATTTTATATCATCAGCATTGTAATAACAATACAAGCAATAGTTATTATTTACAATCCAATATAAGTTTACTTGGGAAATCCCCTTTCATGTTGTTAGTGAATGCTGCCTATCTGCGGACCATCTCTTTCCACAACTTCCTGGATTCCCTGCATACTTTGCAGCTTTTCCTCTGCTGTTTATTTTCCATTTCTAAGGACTACATATCCCATAGTACCCTGCTGTCTACAAACGGTGATTCTTGTACTGACTCCGCCTACTGAAACCCCTCCCCTCAGCACCTCTGTAGTTCAGAAGGCAGGCTCTGTGAAATGTGTGACATAGCAGTGCCTACTCACAGAGTATAGTGAATATGTGTAACAGAATTTTAGTAAGCAAATGTGTGGGGATCTTTACGAAGTAAGTTTACAAATTCAAGATCATTCAGATTAATAGGAGTAGGCTAGAAATAACTTAATACAATGTGGAAGTTAACATATGATTTTGCATTTTTAATATAGATACACTTTAGAAGGTAAAGTTTGCAGTACGTACTTGAAAGAGCTGGCTTCTGTTTGTTATTGCTGTCTGTCAATCAGAACCTTAGAGGGCTCACATCTAGCCTTGTGAATATTATTTCCCCCTGCATGAAGAGAGGACATCTTTGACAGAAGCTGTTCCTCAGTGTAGCACTCACATCTTCCAGGGCAGTGGTTCAACTTTTAAAAAGCACACAGACTTAGAAAAGGTTGGGGCTGATGTGGTATGTGATCCAGTTGAGAATGAGAATAGGTAATGGTAGAATGTGTAATGCTGCAGTGCTTTGTAATAAAATGTTAAAAGGCAAAGTCCAGCTGTGGTCCCCTGCAAGGGATGGTGACCTATACAATCTCATAGCTTACACAGAGAAAATGGAGAGCAAAATAAACAAATGTTTTTTAACCACTTAAGCCCCGGACCATTTTGCTGGTCAAAGACCGGGCCACTTTTTGCGATTCGGCACTGCGTCGCTTTAACTGACAATTGCGTGGTCGTGCGACGTGGCTCCCAAACAAAATTGACGTCCTTTTTTTCCCACAAATAGAGCTTTCTTTTGGTGGTATTTGATCACCTCTGCGCTTTTTATTTTTTGCGCTATAAGCAAAAATAATATCAAAGAAAAAAGGGAATATGTGGGACATTGAATGAGACGCAACGGGGAATATTGCGCCTCCATCCCTGGTTGCTATGCAAAAAAGGGGGAAGGGTGGGACTTTAGATGAGGTGTGTGGGGTAGAGCCAGACAAAACCATATACATATGTAAAAAAATTATATTCTTTATTAGACCAAAAATAGGGCATGGATCAACCCATATAAATGCATAATAGCACATTGGCAAATAAAATACAAAGTATCAACATACATATTGAGGATAGTAACCAACATGACACAGAAAGTAAATATTGTACATCACAGTCCCCCAAATGGAGTAGACATAACATTATATCAGGGTGGTAAAGCAATAAAACCATCTAGAATCATAAATATGAAATGGATGCATCAAAATAAGCTTGACGACGTTTCATGGACTTCTATCCACTCATCAGGAGCAAGTGCAACGATATACTAAAAAGGGGATAAAAATCGCCATTATAGTTTGATATAACCACAGACTGGGGAGGTGGAGGGATTAAGGATAATGATGAACAGATAAACGGCCATAACTGAAAGTACTCACATAAGAAAATGTTATGTGAGTACTTTCAGTTATGGCCGTTTATCTGTTCATCAGATGCATCCATTTCATATTCATGATTCTAGATAGTTTTAGTGCTTTACCACCCTGATATAATGTTATGTCTACTCCATTTGGGGGACTGTGATGTACAATATTTACTTTCTGTGTCATGTTGGTTACTATCCTCAATATGTATGTTGATACTTTGTATTTTATATGCAAATGTGCTATTATGCATTTATATGGGTTGATCCATGCCCTATTTTTGGTCTAAATTCTGTCGACGTATAAGTGCGTGCGGAGGTCAGCAAGTGGTTAAAGTGACATTAAATGTCCATATCCACTACTTTTTTTCATTTTGTCTAGCGTTATAACTCATGTCAATTTTTATTAATTATTATTATTATTTTTAGTTATCTGTGTCCCATTGAGGAGATTTCCCTTCACATCCTGTCCCATAGCCAAAACAGTTAGGAAGAGAAAATCTCTCCAAAGTGAGGAAATCCCTTGTTGTCACCGGGGTCACAAAAACTAGGGTCTCCCTTGGAAGATATCTGCTCTATTTCTGTTCTGATGAAAGTCAAAATTTGGGCAATAAATTATTTTTTATTTTATTTTGGATCTGTGTTCAATGGGAGAGACTTCCCTTTACTTCCTGCCTCATATTTAAAACAGGAAGTTAGTTCCAGTGGCATCACTAGGATTGGTGTCACCCCCCCTCCACCAACTATAGTCCCCACTTAGTACAGACCCCCTCTACTAAGTACAGACCCCCCTACCCCAGTACAGACCCTTCTCATCAATACAGACCCTCCCCCCTCAGTACAGACCCCTCTCATCAGTACAGACCCCCCTCCCTCAGTACAGACCAATCTCATCAGTACAGACCCCCCTTCCTCAGTACAGACCCCTCTCATCAGTACAGACCCCCCTCCCCCTTCCTCAGTGCAGATCCCCCTCAGTGCAGACCTCCTTCAGTACAGACTCCCTCCTCAGTGCAGACCCCCTTCAGTACAGACCCCTTCTCAGTGCAGACCCCTTTCAGTGCAGACCTCCCCCTTCAGTCCAGACCCCCTTCAGAGCAGACCCTTCTTCAGTGCAAACCTCCTTCGGTGCAGACCTCCCCCTTCAGTGCAGGCCCCCCTTTAGTTCAGACCCCCTTCAGTGAAAACCCGTGCAGACCCCCTTCAGTGGAAACCTCCTTCAGTGCAGACCTCCCCCTTCAGTGAAGGCCCCCCTTCAGTGAAAAACCCCTTCAGTGCAGACCCCCCTTCAGAGCAGACCCCCTTCAGTGCAAACCTCCTTCAGTGCAGACCTCCCCCTACAGTGCAGGCCCCCATTTAGTGCAGACCCCCTTCAGTGCAAACCCCCTTCAGTGCAGACCTCCCCCTTCAGTGCAGACCCCCTTCAGTGCAAACTGCCTTCAGTGCAGACCCCCCTTCAGTGCAAACCCCCTTCAGTAAAGACCCCCCTTCAGTGCAGACTCCCTTCAGTGCAAACCTCCTTCAGTGCAGACATCCCCTAAAGTGCAGACCCCTTTCAGTGCAAACCCCCTTCAGTGCAGACCTCCCCTTTCAGTGAAGACCCCCTTTTAGTGCAAACCGCCTTCAGTGCAGACCTCCACATTCAGTGCAGACCCCCTTCAGTGCAGACCCCCCTTCAGTACAGACCCCCCTTCAGTGAAGACCCCCTTCAGTACAGACTCCCCTTCAGTGCAGATCCCCCTTCAATGCAGACCCCCTTCAGTGCACACCTCCTTCAGTACAGACCCACAATGTGCATAATGTACATACCTAATATCACGGGACATGCACAGCAGAGTCCCTCCTCCTGTGTGGATGTAAACAGAGAGGAGGAAGAGGCAGCTTCGCTCTGCTCGGTTGTGTAAGACAGCGGGGACAGACCGAGAGAGATGCAGATCGGTGCAGTGGCATTTCCCTGGGCCCTGCTGGCGGGTGTCACCTGGGTGCAACCCGCACCCCCCACACCCCCCTAGCGACACCACTGGTTAGTTCCAAAGTGAGGGAATTTCTAGTTACCACCAGAACTAGTGTTACCATTGGAAGATTTCCTCTGTATTCCAATTCTGGTAGCAACACAAAATTTGGGATTTTCTTTCAGTCTAAAGCCCCGTACACACGGTCGGACTTTTGCCCAACAAACTTCGTTTTAAGCAAGTTGGACCAACAATCCGACCGTGTGTACGCTCCATCAGACAAACTTTTTTTCGTTTGGTTTTGTTTTCATCGGACAAAAGTTGGGTCTGCAAACGGACAAACTTTTGCCCAACAAAATTTCGATGGAGCAAAGTCCTACCGTGTGTACAGAAAACCATAGGACTTTTGTCCGATGGACAAAACAACTAATGTTAAAATCAACCAACAATAGCAGAAGTTGACCAAAGGGTGGCAGTAAAGAGCAGAAAAGAGCAGAAAAACCATGTGATGTTGCAAAAAGTTTTGGGAAAGTTTGCAGAAAAGTTCTGTGGTGTGTATGCTATGGGTGTGCCCGGCCAACTCCGTTCGGACAAAAATCTAAGGAAAAGTCCGATGGAAGTCCGACCGTGTGTACGAGACTTTAGGCTACTTTCATACTGGGGCGGCGGGTCCATTAGTGGTAAAGCGTCTCTAGTTTTAGCAGCGCTTTACCGCTGTTTAAGCAATGCTTTTCGGCCACTAGTGGGGCGCTTTTAACCCCTGCTAGCGGTCAAAGAGCTTTTCAGGCTTCATTCCAATTGGCAGGGGCGGTGTAGGAGCGGTGTATACACCGCTCCTACACCGCTCCTACACTGCCCCAAAGATGCTTCTTGCAGGACTTTTTTTCCCTTCCTGCAAGCGCACCGCCCCAGTGTAAAAGGACTCGGACTTTCACACAGGGGAGGCATGAGAGGCAGTTTTCAGGCGCTTTACTGGTGCTATTTTTAGTGATAAAATGCCTGAGTATGAAAGGGGTCTTAGTGATAACGGTGACCAGGACAAATAGAGAGTGTGAATCTCCCCAAAGGGAGCGCAGACAGACTGCCCAGTGTTCTAATCCCTAGGTACTTGATTGCATTAAGAATTTATGCTTGAATAGTTTAATGTAATTTTAAGGTTCACTCAAAGTGAGGTGAATACTGTAGTTCACACTCATCTGCATTTTGTCAGGTTCTGAAATTACTAAAATGTTAATGCTACTTGCCATTATAGTAGTTACCACTAGATTGCACTGTTTGCCTTAGTTAGCCATCATAGGTTTTGAATATTATCTTTCTTTTCAATTACAGGATGTGTACCTGCTACTGATGCACTAAAGGAATGTCAATGTACAATTTAAAGCTTAAAATTAAGGCATTTACAAACTAAATGTCAATCATTTCCTTGTGTGACAGTGTTTAAAGGTCATAATATAACAAATTAAAGTCTTATGATAATATGTGCTACTGCTAAGAAACAGAATATATTGAGATTCTTGGCACTAGCTGTCTCTTCTGTCTGACTGATATAAAGAAATGTATAATGTTATCAGTATTTTCTTTGTCCCCAAACTTAGGCGGATGCATCATCGATCTGATGCTGCATCTGTCCACTGCCAGCTCTAAGACTGAGAACTGAGCGATCAAACACCACGAATCACTCTGCTCTCGGCCTTCAGGCTGCAGAGGGCTGGTGCCTGTCATTCACCAGCTCTCTGCTCTGCCCCTCCAGCGCTCACTGGAACACCTGGACTATGGAGGGGGTTTGAGCAGCTGGCTTAGGCTCTCAGCAGCTGAGGCTAAGCCAGCTGCCGGCTATAGTGTTGCCGCCTTTTCTTCAAGCCAAACCCTAACACTTTAGCAGCACATGGCAAAAAATTTTTTTGGTAGTACATTAAATTCATTGCCTCTGTACACTGCAATTTTTTATGTCTTATACACTATACATATAGCTTTGTGATTAAATAACATTTCTGGAGGGTATGATGGGGGCAGTATGTATGGTAGAGGAGTGAGGAGGGTATGATGGGGGCAGTATGTAAAGGAGAGGGGTGTGGAGGGTATGATGGGGGCATTATGTACGGTAGAGGGGTGTGGAGGGTATTATGGGGCAGTATGTGCGGGAGAGGGGTGTGGAGGGTATTATGGGGGCAGTATGTACGGGAGAGGGGTGTGAAGGGTATGATGGGGGCAGTATGTAAAGGAGAGGAGTGCGGAGAGTATGATGGAGGCAGTATGTAAAGGAGAGGGGTGTGGAGGGTATGATGGGGGCAGTATGTACGGTAGAGGGGTGTGGAGGGTATTTATGGGGGCAGTATGTAAAGGAGAGGGGTGTGGAGGGGATGATGGGGGCAGTATGACTGGGAGAGGAATGCGGAGGGTATGATGGGGGCAGTATGTAAAGGAGAGGGGTGTGGAGGGTATGATGGGGGCAGTATGTACAGGAGAGAAGTGCGGAGGGGATGATGGGGGCAGTATGTACGGGAGAGAAGTGCGGAGGGGATGATGGGGGCAGTATGTACGGGAGAGAAGTGCGGAGGGGATGATGGGGGCAGTATTTACGGGAGAGAAGTGCAGGGGGGGATGATGGGGGCAGTATGTACGGGAGAGAAGTGCGGAGGGGATGATGGGGGCAGTATGTACAGGAGAGAAGTACGGAGGGGATGATGGGGGCAGTATGTACGGGAGAGAAGTGCGGAGGGGATGATGGGGGCAGTATGTACGGGAGAGAAGTGCGGAGGGGATGATGGGGGCAGTATGTACGGGAGAGAAGTACGGAGGGGATGATGGGGGCAGTATGTACGGGAGAGAAGTGCCGAGGGGATGATGGGGGCAGTATGTATGGGAGAGAAGTGTGGAGGGGATGATGGGGGCAGTATGTACGGGAGAGAAGTGCGGAGGGGATGATGGGGGTAGTATGTACAGGAGAGGGGTGCGGAGGGTATGATGGGGGCAGTATGTACGGGAGGGAAGTGTGGAGGGGATGATGGGGGCAGTATGTACGGGAGAGAAGTGCGGAGGGGATGATGGGGGCAGTATGTATGGGAGAGGGGTGCGGAGGGTATGATGGGGGCAGTATGTACGGGAGAGAAGTGCGGAGCGGATGATGGGGGCAGTATGTACGGGAGAGAAGTGCGGAGGGGATGATGGGGGCAGTATGTACGGGAGAGAAGTGTGGAGGGGATGATGGGGGCAGTATGTATGGGAGAGAAGTGCGGAGGGGATGATGGGGGCAGTATGTACGGGAGAGAAGTGCGGAGGGGATGATGGGGGCAGTATGTACAGGAGAGAAGTACGGAGGGGATGATGGGGGCAGTATGTACGGGAGAGAAGTGCGGAAGGGATGATGGGGGCAGTATGTACGGGAGAGAAGTGTGGAGGGGATGATGGGGGCAGTATGTACGGGAGAGAAGTACGGAGGGGATGATGGGGGCAGTATGTACGGGAGAGAAGTGCCGAGGGCATGATGAGGGCAGTATGTACGGGAGAGAAGTGTGGAGGGGATGATGGGGGCAGTATGTACGGGAGAGAAGTGCGGAGGGGATGATGGGGGTAGTATGTACAGGAGAGGGGTGCGGAGGGTATGATGGGGGCAGTATGTACGGGAGGGAAGTGTGGAGGGGATGATGGGGGCAGTATGTACGGGACAGAAGTGCGGAGGGGATGATGGGGGCAGTATGTACGGGAGAGGGGTGCGGAGGGTATGATGGGGGCAGTATGTACGGGAGAGGGGTGTGGGGCAGTATGGGGAGGAATTACTTGCAGTGTCTGTGGGGTGACTATGGAATGATGTCCCTCAGCTGGGGGGGGGGGAAGAAGCAGCTCTAAGTGATGTCTGTATGAAGTGGTCTGGGGGTGATGTAAGCTGGGGGGAGTGGGGGGCTGAGAAGTGTTCAGATAGTGATGTCTATAATAAAAAAAATATCTATTGTGGTCATCTACTAAAACATACAACAACAATTCTACTCAATGAAAAATAGTGATGGTGTTAAGCGCTGTGTTAAAACAAAGAGGGGAAAAGTGGGAAGAATGTGACTGATAACACACTCAATCTAAAGGTGATGTGACCTAAATTGAAATAGAGCTGCTAAATAAGTAAAAGGACCCCAATCCTTTAATAAAGTGGACGTGTTCCTCTACCGGTTCCAATAAATCCGAAAAAAGGTGTGTTAATGGTAGTCAAACCAAAAAATGTAAAGTGCACAACAAATACAAAATACAATTGTCAAAGAAATTATATGTGTATAAAAATCAAAAATGAGTCCAATTGCACCATACGTGACACGTGACGATACGCGTAGGGAAAGGAGATTGCTGAGACGCTAGTATCGGAACAGACAGACGAGTGAGGTACTCGTAGGATACTCTGCTTGATTGTTTTATTCATACATGTGAGTGTTTCATGTTGTTCTCTTTTTAAATAAATAACTATTTTATACGGGATTATGCGATGTCTGCCATACCTTTCTTTATTGCATTGATCACCACTGAGATCCCCTGCCGTCTGGAGAGCCACACATAGCCACTGACACCCTGAAGGACGACGAGTTCGGTGCTCGTGGAGACGGTCCTATTCACAGTTTTTTCAAGTGAGTGTATGTCTGGTGTGTGTTTTGTGCCTCAAGACAGCAGCGGAACTACACCATGATGGTTTCTTTATGTATTTATGTATAACACTCGAGAGGAAGGATACCAGCACTGCCAAAAATCTCTGCTTACCAGTTATCAACGCCCTGTGACCTGTTTATGCTAAGCTTTATCAACAACAACGTAAGCTGCTTGCAGGCACAGAGGTGGAACACTGAAGAGAGATAAAGATTTGGAACTTTGCACTGCTGTATATGCTATTTACTAGTTTATGCACTGGCTCACCTTGGTGACAGGATTCACTGTATATTTACCTTCAGATTGTATGGTGCAATTGGACTCATTTTTGATTTTTATACACATATAATTTCTTTGACAATTGTATTTTGTATTTGTTGTGCACTTTACAATTTTTGCGTTAGCACATTTTTTGGTTTGACTACCATTAACACACCTTTTTTCTAGACATGTGCACACTGAAATATTTCGTTTCGGAATTTCGTTTTCGTCCGAAAAATAAATTTATTTAGTTACTCCCAAAATTCGTTTTTATTTATTTTGTTTTTCGTTAGAAATTGCATTCGTCCGAAAATCTGAATTAATTAAGGTCGAATCTGTCATTGAAGGCTTATGGTGTCTGTCGAATGTTCAAAGAAGATTCGACGGAGCAGTGAAACTGTACGACGCTGCAATCATACATTTCCGGTCGAATGTTCCGCCCACAAGCTATAGAAGAATTCTAATGTTGTATGACACTAGTAATAATTATATTTATTCATTACTATTACTAGTCAACCAACATTAGAATTCTTCTATAGCCTATGGGCGGATGCATTTGACCGGAAATGTACGATTGCAGCGTCGTACAGTTTTGCTGCACCGTCGAATCTTCTAACTTTCGATGCTTTGTCGAATCTTCGTCATTCTAGCTATTTTACTGCTCCTCCTCTTTGGTTACAATCAGCCAATAACATTCATCATCAACTTTATTTTTATTTTACTTCCCCCACCCAATTCCAGCAGTGATCTTTTCTCTCTATGTCGAATCTTTTCTCTCTATAATAACAAATCTTTTCTCTCCTATGTCGAATCTTTTCTCTCCTATGTCGAATCTTTCTCTCCTATGTCGAATCTTTTCTCTCTATAATGTCGAATCTTTTCTCTCCTATGTAGAATAATCTTGGACTAATAGAGTTAAGGTTAGGCACATTCGACCACAGGTTCGATAGACACAGATTGTTATTGTCAGCGTCACGTCGAATCTCCTATCTATATCGAACTGTTGTAGCAACGAAAACGAAAATAAAGCATTTGTTTATGTCGGATCTTTCGGTTTTCGGATTCTGTGCTTTCGTTTTCGTTTGTTAAAACGATAATGAAAATAGCTGAAATTCGGACGAAAATGCATTCGGACGAAAACGAATGCACATGTCTACTTTTTTCGGATTTATTGGAACCGGTAGAGGAACACGTCCACTTTATTAAAGGATTGGGGTCCTTTTACTTATTTAGCAGATCTATTTCAATTTAGGTCACATCACCTTTAGATTGAGTGTGTTATCAGTCACATTCTTCCCACTTTTCCCCTCTTTGTTTTAACACAGCGCTTAACACCATCACTATTTTTTATTGCTTTTAGTTTCCCTGAATTGGATCCACAGGTGTTCAGCAGCAGTGCCCCCCTTTCCCCCCTCCCCCCCTATTCCTTCCTGGTCACATATTCACTTTACGTTAGGGCAGCGCGGGAGTTTCCCCCACTTTTTTTAATACTACTCAATGAAAACATTCTGTTATAAGATGTCAGCCCCCAGCACTCTGTATGTCCAGATAATGTGAAGGTAATTGATGACCATTCATGTAACCCTGTGTTCTCCAGGCACTGAGTCTGGACAATCAGAGGTGTACACTCATCACATACACACAGGGTTAAGTGAATGGTTATAAATGACTTCACATAATCTGGACAGAGGGTGGGGGAAGTTTGTATACGTAGATAAGTGTGCTGCTTGGGAGATACTGTGAGTTGGCTGGGCAGTGATCATCGGGCTGCAGACTCCCCTCCCCCCACACACACTCACTCGCTGTCTCTTCCGATTCTGCCTATCTTAACTCTTCAATGCACAAGAAATCCTCCTGGAACTTTGCACCTTAGGAAACTTTCCTTACTAAAAAAAAAAAGCCAGCTTACCTCCTAGTGAGCAGTGGCGAGCCCGACACAGCTACAGTGATCTCCTCAGCTCCGCCTCCCCTTCTTTCGGAACACGGCACTAGTGACTGGAGAGGGGGGTCAGAGATAATGGAGACTGCAGGAGCCTGGAGGGGGGAGACAGAAAGGAGCTTCAGATTGCCAACACACACACCAGCACAGTGTGTGTATTTAGTGAGAAGAAATGACACTGCTGCTGTAAATGTCTCCAGAGTGGCAAGTATGCTAACAAAGCTCCCCCCATGCCAGAATGGTTTGTCCGGGTTCAGGCAGTCTGAAAACCGGACAGATGTTTCAGAACCCGGACTGTCCGGGTGAATTACGTACAGGTGGCAACCCTAGCCGGATAGAGCTGAGCCAGCTTTCCTGAGCCTGTACTTGTTGAGTGACATCAGCCAATAGTGGGCTTTAGCCTGTTGTCAGCTGAAAACAGGTCACAGGAGTGCATAACGAACTGCACTTCTGTGATCCATAGGAGAAGTAAAGCCAAACAACTTTGGCTATACTTCTCCTTTAACTTCACAAAAAATTGTGACAAACACAGCAGGATCTGATGATGGTGTTGATGTTGTAAAAATCGCCTTATGCACGCAGACTAATTTGCTTCATATATCTGCATTGCAAATTGTACATGTCGATAAGGCAAGTGAGATGCTTTGGTGTCACCACTACCAATACGATTCCAAAGCCACAAGAAAAATAAGAAACACAGAAACTCCATCTTGCTATGTGCGGACTGCACTGAATATAACCACAGAACCCCTTTTGTTGCATACACATTGAGCTTTGGCAGGGCATCAATTTAAGGCTGCTAAGCTGCACAGAAAATAGGCAGAGATCTCTGCCTAAACAGTGTGTTTTGGCAAGGAGATTTCCTTCACACATCAGAAATATAAACAGTTGCATACTGATGATGTACAGTAAGTGTGCTTGGGATGACTTGTTTAAAGTCCAGTGTGAGTGCAAATCAGCAGGGGAGTAGTGAGACCCTGTCACAGTTCACTTAAAACAGTCCAAGTATGAGCAGAAGAGTTCATTCTATAATAAAGTTGGCAGTGCTTCCACTCCGGACGGGGCCCTTGTGAACAGAGGAGATTCCCTTTCTGGGAAATTAAGCAGTAATCTGATCAAAGTGATTGGGAACAGAGGGACTACTGCAACCAGCATATAACATGAACCACTGGTATGGAAATAATACACGCTTTATATAAGAAAAGATTAATAATAGTACATACATCCAATGTACAAACATATATTATCAGCAAAGAGCCCACAAGAGCGCTGGTGGAATTATGTATATATACCCGGGTATATATAGTTGTTAATAATGATACTTCTAGATAAAAGTTGCAGCAAAGGTCAGTTGCAGGGATCCCAGAGGGCACCAGAGGTTGATTGCGTCTTTGTGTTGGAGACCTGAAGACCAGTGGCGTCTCCAGCTTTCATATTTAGGGGGGGCACATGGGGGGACAGAGACAAAAGTAGGGGGGCCAACTATAAAATGCAATTATTTATTTATATATATATATATATATATATATCCTGGGCCCTTTACTACGATCCCACAACGGGCCCTTTCACATGTTCTGCAGTGAGCTCCCTTCCTACTATACTGGGGCCACCCAGGGTGGCAGAAAACAAGAGATATATGTCACCAGCACACCAAGAAAATATAAGGGTCCAAAGCAGTGGGAGAACTATCAGGCCTCATGCCCACGGACGTTTTTACAGCCGCGTTTTTGAGCGTTTTTTTTACAGCTTAAAAACGCCTGTCCATGTTATTGTATACATTTTCGAAATGTAAAAAAAAAAAAAAAAAAACGCCGGAGCTTAAAAACGCAATTGCGGCGTTTTTGCGCGTTTAACGCTTCGCGTTATTTTATGCCTAACGCCAACGCTGCGGAACGCACTGGTCCTGTTTTTTTTTTTTTTTTTACAGCTTAAAAACGCCTATGCTATTTGCAGCTCAAAAACGCCTAGGTGGGCATGAAGCTATAGACTAACATGGACAGGTGTTTTTAAGCTGTAAAAAATGCTCAAAAATGCGGCTGTAAAAACGTCCGTGGGCATGAGGCCTCAGGGTTGTAAAGGTTGTCTTGCCACCGGGCCCTGGTGTTCTGCCACTGTGGGGTTCCCCAGCTGTCCTGTCCCTGCTATTGACAGCACTGGTCTGGCATCTGTCTCCTTGGCAGCGACGGCAGTCTATTAGGACCTAGTGCTGGTGACATTATGGGTGCATGCAGGGGAAGGCTGGCACTATTGGTTATAGTGAGCTGAGCCACCAGCTGGTCAACTAGCAGCAGTAATGCTGTATAACCTTCTCTGTTGACATGCTGATCGGGATGTGATCCTGTTGATGCTCCCAGTCAGATCTAATAAACACAGTATTTATTAGCATCAAGAGTACAACCACATATATATAATCAACCGTATGTTCAGCAGCCATGTGGGCTCTATGCCTGTAAAGTGTGGGCTTTGATCAATAAAATCACTGATATTTAACACTAGGATTTGACTAGGAGCATCACCTGGATTGCATCATGATCAGCATGTCAGAGAAGGCTCCACTGCTGCTAAGCAACCTGCAGGGAGCTCAACTGTCTACAACCAATAGAGATGGGCTCCGGTGTGTTGGAAATCCCACATGCCCGATCCCGCCAGGAGGCCGACACTCCACAGTGCTAATCACAGCCAGTGAGACATTTCCTGATCTGTGCAGCTGCGGGCCAGGAAATGTCTCACTGCCTGTGATTAGCGCTGTGCAGTGTAGGCTTCCTGGCAGGCTCTGGCATGTGGAATTTTGAACATGCCCAGCCCATCTCTAACAACAAATTGTGCTGGCCCTCCTGTATAATATCCGCAGTCTCTCTCCTGTATAATATCCGCAGTCTCTCTCCTGTATAATATCCGCAGTCTCTCTCCTGTATAATATCCGCAGTCTCTGACCGTCTCCTGTATTATATCCACAGTCTCTCTCCTGTATAATATCTGCAGTCTCTCTCCTGTATAATATCCGCAGTCTCTGACCGTCTCCTGTATTATATCCGCAGTCTCTGACCGTTTCCTGTATAATATCCGCAGTCTCTGAACATCTCCTGTAGTATGTCTGCAGTCTCTGACCATCACTCTTTCCAAAACGCACTCCTGAACCTTGCACTCTCTACATAGCATCCTCTTAAGCCCTGCATCCAGCACCCACCTGCACTCTGCATGTAGCACCAGCATACAGGGGGCACACTGACCACCAATATGCATGGCCAGTGGTTACCAGTATACAGAGGACATAACAAATCAGGTAAATCAATTACCATGCGACTAAAAATATCTCAAAAGCAATAAGAGAATCTTTTTAGCTGGTTCCCTCATCTAACGTGAATCAATAAAAAGCAAAAAATGCAGCGCTTCCCTATACTTCATCTATAAAATTGTACAAATGGACTTATAAGTGCAATAGTAAAACCTATAAATGAATATCCAGTGAAAATCAACCAATGTATTGCAATATAGTAGTGATGGTGTCACCCCCTCTGCAAAAATATTTTGAGAAATTGCAGAGCTTTAATGTGCAAATAGCGGTGACACCCCCTACATACAATAATAATAATAACAAAGACACAAATCAAACCATGTATTAGAACGTAGTAGTGATGTTGTCACCCTCTCTGCAAGAGGTAAGACATTTTTCAGAGCTGCAATGTGCAAATAGTGGTGAAACCACCTATATATAATCATAATAATAAAATGTAAAATATATACATCAAGCGTACATTTTATTATTACAGGCATACCCCGCTTTAAGTACACTCACTTTACATACACTCGCGAGTAAGGACATACCCGCGAGTGTATGTTAAGTGCCTCACAAGTACTGTACAGACATTTTGCAGCCGCAGTAGAAGGACCTGAAGCTCCGAGAGCATAGCCCACCCTGTTCCAGTGTGCCCGACACCCCATCTACAGCCCCTGAGACCTCAACTACAGCTCCTGACACCCCCACTACAGCCCCTGACCCCCCACTACACCCTAGAAGTGAAAAAAGGTATTGTTTCACTTTAAGTACATTTTCGTTTTACATACATGCTCTGGTCCCATTGTGTACTTAAAAGTGGGGTATGCCTGTATCATTATTATGATTATATATACAGTGGGGATCGAAAGTTTGGGCACCCCAGGTAAAAATGTGTATTCATGTGCATAACGAAGCCAAGGAAAGATGGAAAAATCTCCAAATGGCATCAAATTACAGATTAGACATTCTTATAATACGTCAAAAAAAGTTCGATTTTATTTCCATCATTTACACTTTCAAAATTACAGAAAACATAAAAATGGCGTCTGCAAAAGTTTGGGCACCCTGCGGAGTTAATATCTTGTACTGCCCCCTTTGGCAAGTATCACAGCTTGTAAACACTTTTTGTAGCCAGCCAAGAGTCTTTCAATTCTTGTTTGAGTTATCTTTGCCCATTCTTCCTTACAAAAGTCTTCCAGTTCTTTGAGATTTCTGGGCTGTCTGTCACGCACTGCTCTTTTAAGGTCTATCCATAGGTTTTCAATAATGTTGAGGTCAGGAGATTGTGAAGGCCATGGCAAACCCTTCAGTTTACGCCTCTTGATGTAATCCCCTGTGGATTTTGAGGTGTGTTTAGGATCATTATCCATTTGTAGAAGCCATCCTCTCTTTAACTTCAGCTTTTTCACAGATGGCATCAAGTTACCATCCAAAATTTGCTGAAATTTTATTGAATCCATTTTTCCTTCTACTCATGAAATGTTCCCTGTGCCACTGGCTGCAATACAACCCCAAAGCATGATTGATCCACCCCCATGCTTAACAGTTGGACAGAGGTTCTTTTCATTAAATTCTGTGCCCTTTCTTCTCCAAGCGTACCTTTGCTCATTCCGGCCAAAAAGTTCTATTTTAACCTCATCGGTCCACAGAACTTGTTTCCAAAATGCCTCAGGCTTGTCTATATGTTCATTTGCAGAGTTCAAACGCTGATTTTTGTGGTGAGGACGTAGAAGAGGTTTTCTTCTGATGACTCTTCCATATTTGTACAAGTATCTCTTTATAGTGGAATAGTGTACCACAACTCCAGTGTCTGCCAGATCTTTCTGGAGGGATTGTGCAGTCAAACGTGGGTTTTAAATTGCTTTTCTCACAATCCTGCGAGCTGTTCTGTCTGATATTTTTCTTGGTCTTCCAGATCTTGCTTTAACTTTCACTGTTCCTGATGACTGCCATTTCTTAATTACATTCCGAACAGAGGATATTGACATCTGAAAACGCTTTGCTATCTTCTTATAGCCTTCTCCAGCTTTGTGAGCGTCAACTATTTTCAGTTTCAGTTTTCTAGACAACTGCTTAGAAGAACCCATGGTGCTGATTGTTGGGGCAAGGTCAGATGAGTCTGGCCATTTAAAACCTTTGAGATTGACATCACCTGGTCTTCCCAGATGATGATTGAGAACAATCCATGACACTGGCAGGTCTCAGCTTTGCAAAGGGGGCAGTGCATGCTATAAATTCTGCAGGGTGCCCAAACTTTTGCAGACGCCATTTTTTTGTTTTCTGTAATTTTGAAAGTGTAAATGATGGAAATAAAATCTAACTTTTTTTGACATATTATAAGAATGTCTAATC
The DNA here is from genome assembly GCA_029206835.1 of Rana muscosa. Classification (NCBI taxonomy): domain Eukaryota; kingdom Metazoa; phylum Chordata; class Amphibia; order Anura; family Ranidae; genus Rana; species Rana muscosa. Next base: position 747,928,460 of record CM055122.1, on the reverse strand, counting down.
TGTAATTTGATGCCATTTGGAGATTTTTCCATCTTTCCTTGGCTTCGTTATGCACATTAATACACATTTTTACCTGGGGTGCCCAAACTTTCGATCCCCACTGTAGGTGGCTTTACCACTATTTGCACATTGCAGCTCTGCAATATTTCTTACCTTTTGCAGAGAGGGTGACACCATCACTACTATATTCTAATACATGGGTTGATTTGCGTCTCTGTTATTATTTTTGTATGTAGGGGGTTTCACCATTATTTGCTCTGCAAATTCTCAAAATATTTTTGCAGAGGAGGTGACATCATCACTACTAAATTGCAATACATTGGTTGATTTGCATTGGATATTCATTTATAGGTTTTACCATTTCACTTATAAGTCCATTTGTAGAAATGTATAAATGAAGTGTAGGGTTGTGCTGCATTTTTTGGCTTTTTATTGGTATACAGAGGCCAGGACCTACTGATCATCATTGGACGCCATGATGAAACCGTCACTTGTTGGCCACTGCCACAGGTGTGTGGTAGCGCACCGCATTAGCACCCTCAGTTTTACTTCAAGCACCACCATAGCACCCCAAAAAAACATTGTCTGGAGCCACCCCTGCCTGGATTGGAATTACATTTTGGGACCCCATCCCTCCCAAGTTTTTCTCTATCTTCTCTTCATAACATTTGGTAGTCATATCCCAAAAAATTCTAAGTATTTTTTTTGTTTTTTCATCTAATGGACGAAATGTGGGAAAGAACGTATATATCATACAATCATTCCATAAACACCACATACACTGCATATATCATTTGAGGAAAATATGCTTATAAAATAGTTTACCATTAGCCAATAAAAAAATAAAATATGTTCCCGGATTTCATTTTAAAAATCTGGTCACCTTACTGTACATCAGCCCCATAAAGTAACCAGCACTGGGTTCCAATGTGCTGCCGCCGCTACCATGGAGACAGAGACCAGCGCTGTGAATAGCCGGGGCAGGACAGCAACTCTGGTTGTTCCAGCACTGGTCCACACTGGGAACATTCCCCCATCCACCTATAATGTGTAGATGGGGGAATTGGATCATTTCTTTTTTTTTTCATTCAACCTAATAATTGAATGAAAAAAGTGATCAATGTATGGGCTGCCTAAGGCTGGGCTCACACTGGTACGACACGACAGTCATACAAGTTTCATCCTACTTTGCTCTGCGACATCAGTCCTACATTGATCCTACATTGGTCCGACATCCATCCGACTTTCATGAACAGGATACTACTTTGATCTGACTTTGTGCTAGTCTGACTTGTCCTTTGACCAATCAAAACAATCCCAGTGTGAGATAAATTCCTTTTACTGCTGCTGTAATCACCATGTCGGATGGTTAGGACAAGTATCCTACTTTGATCCGACTTCAATGATATTCAATGGGCTGAAGTAGGATCAATGGTGGACCAAAGTAGTGCAGGGAGCATTTTCAAAGTCGGACCGACTTGTGCCGGACCAGTTAAGACGGCTCTCATAGGGAAACATTGATTTTCACATGTCATGCGACATGAGCTAATGTCGGAGCGTTTGTTGGACCAGTGTGAACCCAGCCTAAGAGCTAAGACCAGACATAGACAGTTTAAATCTCAGCTGGTTCAGCAGGAACTGGCTGAGATTTGAACCATTAATGAGCAGATTCTCTTATGATTATCACCAGTGGTTGCTATAGCCACTAGTGATAATCAATGTTTGTCGGGAGAATACAATTGCTGGGCAGGAGAGATATTCCCCTGTCACCACTGTCTGTGTTGATGGGGGAATTATGCAAGTTTCTTTCCTGCAATCTGTGGATGCAGGAAAGAAATTTGCACCGTATTTTATTACCTGCCTAACTGAAAGTGAAAGTAAATTGTGAAGGTCTTGAAAGAACAGGAGAGGGGGAGGGAGACAGATGGGGGAGAGAAGGGATGGAGATAATGCAGTTCAGTGATTACAGTGTACTGCAGTCTGCAGTGCACACACTTACCCACGGTCCAGGCTAGAATCTCAGGCATCAGTCACACACAGCCAGGAATGCTGCTGATTTTCATATTTCCCTCCCACACATCCCCTCTCTTCAGATACAGCACGCCGGGATAGTGTGGGCGGGACTGGAAGGAGGAGCTGTATTCCTCCCTGCTCGTATGTGAGGAGAGTGAGGGGGGGTGGCTGGACTCGATGGGCTTTTGAAAGAGTGTCATAGACTGACACTCGGCTCAGCTTGCAGTCACCACTCTCGGAATTTACAGGCTGGTTCTCCTGTCCTAAGGACGGGAGAAATCAGTCTGTTTTTTCAGTAACTGAGATGAAGGCTTGTGCCCCCCCGCCACAGTGCTCGTGGAGTCCTTCCTGCAACTCGCTCTTCTCCGTGCCAATGAGGATGCAGGGGAAGGAGCAGATCGGGTGGCTGTGGTTGTGTGAGCGCTCTCATTATGCAGTGTCAGCGAGCAGAGGGAGGGGGAGGAATCCCCCACAGGAGCTGACTGGGGACGCTCTCCCTCTCAGGAGAGATTGTTACCCCAGGAGCAGCCCGAGCAAAATACAAAAATGCAAAAAAAAAAAATGTTTTTTTTTTTTTTTTGGGGGGGGGCACAACATAATGTTGGGGGGCCATGGCCCCCTCTGGCCCCCCCTAGGGACGCCATTGCTGAAGACAAGATCAGCGGTGATGGGGAGATCCTCTAGCTGTTGTCCAACCATCCTGGAATGCAGATTCCCACTGGCAGAAACTGTGGTGTGGCAATGAAATTCAGAGTGGCCTACTTTGCCTCTCACTCAGTAGTAGTCTCTAAACTGTCACGCGACCAGACCTCTAACTACTAGAAGTGGCCATCGGATGCCTAAACTGTCTGTAGCCAATGCTGGCTATTAAATCCCTAAGCTAAAACTAGCTATAGAATCCTAAACCAGAAGAGATAGACAATTGACATGTTCACCTACTGATATACTGGAAGGTAAACACTACACGCATACAGTACAGTAGCAAGTAGCAGTAATTACAATAGCACAGAGATGCTCTGTCAATCACAAGGCTTCAGCTACACACTCAAGAAACTATGGGTAGCTGAAGTTAGACTATTATATACAGTATAGTTAGACATATTACAACATAGGAATATTTGCATAATAATCCCTTCTGGTTCGTATTTAGCAGCATGGACAGGACATGTGGCTGAGACATTCTCTCTTTCTCTCCTAACTTCTTCTGGGGTTTTTAAAACCAGCCTCCCAAAAACAGGAAGGGCTAATACATACAGTAATTATACATAACACTGTGATATTAGCAGCTTGCAGTAGAGGGCAGCAGATTTTTACAACTGTATGGTAAAGTAAATCCACCAGGCCACTATATGGAGTCCATGTAAAGATTAATGCACACAATGCAAAAACAGAAGCAATGTGGTGTTAAATAAAGTTGGCCAATTTACAGCATGTACTGTAGATCTTGTGTCCCTCTTTTTACCAGGAAAGATGAGTGTCCATGGATGGGTTCAGAATAGTGGCAGGTGCGTGTAGCTTGAAGAATCTGCTTATCAAAAGCTCTTTAAGATAGCTATTCTCAAAGCCACCATCTTTTGCTGGCCACAATTTGCTTGAATTTTTGAGGATTCCTGCTAAAACAGGTGAAATTCAGGCCATTGGTGGCCCTCTCAGCACAACCCAGCTCAACAAACTTTTTTTTATATGTAAACTCAGGCTTTAACTTGTATGGCTAGTACTACAAGGTTTTCAAGCATTTTCTCTGTGGTAGGCTATACCTTCCAACTTTCTGAGATTGGGTCTGTATTTATAGGTCCAAAAGAGGGAGAACTGAAAAAGGGGGGTTCTATTCTGAAAGATATTGTGCCCCTGTATAAAAAGGGGAAGGTGGAAGCTACCCTACTAGAGTGTCACCTCAAACATTTCCCTACTTATCACATGGATGATTTGCTGAAGTACGCAGTCCCAAGGGCATTGTTATAGCCATTACAGACCATGTAACTGCATTGAAGCCTAGAAGCACAGGGGGTCCACAGTTTTTTGACTACATAGTAAATTAATGCAATTAGCAATATGCTGTGCATAGTTTGGTAAATACATTTTAATGAATTTATTGTACTGTATATGAAGGATAGGAGCCTCCATACAAGTCTATGACTGTGTCAGGAGCATCTAGTGCTCCTGCTTCTCATTCCAGCATCCGGGGTTTTGGCTATGGCACTCTCCTTGTCTGTCTGTCCATCTGCAAGGTGATTGATATGATCAGTCTCTGGGTGCAAACCAAACCTGTTATAAGCCAGCCATACCCTCACTCGCATGCTTGTGATAGAGAGTGATACGTGCATTATTCCTGATCAAGCCCCCTGTCTGTCTGTCCTGCTCTGCTAGATTGGATTTCCCTGTGTATGACTTTGGCTTGGATTTTGGACTATTCCCTGAACTCAGCCTGCCTTTTACCTGGACTGTCATAGAACCACGCTACCTTTCTGCCCAATCGCAAGTACCTGTTTGCTTTGCTCAGTTTGCGCCTGCCCTGGCATGGTGGCCAGCCACTATAGCATTGTGTATAAGACCTGGTGGCTCTGAGTACTGGTAGGCCTGCTTGCCTTATGGGAAAGGGGGCTGCTATAGGTGAAGAACACAGTAGCCAGCTATAGTGTCTGACCACCTGCGTTGAGGGTAGACGTGACATTATCACAAGCCTTTAACAAAAAAAATGTTTTTGGTGAAGATGGACCCTACACAGGCTTGTTTATTTGCTGAGGAGATTTACAAACTGAAAAGCCAAGTCCAGGAACTGTCTGTGCGTTTAAACGCACCTCCAGCAGTAACCCAGGAGCCAGAGCCCAAAGTTAAACCGCCTGATCGTTTTTCTGGTGACCGCCATATGTTTTCCAACTTTAAAAAAAGTTGTATGCTTGTACACTTCCTGACCAGGCCTTTTTTTGTGATAAGGCACTGCTTCGCTTTAACTGACAATAGGCTGGTCGTGCGATGCTGTACCCAAACAAAATTTACGTCCTTTATTTCCCACAAATAGAGCTTTCTTTTGGTGGTATTTGATCACCTCTGCCTTTTTGTTTTTACGCTATAAACAAAAAAAGAGCGAAAACATTTTTTTGCTATAATAAATATCCCCAAAAATGTTTTTAGAAAACAAATTTCTTCATCAGTTTAAGCCAATATATATTCTTCTACATATTTTTGGTCAAAAAAAAAATCGCAATACGCGTATATTGATTGGTTTGCACAAAAGTTATAGCATCTACAGACTATGGGAAAGATTTATGGCATTTGTATTTATTTATTTATTTTTACTAGTAATGGCAGTGATCTGTGAATTTTAGCGGTGCTGCGACATTGTGGCAGACAGATCGGACACCTTTGACACATTTTTGGGACCATTGACATTTATGCAGTGATCGGTGCTAAAAAAAATGCACTGATTACTGTGTAAATGTCACTGGCACGGAAGGGGTTAACACTCGGGGGCGATCAAGGAGTTAAATGTGTTCCTCCGTTAGTGTTTCTTACTGTGGGGGGATGGGAATGAGTGGAGGAGGAGACATATTGCTGTTTGTAATTACTACAAACAGCAGATGTGTCTCTTCTCCCCTGTCAGAACAGGGATTTGTGTGTTTACACACACAAATCCCCGTTCTGGCTCTCTTACCTGCAATCACGGGTGGCCGGTTGGCAATTGCACCCACTGGCCACATGCATTGGTTCCTCCGCCGTGCAGCGAGCGCGCGCACGCATGCTATGGCTCTTAAAGGAGAAGACGTACCCATACAGCGATTTGCGGGAGCGTGCCACTTTGCCAACGTATATCGGCGTGAGGCAGTCGGCAAGTGGTTAAACTTAAGCCATACTCTTCTAGTTTTGAAACACAGCAGATCAGCCTGATTATTACATTGTTGAAGGGGGATCCCTGCAACAATGCTTTTAGTCTCCCCACAGATGACCCAGCCAGGGGGTCAGTTGAAGCTTTTTTCAAGGCCTGATGCCGCGCACACGCGACCGTTTTTCCTGATGAGAAAAAGGCCATTTTTTAAATTGGTCATTAAAAACGATTGTGTGTAGGCTACAGAGCATTTTTCTTAACGAGTAAAATGGGCATTAAAAATTTAGAACATGCTCTATTTTTTCTCGTCGTTTTTTACGTCCTCGTTTTTCTCATCGTGAAAAACGGGCGTGTATACGCTTTGATGACGGGAAAAAAACGCGCATGCTCAGAAGCAAGTTATGAGACGGGAGCGCTCGTTCTGGTAAAACTAGCGTTCGTAATGGAGATAGCACATTCGTCATGCTGTAACGAACTGAAAAGCACGGAGACTGAAAAGCGCGAATCGTCTCTCACCAAACTTTTACTAACACACGGTAACAGGAAATCAGCAAAAACAACCCAAAGGGTGTCGCTATCAGAATGGAACTTCCCCTTTATAGTGCCGTCGTACGTGTTGTCGTACGTGTTGTACGTCACCGCTCTTTGCTCGAGCATTTTTTTTTCACGATAGTGTGTATGCAAGGCAGGCTTTAGAAGAATCACGTCGAGAAAAACTATGCTTTTTTCCATGACATTAAAAACATTAGGTTTACTCTATGATGATCCTGATCTAACCTTAGGTCATTATGTCAGGGTAAATGCACTGCTGAACAATACTGTTCTGATTTCCGCAGCTGGGCACCTCTAAGAAGCCAGTTCATGATAGGCTTATCAGACTCCATCAAAGACTTCTTGGACCAAAGTCATTGAATGAAGCCATGCAAGTAGCAGGGACGTGCAGTCAGGGGAGGCAGGTGAGGCAGAGCTTCACCTGCCATGAACCTTAAAAAAAACGGAAAAAAAAACACAATCTACTTTGAGGGTCGTAGCTCGGCGACCTGAGGTCACAGAGACCCCAAATTTAGGGGTAGGTAGCTGAAGTTCTACCCCACCACTGATCAAAATTGGGGCGCCCATCATCTATGGTTCCAGAGATACGGGGGTCCTTGTGCAGCCTGTCAGAAGCTACATACAGAGCGGCCAGTTTAAATACAAGCTGGCACACTCTGTTTGCAGTAGACTGAGAGGATGAGCTCACAGCGCCTCGCCTCACTTCTTGTCAGAGGCACTGAGCTCAATGAACAGTTTGGAGCTATGGACCAATGGTAAAGCACTATTGGCCCAAGCTGTCCAATAAAAATGCTGCAGTGAGGCTGGGCAGTGTCATAGAAGGGGACATGTGTCTAAAAGACAAATGCTCACTTCCAGACCAGCCCTCTTAAAGTGGTTGTATACCGCAAAACTTTTTTTTTTTTTTCACAACCTGCAAGGCAAAGTCATAATGAGCTAGTATGACCAGCATACTAGCTCATTATCAATCACTTACCTTAGATCGAAGCCCCCGCAGCGGTCCCCGGACACGTCCTCCGTCGCATCCATGATACCCGGAGTGGCTTTCAGGTATCGCCGCTCCGGCGCTGTGATTGGCCGGAGCGGCGATGACGTCACTCCCACGCATGCACGGGGAACGGCACGATCCCCGCGCATGCGCGAATTCCGGCAGTATCCGGCAGGCTGCCATTCAAAGAGCCGCCGTGCTCAGTGCGCCTGCGCCGTTATCTATGGCGTGCATGCGCCGTAGATAGCGGTGCACTCTTTTTTGCAAATATCTCCGAAACCGTGTAGGTCTCGGAGATACTGCAAGCACCTACAGGTAAGCCTTAATGTAGGCTTACCTGTAGGTGCATTTCATATTTGTGGGTATACAACCACTTTAACTACAAGGACATGGGTTTATGTGTATAAGATTTCCCATAATCCCATGTTTTTCTCACACAGTTAAGAGGGAGAATAAGAATCTGCTGCTGCTACTGAAAAGGTGCAAGCTAAATCATATATTATATTGCTATATGTTATAAGATAATAATTTATTATTTATCTACTGTATTTACTGTGAAATTACTGGTTTGAAGTTATAACTTCAATAATTTCTCCATTAAGCCACCTGCTTGAGTACAGTTTTTGAAAATTTTGTAAATTAACTTAAAAACAATATATAATAATTATTTGTATATTACTTATGGTAATTAATCCCTTGCAACCCAGGCCAATTCTGATACTTCTCTCCTACATGTAAAAATCATAATTTTTTTGTTAGAAAATTAATCCCAAACATTATATATGTAGCGGGTATTTGAATTTAGGGGAGGCATCTGGGTGGTAGTGTAACCCAGATGCACTGATTGTTAGGGAAGCTGAGACCCTTTTATGGTTCTTGGAGGACTCTGGTGGTGTGGGGTTCCCTGCGGCCTGCAGGTGGCGCTGTCGCCCTGGGCCGGGGGTTGAACCCTCACTGCAAGACTGTACTCTTTTTGTCTCTTTCCGGCGGTTGTACAGCGGGGCGGGGAACCTGCTGTGACGCTGGGGAGAGGAGATAAAGGGGACGGACGCCCTGAGTTCAGGGTTCAGAGTCGGAGGACGCAGCCGCGCCCAGGCACCTTCAGCCTGGGTGCTGGCGTTCTGGAGTTCCGGGCCCATGTGCCCTTGACCTGGCCGGAGCGGGAGATGGAGTCCATCCCAGGCACCTTTCGCCTGGGGTGAGGTACTAATGCGGAAGCCTGGGACTCAGCACCTTCGACTGGGTTCCGCAAGGGTGGAGGAATCCGAGGGGGCCCTAACACCTTGGGTGCCCGTGTCTGAGATGAGGAGGCTGGTGAGCGGAACTTTTCCGAAAAGTCCGGCGCAGCATTTGCTGGTGACGGAGAGGCCTCCAGTAACTCTCTTGGATGGATGTCTTCCCTCTGACAGGGTCTGTGATAGCGAAGGTAATTCATGCTCTTGTTTTATATAGTCGGTGGCAGTGACTATACATCATAACCATTGGTGACACCACAGTGGTTAGCTCTACTTAAAGAATTGTGCCTTGACCTACTCCCCACAAATACTAAAGTGTTCTATGGGTCTCAACCTGTCTGTGCTGTATGACTATTTATTGCTGGAAGAGAATAAATACGAGTTGGACCTTTTCAGTGTGTGGAACTCTGGTTACTGGGAGCAAAGGGAGTCATTTCGGGGAAGGATTTGACTCTGGGACACACACACAAAGCCCGATAGTTCTGGCTTTCACCTCCAGACTCTCTGGAGGACATGGGCCGTGGTGTATCGCATCCCTCCCCCCAGTACTAACCCCCTAGACAAGACCAACAAGCCGAGAATGAGAAGGGGTGAGAGGGGTGAGGTCGCTAAATATATATAAAATTATTCCCAAACATTATATATATATATATATATATATATATAGTTTTAGCAAACCTAGGGAATAAAATGGTGGCGGTTGCAACTTTTTTTTGTCACACGGTATTTGCGCAACAATTTTTTGGAATCCAGTCAGTCGCTATATCTGGCGATGTGGTCCAGTCTGCTTCTGCACCAGTTATTCCGGTCTAGCCCATGCCCATTGAGTCTCCTGCTTTTTGTTATTCGGGACTTTCTGTAACTTGACCACACCCTTACTACATCCATTCAAACCTGTCTAAGAAGTTCAATCCATCCTTTGGATAGACTGACTCATTCGGTCAGGTGGGGCTTTCAATCTTTTTTTCAAGCCTCTTTGCATTCTGCTTGTGTTTCAGCTATCCGGCTTGACTCCTGTGACACGTCACCTGCTAACCAACCTGACCTTGCAGAACCCCTGACCGCTGCCCAGTCTTATGGTCATGTGCTGGATGTCCAGCTCATCTTTAAGGGTCCAGGGGACCCTCCTCAGAATTGAGTGAACTCATATTTTTCCCCTGCTTAATCTGCAAACACTTGCAATTAACTATAGTTTTCTTTCCTTTTCTTTCTTTTTGTAACTGTTTCTTAAAGCCAGAAGGTTGGAATGAAAATAGTTTCTCCGGGAAAGATGTCAGCCGTGTCTGCGGTGTGCGGGCTTTGTTCTAAGTAAGTATTACATAATGAGCTTATTATGTCTTTGTCTTACAGGGTTTTTTTTTTCAGAGTATGATCTTTAAATCTTTAATAAATAAATACATTTATATTGAGATTTTGGACACTTTTCTTATTCCATCAATTAAAAGGATGTTTGGTGATGATGACATCATTTTTCAGGATGTAATCTGATGCAGATGTTTGTTTTAGAACTGCAAAGTACATGGTGATTCCATAAAATTTTCCTCAGAATTGAGTAATTCCATATTTTTTTTCCTCTGCTCATCTGCAAAAACAGTTGCAACTGACTACAGTTTTCTCTTTCTTTTTTAAGTGTTTCTTAAAGCCAAAATGTTGGAATGTTAAATGGAAATAGTTTTGAGGAATGTCTATGATTATTTTTTTTTTTTTTTTAGACAATTAAACAATTGAATGAACATTTTCCAAGAGTGGTGATTACATACTTTTTGCAAGGGGTTGTAGAATAATCACCAATGAAAGTCATAAGATATCTGTTCCTACCTGATGGGAGAGTCTTCATTGATCCACATGCTGTGTATGAGCTACATGGGGCAGGTGGTTTGGAGTATGTGTGGCCTTTGATTTCATACAACACTTGCATTTCAAGAGCATTTTCAAAGGCAGCTTTGTCATATCTTCTGATAAATCTCTCTTTAAAATTTCCTCTCTGGGTTTCTGTGCCCCAATCGTGGTGAATGCATTTATTGTGGGGATTCTAAAAGGTAGTTTTGGCCTGCTCATCCGTGATGATGAGTCTGTATAGGTGTTCATTTAATCTTCCTTTTCTGAGGATTTGCTTGGTATTTTAAATTGTGCATTCATCACCTTGGAATTGAACTGTCAGACCATTGTTAGCAAGGGTTTTCACTGATAGAAGGCTTTCTTCTAGGTCTGGAACATACAGTCAATTTTTTCATAAGGATACTTCGCTTGTCCCCTGATGGTGTGATGCAATTCAAGACCCCCTAACCATTAGGCTTGTGCAATTCGTTTCGTAACGAATTGAAATTCGTCCGAATTTAGCAACTTTCGGACATTCGGAAGCATTCGAATTTCCGAACAAAGCAATTACGAATAAGACCGAATCCGAAATAAATTATACCGCAAATAGCGAATGCCCGAATGTCTTCGGCATAATTCGTTATGAAAAAGTTACGAATGTACGAATCCATACGAAGCACAATAACACTCACTCTGCTCTGCTCTCTGCTTCTCCCACACCGTGCTGAACTCCCTCTCAAAATGGTGTACAGGGGCGGAGGTTATAGCCGCATGTAAAAAACGAAAGTAAAATACGAGATTTCGAATCCATTCGAAGCACAATAACACTCTGCTCTGCTCTCTGCTTCTCCCTCACCGTGCTGAACCCTCTCAAAATGGTGTACAGGGGCGGAGCCTATAGCCGCATGTTAAAAACGAAAGTAAAATACGAGATTTCGAATCGTTACAAATAACCGCAATGTATTTAGAAAAGTACAAATCCATTTGAAGCACATTAGGCATAATAGGCAGCGTCGTTGTGAGAGAGACACGGAAAATTACGAATCAACGAACCCAAAAAAAGTTACGAAAGTAGGAGTTGTGTCCAGAATCAACGAAAAACAACGTACTCTACCGAAAGTACGAACCCAAAAAAAGTTACGAAAGTAGGAGTTGTGTCCAGAATCAACGAAAAACAACGTACTCTACCGAAAGTACGAATTATAAAGCAACAAAAAATTCAACGAAAAATGTCGCTTGCAAAAATACGAATGAGTCCGAACACGAAAAATCCCGTCTAGCAAAATTACGAATGATTACGAATCAACAGGACCGGAAAGAAACGAACCGAAACGGAACGAATTTTTCCGTTGTGCACAAGTCTACTAACCATTACCTTCTGCAGTAATACTTTTCCCATTTGTTGGGAAGACTTTGTCTTTTGCACTGAAATCAGTTTCTGTAAAGAAGATCTCCTCTTCATGTGGCTTGTTGCATCTGAGTCTATACACTAACTATGTTGTATACTACACTGAGTCGCTTTAAAGGTGCCACTCTATGATGTACCTGCAGTTTTCTTTTGTAACTGATTTAACTCTTTGGCCTCGTACACACGGCCGATTTTCTCGGCAAGAACCAGCAAGAAACTTGCTGGCAGAGAGGTCTTGCCGAGTAAATCGGTCGTGTGTACGCGGCTATCGGGTTTCTCGTCGAGAAAACTGACAAGAAACCTAGACGAGAAAATAGAGAACCTGCTCTCTATTTTCTCGTCGAGATTCTCCTCGGCATGTTTCTCGACGATAAAAGTGAGTGTGTGTACACTTACCTGTCCTCCCGGAAGCCCGCGCATGTTCGAAATGAATTTGACGCATGCGCGGTAGCTTCCTAGGCATACGTAGGGTATACCAAGATGGCGGCGACGGCATCGAATGTGACGAGCGCATGCTCGTCGTAGTCGATGACGTCACCGCGTACGCTCCATTCAAAGAACCGCGGGTTCTTTGAAACGAGCGTGTGTACACTCGGCCGGGACAAGTTTCTTGTCCAAGAATCTCGTCGAAAAAAACGACATGTTTTTTTCAACGAGAATCTCGGCCATGTGTATGAGGGCTTTCTCTTGTGGATTGCTCTTGCCTTTGCAGCTCAGCTTTCCAGAATGAACAGTCCTTTTTCAGGTGTTGCAGGGGATAGGGGGCGCTAGTGAACAAAATAATAATACTTAATAGATAAGTGCTACAACACAAAAAAATAAAATCTGGTGACAGATGCAATTAGTGTTAATATTATTAGTGATCAAATAATTGTCCATTAGGCAAATGCTTGCCAAAAATAGAAAAAAAAATCTTATAAAGTCCCAACAGAAAAAATTAAAAAAACAAAGTGCTTCAAATCCAATGGAAACCCTTCAGCAAACCAATCCTCGCTGCATTAAATAAATAGTCCAACAGGTGCAATCTTAATCCTTCACCACACCACTTGAAGTTGCGACACCCAAAGTGCACAGGTAGTAAGACTGTGCTTTCCAGACTTTGTAGACCTCTTTAATTAAAAAGATGGTCACAACCGCTTTAGCAGGATAGTGCCTGCACACATATGATCAGACTGGAGTAAATGTAGTGACCTCTTGCCTCCGATTTCAAGGATAGGACATGAAACACAAATAGGAAGATTCCATAGTGCAAACCATTAATTTAAAAACACTTGAATATAAAAACGTTGGCTGAGTGGCCGCTTACATTAAAAGGTGCCCATCCCGACACTGGGGCTGCAGGCTTATCGGTAGCACAGATTCCTCCACCTCCGTGTCGGCGTGCGTTCCACTGGCTGCTCTCTCTACCCAAAGGGACCGGATGGGACGTGGAGCAAAGAACACATCACCAGACTACGCCACCTCTGACGTACGTTTCGTTAGAATAACGTCTTCAGGGGGCGTGTCTGGTCACTGAACGTCACGTGTATTATAGTCAATGCAAGGGGAGGAGTGGTTTTAATGGATGTGAGTATTGGCCAATTGGAATGCAGCCGCAGTGCCAGATTGAGCAGTACAACATCCACATTATTTGCATAGCATAGTTTGTCTTGCTTGTAAATTGCTAAAACTGCTAAAACACCAAAACAAGAGACAAACTTAAAATTGATTTATATCTGGGATTTAATTTATGTGGCACTTTGTGCCGTTGTATAAGCGGAACCTATATTAATTGGATGACAAACTGCACTGTGTTAATGGTCACTAGATGGAGCCTCTCTCAAAACAATGTACTATGTACACATATTACATCTATTATGACACAATTTTGCACACATGCTGGGCATTCCTGTCCGCGTGTGTGCACCATATTATTAGAATTTAATTAGGCAGTCTGATTGAATGAATTATTGTGAAAAATTGGATTTATATATGCATATTTTATTACCCATTATAAAACCTCCATCTAAAAATATTAATAAAAATAGAAATAAAAATTAATTACATCATACAGTATATGGGGAGATAATTTGCTGATATAATTATCATATACAATAACCTTTAGGACAATAACTACTGAAACATTGGTTGGTCAAAATTGTTTGAGGAGGCAGACTTGGTCGTAAATGGAAGAGATATTAATTTAGTTTTTCAAGTGGCCAGTCTTTTTACAGCTAAAACATGCTTGGCTTACTTTGCTTTGTTTTGTGCCCTCATGCACATTAACCACTTAAGGACCGGACCAATACGGACCATAATGATCAGAGGTGATTTCACAATTTGGCACTGTGCTGCTTTAACTGGAAATTGTGCAGACATGCAATGTTGTACCCAAACGAAATTTGCATCCTTTTCTTCCCACAAATAGAGCTTTCTTTTAATGGTATTTGATTGCCTCTGTGATTTTAATTTTTTGCGATATAAACGGAAAAAAAATAAAATAAAAAACAAACAAACATATTTTCTACTTTTTGTTATAAGAAAAATCGAATAAACTAAATTTTAGTCATACATTTAGGTCAAAATGTATTCAGCCACATGTCTTTAGTAAAAAAAATGTCAATAAGCGTATATTTATTGGTTTGCGCAAACGTTATAGCGTCTACAAACTAGGGTACATTTTCTGGAATTTACACAGCTTTTAATTTATGACTGCCTATCTCATTTCTTGAGGTGCTAAAATGGCAGGGCAGTACAAAACCCCCCCAAATGACCCCATTTTGGAAAGTAGACACCCCAAGGAAATTGCTGAGAGGCATGTTGAGCCCATTGAATATTATTTTTTTTTGTCCCAAGTGATTGAATAATGACAAAAAAAAAAAAAAATACAAAAAGTTGTCACTAAATGATATATTGCTCACACATGCCATGGTTATATGTGGAATTGCACCCCAAAATACATTTTGCTGCTTCTCCTGAGTACGGGGATACCACATGTGTGGGACTTTTTAGGAGCCTAGCCGCGTACGGGCCCCCGAAAACCAAGCACCGCCTTCAGGATTTCTAAGGGCGCAAATTTTTGATTTCACTCCTCACTACCTATCACAGTTTCGAAGGCCATAAAATGCCAAAATAGCACAAAACCCCCCCAAATGACCCCATTTTGGAAAGTAGACACCCCAAGCTATTTGCTGAGAGGCATGGTGAGTATTTTACAGCTCTCATTTGTTTTTGAAAATGAATAAAGAAAATCATTTTTTTTTTTTTTGTTTCCAATTTTCAAAACTTTGTGACAAAAGCGAGATCTGCAAAATACTCACCATACCTCTCAGCAAATAGCTTGGGGTGTCTACTTTCCAAAATGGGGTCATTTGGTGGGGTTTGTGCCATCTGGGCATTCCATGGCCTCCGAAACTGTGATAGGCAGTGAGGAGTGAAATCAAAAATAATTTACACCCTTAGAAAGCCTGAAGGCGGTGCTTGGGTTTTGGGGTCCCGTACGCGGCTAGGCTCCCAAAAAGTCTCACACATGTGGTATCCCCGTACTCAGGAGAAGCAACAAAATGTATTTTGGGGTGTAATTCCACATATGCCCATGGCATGTTTGAGCAATATATCATTTAGTGACAACTTTGTGCAAAAAAAATTGAAATAAAAAATAAATTGTCTTTTTTCCGCAACTTGTGTCAACATATAATATATTCCATGGACTCAACATGCCTTTCAGCAAATAGCTTGGGGTGTCTACTTTCCAAAATGGGATCATTTGGGGGGGGTTTTGAACTGTCCTGGCATTTTATACACAACATTAGGAAGCTTATGTCACACATCATCCACTCTTCTAACCACTTGAAGACAAAGCCCTTTCTGACACTTTTTGTTTACATGAAAACATATTTTTTTTTTTTGCAAAAAAATTATGTTGAACCCCCAAACATTATATATTTTTTTAAAGCAAAGGCCCTACAGATTACAATGGTGGATGTTGCATTTTTTTTTCCACACAGTATTTGCGCAGCGATTTTTCAAACGCATTTTTTTGGGAAAAAAATACACTTTTTTTTAATTTAATTTGCACTAAAACACACTATATTGCCCAAATGTTTGATGAAATAAAAAAGATGATCTTAGGCCGAGTACATAGATACCAAACACGACATGCTTTAAAATTTCGCACAAACGCGCAGTGGCGACAAACTACATACATTTTTAAAAGCTTTTAAAAGCCTTTACAGGTTACCACGTTAGATTTACAGAGGAGGTCTACTGCTAAAATTACTGCCCTCGATCTGACCTTCGCGGTGATACCTCACATGCATGATGCAATTGCTTTTTACATATGACGCCAGACCGACGCTTGCGTTCACCATTGCGCAAGAGCAGGGCGGGACAGGGGTGCTTTTTTTTATTTTTATTAATTTTGCTTTTTTATTTTATTTTTAACTGTTCCTTCCATATTTTTTTTTTTTTTATAATTTTTATTGTTATCTCAGGGAATGTAAATATCCCCTATGATAGCAATAGGTAGTGACAGGTACTCTTTTTTTAAAAAAAAATGGGGTCTATTAGACCCTAGATCTTTCCTCTGCCCTCAAAGCATCTGACCACACCAAGATCGGTGTGATAAAATGCTTTCCCAATTTCTCAATGGCGCTTTTTATATCCGGGGGGGCATTCCTAATTAGCCGCTAGGATTGCTTTTACAAGAAAGCCGGCCGCTGGCTGAAAAGAATGATACCAAGATGATACCTAAACCTGCAGGCATCATTCTGGTATACCCATTCAAAGTCCAGCAACATACCAGTACGTTGCTGGTCCTTGTTGGACATGTATTGTAATCTTTTTTTTCATGGCTGAATGAAAAAAAGAGATTGATCGGTGGGTATGCCCACCATTAGAATACCTCCCTTCATCCACCCACTTCTAATGATGGGCATACATGCACCATTTATATATGCCGAAGCATGGGGGCATCCTCCCGCAAAAGTTATGCCGCACACACATGGTCGGACTTTTCCACGGGCAAGCCTCCATCTGAATTTTGACCGTATGTACGCGGCATTAGGAGCAAAATCGCTCCTCCGCTCCTGCTGCCCCCATGCTTCGGCATATATGCTTTTTTTTTTAACTGTGGTGGTGAAATCACCTCCTACAGCACTGGAGTCGCAGGGATCAGGCCTGTCTCTGCGAACGCTGCAGTTATGTGTGTTGTGTTTTGTAAGTGACAGTGATCGATCGATACTGCACTTGGGTGGCCTGGGCTGGACGGAGGGGCAAAACGCAGGTGCTAGTAGGTATCTGGGCTGATCCCGCTAACACTGCATTTTTGGGAACCCTAAACTGCTGGGGACGCTAGTATAGATCTGATCAGATCAGATATTGATCTGTTCAGATACTATACCACTAAGGAAGGTGTATGCTTCACGCGTGGGTGTTAGCGTTACTGGCACTAACCTGACGCTGCCTGGGGCGACGCAGACCCTCTCTGATGCTAAAACCTAATTGATATCACCCACCGGGCAATCAGGGGGTTAAACCTTTATTGGGTTATATACGGCGGGTGCCCTGACACTATAAAAAGCAAACTAACCAGCGTCACCCGTAACACTTATATGGTGATCACTGGTGAAAGGGTTAACTAGGGGCAATCAGGGGGTTAAACCTTTATTAGGTAATATATGGGGGTACCTGACGCTATATAAAAACCTGACGGGGAACCTAAATAACAAAATAACTAACTGGCTAACCAGTGTCACCAGTAACACTTATACGGTGATCACCGGTGAAAGGGTTAACTAGGGGTAATTAGGGGGTTAAACCTTTATAAGGTAATATATGGCGGTACCTGACGCTATAAAAACCTGCGGCGAACCTAAAAAAATTAACTTACTACCTAGCGGCACCACAGACACTAATACAGCGATCAGAAAAATGATCTCTTAGTGACACTGGCAAAAGGGGGTGAAAGGGTTACCTGGGGGGCGATCAAGGTGTTAAGCCTTAATCGCGTAATATATGGGGGTACCTGACGCTATAAAAACCTGCGGCGAACCTAAAAAAAAATAACTGACTACCTAGCGGCATCACCGACACTAATACAGCGATTAGAAAAACGATCGCTAAGTGACAGTGGTGCTAGGGGGTGAAAGGGTTACCTGGGGGGCGATCAAGGGGTTAAACCTTTATTAGGGGGGGGGGGTTAGGGGGCTACACTGGACCTAAAACTAACTGCCCTGACACTTTCACAGTCACAAATGTCACTGATTGCAGTGATCAGTAAATAAATGGTCACTGCAATCAGTGACACTGTGACTGGGGGCTGGGGGTGATCTGGGGGTGTCTGGGGGGACCTGGGGGGCGATCGTGTTCCTATGTGTCCTGGTGTCAGTGTGCTGTTCAGCGCACTAACCTGTGTGTCTTCTCTCCACGGCGCTCGGTATATGTGAGCGCCGCAGGAGAGAGTACATCACTTCCTCCTGCCTGTGTAAACATTACACAGGCAGAGGAAGCATTTCATTCGCCGGGAGCGATCGCGAGGGGGTGGCCGGAAACGAATGGCCGTCCCCTCATCACGGATTGCTCCTGCACCGAGAACCACCACTCGCTGTACCGGAGGACCCCCCACCCATATGAAGGCAGTCACGTACAGGTACGTGATTGTGTCTGTCCGTGCCATTTTGCCGACGTATATGTACAGTGAGCGGTCGTTAAGTGGTTAAAAGCTTTCTCAGTCTCTTTATTGTGCATTTTTTTCCTTATGTTATATTCATCAATTAATTTTCATTTGGTGTATTCTAGTGTTAATTCTTGCTTGAGTCTGGCTTCTAAAGCATTAATACGGGCATTATATGACTCTGGAAGGCTGCATAGCAGTAGCTCCACCACAAAGTTATCTTTAAAGTTGCATTAAAATAAAAAGCCTTCTGTGTGCAGAAGCCCCCCTAATACTTACCTGAGGTCCCGCTAGCTCCAGCGATGTTGTAGGACTGTCTCGGCCATCTGGGACTTCCCTCCTCATTGGCTGAGACATCAGTGCAGCACCATTGGTTCCCACTGCTGTCAATCAAATCAGTCAGCCAATGAGAATAGAAAGGGGGCGGGCCGGACCACAGCTTCGTGTCTGAATGGACACATGGAGCTGTGACTCGGCTCGGGTGCTCAGATAGCAAGCTGCTTGCTGTCGGGGCACCCAACAGGAGAGAGGGGCCAGGAGAGCCGAAGGGGGACCCAAGAAGAGGAGGATCTGGGCTGCTCTGTGCAACCCCACTGTACAGAGGAGGTAAGTATAACATGTTTGTTATTTTTAATTAAAAAAAACAAAAACAAACTTTACAATCACTTTAATTTCCTCTTCATTTGCACCTAGCTGTTCTACGATTTCTAGCATGGCATTCACATGTCCACATATTTCCTAGTCTTTTTCTAGCCTCATTTTATATAGCACGCATAGCAGATATAGTTTACTGTTTAGGTTTGAATGTTCATGCAGTTTTTATAGTGCGATCTACATGCCTTTAGCTGTATTTTATTTTCTTATGTGGATGAGCTGATGATCTTCCACTAGCAGACGTGTGATTGCTTTTGCTTGAGTGTTCCTCCGGTCCCATTCCTCCATTAGTGGGTCTGTCTGTGTTCAGTTCTTGCCACAAGTCGTCTTTGTTTAGCAGCATCTACAGCTTTAATTTCTTCAACTGATAATTAGTATTGTTGAGCTGTGCAATTTCAGACCCTACATCTGACAACCTGACATTTTTCAGCAGCTTGTATGCAGCACTTGCCAGCTTGTAGTATTCTGTTTACTGCCTGGGCCCTTAAAGCGTTGGTTATGTAATAAGATGACACTGATATCTTGTGATAAGATGGCACTGACATCTTGAGGAATGTAGAATTCAGTTTTACTTGCATAGGAGAACAGCATACATGTGTGAGAACAGCATTACAGGAGAGAGCATAGAGAGAAAAAAAAACAAGCATACATAAACACGCAGATGCTAGTATATCACTACAGCGCAATCTATAGTTTGGAGTGCATAGTATATGCTGTTGCACTTCCAAAAGGGATTAAAAGGACTGGAGCCACTTAATAGTTTTGGTATGGTGTCCAATTACATATATGTGTAGCGGGTGTTTGAATTTATGTGAGGACTCTGGGGGTGGAGTTCCTTGGGGCCTACAGGTGGCGTTGTTGCCTTGGGCTGGAGCTGAACTCACACCGCAAACTGTGCCTTTTTGTCCTCCCCTGGAGCTGGTACAGCGGGGCGGGTAACCCGCTGTGACGCAAAGGGAGAGGTAATAAAAGGGGCGGACGCCCTGATTTTGGGGAGAGAGTCGGAGGACGCGGCCGCACCCAGGCACCTTCAGCTTGGGTGCTGGCGTTCCGGTGTTCCAGGCCTAGGCGCCCTTGGCCTACCTGGAACGGAGATGGAGTCCATCTCAGGCACCTTTAGCCTGGGGTGAGGTACTATGGCGGATGCCTGGGGCTCAGTACCTTCGACTGAGTTCCGCGAGGGTGGAGGAATCCGAGGGGGCCCTAACTCCTTGGGTGCCCGTGTCTGAGTTCGTGAGGACTGGTGCACAGTATCTTCTCAGAAGAGCCCGGCGCAGCATTGCTGGTGACCGGAGAGGCCTCCAATTCTCCCTTGGACGGATTTCTTCCTCTGACAGGGGCAAAGTGAGCGAAGGTAATTCACGTTCTATATTACCTAGTCAGTGGCAGTGACTATTCACCACTGGTGACAGCACAGTGGGCAGCAGCAAGAAGGGAAAGGATTGTGCCTCGATCTGTCCCCCCATTTACCAAAGGAGAAAGATTGTTTTATTGCTTGGCAAGGAGAATAAAACTGAGTTGTACCTATTCACCGTGTGGAACTTGGGTTACTAAAGCAAAGGATTCAGGGATGAAGGACTGGACTTGACTCTATTACACCTACACAAAAGCCCAATCTTTTGGCCTTCACCTCTTGGTTACAGATGACATGGGCCATGGTGTGTATCATCTCTCTCTCCCAGGTACCCCTAGACAACAGCCATATAACCGATAAAGAAAGGGAGAGGGGTGAGGCCGCTACATATGGTTATTACTTCCCTGTCTTTTTCTTGTAAGTTCTTAAATACTGTACAATTTTGGAAGTAAAATCAGCCATGCTGTAGGAGAGCATATATGGTTCACACCTCTAAATTCTATCCAAAAGTGCACCACTTGGGACTTTGGCAGGCTCTTGTAACATAAACATTAGTTAAAGCAATGGGGAAATGAATACATCAATTTCACCCCACTATATTACTCACGTAAAGTATGACCAAAGTACCCTGTTCCTTTTCTGAAAGTCTTTATACCACGCTTAGTGTGCTAGCTAATTGTGCTATTTAAACACTAGTATCACACTCCTACCCTCCTTGTCGCTCACTGTTGTTTGATTGAGGTGTTGCTTACCTATCTTGAGCAAACAAAACAAATGCTCAATCCTTTAACAATATGCAGCATCTAAAAATAGAGCTGCCAAAAGAGAGATCTTTGTTCTAGGCAGTGGAGAAATTTGCAGCGTTGCAGAACACAACATAATGGTTATTCATGCTCTGATGTTTATTGATGAGTCCTATGTCCAAAATAAAAAATACTGACTGGTGTAATTCCAAGGTAAATGAAAAAAGAGGGCGCACCGACCTAGTGCATTACCAATGGCTAGGTTTATTAAAATTAAGTTAAAAGATCATGAATACTCACAAAGCAAGTAAAATAATAGGCACATAACATTCCATCCAAGGAGATAGCCTCTTGCTGGAACCAGATAAGCAGATAACCAGAGAGTCAAGACGACAGGTGTTACAGCTACGGCTGACGCGTTGCGAGGGCGAACCCTCTTCCTCAGAGCCAAAAAGTGATATAAACTCTCTGGTTGTGCCACTAAGAGACCAAGACTGTCTGCGTTGCTGGTGTAATTCCAAAACACTCTGCAAGGGAAGATACTTTTCACTGCTTTCTAAGGACCACAGACATTATGCATCTATGTATAGCGGGGTGTTCAATTTAAGGGAAGTGTCTGAGTGATAACCAGGCTCAGACACATTAAATTGATAGGTTTCATGGACCATTTTTGTTCTCAGGGGTTAATGCTGGTGATGTGTTCCCTGTGGCTGGTGGGTGGCGCTGCCATTCTGGGCCAGGGTTGAACCGCGAGCGCAGTGCTGTGCCTTTTGTGTCCCCTCTTGGCAGCCGTACAGTGGGGCGGGGAACCTGCTGTGCATGCCGGGAGAGGATATAAAAGGGGCAGACATCTTCTGAGAGGGGTTCGTCCACGCCCAGGCACCTTCGGCCTGGGTGTGTGTGGGGTTCGTCCACACCCAGGCACCTTCGGCCTGGGTGTGTGTGTGTGGGTCGTCCATCTCCGGGTTCCCTAGGCCCGGAGGCCTTGTTCCGTTTCCACCTCAGGCACCTTTAGCCTGGGGTGAGGTACTACCTCACCGTTCCTGTCCCCCTGGGCACGGAGGCCCAGGAGTTGCAGCAACGGCCCGGAGCCCAGCAATCTTCGGCTGGGGTCTACAAGGGATCGAGGAGTCCAGGGTGCCGCCTTGCGAGGGGACCCGCACCCTAAGAGAAGGGAGGATCTGTTCAGAGGGACTGGTGCTGTGGACACGGTGAAGGAAGGGGTCTGTTGACTCTCTGGGGGGACTTCTTCTCCCTGAAAGGGGATATGTTCTAGGAAGAAACCAAGGTTCATCAGGTCAGTGGCAGTGACCTTATTCACAGGGTCTGTGGCAGAGACCAACCTCATGGTCTGTGGCAGAGACCGTGCGCCAAAACTGTTTAAGAAGTCTAAACAGTCAGAAGAGTTTGAGCTACGTTTGTGCCTGGACCTCCTGCACACTTTAAGCTGTCCTGTATCTTTGCTCCAACCTTTCTTCTATCCAAGAGGCTATGTGTTCTGCAAGTAAAAAATAAATATTGAGTTGGACTTTCAGCTGGTGTGGACATTTACGTTCCTGGGGAAGTTAAGGACTTGCATCTACACACTGTAGAGGTGAGAATCATACTCCGGAGGACTTTATACTCTGGCTGCAGACAAGGCCCAAAAACAACACCGCCTAACCTCTTAACACAGGAGGGTACGGGCTTGTGGTTCGGTGTGCCCCTCTCTTCCTGCGAGGAACCAAATTAATGCAGACAAAGGGAGGGGTGTGTGCGCTACATATGTAACCTAAATGTAAGGGAACCAAGGCTCCAAGGGTAATCAGTCAGCCAAGGACAGGTGCAAAGCAAGGTGGTCCCTATATTTAAAAATGGAACAAAATCCTTACCCAATGTCTAGAGATCTTAAAGTTGAACTTCTATTGCAGGTGATTTTGATCCTTCTTTCATGGAATAGCAGAACCTTATGTTCTTTGATATATGTGTAGCGCCGGTCCAAAATGGTCCACGCTATGTTTAAATTTAGGGGATAGTCTGAGCCCAAAGTTGGGCTCAGACTTGCTGATTTCTTAAAATTTTGCTTCTGCTCTGGTTGTGATACTGCCTGGCAGTTATTTTCCCTGTTTGCCCGTAGGTGGCACTGCCACCGCTGGCCCATGTTGGAATACAGGTGTATCACAGCAGTATTGGGTGTCCCTTCTCGGCAGCCATGCAGTGGGCGTGGTTAGCCCGCTGTGCATGCTGGGGAGGGGTACATAAGGGGCAGACGCCATTGAAAGTGGTTGTTCCTGGTGTGCCTCGTGGCCCTCATGGCACGGGGTGCATGTGTGTGTTCTAGCCCCGGACACCTTCAGCCCGAGGCTACATCTCTGCTCGCTAGGCCCAGCTCTGCTGGTTTGGGCCTACATTTCTGAAAAGTATCTCAAGCTGTCCATCCGTGGGAAGGAAGCTCTTGAGGAGGGGAACCGGTGGAGGACCAGCCCCGGAGGAGACTGGCAAGGCGCCAATGTCTCAGGAGAGGCCTGGCCACTCACTCAAGGAGGGATCCACTATTCTAAAGCCCTGTAATACGCCGGTCTGGCTTAAAGGTTCTATTATTACTTGGCTGGAGGTTCGGGACTTTTGAAATCCTGTGGCAGAGGATTTCCGGATGCATCCTAAAGTTCACCAGGTCTGTGGCAGGGACCCAAGTTCATCAGGTCTGTGGCAGAGACCTTCATTCACCAATAGCAGTTTGTGGCAGGAACTGTTTAAAGTTTGATCATTGCATCATTCCGGCTGCTAGGACCGTGAGAGGGGACTACCTGGGTGAGCAATACCCACTCAGACTTGAGTGGCGAATATACTGACGGTTTGCATCTTTTGTACTGCGTGCCTAAACCTTCCCCTACTTCTCTTGTTTCCCACTTTCTCTCAAGTTCTACAGCAAAAGAAAATAAAGCCTTATGCCGCGTACACACGACCGTTTTTCCCGTCGAGAAAAATGAAATTTTTTCCTTTGGACGAGAAAAACGATCGTCTGTGGGCTTTTTGTCGTTTTTCTCGACGGTAAAAACGGCATTAATCACGACGAGAAAAATTAGAACATGCTCTAATTTTTCTCGTCGTGATTCCCGTCGTTTTTTTCCGCGGCAGTTTTCCCACTGCCGTGGAGCCCACACACGGTCGTTTTTTTCGACCAAAAAAAAATGTAATTTAAAACGGCCGTGTGTGGGGGGAACAAGCTGTTCCTCGTTTTTCACGTCGATTTTCTCGACGGTGTTTTCACCGTCGAAAAAATCGATCGTGTGTACGCGGCATTACTGTTGAGGTTTTACATCTGTGTGGACATTGACTTTTCTTAAAACCCTTTACCCTGACAACGGAAGCCATGGAGGTAGTTTGCATGACCCAAAATTAATCAGCAGCTCCTTCGGGGGTAAGTGCTACATATGTTTTTTTTTTAATGTTTTGCATTCTTTGCATACTGTCAATGACCTTAAGTTGTAATTGGATGCCTGGTTGTTAACTAGTGCAGCACTATTGGGGGTTCCATAGGCGTGCGCAGCCTATTGCATTAGGGTGTGCACCCCAAAGCTCAACATATACTACCGATCACTCACGATGAAAGGGAAGGGGCCAGTAAGTTACATATTTACCTGCCCCTTCCCCCATTCATCCTAAAACATCCCCGCAGCAATAGCCGGAGGGAGAGGAGAGTAGGGAAGCTGGAAGCACTGCGAGGAGAAGGAGGGGGGAGCCAGGGCAGTAGGGGCAATCTGTGCTGCACACCTAGCACACCCTGTGCGCACGCCTTTCCTTTGAAGTAATTTCTGTTGTAGTGTGCATTATTTAAGAGTTTGAACACCAACAGCCAAAGAACAGGGCCGTAGATAATTTGATAATTTTTTGTTCTGGGGGGGGGGGGGGTTCAGCAGCAGGTGCTAAGTAAAAGTATTTTTAAATAAAATAAATTGCAAAAAAAACAAAATTATAAAGCCTGGAAAAACAATATGTGTTGCCCCTAGTAAGAAATCACATCCTTAATTGTATTTTATCAGGTCCTTTAGAAAATCAAACCCGATTTCAGTTTTTTCCTTCTTCCAGTTTTTATGAACGCTGTTGGCTGTTGTCCAGTATTAGTGTCCGGCGGCAAGCATTGTCCCCCCCCCGCTCAACAACTTCTGTGGCAATTCCCGTTTTTTATATGCCAATGTCCCGCACCCACCCCCCGCTCAACAACTCTGGTTGGCAGGGGAGAGGGGGGAGGGACATCAGAATGTCCCGCGAAGGGACTTTACAAAGTTGGGAGGTATGGTAAAGTGAGTGTGCTACCTACCTACAAGGAGATGGTGCCCTTTACCTCCTCAGCAAGGTTGGCTATTACGGTGCAAAGTGCACCATGTTGTGTCACACAGACACTGCCTAACACAGGATGGTGCACTGTAATAGCCAATCTTACTGGGCAGGTACAAAGGGCACCATCTTGTGGCAGACAGCACACTCACTGTGTTCACATTAGCTTTATTTTCATTTAATCACAGAATAAAATAAATAAATAAATCAACTGAAAAATCAGCCTTGAATACACTGACTTCTCTTTAGGCTAGCTTCACATCTAAGCGTGTGTGAGAAGGTGTGTAATTGCACACTACACTTTCCTCCACTGGCAGAGGAAAAACACACTACTGCTTAGGAGATACGCAGAGGTACACTACAATGCGGGAAACCCTCAATCCACGCCCATTTTATGCACCTTATTCAAATCGCACCCCCTTGCAATCTGCAGTGGGTGTCAGTGCCATCTTAACGACAACCCAAACAAAGGTTGCAAAACACAGTGTGTTTGCCTGCACCAGATCGCATTCACAAAACGACCATGCGAACCGGTTGCAGTGCGGTTCCAAAATTGGTGCATGCATGACTTTGGTGCGATTTGAGCCCATTCATAATGAATGGGCTTTGGCTGCACTGCAATCAACACAGCAAGCCTGGTTTCACACTATAGTTTGCATGTAAATCGCACAGGAACTGCTCCACATTCCTGTGCAATTCACATCTGATTCTGTGTGGTGTGATTTTAGCCCATTTTGAATGGGCTGAATCGCATCACATCGCACCAAAGAAGTGCAGGCACCTTTTTTTTTAAATCAACCATGCGATCTGGTTCAGACAAACACTGCGTTTGTGACATTCTTTTGGGGAGTTGTTAAATTTGAATTGACACCTGCAGCAGATCAAAAACACAGTGTGATTGCAATGTGGTGTGGGAAACACACAGGGATCACAGCATTTCCTATACCACATATGTGTGAACCAGGGGTAAAACAGGGCCAAGGCATGCCACCATGGGCAGCAGAAAGTCCAGCCTGGCTCTGGCATTGGCAGACATGTTGTGGTGTCAACTGCTGAATCAGTGAGCTAGTGGGCACCACACAGGGAAACACACAGGGATCACAGCATTTCCTATACCACATGTGTGAACCAGGGGTAAAACAGGGCCAAGGCATGCCACCATGGGCAGCAGAAAGTCCAGCCTGGCTCTGGCATTGGCAGACATGTTGTGGTGTCAACTGCTGAATCAGTGAGCTAGTGGGCACCACAACAAGCTTGTCAGTGCCAAGCTGGACTGTTATTAACACAAGCAATAGGAAACTCAGCTTAGCCTCAGTCAACTGTCAGTAACACAAGCAATGCAAAATTTAGCCCAGCCAGCCTCAATCACTAACTTTGCCAAGTGCCACACAGAATCACAGATTACCTATGTAGTGGCCTCCACTCTCTCACTCCGCTGTTGGCTGGTTTCTGCTTGTCTAGGGGTACCTTGGAGGAGAGAGTGCGGGGTCAGCACGCCAAGCCTTCACCGCAGATGTTTGTGTGGTGTAAGCAAAGTTCCTTTACCTTCGGGTCGGTGTTCTGAGTTTGGAGCCTCCGCCTCTTCTGTGGAACCGTGTCTGCCAGTAAATGAGCCCCACACCAATAAAAGTCCAACACTCCTTTATTCTTCAATGTCAGGATGAGACACAATCAGTTGGACTCCCTCAACGAACAGACAGGGGGTGTGGATACAAGTAGGCCCAGGCACAATGAACTCTCCTATTCCTCTAACAGCGAATAGGTTTGGCACATAATCTATGCCACCTGTTGAGAATCTTGGTCGCTGCCACCGACCGGATGAACGATGAACATTCCTCCTGACTGCACTTGGCCCCTGTTCGGGTGAGTAACTCCTCCGGTCCCTTACGCCTCTGGATTCGGGTACCCCACTCCCGGGGTCCCCTAGGAAATCCTTCCCTCGCGGAGCCCAGCGGAGGACACTGGGCCCCAGGCCTCCAACCGAGCACCTCACCCCAGGCTGAAGGTGCCTGGGGTGGAACACGAGCTCCGGGTGTCCAGGCCTACGCCGCCTGGACACCGACCACGAACCACAGCCCTCAGGCTGAAGGTGCCTGGGACTCGACGACCCCGTGACCAAAATGGCCGACCCCTTTATACCCTCCCCCAGCAAGCCCAGCGGAGCCCCCGCCCCGCTGTACTCATGCTGCGAGAGGCCAAAAAGGGTACGCCACTGCAACGATGGCTCAACCCCGGGCCCAAAGTGACAGCGCCACCCGCTGGGCCCCAGGGAACCACACATCACAGATTCCCCACCAAATTTAAATACAATAGAAAAGCAGAATGTCAGCAGCAGCACAGCAGTCTGAGCAGTGGTAAGTCTGAGGACACTCTCTGAGACTAGGCCAGAAGAGAAAGATGGACATACCTGGACAGGACAGCAGCAGTTCATCCATGTGGGGGCCGGCGGATACACAGCACTTTACAAGCACTCTGCGCTCAAAGGCCCAGGCAAAGCTCCTCTCCCAAGCCCAAGGTGGGGATGGCACTGCAAGCCAACAGGAATACATGGTGTGCAGTGGGCAGGACTTCACGCACCGCCGGCTCCCACTGTGTTGCCTGGTGATAGATCTGTCAGCCTTCAGCCCAGGCCCAATAGACCAGCCTGGTGATGTACCACAACATGCATGCGGGTATGCCTAATGATCTATTACACTTACTGCAGCGGCATTATTACATCCTGTGTGCCACTGACTGCAGTACTGACTGTGGCTGGTGCCATGTGTGGCTGCAGAGCAGGGACACCATGCATTTAATTTTGGCCCTGGGGGGGGGGTTGAACACCCCTGACCCCCCCCCTATCTACGCCCCTGCCAAAGAAGGATGGTGTAGAAATGGAAAGGCGCAGAGAAGGGCAACTGTGTTCATATGGGGTTTGGAGGA
This sequence comes from Rana muscosa, assembly GCA_029206835.1. Classification (NCBI taxonomy): domain Eukaryota; kingdom Metazoa; phylum Chordata; class Amphibia; order Anura; family Ranidae; genus Rana; species Rana muscosa. The sequence goes on along the minus strand of CM055122.1, from coordinate 747,899,981 downwards.
CCTCAGCAATGAGGTGAAATTAGAGACATTGGGGGTTATTTAGGAAAGGCAAATCCACTTTGCACTACAAGTGCAGTGCACTTGGAAGTGCAGTGGCTGTAGATCTGAGAGGGACATGCAAGGAAAATAAAAAAACATAATTTTAGCTTGCACATGATTGGATGATAAAATTGGATGATAAAATCAGCAGAGCTTCCCCTCATTTCAGATCTTCCCCTCAGATCTACAGCGACTGCACTTCCAAGTGCACTTGCACTTGTAGTGCAAAGTGGATTTGCCTTTCGTAAATAACCCCCATTGTCACCAGACCATTCAATGCAACATAAATCTTCCCATAAGATTACAGTATGTGTGTATTTAACATATTTTATACATATTTTATATATTATTTAACTGTAAACTGAATGTGTTAATTCTCAGGAAGAGATGAATATCATTTACTTTTAAAAATATATAGAGTACAAGGTCCATTTAGTTGTTCACATTGGGGGTGATTTACTAATAACCGTGCGCTGTGTCGGTTCAAACCTTAACCACTTAAGCCCCGGACCATTTTGTAGCTAAAGGACCAGAGGTGTTTTCAGAATTTTGCACTGCGCTGCTTTAACTGGAAATTGTGCGGACATGCAATGTTGTACCCAAACGAAATTTGCGTCCTTTTCTTCCCACAAATAGAGCTTTCTTTTAATGGTATTTGATTGCCTCTGCAATTTTTATTTTTTGCGATATAAATGGAAAAAATGATATTTTCTACTTTTTGTTATAAGACAAATCGAATAAACTCAATTTTAGTCATACATTTAGGTCAAAATGTATTCAGCCACATGTCTTTAGTAAAAAAAATGTCAATAAGCGTATATTTATTGGTTTGCGCAAACGTTATAGCGTCTACAAACTAGGGTACATTTTCTGGAATTTACACAGCTTTTAGTTTATGACTGCCTATCTCATTTCTTGAGGTGCTAAAATGGCAGGGCAGTACAAAACCCCCCCAAATGAACCCATTTTGGAAAGTAGACACCCCAAGGAAATTGCTGAGAGGCATGTTGAGCCCATTGAATATTTTTTTTTTGTCCCAAGTGATTGAATAATGACAAAAAAAATTACAAAAAGTTGTCACTAAATGATATATTGCTCACATATGCCATGGTTATATGTGGAATTGCACCCCAAAATACATTTTGCTGCTTCTCCTGAGGACGGGGATACCACATGTGTGGGACTTTTTAGGAGCCTAGCCGCGTACGGGGCCCCGAAAACCAAGCACCGCCTTCAGGATTTCTAAGGGCACAAATTTTTGATTTCACTCCTCACTACCTATCACAGTTTCGAAGGCCATAAAATGCCAAAATAGCACAAAGCCCCCCCAAATGACCCCATTTTGGAAAGTAGACACCCCAAGCTATTTTCTGAGAGGCATGGTGAGTATTTTACAGCTCTCATTTGTTTTTGAAAATGAAGAAAGAAAATATATATATATATTTTTTTCAATTTTCAAAACTTTGTGACAAAAAGCGAGATCTGCAAAATACTCACCATACCTCTCAGCAAATAGCTTGGGGTGTCTACTTTCCAAAATGGGGTCATTTGGGGGGGGGGTTTGTGCCATCTGGGCATTCCATGGCCTCCGAAACTGTGATAGGCAGTGAGAAGTGAAATCAAAAATTGACACCCTTAGAAAGCCTGAAGGCGGTGCTTGGTTTTTGGGGTCCCGTACGCGGCTAGGCTCCCAAAAAGTCTCACACATGTGGTATCCCCGTACTCAGGAGAAGCAACAGAATGTATTTTGGGGTGTAATTCCACATATGCCCATGGCATGTTTGAGCAATATATCATTTAGTGACAACTTTGTGCAAAAAAAAAAAAAAAAATGTATTTTTTCCGCAACTTGTGTCAACATATAAAATATTCCATGGACTCGACATGCCTCTCAGTATATAGCTTGGGGTGTCTACTTTCCAAAATGGGGTCATTTGGGGGGGGTTTGAACTGTTCTGGCATTTTATACACAACATTAGGAAGCTTACATCTACTCTTCTAACCACTTGAAGACAAAGCCCTTTCTGACACTTTTTGTTTACATGAAAACATTTTTTTTTTTTTGCAAGAAAATTATCTTGAACCCCCAAACATTATATATTTTTTTAAAGCAAAGGCCCTACAGATTAAAATGGTGGGTGTTGCATTTTTTTTTCCACACAGTATTTGCGCAGCGACTTTTCAAACGCATTTTTTGGGGAAAAATACACTTTTTTTTATTTGAATGCACTAAAACACACTATATTGCCCAAATGTTTGATGGAATAAAAAAGATGATCTTAGGCCGAGTACATAGATACCAAACACAACATGCTTTAAAATTTCACACAAACGCGCATTGGCGACAAACTACATACATTTTTAAAAGCCTTTAAAAGCCTTTACAGGTTACCACATTAGATTTACAGAGGAGGTCAACTGCTAAAATTACTTCCCTCGATCTGACCTTTGCGGTGATACCTCACATGCATGGTGCAATTGCTGTTTACATATGACGCCAGACCAACGCTTGCGTTCGCCATTGCGCAAGCGCAGGGCAGGACAGGGGTGTTTTTTATTAATTTTGCTTTTTTATTTTATTTTTAAACTGTTCCTTCCATATTTATTTATTTTTGCATTTTTATTGTTATCTCAGGGAATGTAAATATCCCCTATGATAGCAATAGGTAGTGACAGGTACTCTTTTTTTTAAAACTGGGGTCTATTAGACCCTAGATCTTTCCTCAAAGCATCTGACCACACCAAGATCGGTGTGATAAAATGCTTTCCCAATTTCCCAATGGCACTTTTTATATCCGGGGGGGACATTCCCTCTCACTGCTTGTAAAAGCAGTCCAGAGGCTAATTAGCCACTAGGATTGCTTTTACATGAAAGCCGGCCGCTGGCTGAAAAGAATGATACCAAGATGATACCTAAACCCGCAGGCATCAATCTGGTATAACCATTCAAAGTCCAGCAACATATCAGTACGTTGCTGGTCCTTGTTGGACATGTATTGTAATCTTTTTTTTCATGCAGCCTGTTGGCTGAACGAAAAAAGAGATTGATCGGTGGGTATGCCCACCATTAGAATACCGCCCTTCATCCACCCACTTCTAATGATGGGCATACATGCACCATTTATATATGCCGAAGCATGGGGGCATACTCCCGCAAAAGTTATGCCGCACACACATGATCAGACTTTTCCACGGGCAAGCCTCCGTCTGAATTTCGACCGTATGTACGCGGCATTAGGAGCAAAATCGCTCCTCCACTCCTTCGCCCCTGCTGCCCCCATGCTTCGGCATATATGCTTTTTTTTTTTTAACTGTGGTGGTGAAATCACCTCCTACAGCACTGGAGTCGCAGGGATCAGGCCTGTCTCTGCGAACGCTGCAGTTATGTGTGTTGTGTTTTGTAAGTGACAGTGATCGATCGATACTGCACTTGGGTGGCCTGGGCTGGACGGAGGGGCAAAATGCAGGTGCTAGCAGGTATCTGGGCTGATCCCGCTAACACTGCATTTTTGGGAACCCTAAACTGCTGGGGACGCTAGTATAGATCTGATCAGATCAGATATTGATCTGTTCAGATACTATACCACTAAGGGAGGTGTATGCTTCACGCGTGGGTGTTAGCGCTACTGGCACTAACCTGACGCTGCCTGGGGTGTGATGCAGACCCTCTCTGACGCTAAAACCTAATTGATATCACCCGCCGGGCGATCAGGGGGTTAAACCTTTATTGGGTTATATACAGCGGGTGCTCTGACACTATAAAAAGCAAACTAACTAACCAGTGTCACCCGTAACACTTATATGGTGATTACTGGTGAAAGGGTTAACTAGGGGCAATCAGGGGGTTAAACATTTATTAGGTAATATATGGGGGTACCTGAAGCTATATAAAAACCTGACGGGGAACCTAAATAACAAAATAAGTAACTGGCTAACCAGTGTCACCAGTAACACTTATACGGTGATCACTGGTGAAAGGGTTAACTAGGGCCAATTAGGGTGTTAAAACCAAAATCCAAACCAGACCCTTATCCGAGCACGCAACCTGGCAGGCCGCAGGGGAAGAGGAGGGGACAAGAGTGCCCCCCCTCCCTCCTGAACCGTACCAGGCCGCATGCCCTCAACATGGGGGGTTTGGTGCTTTGGGGCAGGGGGGCGACCTGCGGCCCCCCCACCCCAAAGCAGCCTGTTCCCATGTTGATGGGGACAAGGGCCTCTTCCCGACAACCATGGCCGTTGATTGTCGGGGTCTGCGGGCAGGGGGCTTATCGGAATCCGGGAGCCCCCTTTAATAAGGGGGCCCCCAGATGCAGCCCCCCCTCACCCTATATGAATTAGTATGGGGTACATCGTACCCCTACCCATTCACCTGGTGGCAAAAAAGTCAATAAAAACACAACACGGGCTTTCAAAGTAATTTATTACACAGCTCCGGGGGTCTTTCTGCCGGGCGCCCCGCTATCTTCTTCCAGCTCTTTTGCTAGCGGGGTCCCGGGCTTCCTCATCGTCTTCGGGGGTCTTTCTGCCGGGCGCCCCGCTATCTTCTTCCAGCTCTTTTGCTAGCGGGGTCCCGGTCTTCCTCGTCGTCTTCTTCCGTCTTCAGGGGTCTTTCTGCCGGGCGCCCGATATCTTCTTCCAGCTCTTTTGCTAGCGGGGTCCCGGGCTTCTTCTGACTTCAGGGGGTCTCTTGTTCTGTTCTCCGGTGTCGTCTCCGTGCTCTCCGGTTCTTCTCCCGCTCTCCGGTTCTTTCTGCCTTCTGCCGGACGCCCAGCTATCTTCTTTGACGTCACAGTCCGGGGAATGATGGGACTGTGACGTGATATGGGACAGGGTCAGCGAGTGGCATCACCCGGTGACCACGCCCCATGCCAATATAAGTGGGTGCGCTCCGCGGGCAGAGCATTGTATCGGCGGACAGCGACGAGGCAACATCGGACGGAGAGAAGAGGGAAGAAGACGACGATGAAGACCGGGACCCCGCTAGCAAAAGAGCTGGAAGAATATAACGGGGCGCCCGGCAGAAAGAACCGGAGATCTTGGAGAAGGCACCGGAGAGCGGGAGAAGAACCGAAGAGCGTGGAGACGACACCGGAGAACAGAACAAGAGACCCCCCGAAGTTGGTAGAAGATGACGAGGAAGCCCGGGACCCCGCTAGCAAAAGAGCTGGAAGAAGATAGCGGGCGCCCGGTAGAAAGACCCCCGAAGACGGAAGAAGACGACTAGGAAGACCGGGACCCCGCTAGCAAAAGAGCTGGAAGAAGATAGCGGGGCGCCCGGCAGAAAGACCCCCGAAGACGGAAGAAGACGACGAGGAAGACCGGGACCCCACTAGCAAAAGAGCTGGAAGAAGATAGCGGGGCGCCCGGCAGAAAGATCCCTGAAGACGGAAAAAGACGACGAGGAAGACGAGGAAGACCGGGACCCCGCTAGCAAAAGAGCTGGAAGAAGATAGCGGGGCGCCCGGCAGGAAGACCCCCGGAGCTGCCTAATTAATTACTTTAAAAAACGGTGTTGTGTTTTTTATTGTCTTTTTTTGCCACCAGGTGAATGGGTAGGGGTACGATGTACCCCATACTTATTCACATAGGGTGGGGGGCCGGTATCTTGGGTCCCCCTTATTAAAGGGGGCTCCCGGATTCCGATACGCCCCCCGCCCGCAGACCCCGACAACCAACGGCCAGGGTTGTCGGGAAGAGGCCCTTGTCCCCATCAACATGGGGACATCCTCCCCATGTTGAGGGCATGTGGCCTGGTACGGTTCAGGAGGGAGTGGGGGCGCTCTCTCATCCCCCCTATTTTCCTACGGCCTGCCAGGTTGCGTGCTCAGATAAAGGGTCTGGTATGGATTTTTAGGGGGACCCCCACGCTATTTTTTTTTTAAGTTTGGCGCGGGGTTTCCCTTAAAATCCATACCAGACCCAAGGGCCTGGTATGGACCTGGGGGGGGACCCCACGCTGTTTTTTTTCTAGTTTTTTTTTTTTAGAGCCGGCAATGTTTATTTTTTTTTACATTTCCTTTAACAACCAGCTACATACAGGTTAAAAAATAAATAAAAAATTGCCGCAAAATCACGGTACTTGCATTTTGGATCCGGGTCCATTGAATTCTATTACATCCAAAACACTGTTTTTGGCCTGGAAAAAAACATCTGCAGTTGCGTTTAACATAATTTTTCACAAAGCCTAAAAATGCCTTCAGACGCCAAAGATTTTCACGTTTCAGACGCGGGTACCAGCGTTTAGCTGCATTTTAGTGAAGTGTTTTTAAAGGTGACCTCTTTTTTTATATTGATAAACTCAAAAATTATGGCAAATGAGGAAAAACCATTCAAAATATGTATATATATATATATATAAAAAAAAAAAGGAAATTGCTTCCATTGCATTGTGGACAGGTGACGTGGCAAGTGGACAATCCACAACTTGGGGCAGGTGACGTGGCAAGTGGACAATCCACAACTTGTGGCAAGTGATGTGGCAAGTGACACGCTAAATACAACTACACTGCTGCTCTCAGCTGCTGATATCACTCTGGTCTCACAAAATAGCTGCAATCGTTAATAATACTGTTTTTGGAGCTTAGGGCGGCTCCTTATGATGTTTCCTAACTAAACGCATATAGACGCAAATGTGATAAAACGCGGCATGCAAATGCCACAAAGTGCACCTTTCTAAACGCCGCTTTCAACCTTAGTTCTCGTCCCGTGTACATGGGGCATAAAAACGCCTATGCCATTTACAGCTCAAAAATGCCATGGTGGCCATGAGGCCATAGGCTAACATGGAGAGATGTTTTAAGCTGCTAAAAACGCTCAAACAAGCGGCTGGAAAAACGTCCGTGTGCATGTAGCCTTATATTAACCACTTGCGCACTGGCCACTTAAACCCCCTTCCTGCCCAGACCAATTTTCACATTTCAGCACTGATGCACTTTGAATGACAATTACGCGCTCATACAACACTGTAACCCAATGAAAATGTATTATTTTTTGGCACACAAATAGAGCTTTCTTTTGGTGCTATTTGATCACCTCTGCGTTTATTTTTTTTTCTATAAATACAAAAGACCGACTAAAAAAAAAAAAAATTGGATATTTTAACCACTTCAGCACTGGGCCTATTCTGGCACTTCTCTCCTTCATGTAAAAATCATAAATTTAGGGCTAGAAAATTACTTCAAAACCCCAAACATTATATATGTTTTTTTAGCAGACACCCTAGGGAATAAAATGGCGGTCATTGCAAATTTTTAGCTCATTTGGAATTTGCGCAATAAATTTTCAAACACCTTTTTTAAAAAAAAAAATATGGTTTCATGAATAAAAAAAAATTACAAAGCAGTAAAGTTAGCCCAATTTTTGGGGATAATGTGAAAGATGTTGTTATGCTGAGTAAATAGATACATAACATGTCACGCTTTAAAATTGCACACACTTATGGAATGACACCAAACTTCAGTACTTTAAAATCTCCCTAGGCGATGCTTTCCAAATTTTTACACGTTACCATTTTCGCAAAGGAAGTCTAGTGCTAGAATTGTTGCACTCGTTCTAACGCACGCAGCAATACCTCACATGTGTGCTTTGAACGGCGTTTACATATGTGGGCGGGACTTAGGTGTGTGTTCGCTTCTGAGCGCGAGCTACCGGGGACATGGGCGTTTTTTTTTTTTTTTGTTTGTTTTTTACTTTTTTGTATTTCTTACTCTTTTTTTTACTTTTTTGTTTTTTTGATCACTTTTATTCCTATTACAAGGAATGTAAACATCCCTTGTAATAGGAATCTATTGTGACAGGTCCTCTTTAGGGAGAGATGCAGGGTCAATAAGACCCCACATCTCTCCTCCAGGCTGGAAAGCATGAGATCGGTCAAAAAAATTCACCGATCTCATGCTGACAGCCGAGATCACAGCTTTGTTTACATACGGGAACCCGGCGTGATGTCATAATGTCGCGCCCGGGCCTCCGACGGACATAGAGATGACTGGTGACCATCTGGTCACAGTCATCTCTATGCTTCCCATCCGGCGCCGGCCAATTCGTTCTCCGAGCCCCAGATGGCAGGGGAGAGCCCGGAGAAGCACCGGATGGCGGCGGGAGGGGGGGGAACATCCCCTCCCGCCGCCTATAAGAACGATCAAGCGGCGGAACTGCCGCTATGATCGTTTTTATCGTGCACAGAATCGCCGGCTGAAAAGAATGATATCTGAATGATGCCTGCAACTGCAGGCATCATTCAGATGTCACCGCACAAAGCCAAGGACGTCATTTGACGGTGGGCGGTAGGAAAGTGGTTAATATTTTGAAAATTTCGAAAAAAGGTAATTTTTCTCCTTCATTGATGAGACTGCACTTAATGGGCTGCACTGATGGGCACCGATAAGGTGGCAAGGGTGGGCACTGAGAGGTGGCATTGCTAGTTGACACTGGTGGGCATTGAGAAGTGGCACTGCTAGGTGGCAATGATAGTTGGCAGTGATGGGCACTGATAGGCAGCACTGCTAGGTGCCACTGATTGGCACCAGTGGTGGGCATTGATAGGTGGCACTGGCAGGGGCTACTGATTGTCACAGAATTGCCTCTTCCTCTTCGGGCTCGATGTCCCTTGCACATAAGCCGGTGATTGCCTTTTTTTATGCTCACGCTGTCAGCACAAGGAGAAAACAAAAACCATTACCCAGCTTTTGTTTACATCACGTCATAAGCTGTCATTGGCTGACAGCTGATCACATGGTAAAGGGCAGGGATCGGCCCCTTACTCTGATCTGTCATCACCCGAGTCTCAGTGACTCAGTGACCACAGCGCACGCGCAAAGGGGAGCACGTTTATTGACGGACTCCCGGCAATTGAGGACCGTGCTGTGGCCGTCGATCAGTTATAGCGCTGATCTCGAGTGATTAAAGAGGGTCTAAATGGGCCATTGACATGCATCACAATTCAACTTAGGAATGTGTCTTTGCAAAGTTAAACTAAATGAAATCCTTTCTTATTTTTGTCTGGGGATAGAGTGCAGAGGGATTAGAAGTCTAGACAGTTTTTGGGGATGTCTGCACCCCTGATAGGGTGAAGACAACTCCCAAATTTGCCCACTTTATCCTTCCAAATAATTCACTTCCTGTCACATAGCAACACAGGAAGTGAGGGTAAATCCCTACCAATGTCTTTCCTTGGGGACACACAGGTCAATCTAAATACTTTCCACATTATGTACATTGCACTCCAGCATTTTGCGGTGTACACCCCAAATTATTAGGTATTTTGGACTTTGGGGTTTATTTACTAAAGGCAAATCTACTTTGCACTACAAGTGCACTTTCTGGATATCCGAGGGGGACATGCAAGCAAACAAAAAAAAACACCATCTTTGCTTTTACATGATTGGATGTTACAATCACCAGTGATCCCTCAGATTTTCAGCAGCTACACTTTTACTGCAGAGTGGATTTGTCTTTACTAAACCCCAAACTACCCAATGATTTGGGGTGTACCCAACAAAGTGCTAGAGTGCAATTTGCTTAATGGGGACACTAGTTAGATTGATCTGTGTGTCCCCAAGAAAAGACATTGGTAGGGTTTTACCTTCACTTCCTGTTTAGCTGTGTGACAGGAAGTGAAGCCAATTTTACTAAAAGGGGACACAAAGCCCAACCTAAAAAAAACAAAAAAAAAAAAAAAAACAGGGGTTCTAACACTTACTTTGTTTCCCTCAAAATGCCCACAATTAGAATCGGATTGCCTTGAGCTATTTTTAAGTGCAGTGCTCTAAATCAGTCCTTCTCAAGTACCCCCAACAGGCCATGTTTGCAGGTTTTCCTTCATCTTGCACATGTGCTTTAAATCACAGTCAATGGTTTTGTATTTTGGACAGCAATTCTCAATAAGATAAATTCACAAAACATGTCCTGTTGGGGGTACTTGAGGACTGAGGCTGAGAACCACTGCAGTAAAAAGGAAAAGTGAATACTTACCGCTCTGTATTTTTCATTTTCTGGTGATTATCCATGGCAGCACACAATACATGCATATGCTAGCATGAAGGCACCAGGGTAGACAAATCACACCTGTTTTGTTTTGACATGCCAATCAGCTGTCATATTTGTTGCAAAGAAAACGCAAAACAAACCTCAAAACTTTGCATCAAATTTTATTGGTCAACAAAACAAAAGTGAAGCCAAAATAAAAAACAGGGTCAATTTGAAACAGTTACAGACTCACAACATCTTGAGAAAGTTTTCGCAAAATAATGCAGCACAGACAATTAAATCAAAGTGAACAAACGACACACATTAACAGCATCAAAATTATTTCAGGGGAACATTTCCCCCACACAAAAAAATACAATCCACAAAATTAAAACAAACACCTGTTTTGCAAAGACATAACAATTAAAATACATGTGTTACAAACTCGATAAGGACACCAAAATGTACTTTTTGCCCCCCACACACACACTTGCCTCTTTTCAGGGCAAGGGAGAGAATGCTATCTGCAAGCTTTATATAACATAGGTTTGTGTGCTAATGAGGCAATTGAAAACACATGCACAGTCCATGAAACACCCAAAATGCAAGTTCACCCAATGTAGAGACTGAACTGAACTTCAAATGGCTACATCTGTTAAGGATGTCCTTCAATTACTAACCCATAAAAACACTCTCTGAGCATGACCAGAAATATCCAGGTGCTGTTCACACACAAAAAGCACCCAAAAAAAATCTAACTGCCTGGGCATGCTCAGTCAGAACAACACAAATGCAGCTAGCAGAAATCCCCCCCCCCCTGTCCAAAATTAAGCACATCATCCAGCATGCTACAAAATTAGAGATGGGACAATCACCCCCCCCCCACCTTACCAACAAATACCATTGCAGTCTATGGGAACTGACTTGTTAATTTTGCTAGTCCCCACTTGGCTGGCTTATCTTCTAGTTATTGGCCTTAAAATGGGGGCCCAGGTCCCACCCTGAGGGACATATATCAATGTCACCAATTTGGACAACACCAAAAACAAAACAAGGAGAAGTGCCTTTAAATATGCCAAATTGCTTAAGGGCCATTTCACACCACATGCAGTCCATTGCGTTTTTTATGCATCAAAAATGCATGGAAAGTTGGTTATATGGTTCTAAATGGCAGTGTTTGTTCCAGTGCGTTCCAGTTCCACAAAAAAGTAGAACATGCTGCATTTTACCTGCACTGGACTGTACTGGAATGCAGCAAAACGCATCATAAACGCACTGGAACACACAAGAACGCACCTAAATGCACCAAAAATGCACTGGAACACACTTGTCCTTATCTATGGTTAATAAAAAAGAGGGGTGAAAAAAAGCACTGGACTGCATCAAAAATGTACCAAAAATGCACTGGAACGCATCAAAAACGTGCATGCAAAAAAGCACCTGGAACGCATCCAGATTGCGTTTCTATGGTGTGAACTGGCCCTAGTTCACACCATAGAAACGCAGTCTGGATGTGCTCCTTAGTACAAGTGTGTTGCACTGCGTCTTTGGTGCATTTAGGTGCGTTACGGTGCATTCCAGTGCGTTTTTGGTACGTTCCGTTGCGTTTTTGATGTGTTTTACTGCGGTCCAGTACAGTTCTGTACCTAAAAAATGCAGCATGACCATTTTTTTTTTTCCTTTCTGAAACGCACTGGAACGGACTGCAGTGGTGTGAACTATGCCATTGGCATTAATGTGATCAACTTTCTTTGCGTTTTTCATGCATCAAAAAAACGCACTGCACTGCATCCGGTGTGAACTGGCCCTAAATATCATACCTGGGGGGTGTCTATAGTATGCCTGTAAAGTAGCGCATGTTTTCCATGTTTATAACAGTTCAAGAGCAAAATGACATTTCTAAAGTAAAATAATAGTCATTAAAAAGTACTCGCGGCTGTAATGAATTGCTGGTTCCCTTCAATACAGATAAAAGTCATTGAAAGTCTTTGAAAAAAAAATGTGTGGGGGTCCCCCAAATTCCATTACCAGGCCCTTCAGGTCTGGAATGGATATTAATTGGAACCCTGCCGCAAAAAAAAAAAAAAAAATGCGTGTGGCCCCCCCAAATATCCATACCAGGCCCTTCAGATCTGGTATGGATTTTAAGGGGAACTCCACCCCAAATTTAAAAAAAAAATGGTGTGGAGTTCCCCCAAAAATCCACACCAGACCCTTATCCGAGCACGCAACCTGGCAGGCCGCAGGAAAAGAGGGGGGACGAGGGAGCGGTCCCCCCTCTTTCCTGAACCGTACCAGGCCACATGCCCTCAACATGAAATTATAGGGGTACATTTGTACCCCATTACATTTCACACGGGGGGGCGGGATCTGGGGGTCCCCTTTGTTAAAGGGGTCTTCCAGATTCCGATAAGCCCCCCGCCCGCAGACCCCCACAACCATCGGGCAAGGGTTGTGGGGAGGAGGACCTTGGCGCGTTTGAACAAGTAAAATTCCCGCGCTGAGCTCAAAAAAACCTCCTGCAGTTCTAAAAGTACTTGCCGCAGCGGGCTGGTTCTGAAAAAGTTACATTCTCACACTATTTTGGGTATATTAGTTATTTGGGCAGGTGTCACTACACTTCCTCACATCACCCCATGTCACCCCCATTATATTCTCACTTCCAGCTTCTTTATATTTAGATTTTAAGATGCCATGCGCCAGGTCCATAGTGGCGCACTGAGCGCCTCATCCCATCCGCCGACAACACTATAGTAAATGGGAAATAGGGCTGCGCTACCGGCGCTAATGTTTTGTAAATACCAAAACAGCCATTGCCCGCGCAGATGCGCCGATACTCATGGCGCAAACGTTTCAGAAATCAGCCCCACTATGTTGAGCATAAAATACAGTAGAATACGCTATGTGATTGGAGAAAAAGAGGTTTAACCTTTGTACATGGAAAGGGTTCTTTACTGTGGGAGTTTTGAAAATGTGAATTAGTCTTCTAAAAGTACTGGTCATAGGTGACATGTGAAGGTAGTTTTTTTTTTTTATAAAGACAGGATTTGTTTTGTTTCTGGTACTGTTTATTTGCATATATTTTAATAATGGCATGAAGTGGAGCTACCCTTCTTGGCTCAGTCTCTCTCAGCATAGTGAGCTGGCTGAGACTTCAGTCTGCTGTGTGTGGGGGCATGCTCCAGCTCAGTGCATTAATAAGCAGCAAAGATACCTATCCTAGTCCATACCAAACCAAGACTCTGATTGATCCTTATCTGGAACCTATCTGACCTGAACCAACTGACTTTCAGTGCAGCAAGGCATGATAAAAAAAAAAAATCACCATTACCACAAATTTTACCAAAAACTGTATTTACTATACTAATTTGAATATACTATATTTCATATAGTTTTGCCAGACTAACACTACTTTATTGTCACCAGCTGCACCAAGCTAGTACAACCAGTTGTACTAAACATTTGTACTGAGATACTATCCAACAGCAAGCTTAAAAATTAACTGTCTGCAACCAAATAACGGGAAATTGTATCATACTTACCAGTAATTTTCCTTTCCTGGTCCCTATCCATGGCAGCATACCTGTGATAGAGCTCTGCCTCGACTCCTCCTTCAGGACTAGTGAATAGCATAAATTAAAGGCATAGTCCCTCCCCCAACATTCTCTGTAATATAGAATACCGAGGGTGGGAGCATATGCTGCCATGGATAGGCACCAGGAAAGAAAAATTACTGGTAAGTATGATACAATTTTCCGTTTTCCTGGTGCCTCCATGGCAGCATACCTGTGATAAATAACTAGCTGACATGGGTGGGATAATTCCTTAACAATAAATGTTTAATTAGAAGAGGACATAGCAGCCTGAACTGCCCTCCTTCCAAACACAGTCGTGAGCGCTCCTGGATCAATATGGTAGTGTCTAAGGAACGTATGGTGAGAAGACCATGTGGCGGCCCTGCATACCGTCTCCAACGAAACATTAGCCCTTGCCGCCCAGGAAGCTGAGACTGCCCTTGTAGAATGAGCATTCACTCGGGATGGAGGCTCCATATTCTTCACCCTGTAGGCCTTCTGGATTAACTTTACAACCCAAGATGCCAGAGTTCTGATGGAAGCTTCTTTGCCCCTGTATTTACCGAACGGTACGATGAAAAGTCTCTCAGAATTTCTGAAGGGGCCAGTGGCTTCTAGGTAGGCCCTGAGCACTCTGGATACATCCAGTTCGTGACAAGACTCTGAGTCCGTGTCTGTAAACACTGGTAGTGCCCAGGGTTCCAACAGGTGGCTTGGAGTAGCAACCTTTGGTGTGAACCCCTGAAGGGGACGAAGTTCCACTCTGTCTGGGGAGAAGGAGATGTGGTCGTCACCTATCCCTAAAGAGTGAAGTTCCGAGATTCTTCTGCCAGATGTAATGGCTAGCAGGAAAGCTGTCTTTAGTGTCAGGTTCCATATTGTTACTTGTTCCACTGGAGCAAAGGGATGGTCAGATAGAACTTCCAGGACTAGGGACAGATCCCACTTAGGAAATGATCATCTGACAGGAGGGCAAATCTTCAATATACCTCTGAGGAAAGTGACTACTGAAGGATCCTCTGCCCATCTCTTATTTGTTGCAGCAGAGATTGCTGCTACCTGCACTTTGAGAGAGCTCAGACCAAGTCCCAGACCAAGTTCCTGTCTGAAGGAATCCTAGAACATGAGATGTAGAAGGAAGGATTGGATCAAATCCATTTCCGGAAACAAATGACAAGAACTTGTCCCATATTTTTGAATATATGGCATTAGTTGCTGGCTTCCTAGCTTTTAGAAGGGTTGATATGACTCCTGGAGAACACCCTAGGGATGCAAACCTTCGCCTCTCAACCTCCAGATTTGAAGATTCAACTTCTGAGGGTTTGGATGAACTAGACTGCCCTGCGACAGAAGTTGAGGGAAAGGAGGGATCTTGATTGGAGAGCCCACACTGAGGCGCAATACGGAAGTACTGCCACCACCTGGACTGGCTCCCTGAGGAGCCTCAGGAGGAATTTGAATATTAATGGCCTGGGAGGAAAGGCATATTCCGTGGTGAACCTCCAGGGACATGACAGGGCATCCACTGCCTCGGCTTGTGGATGCGGCAGCCGAGAGAAGAACCTGTCCAGCTTGGCGTTCTTCGGGGAGGTGAACAGATCTACCTGAGGGGGATCCCATATGTTGGCAATCTAAAGGAGGACATGGGGGTGGAGAGCCCACTCGTTGTTGTCCAGGAAGTTTCTGGATAATGTGTCTGCTTCCGTGTTCAACCTGCCTGGCAGATACATCGCTCTGAGGTCCAGGAGGTTCTGCTCCGCCCAGAGCATGATCGGCTCTACCTCCTTGAGGAGTGACCTGCTGCGAGTGCCTCCCTGCTTCTGCAGATAAGCGACAGCTGCCCTGTTGTCTAGGCGTAGGAGTATTCTCTGGTCTCTGATTTGGGGTGCCAAAGAGGTCAGTGCCAAGAAGGCTGCCCTCATCTCCAAGATGTTTCATACCACTCCCTGGGTGGTGCATGACCATCTCCCCTGTATTCTGGTTTGCCCGCAATGGGCTCCCCAGCCCTGTCTGCTTGCATCGGACGTAATTGTGATCCAAGGAAGGGAGTCCAGGTGATGAGGCTTGGAGAGGTTTTCCGGAACTGTCCACCAGTGAAGGCTCCTGCGCATTTTTCCCCATCAGCAGGATCATCTGAGATAGTCGTTGTTTCTTCCACTGCGCCAAGAAACCAGTCTGGAAATACCTCAAGTGCCAATGTGCCCAAGGAACCATGGGTATATAGGAAGACATTGTGCCAATGAGGCTCAGGCATTGTGAAGCCGTCAGATACGGGCTCCGGATGACTTTGATCATTCTCTGGATGACAATCCTTGCCTTCTGCGGTGGTAATGACACTGTAACCTCCTGAGTGTCGAACACTGCGCGTAGAATATCTGCTGTGTTGGCATTAGTTGACTTGTCGGAATTCACCAGCCACCCTAGCTCTTTTTAGGGACTGTAGAAGAATGTCCCAGTGACATACCAACTGATCCGGATTGCTTGCTAGGAGTAGGATGTCGTCCAAGTAGTGGTATATCCTCAAGCCCCTCTCCTGCAGGGGAACCAAAGCAGATATTAGTATCTTGGTGAACACCCTGGGAGAGGTGCACAGACCGAAAGGCAGGGCTTGAAACTGTAGGTGGATCCATCCCACTGCAAATCTCAGGTATTTTTGAAATGCAGGTAGAATTGGAACATGTAGGTATGCATCCTGCAGATCGACCGAAATCATCCAATCTGATGGCTGGACTGTCTGAATAATCGTCTGCAGGGACTCCATTTTGAAGCTTTCGGGGCGGATATACCGGTTGAGCCTCTTTAGGACTATCACAGGCCTCCACCCACCTGTCCTCTTTGGGACCAGAAATAGGGTGGAGTAAAAGCCTGCGAAGCGCCCTGCCAAGGGAACCGGAACAGCCGCCCCCTGAAGCTGGAGTGACGTTAGGAAGTTTTTCAGAGCTTGAGCCTTCAGTGGAGAGGATGGAATCTCTGTCCTTTGAAAGAGTTCCGAGGTGGGGGGTGAGAAAAATTCCAAAAGTGCCCCTATTGAATTGTTGACAGAACCCAGGGGTCCTGGCAGCGGGTGGCCCAGACTGGGGTAAAAAACTTTAGCCTGGCTCCCACCGGGAGTGCCTGGGCTACTCTGGCGTAAAAAAAAAGACTGCTTCTGCTCCTGTGGAGCCGGAAGGGCTTTCATCTTCCTGTTCAAAAAGGATCCCTGAGTACCTTTCCAAGGTCTTTTGTTGTCTCTGGTCTGTCTCGACTGCCTAAAATCCCTTGGGTTTGACTGGCGGAACCTAGAGGAACCACCTCTGAATCTTCACCTACTTCTGTCCTGTGGAAGCATACCAGACTTCCCTCCTGACAGCCTAGAGATAGCTTTATCCATTTTGTCTCCGAATAGTGCTTTCCCATCAAACGAGATTTTGCACCAATTTTGTTTGGAGGATAAGTCAGCCATCCAGGGTTTCAACCACAAGGCCCTCTTCGCCATCACTGAATGCAACATGGATCTTGCCGACCACCTGATCGTGTCAATGGCCGCTACGCAGGCAAAGTCTGCCGACAATCTAAGCTCTTCTAAGGACTTAGTTATATCCTCCATGGGGACATCCTGACGCAAAGCCGTCTCAATATTATCTGTCCAAGATTTTATGGCATTTGATACTGATGTGAGGGCAATAGCTGGCTTACATGCTGTTTCCGTGGCTAAGTAGCTCCTCTTCAGCTCCAGGTCGATTAACCTGTCTAGAGGGTCTTTGAAGGAAGTGGAATCCTCCATTGGCAAAGTTATATTTTTTGCGAGTCGCACCACCGACGCGTCTACCACTGGCATGGAGTTTGGTGACTGCGTTTTTTTTTTTTTATCAGTCTTTGACCATTCCTTCTGAATGACTTGACTAATCTCGCCCATCTGAGGAATGGGAAGTAGCTTGTAGACTCTTGGGGAGGCTATTCTGCGTCTTTCCAGGCGATTGCAGTTTTGACTGCCTGGATGAATGGCTTTACCAAGGAGAGACTGAAGCCAGAAGGTTCTGATTCCTCTGAAGAGTCCCCTGAAGAGTCTTCAGGTGGTGAATCTCTAGCTGGTCGGCCTGACGGCGGCAGAGGTGTACTGACTGCTGACGGACCAGGGAGATTAGGTTCTATATCCTGAACCTGGGATATCTGCTGAAGTGGTTGAGTGGGGACCAAAGCCAAAAGCTCAGAGAAGGAGTCCTTCATTGTTCGCTTGAGCAGATCTACAGCTTGCTGATTTTCTAGCTCGCGGTTGGATGCATAGTCCGTAAAACAGTCCTTACAGACCACTCTGTCTGGTAGCGGTGTAGCCCCACATGTCCAGCATTTCTCTTTCTATAGGTCCTAGGAGAGGGGGACCGATCATGTCCTCTGGATCTTGACCTCTCTGATCTACGACGTGAAGAATGGGACCTACGCCCTGATGAGCGGAACCCCTTGGAGTGGGTAGGGCTACGATGTATGGAACTCACGCTAGACCAGTGAGCGCACTTTTTTTTTTTATACTCACGTATAGTTGGTCACATACCTAATAGAAGTGTGAGGATCTTTGCTGCGAGATGAATGAATCATTGCGGAGTTGGGCACAAGGATCAGCTCCGGAAATATAGTAAGACAGGGAAAAGAATCAGGAGTTTTTTTTTTTTTTAAACAAACATTTTTATATCGTCATCTTTTTTTTTTTTTTTTAAAGATAGACATTTTTATATCGTCATCTTTTTTTTTTTTTTTTAAACATAATTTTTGATCGGCAACATTTTTTTTTTTTTTTTTGAGAAAATAAAAAGTACCTACCACAAAGCAGCATCAGAGAGACCTAGCAGGGCACAGCTGAGGAGACTCTGACAGCAATCCCTGAATCTGAACCTAAATAGGCTCAAGGTGTGTAGGCTATTCCCATAAACCACCATTTGGAATTTATTGAAAAAAAGGGCAAATCTAGCCTTCTTTCCAGAATCCAAAATGGCTGCCACTGAACCAAGCGACCGCGCATGCGCACGCGCAGAAGATCCAGCAACGCCCAGTACAGAGAGCCGAGAAAGTACGGCTCTGTATCACTCCCGAATTCTTCTACATATTTTTGGTAAAAAAAAAACCCAATCAACGTTTATTGATTGGTTTGCACAAAAGTTATAGCGTTTACAAAATAGGGGATAGTTTTATGGCATTTTTATAAAAAAATAATTTTTTTATTAGTAATGGTGTCGATCAGTGATTTTTTTTATGACTGCGACATTATGGCGGACACATCTGACACTTTTGACACCTCTTTGGGACCATTGTAATTTTTACAGCGATCAGTGCTATAAAAATGCACTGGTTACTGTAAAAATGACACTGGCAGTGAAGGGGTTAACCACTAGGGGCGCTGAAGGGGTTAAGTGTGCCTAAGGGAGTGATTACTACTGTTAGGGGTCGTGGCTATGAGTGACACGTCACTGATCTCCGCTCTGATTACACAGAGCGGAAATCAGTGACAGTGTCAGTAGGCGAGCGGGGAGATGTTGTGTTTACACTAACATCTCCCCACTCCATCCCTCTACGTGAGACGATCGCGGGGATCCCTGCGGTGATCGAGTCCGCGGGACCCGCGGTCCGACTCACGTTGAAGATAGCGGGGTCACAAGCGCGCCTCCGGCGGCGCGCAATCAACCCCCACGTCGGGCAGTTAAAGGGGACGTACAGATACGTTGATGTGCCTGTTCGTGCCATTCTGCCGACGTATATCTGCTGGAGGCGGTCCTTAAGTGGTTAAATCACCTTTGGCTTAACTAACAGCCTTATTTCAAAATGATACTCTAATAACGCACACAGTCTTTGATTTCAGCAATATGTGTACAGTTAGAATTCGACTGAAGTTCGATGTAAAATTTGATTTGAATTTCAGTCCGAATTTCCGAAATTTGGACGATTTTCGTTTCATTATTAGGAGCATTTGGTAAAATTTGTTTATATTGTAATTTTGGTATTTAGATACGATTCGGAACTAAACTAACCGCACATGTCTAGCAGCAGCGTTTTGGCAGAAAAAACAGTCGGGCGCTTGTAAAAGTGTGTAACCTGTTTAGGCACATTTAGGCGCCTTTACAGGCTTCAAGCGCTTAGACGTTAATTAATTTTATTAGCCAGAATAATAATTTATTCTGGCCATTGAAATTAATTATGCTCAAATGCTAAATGTGCCTAGCTTTAATGCGTATTTTCATGCATTTTCAAACGTTTAGAAGCATCAAGTGTTTTTTCTGCCAAAACACTGCTGCTCCTGAACTCACTGGCAGTGAGTTTTTTTCTGCCTCTAAACTCCTCTAATGCCACGTGCACACGATCGGATTTTCCGTCGGAAAAACCTTCGATGGTTTTTCCGACGGAATTCTGCTCTAGCTTGGCTGGCATACACACGGTCACACAAAAGTTCTCTGAACTTTCGAACGTCAAGAATGCAGTGACGTACAACACTACAACGAGCCGAGAAAATTAAGTTCAATGCTTCCGAGCATGCATCAAATTGTTTCCGAGCATGCGTCTGAATTTTGTTTTCCAATAGGAATTTTTCCCGTCTGAAAAATTGAGAATCTGTTCTCAATCTTTTGCTGGCGGAAATTCCGACAGAAAAAGTCCGATGGAGCATACACACGGTCGGAATTTCCGTTCAAAAGCTCACATCCGACTTTTTCCGACGAGTAATCCAATCGTGTGTACGTGGCATAAAAGCCTATGTGTACATGGACGCATGGACTAACATGTGGGGGCATTTAGAGACTTGGTCACTGAAAGGATAGTTGCTACTCCTAATATATTTGGTCTTGCAGGAAAGGGGAGAGGTCCTTACCCTGGGTAATACCTAGACCCAACTTGATATTTACATAGGTATTGTGGAAGGCTTCAATGAGCAACAGTAGTTGTGCATAGACTCTAACCATTAGGATATTGTTTTTAGAAAGTGGAATGAGGATAGTCTTAGTAGATATCCAATCATGCTCTGTAAGGCTCCATGCACACTGGCGTAAAAATCCTTGCTTCTACAGGAGTTTCGTGTTTTTCCTGTAGAAGCAGCTCAATGTTATCCTATGTGTCCATGCACATTAGGACGATTACAGGCATATTTTAAGCTTATTGTTTAGAGGCAGGAAAAAACCCTTCTGGTTTGCGTTTCTGATTGGAGCTTTCTGGCAGAAAAATGCAAAATTCTCCTAAACGAACAAAAAACGCTCTACTGTATATAAGCATTTTTTTCTCTCTGCCAATTAAACAGCCTTTTTTTAAGTCCAGTGTGAATGGAGCCTTATGCCGCGTACACACGACCGTTTTTAATGACGAGAAAAATGAAATTTTTTAAAATGGTCATTAAAAATGATCGTGTGTGGGCTTTCCAGCATTTTTCCCGATGAGAAAAACGCAGAGAATCCCGAAGAGAAAAATTGGGACATGCTCTAATTTTTCACGTCGTTTTTTGGTAAAACTAGTGTTCGTAATGGAGATAGCACATTCGTCACGCTGTAACGGACTGAAAAGCACGAGGCTGAAAAGCGCAAATCGTCGCTCAATAAACTTTACTAACATGAAGGGTGGCGCCATCCGAATGGAACTTCCCCTTTATAGTGCCGCCGTACGTCACCGCGCTTTACTCGAACATTTTTTTCCACGATAGTGTGTAGGCAAGGCAGGCTTGGAAGGAAACACGAAAAATCACGTCGAGAAAAATGTATTTTTTTTCAATGACATTAAAAACGGTCGTGTGTACGCGGAATTACTCTGTATTTAATATTATTTGCAAAACATAATTTTATGCAAATAATTATCAATAAAATAGAAAGCTCTAAAAAAGACCAGCTTAATTGTAAAAATAAAATTGGCCAAAAACCAGTATAATTTCTCTAACTTAAATTATGACAGTCAAAATCTAAATCCAGCTGAGCTGACGAAAGAGAAGCATTAATAAACTCAGATTTCATATGGCAGAGTACGATCTGCAAGCCCTTTGTGGGCGGCCTGATTTGCTTTGACAATATACAAACTGTCAACCTTATCAATATGAGTTGCTTTGGTTAGCAAAAGGGAAAATATAAAGAGATGGCTTTAAAGATATGTGTATTTTTACCGCCTACAAAAAAAATTGCATGTGTTTCATTTGTGGTTCTTGCCGGGATTGTGCTTTCGACATCTGTGTAACATGAAATAAACTATATTTGGCAGCTTTACAATCCAGATGCTGAGCTCAACTTTCTTGCAAAATGTGTCATTGTGATTTTGGCTGTCATTCTGCAGCTGGTCTCATAGAGCTGTTAATGGAATGTGCAAAATTAGATTATTCTCTAACTGGCTGCTTTGTCTGTTGCCTACAAACTTGTGCAGCTAAGCAGCTTAGTGGCTCTTGGCGCTCCATGCCACTAATGTAGCGGACGGTCAACTGGCATTTTGGAGGCGTAAGCCTGTAATAGAGGATAGAAGAAGAAAAGGAGGATGACATTGTGGTGGAGTAAAGAAAATTGTATTAGATGAGGGTTAATGAAATAATAATAGAGGGTTAGAAGATTTAAATGTTCCCTGAAATCTAAAATGTCTAACACAGTTAGACAGATCCGGTAAAGCTAACACAGGCTGTGTTCTGATCAGTCTTAGAAAAACACATGCCAGTTTTATCCCCTCCTCCCTATTTGTGCAGAGACTTGGCTGTAATCCCTGACGTAATTCCTTACTACATACATATACAGTAAAGGGGTGATACTAACCTATCTACAGGTACATTTATGGCATTATGATTTTGATAGTACTTAATATAAATTTGTTATTGTCTGTAGTTATTTAATCCAAAGAGAGCATATCTGCACGCCTAAGGAAGCAGATGCATATGGTCTGTAAAACGCATTGAGGCTGTCCTGCTGTCATGAATTAAATATATGTTTAGAACTTGGCAATGATGTTTTGGGGGTGAGTGGCTACATACGGAATTAGCTTGGGTCAAATCATCCAAATATTTTAGGAGTCATCCAAGTTTCAAAACCATCTCTCCCAGCCATACAACTATCCTTTCTCAGCCAAAGATCCTAGATGTGGCACACACAGAGTGCACTGAGTCCAGCTACTTCTCTCCAACTCCTTGTTTGTTCAGCTTCCGTGAGATTAGGGAGGGCAGGTATGTGGCCTTAACCCGACTATACACTAGTAGATTTTTGGAGAAATGTTCGTACAAACATTTATTTGAAAACACTTAGCACTTTTGATGACTTGAGTAACGTCACTTTGAAAGTACCTGGGGTGTTCAAGTCAAACTTAGACTTTTAATTTTACAGGTATAAAAAGGGATGCTAGCGTGGCGGTACTACACACAGTAGTAATTGACAAGTGTGTCCCAATACTGATAGGCGGCGCACGTGTTACGTGCTAGTCCAGAGATTGTTAATGAAGATGGCAGACAACAGTTTTAGTGCGTGCATGGAACGGTATGTGGTGATGACGTTTCTTGTGAACGAAGGCGTAAAACCCATGGATACCTACAGAAGACTTCAAGCACAGTACGGTGATGAGACGCTCAGCCGCAGTAAGACATTTAAATGATGTAAACGTTTCAAAGATGGCTGTATGTTCATCAGTGACAATCCTGGCCATGGTGGTTCCCAGCCCACAACAGTTATTCCTGTGAACATTCAGCGTGTGGAACGCCTGATCCTGAATAATCGATGCATAACGTGTTGTGAAATTGCACAAGAGACACATCTTTCTGTGGTCCATTGATGACAAAGTGAACTAGGCTGTCCTAGGATGGTAGGAGGAAGAAAGAACAGCGCCAATCTGAGTGTAGTATTAAAATGCACCAGATTTAATTAGTGGTAAGTAACTCACAAGATATCTCTGTGTGATGCCTGTTCAGATCGATGCCGTTCCTCCAGTAACCAGTCCCGGCCACACTGGTGGATTCCAGAGTTCCAAAGCTGGAGGAGAGGCACAGGGTGAGCTTTCAAGACGTCACCGAAAGAAGGAAAGGATGCGTAGAAATGGCACGCGTTTGGAGCATGCATGCTCCTTTGTGAAGGCCTGACGAAGGAGCATGCATGCTCCAAACGTGCGAGGTTTACTACTTCTCATGTGCTTGATCATTGGTATCTTGTGAGTTACTTACCATTAAAGGGTAACTCCACTTTTGTGGGGGGAAAAATGCTATAGCACATATAATTGTGACACTAATCATATTGTAATTGAATGTTATTAAAAATTACCTTTCCTTTTCAATCTGCAGCCACTGTAAATTTCTGAGAATGCATTGCAATATGGCTACATGGAGTTGTTATGTACACAGATTGTGTACTAAGCACTCCCCAGAAACATAATTTCCTGCTTGTGCGATTGGCTCACCAATTTTCCCAGAAGTCTGCCTAAGATACAAGTCAGATTTCAGGCATCCCCTGCAACAAAAATGTTATTTTTGAAGAGAGACTTTTAAAAGGAGAACATTTAAAGGAATGCAGGCACAGCAGATTTCCTCATTAGTGCCCTGCAGCTGCACACCTGACAGTTAATTATGAAACTACTCCGATTAGACCCACTCAGTACAGAGGCACAGAGGAACATACATGGATTACATCAGAATAACAAAAGTTAGGAATCTGCAACAAAAGTTGTTATAATCCTTGCAATGTACATGTTTTTTTCTCAATAAAAGTGGAGTTACACTTTAAATAAATCTGGTGCATTTTCATACTACACTCAGATTGGCATCGCTCTTCCACCTATTTGCGTACAGAGCTGCCTTTTACTCTGAAAGCTGGCTGCCTACACACACATTGTCCCTGGAATCCTACAGTATTACATTTATCTCTGTACCTTGAGGACTTTCCTACATATGTATTTTAACCCATCTTAAACATATGGACTTTTACTTTTTCTTTTTGGTACTATACATTGGTTGAGTTTATTCCATATTGACTCCCTTCAGTCACATTTATTTGATACTCCTTCAAGCGCTCTCCACATCCTGTTACCCTTGTCCTAGGATAGTTTTCTGACAAATCTTTCTATGCCAAAGCTTTTCAGGCATTAGTTGAATGCTTTGATAAGTGTATAAATGTACAGGGGAGTTTGTTAAAAAATAAATGCAGTTTCCCCTCCTTGCAATCTGTTCTTTAATTATATAAACTCAAAAGTTCCAGTTTGACTTGAACACCCCTCGTACTTAAAAATTTTCTGCTTTTAACAATTGATTTTTAGAATGAATAGATTTCACCAAACAAAAATCGCATTTACTGTTAGAAATTTGTTAAAAAAATTTTTTTCCATCCTACCTCTTTTCTCATTACTGTGGTCAAAAATGAATGTCAGCTAGATCTCACTGACAATTAGAAAATTGAACGTACATTCTTTTGTACAAACTTCTACTAGTATATGGCCAGTTAGGTGGACTGGTCAGTGTAGGCTTACAGGTATTGACTGATAGGGGTACCAGGCATTTGAGTCTTTGCTCCTAATCCTCTTGACTCTCCACTTAGTGTGGAAATAGTCTGGGTCACTACACCTGATAATTTCTACAAAATGAAGATACTGGCGTCCCTCCCCTAACTCATGTTTGTTTGCAGGGTGGCAACTGAGGACTTTATTGTGGCTTAGAGCGAACACTAAAATGTTCACACCTGAGCACTTCTGGGATGAATTTGGCAACTAGTGCCAGAGAAAAAAAATCTGTGTTCCCAATCTCCATCTGCAGCACATTTTTGAGTTGTCAGGAGTTGACCTGCTACCACTTATGTACAGCAGCCCTGTGGTGATAGCATTGAACAGAAGAGCAAAATATGTAAAATATAACATATTGTACAAACTAAAACTAAACCGAAACCTCATGTTCACATAGTACAGCCCTACACACACACAAAGTAATCATAGGTAAATGTCAGACCCCTATTACACTACAATTATTAGTTATCTCCGCACACATTAGAGATTTTTTAACTATTTTATGACATCATTTTAGCACAAAACCCTAAATAGATGAAGTAGTAAAGTTTTTTGTTTAAGTTGCCTATTTACAGCATTGAGTACCTTTTAGTATGGTTATTTATACTGCTATTTTTGTATATATATATATATATATATATATATATATATATATATATATATATATATGTGCTGTCTTTAGCTGGTATGGAAAGTGATATTAAAAGTTTGTGTTTTATTTTTTTTAAAATAACAAGCATATCATATTTACCTCCACTGTGCAGTTCGTTTTGCACAGAGTGGGCCCCCGATCGTCCCATTCTGGGGTCCCACGGCGTCTCTCGCGGCTCCTCTCTGCATTAGATAACCCCCTCTGGGAAGCGCTCTGCTGAGGGAGTTACCTATGGGTGCGCTCCTGTGTCATACACTCGGCGTCCATAGACGCACAGCAGCGGAAGCCAATGGCTGTGCTGCTATTAATCTATCCAATGAAGAGCCGAGAAGCTGTGGAGAGCAACACGGGATCGTGCCCACGGAAATTCAGGACTCAGGTAAGTAAAATGGGGGGGGGGGCTGGGGGGCCAGACACTGCAAGGTGTTTTTCACCTTAATGCATAGGATGCATTAAGGTGAAAAAACACAAGGGTTTACAAACCCTTTAAATTGGAACTTCACTCTCCCAATCAACATTGACTATCTTTAATCCTTATGCTGCTAGCATTAATAAATAGATAGGAAAGAGTATCATATTTACTTTTTTTTATATTTCTTCAATCACTTCCTGTTTTTTGGCTAGGCAATTTATGTCATAAATCCCAGGATTCTTCAGGAGAAGAGGAGGAGAGAAGAGGAGAAGCACTCTCTCCTGAATGCATGCTTGAGCAAGGGCAGATGCTACATGAATCATTTGCTCTTACTCAAGATGGCCATGGGCATAAATGCTAGAGGGTGTTTTTAAAAGTGATTTTCTAACAAAATAAAGCATGTAGACATGGATGGATGGGAGAGTTTTCTTTGAATATTAAAAATGAATTCTCTTTGAGATGTAGGAGTTAATGTATAGGCTCGTCTATTGCCTGGAAGTTAGAAATAAGAAATCATCTGAAGTTTGACCATTCATAAGTGTATATCTAAGTGTAAGCCTGTAGTTCATAGAAAGGCAAACAAGAACAGGCTCAGTGTTTAATACTGCTATGAGTACTTAGGAGCGGGGCGACAGTATGTGTTAGCATGTCATGAGGCAGCTCACGGAGCAGTCACCTTCAAACAATAGAGGGCCTGTTACCTCTGTATTAAATTTGAAATCCCGGGAGAAAATTTATTCCAGGACTTCTGCCAGTAGCAGCTAGGGTTGCCACCTGTCCAGTATTCACCCGGACAGTCCGGTTTTTCAATCATGTGTCCAGATTTTAACCAACTTGAAACCGGACACATTATTCTGCGCAGCACCAGGGAGGTGCTTCCTCTCCCCGGTCCCTTCTGCAGCCCGTAAAGGGCAAATGATTGCCAGAGCCTGTGGAGCTGCCCTGTGTTTCCACTCACTGCCGCTTGAGGTTCACTAAGCACTCCTCTTTGTTCCTGGTGGCTGTACTCACTGAAGAAAGAGGGACTCCACCCTCTCAGTCTTGGCTTAGCCATGCCCCCTACCCTGTGTGTAGCAGAGAATGCCCAGTCTGCATGGAAAATCAGCAGGTCAGTGTTGTTATGCAAATGCTTATTATGAGGGGGGCTGCATGGAAATGGCTGGGGGTGTGTAGTGCTATGGTGTTTGCATAGGTGTAGAACTTTGGCATTATTGCAGTGATACAGTTCCCTCTTCTGTATGCAGACTCCATATTGCTACAGCCTCTTAGCCCCCATGAATGTAGTCAGCTTTGGAATGAAAGACTGCAGCGAGAGGAGGGGGATCTGACACCAACAATGGGGCTTATTTTATTGACAGCAATGATGTTTTTTTAGTCACTGATGGAAAAGGTAGGACATATTTTACACTGATAACAGTCACTGGGCTTACTGTAGGTGCAAACATACTGCAATAGCCAACAAACTGAAATGCAAGTGTTTCAAGCTCACAGGTCAGGACTTAAGCCTCGTACACACGGTCGGACTTCCATCTGACTTTTCCGTGTTTTTTTTGTCCGAACGGAGTTGGTTGGGAACACCCATAGCATACACACGCTCTGACTTTTCTGCAAACTTTCTTAAAACTTCTTACAACATTGCGTGTTTTTTCTGCTCTTTTCTGATCTTTTCTGCCACCCTTTGGTCAACTTCTGCTATTGTTGGTTGATTTTAACATTAGTTGTTTTGTCCATCGGACTAAAGTCCGATGGTTATCTGTACACACAGTCGGACTTTGCTCCATCGGACTTTTGTTGGGCAAAAGTTTGTCCGTTTGCAGACCCAACTTTTGTCCGATGAAATCCAAAACCAAACGAAAAAAGTTTGTCCGATGGAGCATACACACGGTCGGATTGTTGGTCCAACTTGCTCAAAACGAAGTTTGTTGGGCAAAAGTCCGACCATGTGTACGGGGCTTTAACCACTTCACATCCGGGCCAATTCTGACACTTCGCTCCTACATGTAAAAATCCTAATTTTTTTGCTCGAAAATTACATATAACCCCCAAACACTATATATATATGTTTTTTTAGCAAAGACCCTAGAGAATACAATGGCGGTCATTGCAACTTTTTATCTTTCACGGTATTTGTGCAATAATTTTTCAAACGCATTTTTTTGGGAAAAAAAAAACGGTTTCATGAATTAAAAAATATTAAAATATTTAAGTTAGCCCATTTTTTTTGCATAATGTGAAAGATGAAGTTACGCTGAGTAAATAGATACCTAACATGTCACCCTTCAAAATTGCACACGCTCGTGGAATGGCGCCAAACTTCGGTACTTAAACATCCTCATGGGCGACGCTTTACATTTTTTTACTGGTCACATGTTTTGAGTTACAGAGGAGGTCTGGGGCTAGAATTATTGCTCTCGCTCTAACGTTTGCTGCAATACCTCACATGTGTGTTCTGAACACCGTTTTCATATGTGGGCGGGACTTACGTATGCGTTCGCTTCTGCGTACGAGCTACCGGGGACAGGGGCACTTTACTTTTTTTTTTTTTTATTATTTATTGTTAATTTTACTTTAAACTTTTTACTTTGACACTTAAAAAAAAAAAAAAAAAAAAGATCACTTTTATTTCTATTACAAGGAATGTAAACATCCCTTGTAATAGGAATAAGCATGACAGGTCCTCTTTACAGTGAGATATGGGGTCAATAAGACCCCACATCTCACCTCTAGGCTGGGAAGCCTGAAATAAAAAAAATTAAAAAAAAGATCACTGCTTCCTAGCTGAAGCGGCGTCGTTTTTTTGAATGCAGAGGCCGGGCGTGACGTTATAACATCGCGCCCGGCCTCTGAACGATCATAGAGACTCCGGCGACCATCTTGTCCGCCGGAAATCTCTATGGTAAGAAGGAGTAGCAGAGGGTCTGTTCCTACATTCTGGCTTTGTGAGTTACTATTTGCAATAAAGCTTAATGAATAAAAAAGAAGACTTTCAGCCTAAATGTCATATTGTGCTGCCTCCTCCCCCCTTCTCTTACAAATGCAAATAAGCTTTTGGGGTGCAGAAAATGTACGGTATGTTGCATTGTGTTTTTTTAATTATAGCTTGTCCAAAAGTTTGTTCGTCTTAAAATGGAACTAAAGTTCTGTCGTTACATGCTGTGAGAAGGCAGGCATTTTATTGCAGACAAGACATGCAATTTCTCTTCTGCAATAAAATACACCAACCTGCTTGCTCACAGTAACCCCTGGAATGTAAGCTGAGCTGCGCATGCTCAGCTCAGCTTACAGCAGCCGGCCCGATCCTGTGTGTCAGGATGACTAGCTTTTGCACATGAAGAAATGCAAAAATGATTGTGCTGAGTCTGTGAGACTCTTTCTTGTGGTACAGCAATCTAAGCATGTTCTATGATTACAAGAATGCTTTTGTTTTATCTAACCATGCCCCTTTAGGCCCTCCCACTGTTAATGCAATTTGGCCACTTCTACTGTTCAGGCCACATTACTACTGTCATTGGGGCACCCAAATGTGTCCCAGGTCTTTTACAATACTATAGTGTATACAAAAAAAAAATGCTGTGTGCTGGTAAAATGTTCGGGTTTGGCAACCCTAGTTGCAGCACCATATTTATAGAAGTCTCCTCCAGCTAAAGCTAAAACAATAGTATAGGTAAAGTGGCAGAAGAATTATCGAAAAAAAAGTCCCTTGTAATAAAGTTTTTTTTTTCATGAAAATAATTAAAATGTGTTTTTTGCAAATTTTTAATTTTGTAAATTTTTTCTAAAACTGTATGTTTTATATCTTTTTGAATAATTTGTATAGTTTTTTTCATTTTACAAATAAATATTTAATAAAAGGTGTAGATCATAAAACTCACTTTGTGCTTTTAAAAGAAAAGTTTAAAAAACAGAATTTTGCAGGGCATACATGAATACTATAATTTCCATTCACTTTTACAACAGGCAAAAGTACATACTGTATGTTTCTATAGCTACTCAGACCAGTTCTATTGACATGCATGAGCCTTGCAGACCACGGAGCTGTGCTGTTGGACAACTATGAAGCATGCTGCACTGATGAACACTGCTAAGAGAACAATGTACTCAGGGACAAAGAATTGTATAAGAGAACATTTTGTTTAACATGCCCACAAACATAAGGGAGCTGCAATATAAATGCCATCTACTCTCATCTAAAACATAATAAGAATTGAAAAATAATTTTATGATGCATCTTTAATAATTAATATAAATATCCAGTTTATTATGGATAACGTCCCTTTTCCTGTATCTGCCAACAAAATTGCAATAATAATGTCTCCTCAATAATAATGGAGACACCTCAAAATTAGTAAATATTGGAAATATATATATATAACCAGGACTTTTTTTCAGCGGAAATGCGGGGGAACGCAGTTTCGGCACCTCCAGCACTGAATGTATGTAATGGCAAGGAGTGCTGGGCTGTGCTGCAGGGTCAACTGATACTGGCTGCTGGGGGATCTATTTTTGCACGGGGGTCAATTATTGCTGGGAAGGTCTATTGTTGCTGGTGGAGGATCTATTGTTGCTGCGAGTGTGTCTTATGTTGCTGGGGATCAGGTGTTGCTAGCAGGGATCTACTGTTGAAGGAGAGGTCTTTTGTTGTTGGCTGCTGGAGGGTCTATTGATGCAATGGGCAAGCAAACCATTGTTTCTGGGGGATCTGTTGTTGATGGGGGGGTGGGGGTTTATTGTTGTTGGCTGCAGGGGAACTATTTTAGTGCTTTTCTTGCTATTATTGACAAATTCAATACCAATTACTTAGCACCTCCAATGTTACTTGGTTCTTTATTTTCTTATTGGGAGGTGAGTAGAGGTTGTAAACAAGGGGCGGTGCTCAGAGGTGGGTAGGGGGCAGAGACAAGGGGTGTGTCAGGGAAATATCCGCAGAAGGACTAGCAGGTCCATCAATGTCCAGCAGATTCACAGATCAACAAACGCAATGCGCACGCGCGCGTGCACACGGGCAAGAACGGTCAGGAATCTACATTCTCCAGTGCGCATGCGCGTGCTCCAGAGCGCACGCAATATGTGAGTGACTCTAGATGACCAGTGGCCTATTTAAAGCCTGCTGCAGCAGTCAGTAACTGCTGCATGATCTTCAGCCTTCCTGTGTGTTCCTGAGTTCCTGTCTCTACTATCTTGAATTACCGTTATCGACCCGGCTTGCCTGACTAGTCTTCTCTGTGCACGACCCCGGCTTGACCCTTGGCTTGTTTGTGTATCCTGCTTCTGTCTGCTGATCCAGTGTATGACCCCGGCTTGTCCTTTGACCTGCTCCAGTGAATCTACCTTTGCTTGCTACACTGTGTATGACTTCTGGCTTGGCTCCTGACTCCGCTTTTGGTCCTCCCTGTTGCACTACCTCATCTGGTACCTCCAAGGGATCCCTGCCAAGCAGCCTACCCTGCTCACCAGCTGATCTCCAGTGGACATCTCTTCATCATCTCAGCTTGTCGCAGCTGGCAACCCCTGCCTCTTTGAGTATAGCACTCCCTGTGCCACCTTCAGGGGGCGCTCTGCCCTTAGTCGCAAGGGAAGCCCTCCCAGCACTTTGGCCTCAAGTAAGGTACGTGACAGTATCATGCAGCCAGAAGTGTCTGAGGGTGACAGAGGTGCTTCCCTGCTCAGGACTTTTTGCCAGCAAGTCGCGACCCTCACTCAAGCGGTGACGGGCCTACAGGAGCAACAGTTCCAGTTGGAAGATCGCTTCCCGAACCAGACGACGTCTCCTGTGGGGAAAACTTCTACAACACCTATTGCAGTCACTTCATCTGCTCCTGTGATGTTTCCTCCTCCTGAACCAAGGGTACCCACTCCTGAACGCTTCTCAGGTGACCGAAGGGAGTTCAGAGCATTCAGGGTTTCCTGTTTACTCTACATGGACCTTCAGCCAAGAACTTTCTCCCTAGAGACTGTTAAGGTGGGATTTGTTATTTCCCTGCTGTCCAAGGAATCTCAGTCCTGGGCTCATTAGTTACTGGAACAAAAAGATCCCGCTATTAACTCAATGGACTTGTTCTTTGAAGCCATGGCTAAATGATATGAGGACCCACAACGCGCGGCCACCGCTGAAGCTGCCCTTCTTGCGGCAAGGGCAGCGCCCTCTTGAAAATTATACTGTGGACTTTCGCAATTGGGCTTTGGACACAGGGTGGAATGAGGCCGCCCTCAGACATCAGTTCCAGCTCGGCCTGTCTGAACCTATCAAAGACGAGCTAGCAGGAGTGGGTCCCCCAGCCACATTAGAAGGGCTCATTCAGCTAGCTATCCAACTCGACAGGTGTCTGCGGGAGCGACACTCTGAAAGGGCTCAATCCTCCCGGCCCTCAGGGATGTTTTCTACGGTTCCAGCCGCTCCAGCACCCTCCACCTCAGTCACATTCAACAGAAGGCCTATGCAAATTGGCGTGGTTCGCTCTGCCTTGACCCCTAACTAGAAACTTCATCGCCGACAGGCTAACCTTTGTTTCTATTGTGGAGAAGCCGGGCATTTCCTTTTCAACTGCCCAATAAGGCCCAGTAGATCCTTTCTCCGCAACCCTTTGTACCTCCAAATCCCGAAACCTTCTTCAGCTCACCTTGTTCTCCATGTTGCTTTACAGTTGGCAAAGGGGGAGGCCAGATTCCCAGCAATAATCGATTCTGGGGCTTGCAGTTGTTTCTTGGACATTTGCCTTGCTAAAGACTTTCAGATTCCTCTGCGGAGTAAGCAACATAACTTAACTTAAAATTCACTTAACTTAATATTCACTTAGCAGATGGATCCACACCTTGTTCTGGGTCTGTTACCCAAGAGACTTTACCTCTACTTACCATGATTGGCTCAGGCC
Organism: Rana muscosa; assembly: GCA_029206835.1. NCBI lineage: Eukaryota > Metazoa > Chordata > Amphibia > Anura > Ranidae > Rana > Rana muscosa. Next base: position 747,867,029 of record CM055122.1, on the reverse strand, counting down.
ATCAAGAATTCCTTTGCTTTGATGTCCTCTGTTCATCAATGTTTCCTGTAATTCTGGGGCTCCCTTGGCTGCGGGCACATAACCCATAGATAGACTGGAATACGGGAAGTTTCTCCTTCAAGTCAGACTACTGCCATCACCATTGCATAGTGCTTGAACCTATAGTACCTTCCAGTTGCCTCACCGTTCAGCCAGTTCCTTCATCCAGTCAAGATGTCCCTCCAGTTTACCACGACTTCCTAGACGTCTTCGATAAGAAGAAAGCCGACACATTACCGCCCCATCGCCCTTACGATTGTCCTATCGGGTTGCTACCTGGTGCAGAGATACCCTTTGGACGAATATTCCCACTTTCAGAGACTGGGCTTGAGACCCTGCGTCAATACATTGACGAGAACCTAGAAAAGAAGTTCATCAACCCATCGTCTTCTCCAGCTGGTGCGGGAATCTTCTTTGTGGAGAAGAAAGACCATTCTCTCAGGCCCTGTGTGGATTACAGGGAACTCAATAAGATCACTATCAAGAACCGTTATCCTCTCCCTCTCGTTCCTGAACTCTTCCAGAGATTCCGCACTGCACGAGTCTTTACTTAATTGGACTTACGAGGCGCCTACAACCTTGTGCGCATACGGGAGGGCGATGAATGGAAGACCGCTTTCAGAACTCGCTTTGGGCACTTTGAGTATCTCGTTATGCCTTTTGGACTGTGTAACGCCCCGGCGACCTTCCAACATTTCGTAAATAACATCTTTAGAGAGTTCCTGGATTACTTCTTAATAGTTTATTTAGATGACATCCTCATCTTCTCTGCCACCCTGGATCTACATAGAACTCACGTCCGGAAGGTACTATCCACACTACGAGCACACAGGCTCTACGCGAAAGCAGAAAAGTGTGAGTTTGAAAAAACGTCCATACAAGTCTTGGGTCTAATATTTCCACGTCTGGAATTGCCATGGACCCTCAGAAAGTATCCGCTATTCTGGAATGGTCAGCCCCTACCGATAAAAAAAAAGGCGTCCAAAGGTTCATCGGGTTCGCAAATTTTTATAGGCGGTTCATTAAAAACTTTTCTGTCATTATTGCCCCCATTACCCAGCAGACTCGCCAGCATACCCGCTTTCAGTGGACCCAGGAGGCCCAACAAGCGTTCGATAAACTAAAAACTCTGTTCACCTGAGCCCCCATTCTGCGGCACCCAGATCCTGCTTTGCCTTATGTCCTGGAGGTTGATGCATCAGAAGTTGCCATTGGGGCTGTCCTGTCTCAACGCCAAAGTCCTAAAGCATTGTTGCACCCAGTAGCCTTTTTCTCCCGGAAATTGAGCCAACCGGAAAGGAATTATGATGTGGGGGATAGGGAGTTACTGGCAATAAAAGCTGCCTTAGAAGAATGGTGGTATTTCCTTGAAGGTGCAGCTCTCCCCATAATGGTATTCACAGACCATAAGAACTTAGAATACCTCAGATCCGCTAAACAAGGTTTAACTTTAATCTCACCTACCGTCCAGGGTCCAAGAATGGGAAGGCAGATGCTCTCTCATGCATGTTCCCAGAAACCCCAGAGACTGTCGTTCCTAGTACCATCTTGTCCCCTCAGAATTTTCTGCTGATTAAACCTGATCTAAAGTCAACCCTTGAACAAGCCTCTGCTCAATGTCCTGAATCTGAGAGCTCCGCATTCAGAAGACAGGAAGGACTCCTGTGGCACGAGGACAAGATTTTTGTTCCCAAGGAAGCCAGACTTCAGCTCCTCAAAACCTTTCATGAACATCAGCTTGCCGGCCATTTCGGGTTCCGTAAAACTTCTGAATTAATTCAGCGATCCTACTGGTGGTCTAACCTGAGGCAAGATTGCAAAGACTTTGTAAGTTCCTGTACAACCTGTGCCAGAAGTAAAGGAAGCCGCACACAAGCTTGGGGTCTGCTAAGACCACTACCTGTCCCCGACCACCCGTGGAAGATGCTGTCTATGGATTTTTATAGTGGAGTTACCCCCCTCCGAGAGCTTCACCACTATCCTGGTGGTGGTCGATCGTCGGACAAAGATGGCCCACTTTCTGCCTCTATTGGGTACACCCTCGGCCGTGGATACAGCACTCATCTTTATCAAGGAGATCGTAAGATTGCACGGTCTGCCCAACAGTATTGTCTCTGACAGAGGTGTGCAATTCACTTCAAGGTTCTGGAAGGCTCTCTACAAAGCTTTGAACATCGAAATCTGCTTATCATCTGCCTACCATCCACAGAGTAATGGCCAGATGAAGAGAACTAATCAGTCACTAGAGCAGTATCTCTGCTGCTTTTCCACCATTTCCCAAGATAACTGGGCGAATTATGGGTTCCACCCATCCTTTTTGCCCAATACCATTCCGGAAGAAGCAGTACCTGCTGTACAAGACAGATTAACCTTTATTCAAGAAAATTTACAGGTTCTTCGAGAAACCATGCAGAAGTCACAGGAAAATTAGAAGAAATATTATGACAAGAAGAAGAAAGAGAATCCAATTCTGAAAGTAGGGGACAAAGTATGGCTCTCTACATTGAACCTCAAATCGTCTTGCCCTTCCCGGAAGCTGGGCCCAAGGTTTATTGGTCCTTTTGCAATAAAGAAAGAGATTAATCCTGTGGCCTTCGAGTTGTCCCTGCCAAACTCTTACATCAATGGCCCCTTTTCTGGAAGAGAGGGCCCACCTCCACCTCCAATCACAGTAGGTGAAGAAACGGAATTTGAGGTGGAAGCCATTTTGGATTGTCGGAAGAGAGGCAGACAAACCCAATACCTAGTAAAGTGGAAGGGTTACTCACTCGAGGAAAGCTCTTGGGAACCTACAAGTAATGTTCATGCCCCTAAATTGCTATCCGAGTTCTTCAGGAAGTATCCAGAGAAGCAAGCAGGAAGGGGAGGGGCACATATGCATGCACGCCGCCGGCGGTGCGCTCGCGACCCTGCCACCATCCCCGTGAGTTGGACCGCGGGTCCCGCGCACTCGATCGCCGCGGGGATCCCCGCAATCGTCTCACGGAGGTATAGAGCAGGGAGACAAGCATCTCCCTGCTCTGCCTAGTGACAATGACACGGATCTCGGCTCCGTGTACTCGGAGCGGAGATCGGTGTCATGTGACGCAGAGCCCAACCCCCCTCAGTTAGAAACACAATTCAGGGAACATTTAACCCCTACAGCGCCACCTAGTGGTTAACTCCTTCAATGGCAGTGTCATTTTCACAGTAACCAGTGCATTTTTATAGCACCGATCGCTGTGAAAATGACAATGGTCCCAAAAATGTGTCAAAAGTGTCCGATGTGTCCGCCATAATGTCGCAGTCACAAAAAAAATCACCGATCGCTGCCATTACTAGTAAAAATTATTTTTTTATAAAAATGCCATAAAACTATCCCCATTTTGTAAACGCTATAACTTTTGCGCAAACCGATCAAAAAACGTCAATTGTGATTTTTTTTACCAAAAATATGTAGAAGAATACGTATCGGCCTAAACTGAGGAAAAAAATGTTTTTTTATATATATTTTTTGGGGATATTTATTATAGCAAAAAGAAAAAAAAATATTGCATTTTTTTCAAAATTGTCGCTCTATTTTTGTTTATAGCGCAAAAAATAAAAACCGCAGAGGTGATAAAATACCACCAAAAGAAAGCTCTATTTGTGGGAAAAAAAGGACATAAATTTTGTTTGGGAGCCACGTCGCACGACCGTGCAATTGTCAGTTAAAGCGACGCAGTGCCGAATCGCAAAAAGGGGCCTGGTCTTTAACCAGCCAAAATGGTCCGGGGCTTAAGTGGTTAAAGTTCATGTGCATGTAAAGGTAGGCGTCACAATACTTTTAGGCAATATAGTGTATATATATATATATATATATATATATATATATATATATTATATATATATATATGTAGCGCACCCACCCCAGCCTTTACCTGCTTTTCTATTATGTTGGCTCCTGCGCAGGAAAGACTGAGGCACACCGCACCACAAGCCCGTACCCTCCTGGATGGGGAGGTTGAGCGGTGTTAGTTTTCTCGGGCCTGCTTGCAGCCAGTGATTAAAACCTCCAGAGCTGACATCGTTTCTAGAGTAGCCAGAAACAAGTCCTTAATTCTCCTCAGTAAGCAACTGTCCACACCAACTGAAAAGTCCAACTTCTTATTTAATCTTAAGGGCAATAAATAGTCTCTTTGAGAGCAGACAGGTTGAGACAAACACAGGTCAGATAAGGTGGGAGGAGGTCCAGGCACAAACTGAATTCAGGGTTTCTTCTATTCTGATTTGCACGAACAGGCTTGGCGCACGGTCCCTGCCACGGACCATGAGGTTGGTCACTGCCACTAACCTGGTGAATAGTTGCAAGTCACTGCCACTGACCTGGTGTGCGTAGAGTCACTGCCACTATGACATAAAGAACCTGAACTTCCTTCCTTGAGTAACTTAGCCCTTTTCAAGATAAGAACATCCCTCCGGAGAATTACCAGAGGCCCCCTCCGTCACCACGACTCTGCGCTGGGTCTTCAGAAAGGGTCACCTCCCTGGCCTCCTCGTCCCGGATACGGGTCCCCTCACAAGGCAGATCCCTGAGAGCCTTGATCCCTAGTGGACCCCAGCCGAAGGCTGCTGGGCTCCGGGCCCTCGCCAAAGTACCTCACCCCAGACTGAAGGTGTCTGGGATGGAACAGCAGCTCTGCCTCCGGGCCTAGGGTATCCAAAGACAATCCACCCGCACCCAGGCCTAAGGTGCCTGAGTGCGGAACCGACCAGGCCTCTGGGCCTAGGGCACCCGGAGGCGACACACACACCCAGGCCTAAGGTGCCTGGGCGTGGACGAACGAAGACCCCTCTGGAAGATGGCCACCCCCTTTTATACCCTCTCCCGACAGGCACAGCAGGTTCCCCTCCCCGCCGCACTGCTGCCGAGAGGGGACAAGAAAAGGCACAACCCTGTACTGCAGTTCAACCCGGGCCCATGGCAACAGCGCCACCCATAGGCCCCAGGGAACTGTACACCAGTACTATCTCCCAGGGATAGAAATGGTCCATGAAACCTAACAATTAGTGCATATGAGCCTAGTTACCACTCAGATGCTCCCCCTAAATATGACACCCCGCTACACACATATATATAGTCAGGGTTTAGCTCAAAGGGGATAACATTCCCTGGGAAAAGGATAGTCCAAACAGCAGGTTTCCTAAAATCTGACTTGTAGCCAGTTTTATTTTCAAAGGTTGCATGAAAATAAAAACAGAAAAAAAATCCTTGACATCCAGGCACTAACTGAATTTTGCAGGTTGCTAACTTACAGGTGAAGGGCTTCTCCCAGTCACCCACAAAACCAAGATAATGCAAACCTTTTCTCTCACAAAGCAAACTTCACATAAGCAGCTCTCTCAGGTTTTTGGCATCCCGACTCCCAGGCCATGAGCAATTCTTTGCTCCAGTCCTGCTTTATTTATACCACATGTTGGTGGACACAAGTGGATCACAAAATCTTGTCCAGAACCAACCCTGCCAAGGTGGCTGGTAAAACCCGGACCGGATTCCACCTTAGTTCTCTGCAAATGAATGCATGCAAGGTGAAACATAATGTCCATCAATCACCTCGCCTTCCATAATGCTATATATCCCCCCTCTGCTCAAGCCCCTGCGGCTGAGAAACTGTCCCAACTATACTGTGCAATGGACACATGAAAGGGCATCTGCGTTATTCTGGAGTTTCCCAGATCTATGCTCCACTGTGAACTTAAACACTTAAAGGGCAATAAACCACCTTGTCACCCTTTTTCTCCTTGTTATCACACATCCATTTAAGAGGGGCATGATCAGTGAATAGTTTGAATGGCCTCCCCAACAGGTAATATTTCAGGGCATCTAAGGCCCATTTGATAGCTACACCTTCCTTCTCCAAAATGGCATATTTTTTTCATGTCTGTTAAGCTTTCTGCTCAGGTAGACCAATGTTTCTCAACTCCAGTCCTCAAGCACCCCCAACAGGTCATGTTTTCAGGCTTGCCTTTATTTTGCACAGGTGATTTGATCAGTTTAACTGCCTCAGCAATTTCCACAGCCATTTCATCTGAGGGAAATCCTGAAAACATGACCTGTTGGGGGTACTTGAGGACTGGAGTTGAGAAACATTGAGGTAGACCACTGGGTCCCTGTCTCTGATTTGGGACAGTACAGCACCCAGTCCCACTTTAGAGGTGTTTGTCTGTATCACAAACTCCTCTGTGAACTCTGGGGTCATGAGCACAGGTTGTACAGAAAGGGCCTGCTTCAACATTTGAAGTGCCTTCACTGCCTCAGGATGCCACTTAATCATAACCGACCCTCTACCTTTCGTCAGATCTGTCAGTGGGGCTGCAATGGTGGCAAAATTGGGTATAAAAAATCTGTAGTACCCTGTGATCCCAAGAAATGCACACACTTGCTTTTTATTTATAGGTTGGGGCCACTTTTGAACCGCCTCAATCTTGTTGATCTGAGGCTTGATCAGCCCTCAAGCAATAATGTAGCCAAGGTATTTGGCCTCCTCCAAGCCTACGGCACACTTTTTGGGGTTGGCAGTGAGACCTGCTTTTCTAAAGGGAATCTACTAAACTTGCGCCCGGGGCAAGTGAGATTCCCAATCTGGACTGTGGATGACCACATCGTCTAAATAGGCAGCTGCGTATTGGCGATGTGGTCTCAATGTCTTGTCCATCATTCTTTGGAATAAGGCAGGAGCACCATGCAAGCCAAAAGGCATCCGCTTATACTGGAATGATCCCTCAGGGGTAGAAAAGGCCGTATTCTCTTTTGCAGATTCTGTTAGGGGCATCTGTAAATAACCTTTAGTCAGATCCAAAGTAGTTATGTACCGCGCACTTCCCAATCTGTAAATAAGCTCATCGACCTGAGGCATTGAATTTGCACACGCTGTTCAACTTCCTGAAATCTTTACAAAATCTTATAGTGCCATCTGGCTTTGGGACCAACACTATGGGACTTGACCAGTCACTGTGGGACTCCTCTATCACATCCAACGCTAACATGTTCTTTATTTCATTTGCAACTGCTTCTCGCCTAGCCTCGGGTATTCTATAGGGCTTTACATTTACACAGACCCCTGGTTTTGTAATTATGTCATGCTGTATAACATTGGTCTGTCCAGGATCACAAACTCTTTAACGTCCTTCTGTTGGGCCACTGACAATGTTTCACTTATAGGTACCTCAGTTGTCACGAGGACCATGTCCTTTGATGGGGGTTGGCACTGCCAGTAAAGTGAATCTGTCCTTCCAAGGTTTCAAGAGATTAACGTGATACATTTTCTCTGGTTTCCTTTTCCCTGGCTGGTAAACTTTGTAGTTTACCTCCCCTACTCGTTCCATAATTTCAAAGGGACCTTGCCACTTTGCTAGGAATTTACTCTCAACTGTGGGGACTAGTACCAGCACTCTATCACCAAGGTTGAAGGTTCAGGTCTTGGCACCCCAATTATAAACCCTTCTCTGGGCCTCCTAGGCTTGCTCTGTGTGTTTCTGTACAAGCGCTATGACAGCGGCAATCCTATCTTGCATCAGTGAAATATGCTCAATGACGCTTCTATAAGGCGTGGTCTCTCCCTCCCACGTTTCTTTTGCGACATCTAGCAATTCCCTTGGATGTCTACCATACAGTAGTTCAAATGGGGGGAATAACCTGTAGAGGCCTGAGATTCCTCTCGTATAGAAAACATAAGGTACGGCAGCAAAAAAATCCCAATTTCTCCCATCTTTGTCCACCACCTTTTTTAACATGCTTTTGAGCATCTTGTTAAATCTCTCCACAAGACCAACAGTTTGGGGGGTGGTAGACAGAGGTACGGAGATGGGAGATTTTGAACAACTTGCACAATTCTTTAGTGACTCTGGACATAAATGGTGTGCCTTGATCCATTAATATGTCTTTTGGAATACCCACGCTACTAAATACCTGGACAAGCTCTTTGGCAATAGTCTTAGCTGAGGTATTACGCAAGGGAATAGCTTCAGGATATTGTGTGGCATAGTCCAGTATTTCCAGTATGTGTTGATGGCCCTGGGCAGACTTTAATACTGGTCCCACCAGATCCATGACAATTCTTTCAAAAGGCACTTCAATTATCGGTAACGGTACCAGCGAACTGCGAAAATGGGGGCGATGGCGCAGAATACTGACACTCTGGGCATGACTCACAATTCTCTTTGGCATCTGCATGTAACCCAGGCAAAAATAAACTCTGGGTTATTCTCTCCTTAGTTTTCGCTATACCCAGGTGTCCACCCATTATATGAACATGGGCTTAATCTAATACCATCCGACTATAGGGTTTGGGAACCACTATTTGCTCTACCTCTTACTTCCCTTGCTTTACCACTTGACATAGCAAGTTATTTTTAAGAGCCATGTAGGGAAATGACACCCCTACATTAGGTTTAACAGATTCGCCATCAATAATTTTAACATTTTCTCTGGCTCTATTGAGTGTGAAGTCTCTCAGTTGTTCCGTACAAAAATAACCTTTCTGACTTCTAAAGCCCCGTACACACGATCGGATAACCTATGGATTTTCGTCCGATGGATTTGTCCATCGGAAATCCAATGAAACTGTTTTTCATCAGTCTTGGCCACACACCATCAGTCTAAAAACCGACCGTTTCAAACGCGGTGACGTAAAACACTCAGATGAGCCGAGAAAAATGAAGTTTAATGCTTCTGAGCATGCGTCGACTTGATTCTGAGCATGCGTGGGTTTTTTATCCATCGGAAAATTTTAAAACAAGTTCTATTTTTTACAACCGATGGAAAAAAGACCGATGGGTACCATACACGATCGGTTGGTCTGATGAAAACCATCCATCGGACGGTTTTCATCAGTCAAACCGATCGTGTGTACGGGGCTTCAGTCAGGCACCACATCCACTCTTACTATCAGAGTCAAAGATAATTTCTTGTTCATTATCCTCAAGCTGGGGGCGGGATTCCAGTTCCTCCTGCTCCCCAGCCATTACAGAAACAGGAAAAGGATCTACCCCTTCGTTGGACACACCAACAGTTTCCGTTTTAATTTTGCAATCAAAAGGGTCCGGAGTGAGTTCCAGTGTTTCCTCAGCAGAGGGAGCCCTGTCCTCCTGACTCCTTTTGTTTTCTCATAAACTCCAAAAGTGTGGAAAATCTCTCCCCACTAGGGCTTTTCAAAGTAGGGAGGGTACTACCCCACTGAATGTGTCACAGTGCCACAGCAGTCTGGTAGTCACGTGTGTCACCATGTATACAAATCACCCCAATAGCGCTAGGATGTAACTGCCAGATTTACAAAATCATCTTTGACTAAAGTCACAACACAACACTACCAGAATCTATCAGAGCAGTGACTGCTTTCCATCAACTGAAATCATACACATTTGTTTTTCCATGCATCCCTGACATGATACAATACATGCCACCTGTGCAAAAAGAGACGTGTTTTTTTCAAATAAGCATTATCACATTGCATTGGTTTATCATTTAGGGGAACAGTTAGCAGCAATATGACCTAAAGCATTGGCAGCAATAACATTTTATGTGTTCTGTACCCAGTCCTCTAAATGGTCCCAGAGACCTTCCTGACCTATTTGGCCAGTCTCCAGGTCCTGAGCCCATAGTCTCATTATCTGTAGCAATAGTCTTGTAGTTTTTCCCCGAGCCTTGAACAGTCTTACCGGATCCTCCGGGTGTTTTTTCACCCTAGCGACATTGGGGTACGGCACGGATGGGTTCAACAACTCCTCAGCAGCAGTACATCTTTCCACAAGGTCCACCAGTTGGTTTGCATTCTTAGAGTCCCCATGGCTGACCCACTTCCTCAAAGTGACAGGCAGTGCATATAAATAACAGTCCATGTTCGTCTGGGAATTGGTTAGAGACAGTGGCGTAGCGTGGGGGGCAGGGGGCCGTGGCCCCGGGCGCAACATTGGGGGGGGGGCGCAAAATCCTGCACCAGTTTGTGTCACTTTTCAAAATTTTGTGAAATTCCCTCAATGTGTCACCGCCGGACCCCGGCCGCCATTTTGTGCCCTGTGATTGGGCGAATGTGGTCATGTGCTGGCAGCACATGACCACAGTGCTGCGGCGGGCTGGCCAGTCCTTGAACGCGGGCGGCGCATGCGCGAAGGCTGCTCCTGGAGTCCCGCCCGTGCTTCCTTAAGCCGCCGCAATCTTCTCCTGGAGTCCCGCCCACCCTTCCGCCTGAGTCCAGACCACGCCGATTTGAAAGAAAAGGCAGTGCGAGTCCGACTACTTCATCTGGGACTGAGTGTGAATTCATCCCAAGCTGATCGATCTCATGGACAACAAAAACCGGAGGTGAGTCACGCGAGTGATCCGGTGATGGATCCGGCGGGCGGCTGCTCCCATGATCTGAGATGGGGCTGCCTTCATGATGGAGGCAGCTGAGGCAGCCATCTCAGATCATGGGAGCAGCCGCCGGTCAGCTGCACTGCAGTTAGGGAGAGTCACGCCACCATGCCCCCATTGCCAGCACACACACACAGCATCATGCCTGCGAGCCTAAGTACAGTTGATGCCAAAAGCCCCCCCCCTCCTACTGCTGCAGGATTAATAAATTACAGGTTGCGTATTGTATTGTGTATTGTGTAGTTTGTGTAGTTTGTGTAGTGTAGTGGTCAGTATAGGAGTCAGGTAGATTAGTGTAGCGGTCTGTGGGTAGTGTATTGTGTAGTTTGTGTAGTGATTAGTATAGGAATCAGGTAGGTTAGTGTGGTGTGTGTAGCGTAGCGGTCAGTGGGTAGAGTATTGTGTAGCAGTCAGTGTGTATTGTGTAGTGGTCAGTATAGGAGTCAGGTAGGTTAGTGTAGCGGTCTGTGTGTATTGTGTAGTTTGTGTAGTGTAGCGGTCAGTGTGTATTGTGTAGCGGTCTGTGGGTAGAGTATTGTGTAGTTTGTGTAGTGATTTGTATAGGAATTAGGTAGGTTAGTGTGGTGTGTAGCAGTCAGTGGGTAGAGTATTGTGTAGCGGTCAGTGTGTATTGTGTAGTGGTCAGTATAGGAGTCAGGTAGGTTAGTGTAGCGGTCTGTGTGTATTGTGTAGTTTGTGTAGTGTATCGGTCAGTGTGTATTGTGTAGCGGTCTATGGGTAGAGTATTGTGTAGTTTGTGTAGTGTATTGTGTAGTGGTTAGTATAGGAATGAGGTAGGTTAGTGTAGTGGTCAGTGTGGTGTGGTGTAGTGTGTTGTGTGTATTGGTCTGTGAGTTGGTCTGTGAGTAGAGTATTGTGTAAGTGTAGAAAAGAGAGTTGGGGGACTCTGCGCAAGGGAATTCAAACGCTGCACAGTAGGCAGAACTGCTGCCTCTACTAATTACTACCACCTGTGTAGGTGGAGCAAGAAATGTGAAAGGATAAAAGGTGTAGTTGTGGCGCTGTTCTGGCTGAGACACCACCTGAAGTTTGGATATTCACCAATCTCTTCACTATACAACCTTTTATGGACACATTCCAAACCAGGATTCATCCAAAACCCCTAAATAAGCCCTCCCCACAATTCGGGCTGTAGCAAACACCCGGCTGAGCCAACACTTGGTTTTTCTTTTTATTTAATTTTTGAGGTTCAATTTCAAGATCACACAGTAATATCACTAAAATAGGTTGGTTCACATGCCAGAACAGCGCCACAACTACACCTTTTATTGTGTAAGTGTAGTGTGGTGTGTATTAGTCTGTGGTAGTGTATTGTGTAGTTTGTGTAGTGGTCAGTATAGGAATCAGGTGGGTCAGTGCTATTGTAGGAAGGGAAGGGACTCGGAATGCGAAAAGTCCGCAGGTTAGGGGGGGGGGGCGCAAATTACTTGCCTTGCCCCGGGCGCTGACAACCCACGCTACGCCACTGGTTAGAGATCATCCCGATATGGAAATCTGTAGAATAAAGTTGTCTTTTTGTGTTGGAATAAAAGGGGAGGGGAAGGAATGCAATTGTTAATGGACTGATACATGTACACTGAATTTTATATGCATTATGTTTCTATTGTATCCTTTGTGTTATTCAGATTAATAAAAAACACAGTTTAAAAAAAAATAATAACAGTCCATGACCACACGGTCCACAATCTTAAGGACTAACAAAGTCTCTGGCTGCAGCCACTTCTGGGTGAGGTGTATCAAGTCAAACATCTGGGAGAAGGGTGGCTTGTCAGTACTGTATGACCACTGATGCACCCGTTGAGCCCGGACTGCAATGGTGACACCCAGGTGTGCAAGCATCTCGGCCTTCAGTGTCTCATAACCCTGGGCAGCATCTGGCTCCAGGTCATAATAGGCCTTTTGGGGTTCTCCTGTCAGAAAGGGCGCTAGCAGTCCTGCCCATTGCTCTTTTTGCCATCCTTTTCGAACATCGACTTTTTCAAAAGTTGCTAGGTAAGCTTTCACATCATCTGCAGGTATAATTTTCTGCAGGTAATAGCTGGCACGCACCATTTTATGTTCCACCAGCAAAGGAGCTGCAGACCCCCTTTTCAACTCTACTAGGGTCTCTGCAAACTGGCGATTTGCCTTCTGCTGCGTTGCAGTAGCCTCTACGACCCAGCGGTTGGTTTCCTGCTGCTGGTGATTTGCCTCCTGCTGGGCTGCAGTGGCCTCTGCGACTTGACGATTGGTTTCCTGCTGCTGGCGATTGTTTTCCTGCTGGGTTGCAGTGGCATGCAGCAGGGCTTTTAACACATCCTCCATCTTTCCTCTTGTACAGGAAGATACCCGCCAAATCCACGATATGTCAGGGGTTAGCTCAAGGGGGATCACCTTCCCTGGGTAAAAAAAAACAAACATATATACTGTATATCACTTCCTATCTAAATGCACTAATTTCAACTTTGACTGCACACAGTTTCTCTCGCTCAGCTTCCTGATGAATGACAGTAAGTAACCCTTACATATACCCATCGACCTGACTAGCCTAAGGTTATTCACAGAGATGAATTAAATCCTCCTACATAAGTTGTACCTCTTTATCTGTAGCCCTGTTTACTCTACAGTTTTCCAAAACACACATTTTACACAGCATTTCTCAGTAGCAGAAAGCAGGGATGGGGATCTGACGTCAAACACACTGTAGAGTAGGGATGAGCTGAACAGCCCCCGGTTCGGTTCGCACCAGAACCTGCGAACGGACCAAAAGTTTGCGCGAACTATCGAACCCCATTAACGTCTATGGGACTCGAAAGTTCGGAATCAAAAGTGCTAATTTTAAAGGCTAATATGCAAGTTATTGTCCTAAAAAAGGGTTTGGGGACCCGGGTCCTGCCCCAGGGGACATGTATCAATGCAAAAAGAAGTTTTAAAAACGGCCGTTTTTTTGGGAGCAGTGATTTTAATGATGCTTAAACTGAAAAAAATAAAAGTGAAATATTCCTATATCGTACCTGGGGGGTGTCTATAGTATGCCTGTGAAGTGCCACGTGTTTCCCGTGTTTAGAACTGTCCCTGCACAAAATGACATTTCTAAAGGAAAAAAAAGTCATTTAAAACTGCTTGCGGCTTTAATGTAATGTGTGCTCCCGGCAATATGGATGAAAATCATTGAGAAAATCGGCATGGGTACCCCCCCCCCCAGCCCATTTGGGTCTTGTATGGATATTAAGAGGAACCCCGCACCCAAATTAAAAAAAGGAAAGGCGTGGCCCTCAGGCCCTATATACTCTGTACAGCAGTATACAGGCGGTGCAAACAAGACAGGGACTGTAGGTTTATTCTTAAGTAGAATCTGTTTGTAATTTAGAATTGGTACATTTTTAAAGTGTAGCTCCAGCCAAAAAAAATCTATTTTTAAGCTTTTTGGAAAACATAGGGAAGGGTTATCACCCCTGTAACATTTGTTTTTCGGTCTGTGCACCTCTTCAGAAGATTTCACCTCACTTTCTGTCCCAATGACAATTGGTTTTTAGAAAATTTGGGGTTTTAAGTGAAACAAGGGATTGGTGATAAAGCATAAGTGGAGAGGAAACACGTTTTTCCCATATTAACTCTTACAGGAGAGAATTTCCCTTCCATGGGGTAGATTTCATCTCACTTCCTGTTGTCTCCCTCCGTTTGTAAGTAGGAGTCATTTGTAAGTTGGATGTTTGAAAGTAGGGGCCTGCCCTACATACTCTGCAGAAATTTGGACCTTAGGTGTTGGTGTTGCCACAACACTGTAATGCCTCACAATTACTCTTGGTGGGTGCAGGAACGGGCCCTGCTGTGAAATATTAGATCAAAAATTGTAATTACACGCCCCTGTTGAACAGGGGCAGAAAAATTGGGCCTTAGGTGCTGGTGTCACAAACCTGCAACCCCTCACAGAAACTCTAGTTGGAGCGCATGAATGAGCTCTGCTGCAAATTATTGCATCAAAAATTTTAATTACATGCCCCTGTTAAACAGGGGCTGAAAAATTGGGCCTTATGCCGCGTACACACGATCATTTTTCCCGTCGGGAAAAATGACATTTTTTTTTTTCGCCGAGAAAAACGATCGTCTGTGGGCTTTATGCCGTTTTTCTCGTTGAGAAAAACGGCAGGAAAAACGACGAGAAAAATTAGAACATGTTCTAAATTTTCTCATCGTTTTTTCCATCATTTTTTTCCGCGGCAGTTTTCCCATAGGGAGACACTGCCGCGGAGCCCACAGACGGTCGTTTTTCTCGTCAAAGAAAAAAATGACGGGAAAAACGGTCGTGTGTGGGGGAACATGCCGCTCCCTCGTTTTTCATTTTTTTTCATGCCGTGATTCACGGCGGTGTTTTCACCGCCGTGAATCACGATCGTGTGTACGCGGCATAAGCCACTGGTGGCGGTGCCCAGAACCAAAAATGTTCTTACAAGCTATCAGCATGAACATTGGGGAGGAAGAGGATAGTCACTCAGCATAACAGGATAGTCACTCAGCATCAGCATAGGCAGTCTTGAAGGGATCTCCCATTCAAAAAAAAATTATTCGGTTACATCAGCATAAGGTGCTTGGTAGCTGGTGATCCAAGACTGATTCATTTTTATGAAGGTCAGGCGATCGACCGAGTCGGTGAACAGGCGCACCCTGTGATCGGTTACAAAGCCTCCAGCAGCACTGAATGTGCGTTCTGAAAGAACGCTGGATGCAGGACAGGCCAGTAGCTCAATTGCATACTGTGCAAGCTCTGGCCAGTGATCCATCCTCAAGACCCAGTAACCTAGAGGATTTTCAGTGGGAAAGGTGTCCAAGTCTGATCTTGCCCCTAGGTATTCCTGCATCATGTAAAACAGACGCTGGCGATGGTTGCTGGAACCGATCATATATTGGGGCTGTGGACTAAAAAATTGTCTGAACGCATCGGTCAGACGGCCACCTTCTCCACCGCTCCTTCTTTGGCTGACTGAAGCCTCAGCAACACTTTGTCCAGGGACCAGGATTTTGTAACATCCCAGTCTCTGGGAACGCATTGCACAGACCTTTCTGCAAGGCCTCCCAAAGATGTTTCATCCTCTGCTCCCTCCCGACGGCAAGATAAGGTCCGCAACCTTACCTTTGTAACGTGGATCCCTCTCCTTGATCACACGAATACGAGGATCCTTCCGCAGGCTTTGCAGGATCAGGGAGGCCATGCAGCGCAGGTTTGCTGAGGCATTCGGTCCGGAGTCCTCTGGGTCACTCAGGACGACATGATCCGCAGCCACCTCCTCCCAGCCACCTCCTCCCAGCCACATACAAGTCCATGGGTTTTTTGGGACTGTAATTGATCCCTTGAAAACTGCTGCTGACGCTGAGTGCTAGGCTCCACCTCCATGCTAACACAATCCTCCTTCTCCTCCTCCTCCTCTTCCTGTGTGATAGGCGGGCCAGCAGGAACACTGTCTGGATAAAGGGGGCCTTGAGAGGTAAGGAAGTCCTCCTCTTCCTCCCTCTGTTCTGCCTCAAGTGCCCTGTCCATTATTCCACGCAGCATGTGCTCCAACAGGTGGACAAGAGGGACATTGTCACTGATGCATGTACTGTCACTGCTCACCATCCTCGTGGCCTCCTGAAATGGTGACAGGACAGTGCATGCATCCCTGATCATGACCCACTTGCGTGGCAAAAAAGAAACCTGTCCTGGTGCCATATTGGCACAGGTACTCATTGGTGGTCCTCTGCTGCGTGTGCAGCCGCTGAAGCATGACCAACGTTGAGTTCCACCTGGTGGGCATGTCACAGATTAGGCGGTTCTTGGTCAGGTTGTATTCCTTTTGGAGGTCAGCCAGCCGAGCACTGGCATTATATGACCTGCGGAAATGCACACAGAGTTTTCTGGCCTGCCTGAGGACCTCCTGTAAGCCCGGGTACCTGCCCAAGAACCGCTGCACCACCAAGTTAAGGACGTGAGCCAAACAGGGCACATGGGTCAGTTGTCCCTGTCGGAGGGCGGAGAGGAGGTTGGTGCCATTGTCGCAAACCACCATTCCTGGCTTAAGCTGGCAGGGCGTCAACCACCTCTGAGCCTGCCCCTGCAGAGCTGACAAAATCTCTGCCCCAGTGTGGCTCCTGTCCCCCAAGCACACCAGCTCAAGCACCGCATGACATCTTTTTGCCTGCGTACTTGCGTAGCCCCTTGAATGCCTACGGAGCACCGCTGGTTCCGAGGACAAAGCCCAGGAAGAGGCCATGGAGAAGAAGAAGAGGAGGGGGTGGAGGAGAGAGGTGTGTCAGAATCACCAGTAGTAGCATTTTGGAGGCGTGGTGGCGGAACAACCTCCAACACTACTACGGAGAAAAATGCTTAAACGTGCATCCTCACAGGGTGACACTGGATGCACTGGTATAAATGTGCCAACGTCCCGATAATTATGGAGGATTATGGAGGATTAAACTAAAAGATGGACTTTAAATGGCACATAGGTAAATAAGGTAAAAAATCTAGGGGTTTTCATTAGTAGAAAAAACTGTAAAAGTACATTTATACAAAAAAAATCATTATAATAATCATTCATACATGACCCGGAAAAATGCTCAATTCTCACTTCCAAAGGCTACAATAGTGCACAGCAGAGGCTCCGCACAGGTCTGCTAAACACACGCACGGTCCAAGTCTGAAGCTTGGTCACGCTATCTTTTTGGGGGTTTATACTGTGGACAGATTACTTCTGCTCAGCCCATGCACCAGGCTCCGACCGATGCATACCCCCCGGCGTCTTTAACTCTACATACCTGGAGGGAAGCCCCTCTTTCTGCTTACCAGCAGACTGTTCGTTTAAAGTACCCTGCTGTTGTTTATTATGATTATGACTGACCCAACTGGCTATCTGTCTTAGATAGACTGCCAGTGTACTGGTACTCAGGTCTGTTTTGTACCATTCAATATGACCTGTTTACTATTATGCTCCTGAAGAAGCGTCACGACACGCGAAACATGTAGAGCAGAGCAAGACTACGTTTCTGCATATTGCACTTCCTACATACACTGTTCAACTTAATGATTTTTTGATTGTTGGATATATATCTCTTATAATTTGAGTCTATCTACACCATTGTAGCCTCTGGAAGTGAGAATTGTGCATTTTTCCGGGTCATGTATTAATGAGTATTATAATTAAATTTTTTGTAAAAATGTACTTTTACAGTTTTTTCTACTAATAAAACCCCTAGATTTTTTACCTTATTTACCTATGTGCCATTTAAAGTCCATCTTTTAGTTTAATCAGTGTTCCTCCAACACTACTGCACCTTGTCCTGCATCCTTCCCCGCTGCCAGCAGAGTCACCCAATGCACCGTGAAAGATAGGTAACGTCCCTGTCCATGCCTGCTGGACTATGAGTCAGCGGTAATATGCACCTTACCGATGACCGCCCTGTCCAGCCAGGCCAAGACATTGCCTTCCACATGCCGGTAGAGAGTCGGAATCACCTTCCGTGAGAAAAAGTGGCATTTGGGAACTTGCCACTGAGGAACTGCACATTTCACAAACTCACGGAAGGGGGCAGAGTCTACCAACTGAAAAGGCAGCAGTTGAAGTGCTAGCAATTTAGCCAATCTAGCATTCAACCGCTGGGCATGTGGATGGCTGGGAGCGAACTTCTTTCTTTCTTTCTTTGCCTGGTACAATCTAGCGTTGCTGTACAGATAGCAGATTGTCCGCAAGTACTTGGCTGTGACACACCTAATTCTACACCTTCATTCCTCTCAGTGCAGGTTTCAGAGAGGACTGAAGGTATAGTGGGGTTGGAGACTTTTCCTTCATGCAATACAGACCAGTCACTGCTGCTCTCTCCCCTTGTGCAGAGTGACTGGTCTTGTCTCCGCCCCTCTTGTAGTTCTCTGCAGGCAGTCTGTATGGGTGTGGCCTGCTAGGCCCCTCCCACAGTCCTGCTCTCTTCATGTGCAGGGTGACTGGTCTTGTCTCCGCCCCTTCCTGTAGTGGGTAGTGTTATGGATGATATGTTTCTTTAAATACAACTCTATGGTACATCTCTGTTGTACTTCTTCCTGTGTTGTGAAACATATCATCCACAACCGGTAGAGCCTCCTGGGCCCCTCCCACAGCCCTGCTCTCTCTCCTTGTCTTGTCTCCGCCCCCCTGTAGTTCTCTGCAGGCAGCCTGTAGTGGGTGTGGCCTGCTAGGCCCCTCCCGCAGCTCTGCTCTCTCTCCTTGTGCAGGGTGACTGGTCTTGTCTCCGCTCCCCCTGTGGTATTAGTATGAGACCAGCAATTGTTTTCATACTAATACCACAGGCAGGGAGCTGCAGTATTTTCAGTTAGTGTACTGTGTCCTTTGCACAGTGTGCATCTAAAGCTACCTGAATACAACTGCCAGTGTTCTCATACTAATACCACAGGCAGGGAGTTGCAGTATTTTCAGTTAGTGTACTGTGTCCTTTGCACAGTGTGCACCTAAAGCTACCTGAAGACAATTGCTGGTGTTCTCATACTAATACCACAGGCAGGGAGCTGCAGTATTTTCAGTTAGTGTACTGTGTCCTTTGCACAGTGTACACCTAAAGCTACCTGAATACAATTGCTGGTGTTCTCATACTAATACCACAGGCAGGGAGCTACAGTATTTTCAGTTAGTGTACTGTGTCCTTTGCACAGTGTGCACCTAAAGCTACCTGAAGACAATTGCTGGTGTTCTCATACTAATACTACAGGCAGGGAGCTGCAGTATTTTCAGTTAGTGTACTGTGTCCTTTGCACAGTGTGCACCTAAAGCTTCCTGAATACAATTGCTGGTGTTCTCATGCTAATACCACAGGCAGCGAGCTGCAGTATTTTCAGTTAGTGTACTGTGTCCTTTGCACAGTGTGCACCTAAAGCTACCTGAAGACAATTGCTGGTGTTCTCATAATAATAATACCACAGCCAGGGAGCTGCAGTATTTTACACTATTTTCAGTACACTAACTGAAAATACTGCAGCTCCCTGCCTGTGGTATTAGTATGAGAACACCATCAATTGTATTCAGGTAGCTTTAGGTGTACACTGTGCAAAGGACACAGTACACTAACTGAAAATACTGCAGCTCGCTCCCTTTGCTTCTTCTCCCGGTTCTTCTCCCTCTGCCGATTATTTCTTCCTCCATCGACCCATTCCTCCTCCAAAGCTGGCTCTCACTGTTTTGTCAGGTCCGGCACCTGCCAGTACTTTTGGTGAATGGATAGGGGTACCCCCTGATCATTCACATGGGGGGAGGATCTGGTGCCCCCATTGTTAAAGCAAACTTCCAGATTCCCATAAGCCCCCTGCCCCCATATCCCCACAATCCCCTCCCAGGGTTGTTGGGAAGAGGCCCTTGTCCCCATCATGAGGACAAGGTGCTTTAGGGTGGGGGGCGCAGAGTCCCCCCTGCCCCAAAGCATCCACCCCCCCATGTTGAGGGCATGTGGCCTGGTATGGTCCAGGTGGGAGCGCTCACTCGTTCTCCCCTTTCCTGACCTGCCAGGCTGCATGCTCGGATAAGGGTCTGGTATGGATTTTTGGGGGGAACCCCATACCGGGTTTTTTTATTTTTTTGGCGTGGGGTTTCCCCTCAAAATCCATACCAGACTG
Source organism: Rana muscosa (assembly GCA_029206835.1). Classification (NCBI taxonomy): domain Eukaryota; kingdom Metazoa; phylum Chordata; class Amphibia; order Anura; family Ranidae; genus Rana; species Rana muscosa. Next base: position 747,846,996 of record CM055122.1, on the reverse strand, counting down.
AAGGGTCTGGTATAGTCTTTGGGGGGAACCCCACGCTGTTTTCTTTTTAAATTTTGGCGTGGAGTTCCCCCTCAAGATCCTAAGAGCACAAGTCGGATCAAAGTAATGGGCTGAAATCATGCCCAAGTCGGACCAAAGTTGTGGAGGGAGCATTTTCAAAGTCGGACTGACACAAGTCAGACCAGTTAAAACAGCTCTCAGAGGGAACCATTGATTTTGACATGTCATGTGACTTGTGCTCTGGAAGTCGGAGCGCATGCCAGACCAGTGTGAACCGACCCTTATAGAGGGCACTGGATAAAGCGCAGTCAGGTCTGCCTGCTAATGTCGATTAATGCCTTCTTCAGATGTACTGTGGCTCAGCACCTTCAGATCATTGTGATTGGTCATAGAGAGATCGATAACAGAGATCACATGATGCAAACAATGTGTGTTTACATCTAAGAGCCCATTCCCTACTCTTACAATTGAGGAAGGGGAAGCAACATGAACTAATAAATAAATGACTCGTTCGTAAGTTCGTGAGCACTGTAGACATCACATTCAAATAAAATTTAACCCTTGAAACCCCCTCCTCTTGTACACATCTGAGCTCTACATTGTCTCTTTATGTGACTTTTTTATTAACTCTTCACCTCCCTTATCCTGCACATGTGTACAATAAACACTTCATCTCCCTTCCCCCACTGTATGTGACCTGTACAATAACCCCTTCATTGTCCCCTTCATCAGTGTATGACCTGTGCACCATTACCAAACTCCATGTTTTAACCCACTCAATACCAGAAATTTTCTTTGAATACAAAAAACTTTTAACAGAAAGTAAACAGTTCATTTTCAAAATATTTGGTCTTTTTTTCCCTCATATGTTAAAAAAATGAAAATCTAGTGGTTATTAACCACTTTCCACCCAAACTATTGTAAAATAACTGCCGGGTGGGAGCACTACTATTTAGGGTGGACATCATATAATGTCATCCAGGTGTGGGCCCCCTGTGCCATGCCCTAGGCGACACACAATAACATGATCTGCCACCCACTATGTCCACTGGGCACATTGGAAGGCGGTCCCCAGTACCATGTGATTACTGTGACCAATCACGGCGGTCACTTGTCAATAGTACACAATGGCTTTCATTCATGGCCATTCATTGTGTATTATTGTGATCTATGTGATTGGACACAGTGATCACACGATACAGGACCAACACGGCAGACCTGTAACATGTGATAGCTGTTGTGAATCACAGCTATCACAATAGTACACAATGGCACATGAATAGATGGCATTCACAAAAATGATTGCTTATAGCAGTGATCAGATCATCACTGTAATAAGCAATCATAGTGAAAAATAAATCCTGATCACCTCCCCAAAGCAGTACAGTGTCACTGTGGTAACACTGTACTGCTCTGGTCACAGTATGTAAAAAACTGTAAATAAGAAAAAAAATGTAAAAATAAAAATAAAAAAAATAATATATATGTATATATATATATATATATATATATATATATTTTAACATGCAGTCACCAGTAAGTGTCCCTAATCACCCCCACACCTGTCATATGATGATGCTGTAATGCTCTGGTGACAGTATTGTCTTAAAAATTGTGACAAAAAAACTAAAGAAAAACTTCAAAACACTCACCATGCATCTTACTAAATACCTTGGACTGGCTACTGTCCAAAAATTTTTCTTTTCGGGGGGTATCTGTACTGTCCTGGCATTTTAGGGCCTAAATAAATGATATAGGCCTTCAGTACAACAGGATTGATTAATTTTCAAATATATACTATAACTTTCATACAGACTAAATAATATACACTGATTTTGGTTACTTTTACCCAAGAAATGTAGCAGAATATATTTTGGTCCAAATTTTTGAAGAAAGATTATTTATTTGCAACATTTTAATACAGAAAAACATGTTTTTTTTCAAAATGTTCAGCATTTTTAGTCCAGTGGTGATTAAATACCACCAAAAGAAAGCTTTATCTGTATAAAAAAAGATAAACATTTAATTTGGGTGCATTGTTGCATGACTGAGTGCAACACTGAAAGCTGAAAATTAGTCTAGGAAAAAAGTGGGTGAAAGCACTTGGTATTAAGGTGGTTAAATACCACTGAAAGAAAGCTCTATCTGTCTCACAAAAACCATATAGAAGTTATTTGGGTTCAGTGTTGCATGACGGAGTAAATGTCAGTTTGATTGTCAAAGTATTATAGCAATACATCTCGTTGACTATCCCAATATGTTTATTGGGCCTTATAGAGGGACTTGCGAATACGTTAGCCCACAGAACACTGTTGAGCATACTACTTTTTTATTCTCGAAAAGCAATCATTCTACCCTGGAAAAAGCTATTGGCCCCCACAACATACACCTGGAAGGGACTGGCAAATGCAGAACTCCCATTCTCTAAGGCCATATATTTAAATCTGGGCTGTCCTAGAAAATTTGAGAAGGTATGGAGTAGGCTTGTGCAATTCGTTTCGTAACGAATCGAAATTTGTCAGAATTTAGCAACTTTCGGACATTCGGAAGCATTCGAATTTCCGAACAAAGCAATTACGAATAAAACCGAATCCGAAATAAATTATATCGCAAATAGCGAATGCCCGAATGTCTTCGGCATAATTCGGTATGAAAAAAGTTACGAATGTACGAATCCATTCGAAGCACACTGCTCTGCTCTCTGCTTCTCCCACACCGTGCTGAACTCCCTCTCAAAATGGTGTACAGGGGCGGAGGCTATAGCCACATGTAAAAAACTAAAGTAAAATACGAGATTTCGAATCGTTACAAATAACCGCTATGTATTTAGAAAAGTACAAATCCATTCGAAGCACATTAGGCATAATAGGCAGCGTCGTTGTGAGAGAGACACGGAAAATTACGAATCAACGAACCCAAAAAAAGTTACGAAAGTAGGAGTTGTGTCCAGAATCAATGAAAAACAATGTACGCTACCGAACGTACGAATTATAAATCAATGAAAAATAAGGCTTACATTAATACAAATCATTCCGATTCAACGAAAAATGTCGCTTGCGAAAATACGAATTAGTCCGAACACGAAAAATCCCGTCTAGCAAAATTACGAATGATTACGAATCAACAGGACCGAAAAAAAACAAACCGAAACTAAACAAATTTTTCCGTTGTGCACAAGTCTAGTATGGAGTAGCTGGATCTTGATAACGGATATGAACAGGTAGTCTCGCATGGCTTACCTTTCACATTGGGTGGATGTTGAACCGGACGCAGAGATTTGTTATGGTGGGCCTGTCTTCTGTTCCAAACTCTTAGTTTGTTATTCTCCTCAATTGTTTTAAGATTGCTCTGAGCTAGTAAATAGTGTAGGGGCTGCACACTGTTTGGGGCTCACATAATTCTTCCAGCCTAGATGCACAACTATTTCCTGGCTAATGTACTTTCTTGTATGGTCGGGGAGGTAAGATTATTTACAGCGAGGGGTGGGGGAGAGTGTTACTTGTGGGGGGCAGAATGTTCTGCATCACCTCTATTACTCTCTGTTTGGAGGATGTTTTTGTACTTCTGTAATTATATTTCTTACCTTAGGAAAACTCAATAAATATAATCCCCCCCCCCCAAAAAAAAAATAAAATAAGTATCATAGCAATGGAAACTGAAAAAATGGTTGTATTACAGACTGGTATGCATGTGGTTAAACACGTTCCTCTCCAAACCACAAAGCCTGTTGTTACCAGATAATTCAAATACTTTATTAAATCAGAACTGACATTTTGGAATGTGTACTTTAGTATCCCTGATAAAGGGATTTTACTGTTGTCTATTAAAATATAATAGATAGAAGAGGAAGATTGAGTCCTTTTAACATTGGGAGTGATAAAGCGCTGTCAATTTTTGCATTCTTAGCACAGTGCTGTACAACCATAGCCTGTCAACTGTGATGTGTGCTATGCACTCTTTGTGTGAAATCCAAAAATATAAACCATCTGTGTGGTTCTATAGTGATAGATGGAAAGAACTACGGTATGTGCAAAGAACAGCAATCCATAGCAACCAGCCATCAACCATCTTTTATTGAAATGAAATTTATACCTTGCTAAAATCAATACTTTCTGTACTTAAATTATAAGCTGGTCAGTGTTGAAAACAAACAAACCATTTGTCAGTCAAAAAGCTAATTATTATGCTTAATTTAAAATGTAGTAATATCTCAATTCGAATCACGCACGGATGTCACCCGCTGCCATCTCCATGCTGGACGGATGTCCACAGCGTTCATTCACATTGTCAGTTCCGGCTGTTACACCGGCTTTTTATCTAGGCGCAGAGCGCCAATGTTGTTTTATCTATATTGACTTTCAATACATTTTGCGGAGTGCACTTAGGCTGTCTCCCTTCCTCCTTTTTTTTTGGGACCATTGGATACTATATCATTGCATCCAGTACCATTCTTAGGAGGATTTATTATACCACCTTCTGGCCACATATTCCGGCTATCTGTGGAAGGATCTGTGCTGCAGTCACTCGATTCCATTATCCCAGGGTGGATACATGCCTGTATGACCTTCTCTTAGCGGAGAGGTCCATCGTATCTGGTAAGCTCAATATTTTTACGGTGGAGGATTGTATCAGCACATTTTGGGCAGAAGATTGCATCCCCCTTTTTTCATCACATGAGGAATCTCACCCCTTTTTCCTGCTATACCATTCTGGGAACTTAAGAGGACTTTTCTCTCTCAGTGATAGAACTGTATTAGATTTGACATTGCTGACCACTTATTTGTGTCAGGGTCACCTGTGGCCAGGTGACAGATGCACACCGTAGGGGGACAGGAGTGCACCGCGAGGTAGTGAACCCTATGGCTGGCTTCTGTGGATAGGAAACTGGGTGGTTGTGGAAAGCGGGACCAGAGGAGCACAACCGGGATCCCAACGGAAGCGAGAGCCAAGATTCCCCAGGGCGCGGAGTCTAAGACCCAGCTGGTCTTCTCCAGGGCCTCTAGTGGTGAGGATGTTACGCTGCAGGCTGGGACCAGGTCGCGGCCCCTGGAGTTTCCTAGCTCACGCCCCGTAGGATAAGGGGAAGCAGCAGCACACGATAGAGAGAACCGAATAACAAGCCGAAGGTCAGGGGCCACAAGCAGACAAGGATAACGAAGAACGAGCCGAAGGTCAAGGGTCACGAGCAGACAGGGATGGTCGGGGACAAGCCAATAACGTAACAGAGAGACAGACGTAGCACACGGCAGGCAGGAACCCAAACACACAATGCCTAACAAACACGTTGATCAGCAAAGCAGGCTTGCAGTGCACAGGTTAATATAGTGTTCAGTGATAGGGCCTGGGGTGGAGTCAGGCTGGGAGGAGATTATAAAGGAAGCCAGGTGAAGGAGGTCTGGTCTCTAGATGAACACATGAGGAGGAAGGTAAGATGGCAGACAGACATTAATGCATATCCATGACAGTACCCTCCCTCTTACGAGGCCTCCCCCTTCCCCGCCTGGGCCCAGGTTTAGAGGGAAACTTCAGATGAAACTCCTTTAACAGACGAGGTGCAAAGACCTCAGATGCAGTGATCCAAGACCTCTCCTCAGGACCAAACCCTTTCCAATGAACGAGGTACTGAAGAACGCCTTTACAGAGTCGGGAGTCCAGAATTTGACTGATCTCGTACTCCTGATTATCCTCCGAGACAGGCGCCACGGTAGGAAGAGGACGAGAGAATTTATTGAGGACTAAAGGCTTTAGAAGAGCAACATGAAAGGAGTTAGTGATTTTAAGGCTCTTAGGAATCTGGAGTTTGAAACAAACCGGATTCAGTTTAGCAGTTACCGTGTAAGGACCGATGAATCGTGGAGCAAACTTCAGAGAAGGAACTCGGAGCTTGATGTTCCTGGTAGAGAGCCAGACTTTGTCCCCTGGCTGAAGAGAAGGCGGTTTACGCCTGCGGCGGTCTGCAAAGCCTTTGAATTTTTCAGCAGCTGCCCGGAGGGAATCATGAACGTGACCCCAAACGGAATTGAGAGACTCCTGAACCGAAGCCAAAGCTGGAATGTCTGGAGAACAGATCATAGGAAGAGGAAGTTGAGGGTGTTTTCCATAAACTGTGAAAAAGGGTGTCTTCTGCGAACTGGTATTCACATGATTGTTATGGGAGAATTCTGCCCACGGGAGTAGAGAGGACCAATCGTCATGGTGAGAAGACACAAAGGTGCGAAGAAAGACCTCTAACTCCTGATTAACCCTCTCAGTCTGTCCATTGGATTGGGGATGGTAAGAAGAAGAAAAATCCAAGACAATATTGAGGGATTTGCAAAAGGCTCTCCAAAAACGAGACGTGAATTGGACTCCCCTGTCGGAAACAATATGAGAAGGGACCCCATGTAGGCGGAGAATTTCTCGAATGAAAATGGGAACCAAGGCAGGGGCAGAAGGAAGACCAGGAAGAGGAACAAAATGAGCCATCTTGGAGAATCGATCGATTACCACCCAAATGACTGTATTATTCTCAGACAGTGGGAGATCGGTGATAAAATCCATGGCAATATGGGCCCAGGGTTCCTTAGGAATAGGCAAGGGCATGAGGAGACCAGCAGGAGCTTGTGTGGAGGATTTGGACTGAGCACAGACATGACAAGCTTTAACGTAGTCTTTGACGTCTGAGCGGAGATTAGGCCACCAGTAGTGACGACTGATGAGTAGGAAGGATCGGAGGAATCCAGAATGCCCTGCCACCTTGGAATCATGTCCCCAACGAAGGATCTTAGCTCTTAGCTCAGTGGGGACAAAGGTCTTACCAGGCGGAATTTTAGACTTCAGGGTGGTAGAGTGGGCAACAATGCATGAGGTGGGAATGATCGGCTCAGGTTCAGGGGCGGACTCCTCGTCCAAAGTGTCAAATGACCTAGAGAGCGCATCAGCCCGACCGTTGCAGGAACCAGGTTTGTAGGTAATCGTGAAATTAAAACGGGCAAAGAAGAGACTCCACCTGGCCTGTCTAGGATTCAGACGTTTAGCATTCTGTAGATACTGTAAATTCTTGTGATCGGTAAAGATCGTTATGGAGTGAGGGGAACCCTCCAAGAGATGACGCCACTCCTCTAACGCCAATTTAATTGCGAGAAGTTCCCGATCACCGATGGCATAATTCCTCTCTGCCTGAGAAAATTTTTTGGAGAAGAACGCACATGGTTGGCGTCTCTTCTCAAAGATTTGAAGAAGCACAGCTCCCACCCCCATTGAGGAAGCGTCCACTTCAATAAAAAATGCATTCCCAGGATTTGGTCTCCTCAAGAGGGGGCCAGAAACAAAGGCCTGTTTCAGGTTGTGAAATGCAGAGACAGCTTCGGGAGGCCAGTCTCTGGCATTCACACCCTTCTTGGTCAAAGCGATAATAGGCGCGGCAATGGAAGAGTAATTCCTTATGAACTGCCTATAATAATTAGTGAAGCCAAGAAAGCGCTGTGTGGCCTTGAGGCTAGCAGGAAGAGGCCAGTTGGTGATAGCCAAGACCTTCCCAGGGTCCATACGAAGCCCCGAACATGAGACAAAGCACCCCAAAAACAGGACCTCAGAACATTCAAAGGAACATTTCTCCAGCTTGGCATAGAGATTGTTCTCTCTAAGACGTTGAAGTACAGTGCGGACATGGTTTCTGTGGACGAGCAGATTTTCAGAAAAGATCAGAATGTCATCCAGATAGATGACAACAAACTGGTACAGCAGATCTCTGAAGATTTCATTGACAAAGTTTTGAAACACGGCTGGAGCATTACACAGACCAAAAGGCATCACCAGATATTCGTAATGCCCGTCTCTAGTGTTAAATGCAGTCTTCCATTCGTCACCCTCCCGTATTCGAATGAGATTGTACGCGCCTCTGAGATCCAACTTGGTGAAAATGGAGGCACCCTTCAACCTATCGAATAGCTCAGATATTAAGGGTAAGGGGTATCGATTTTTAATAGTAACCGCATTTAAACCCCGATAATCGATGCAGGGTCTTAAGGTACCATCCTTTTTGGCAACAAAAAAGAACCCTGCCCCTGCAGGCGATGAGGATTTCCGGATGAACCCTCTCTCCAGATTCTCTGCTACATACTCCGACATGGCCTGGGTCTCTGGGATGGACAGAGGGTAGGTACGACCCCTGGGTAGAGTTGCTCCGGGGACAAGATCAATAGCACAGTCAAAAGACCTGTGGGGAGGAAGCACCTCAGCTGATTTTTTACAGAACACATCCCGGTAATCGCTGTATGCGGCGGGAAGATCAGAAGAAACAGAAGTGGCAGCAACCGGAAGACTCTCCTTGGGGGTCACCTTGAGAAGACACGACAAGAAACATGAGGAACCCCAGGCCAGGATCTGCCCAGAGACCCAGTCCACATGTGGAGAGTGGAGCTGTAGCCAAGGGAGGCCCAATACAACTGGGGTAGAGGCCTTGGGTAGAATAAGAAAGGATATCCACTCCTGGTGGAGAATCCCTACCGACATCCTAATGGGTAGCGTCTGGAAGTGAATAGGGCCCCCTGGGAGAACAGTGCCATCAATTGCCGAGACTACCAATGGGGTAGTGAGAGGTGAAAGGGTAAGCTTCATAGAAGAAGCAGTTCTCCAATCCATGAAATTGCCGGCAGCCCCGGAATCCAGGTATGCAAGGGTTGACTGAGGAGAAGTGCCTACATGAAGGGACACCGGCAAGAGCAGGCGAGAAGGTGATGTTTCTGGGTCCAATACTCCACCTTCCAAATGTATTAGACCCGAGCGTTTCCCGGACGAAGCGAGCAGGAGTCACGAAAATGACCCTTGCCCCCACAATAGAGGCACAAGCCCAGAGTTCTGCGCCTAGCACGTTCTTCGGGGGTTAGTCTGGTCCGGCCCAGCTGCATAGGTTCTTCAGCAGGTAGAGGATGCTCCACGGAATGAAGGGAGGGGAGCTCAGACTGGCTAGGACCCAGAGAGTGCTGGTGTCTTTTTTCTAAGGACCTCTCTTGAAAACGAATGTCGATCTGGTTGCATAATGAAATTACATCGTCCAGACCGACGGGAATGGCTCTTCCCGCTAATTCGTCTTTCACTCGGTCAGAGAGGCCATGTAAAAAGGTAGCGACCAGGGCCTCATTATTCCAGCTCAATTCAGCTGTGTGGATACGGAACTGAAGAGCATATTGCCCCACTGAACTAGATTCTTGGCGAAGACGTAAGACAGCACTAGCCGCTGAAGAAGCCCGAGCCGGCTCTTCGAAGATATTACGAAAGAGCTTCAAGAATTCGGACAGACTGGAAACCACCGGATCGTTCCTCTCCCACAGGGGGGCAGCCCAGGCCAAAGCTTCACCGGAGAGGAGGGAAATGATATAGGCTACCTTAGCCCGGTCAGATAGGAAGCTTTGAGGCTGAAGCTCAAAATGAATAGTGCATTGGCTGAGAAACCCCCTGCAGGCCTTGGAGTCCCCAGAGAAACGGAACGGAGCTGGCAATCTTAGTGAGTGTGAGGCTGCGACTGGTGCGATAGGTACAGCCGCTGGTTGTACTTGGGGTTGCGGATTCGGGGTTCCCAAGGAGACCTGAAGCTGCTCGAATCGAGAAGCCAGATCCTGGAGGAATCGCATCACCTGGGTCTGATTTGATTCCTGGGTCTCAAGTCTGCGAACTATGCCCTGCAATGGATCATCCGCGGGAAGCGGGATGTCAGCCGGGTTCATGGCTGATCAAACTGTCAGGGTCACCTGTGGCCAGGTGACAGATGCACACCGTAGGGGGACAGGAATGCACCGCGAGGTAGTGAACCCTATGGCTGGCTTCTGTGGATAGGAAACTGGGTGGTTGTGGAAAGCGGGACCAGAGGAGCACAACCGGGATCCCAACGGAAGCGAGAGCCAAGATTCCCCAGGGCGCGGAGTCTAAGACCCAGCTGGTCTTCTCCAGGGCCTCTAGTGGTGAGGATGTTACGCTGCAGGCTGGGACCAGGTCGCGGCCCCTGGAGTTTCCTAGCTCACGCCCCGTAGGATAAGGGGAAGCAGCAGCACACGATAGAGAGAACCGAATAACAAGCCGAAGGTCAGGGGCCACAAGCAGACAAGGATAACGAAGAACGAGCCGAAGGTCAAGGGTCACGAGCAGACAGGGATGGTCGGGGACAAGCCAATAACGTAACAGAGAGACAGACGTAGCACACGGCAGGCAGGAACCCAAACACACAATGCCTAACAAACACGTTGATCAGCAAAGCAGGCTTGCAGTGCACAGGTTAATATAGTGTTCAGTGATAGGGCCTGGGGTGGAGTCAGGCTGGGAGGAGATTATAAAGGAAGCCAGGTGAAGGAGGTCTGGTCTCTAGATGAACACATGAGGAGGAAGGTAAGATGGCAAACAGACATTAATGCATATCCATGACAATTTGATGGTGTTTTATCTAATTTTGTTTTTCCTATGCGCTGCACATACCCCCGTTTTTGATATTATCTTATAGGTTTGTGATGACCCTAATGTGTTCAGCTGCTTAACGTTTCTATTTAATATTTTTGTTTGCGTTGATTGCTTCATTTTTTATATCAACCAGAGATGTTGTATTTTTTTTTTTTGATTCAGAATTTTTAGCCTGTACATAATATGGAAAATAGGATTTTTATAACAGCTTACCTGTAAAATCCTTTTCTTGGAGTACATCACGGGACACAGAGCGACATAGTCATTACTAATGGGTTATATAGATACCGTCAGGTGCTGGCACTGGCAACTTCCAAAACCGGAAGTACCCTCCCCTATATAAGCCCCTCCCATCCGGGAGCACCTCAGTTTTGTAGCAAAGCAATAAGTGTCCCCAAAGAGCGGCGGGAGCTCTGTGTCCCGTGATGTACTCCAAGAAAAGGATTTTACAGGTAAGCTGTTATAAAAATCCTATTTTCTTTCTCGTACATCACGGGACACAGAGCGACATAGTCATTACTAATGGGATGTCCTAAAGCAATGCCAAATGAGGGGGGGGATACACCATATATAAGCTGAGCGCTATCAGACATGAGGATCTTTTGCGGCCTGCAATACACTGCGCCCAAAGGCGACATCCTCCTGACTTCTAACGTCCACCTGGTAGAACCTAGTAAACGTGTGAACTGAAGACCATGTTGCGGCCTTACAGATTTGAGCCAGGGAGGCCTGGTGATGCACTGCCCATGAAGTTCCAACTGCTCTCGTGGAGTGCGCTCTAACTTTGAACGGAGGCGGTCTCCTTCTCAAGCCATAGGCTTGTATTATGACCTGTCGAATCCACTTGGCTAAAGTAGATTTTGACGCTGCCTGACCCTTTCTGGGGCCTTCCGGCAGAATAAACGAAGTATCCGTTCTGCGAATCTGAGCAGTGGCTTTTAGATAAGCTTTAACTGCTCTTACTACATCCAAAGAATGCAATAACTTTTCCTCTACCGAAGTAGGTTTGGGGAAAAAAGAAGGAAGAACCACATCTTGGTTCAAATGAAACCTCGATACTACCTTAGGAAGAAAGGCTGGATGAGGACGTAACACTACCTTGTCCTTATGGATAACCAGATATGGCTCTTTACAGGACATAGCTGCTAATTCCGACACTCTTTTAGCCGAACAAATGGCTACTAGAAAAATCAATTTCCTGGTGAGAAGCACCAAGGAAATATGCTGTAATGGTTCAAATGGTTGTCTCTGTAAAACCGACAGAACCAAGTTTAGATCCCATGGACATATGGGAATATTAACCGGAGGACTAATACGCATCACTCCTTGTATAAAGGCTTTGACTAGTGAATGCGAAGCCAAGGGCCTTTGAAAAAATATTGACAAGGCCGAAATCTGACCCTTGATAGTACTCAAGGCAAGCTTCCTATCTACAGCCCATTGTAGGAAGTCCAGAATCCTACCTATTACGTATTTACGTGGATGCCATTTCTTGGCCTCACACCAGGCGATATACGCCTTCCAGATTCTATAGTAGATCTGCCTGGATACCGGCTTCCTGGCATTGATCATCGTAGATACCACAGCATTAAAGAGCCCTCTCTTTTTTAGAATGTGGGCTTCAATAGCCAGGCCGTCAAACCTAGGGCTGGTAAGGAAGGGTGGTATATCGGTCCTTGCGAAAGCAGGTCCGGACGATGTGGGAGGGTCCAAGGACTCCCCACAGACATTTTTACAATCTCCGCGTACCATGCTCTTCGGGGCCACGCTGGAGCCACCAGAATCACTGTTTCTTTTCTACCCTGATTCTGCGGAGTAATCGAGGTAACAATTGTGGCGGTGGGAATGCATATATCAGCTTGAACTGATCCCAAGGGAACACTAGGGCATCCGAGCCGCAAGCTAGGGGATCCCTTGTCCGAGAGACAAACCTGTCCCCCTTTGCGTTGAATCTGGATGCTAGAAGATCTACATCCGATGTTCCCCACCGCTGACATATTGTCCAGAAAACCTCGGGGTGAAGGGACCCTTCCTCTGGGCCTAATTGCTGGCGACTTAGAAAGTCCGCCTTCCAATTCTCCACTCCTGGAATGAATACCGCAGATATGGCTGGGACATATTTTTCTGCCCATTTCAGGATGTAATTTACTTCCCTCTGGGCTGCACGACTCCTGGTGCCCCCCTGATGATTGATATATGCCACTGCTGTGGCATTGTCTGATTGAATTCTGACAGGGGACCCTTGGAGTTTGGATGTCCATGCTACTAGGGCATACCGGGCAGCTCGTATCTCTAAGAGATTGATGGGCAGGGCCTTTTCTGCATCCGACCATCTGCCCTGGAGAGACCATTGCTCCAGTACTGCTCCCCAGCCTATAAGGCTGGCATCTGTAGTGACCACCTTCCAAGAAATCGGACTGAAGGATTTCCCTTTTTCCAGATTCTGGGGAACCAACCACCAACGGAGGCTCTTGCGAACGGAAGGGGACAAGGACATTGTAAGTCTAGGGCCTGAACTGTTTTGTTCCAGGCTGACAGTATGGCCCCTTGCAAATTCCTTGAATGGAATTGACCGTAGGGTACTGCTTCGAATGATGCCACCATTTTTCCCAGCAGCCTTATGCACAGGCGTATGGACGGCTGTCTTTTTTGTACCCACTAAGTGGATCAAATCTTTCAAAGACAACACCTTTCCTCGAGGCAAGAATATTTTTCTCTGGCCTGAATCCAACCTTAGCCCCAAGTATTCCAGACTTTTGACTGTTTTTTAGGGCTGACTTGTCTCGGTTGATAATCCAACCGTGAGATTCCAGATACTTGATTGTCTTGTGAATGACCACGTCTAGTTTTTTCACTGAGTGGTCTATCAGCAACAAGTCATCCAGATATGCCATTATCATTACACCTTGTGTTTTTAGATTGGCCAATAAAGGGCCAGAATTTTTGTAAACACTCGTGGTGCTGTGGCCAAACCGAAGGGTAAGGCTCTGCTGAAAATGGCGCCCTTCTACTGCAAAGCGTAGAAATTTTTGGTGGTCTGGAAAAATGGGAATGTGCAAATAAGCATCTTTGATGTCGATCGCGGCTAACCAATCCTCCCCTTGTAGGGCAGTGGCCACCGATCGGATCGACTCCATCTGAAAATCCTGATATACAGGAATTTGTATAGCCCTTTTAGAATTAATATGGGCCTCCCGTCCGCGTTTGCTTCGGGACTGTAAAGAGGTTTGAGTAAAACCCGAACCCTCATTCTTCCAGGGGAACCTCCATAATTACTCCTTGGAGCAATAGTTGTTCTAGTGCCAACAGGAGGGACTCTCTCTTCCGGGGATCCCTTGGCGCGTTTGACCTCAAAAATGGGAAGGAGGAGAGTCTTTTAACTCCAAACTGTATCCCAAACCTACTGCGGAGAGCACCTATCTGTCTTGATCGTGTCCCGCCCGGTCTCTTGCGAACAACTGGAGTCCTCCCCCCACCCGACTGAGTGGGGGCTTCAATGAATTTAACTTTGGGGGAGGTTTTGTACCTCCCCTGACCCAGGGTTTCTCATTACCCTGCTATTGTCCCTGTTTTTTTACCCCCGGGAATTGACCGAGGAGGCCGTCGGAACTGTTACACAGCCGATGCCCCAGGGACTGGAGAAGCAGGCCTCTTAAAGAGGGACCTCTAACTCTGTTTTTAACCGGCAAGAGCGTATTTTTACCGCTGGAAATTTTCTGGATATATTTGTCCAGGTTTTCCCTGAATAAGCGTTCACCATGAAATGGGACGCTAACCAGCCATTCTTTACAGGGAGCTTCAGCAGACCAGTTTTTGAGCCATAGGAGCCTACGCATATGTACTATAGACAGCGTAAGGCGGGAGGCCTGATAGACTGAATCCTTTATGGCGTCAACCGCAAAGCCTAAGGCTCTAGGTAGATCAGCTAGGGCAAAGCCTGCTGATCTGTCAAGTCCCTCAAGACCTGTTTCAACTGATCCTTCACTGCTTAGCAGACCCCAATAGCTGCTACTGCTGGTTGTATCACCAAGCAGATTTTCATAAGGACTCCAATCTTTTATCTATTGGGTTCTTGAACATTTGGACATTATCCACTGGACATGTCAGTGATTTATACATACAAGAGATGGCTGCGTCCACTGTGTCATGGATATGCATTAATGTCTGTCTGCCATCTTACCTTCCTCCTCATGTGTTCATCTAGAGACCAGACCTCCTTCACCTGGCTTCCTTTATAATCTCCTCCCAGCCTGACTCCACCCCAGGCCCTATCACTGAACACTATATTAACCTGTGCACTGCAAGCCTGCTTTGCTGATCAACGTGTTTGTTAGGCATTGTGTGTTTGGGTTCCTGCCTGCCGTGTGCTACGTCTGTCTCTCTGTTACGTTATTGGCTTGTCCCCGACCATCCCTGTCTGCTCGTGACCCTTGACCTTCGGCTCGTTCTTCGTTATCCTTGTCTGCTTGTGGCCCCTGACCTTCGGCTTGTTATTCGGTTCTCTCTATCGTGTGCTGCTGCTTCCCCTTGTCCTACGGGGCGTGAGCTAGGAAACTCCAGGGGCCGCGACCTGGTCCCAGCCTGCAGCGTAACATCCTCACCACTAGAGGCCCTGGAGAAGACCAGCTGGGTCTTAGACTCCGCGCCCTGGGGAATCTTGGCTCTCGCTTCCGTTGGGATCCCGGTTGTGCTCCTCTGGTCCCGCTTTCCACAACCACCCAGTTTCCTATCCACAGAAGCCAGCCATAGGGTTCACTACCTCGCGGTGCACTCCTGTCCCCCTACGGTGTGCATCTGTCACCTGGCCACAGGTGACCCTGACAGTTTGATCAGCCATGAACCCGGCTGACATCCCGCTTCCCGCGGATGATCCATTGCAGGGCATAGTTCGCAGACTTGAGACCCAGGAATCAAATCAGACCCAGGTGATGCGATTCCTCCAGGATCTGGCTTCTCGATTCGAGCAGCTTCAGGTCTCCTTGGGAACCCCGAATCCGCAACCCCAAGTACAACCAGCGGCTGTACCTATCGCACCAGTCGCAGCCTCACACTCACTAAGATTGCCAGCTCCGTTCCGTTTCTCTGGGGACTCCAAGGCCTGCAGGGGGTTTCTCAGCCAATGCACTATTCATTTTGAGCTTCAGCCTCAAAGCTTCCTATCTGACCGGGCTAAGGTAGCCTATATCATTTCCCTCCTCTCCGGTGAAGCTTTGGCCTGGGCTGCCCCCCTGTGGGAGAGGAACGATCCGGTGGTTTCCAGTCTGTCCGAATTCTTGAAGCTCTTTCGTAATATCTTCGAAGAGCCGGCTCGGGCTTCTTCAGCGGCTAGTGCTGTCTTACGTCTTCGCCAAGAATCTAGTTCAGTGGGGCAATATGCTCTTCAGTTCCGTATCCACACAGCTGAATTGAGCTGGAATAATGAGGCCCTGGTCGCTACCTTTTTACATGGCCTCTCTGACCGAGTGAAAGACGAATTAGCGGGAAGAGCCATTCCCGTCGGTCTGGACGATGTAATTTCATTATGCAACCAGATCGACATTCGTTTTCAAGAGAGGTCCTTAGAAAAAAGACGCCAGCACTCTCTGGGTCCTAGCCAGTCTGAGCTCCCCTCCCTTCATTCCGTGGAGCATCCTCTACCTGCTGAAGAACCTATGCAGCTGGGCCGGACCAGACTAACCCCCGAAGAACGTGCTAGGCGCAGAACTCTGGGCTTGTGCCTCTATTGTGGGGGCAAGGGTCATTTTCGTGACTCCTGCTCGCTTCGTCCGGGAAACGCTCGGGTCTAATACATTTGGAAGGTGGAGTATTGGACCCAGAAACATCACCTTCTCGCCTGCTCTTGCCGGTGTCCCTTCATGTAGGCACTTCTCCTCAGTCAACCCTTGCATACCTGGATTCCGGGGCTGCCGGCAATTTCATGGATTGGAGAACTGCTTCTTCTATGAAGCTTACCCTTTCACCTCTCACTACCCCATTGGTAGTCTCGGCAATTGATGGCACTGTTCTCCCAGGGGGCCCTATTCGCTTCCAGACGCTACCCATTAGGATGTCGGTAGGGATTCTCCACCAGGAGTGGATATCCTTTCTTATTCTACCCAAGGCCTCTACCCCAGTTGTATTGGGCCTCCCTTGGCTACAGCTCCACTCTCCACATGTGGACTGGGTCTCTGGGCAGATCCTGGCCTGGGGTTCCTCATGTTTCTCGTCGTGTCTTCTCAAGGTGACCCCCAAGGAGAGTCTTCCGGTTGCTGCCACTTCTGTTTCTTCTGATCTTCCCGCCGCATACAGCGATTACCGGGATGTGTTCTGTAAAAAATCAGCTGAGGTGCTTCCTCCCCACAGGTCTTTTGACTGTGCTATTGATCTTGTCCCCGGAGCAACTCTACCCAGGGGTCGTACCTACCCTCTGTCCATCCCAGAGACCCAGGCCATGTCGGAGTATGTAGCAGAGAATCTGGAGAGAGGGTTCATCCGGAAATCCTCATCGCCTGCAGGGGCAGGGTTCTTTTTTGTTGCCAAAAAGGATGGTACCTTAAGACCCTGCATCGATTATCGGGGTTTAAATGCGGTTACTATTAAAAATCGATACCCCTTACCCTTAATATCTGAGCTATTCGATAGGTTGAAGGGTGCCTCCATTTTCACCAAGTTGGATCTCAGAGGCGCGTACAATCTCATTCGAATACGGGAGGGTGACGAATGGAAGACTGCATTTAACACTAGAGACGGGCATTACGAATATCTGGTGATGCCTTTTGGTCTGTGTAATGCTCCAGCCGTGTTTCAAAACTTTGTCAATGAAATCTTCAGAGATCTGCTGTACCAGTTTGTTGTCATCTATCTGGATGACATTCTGATCTTTTCTGAAAATCTGCTCGTCCACAGAAACCATGTCCGCACTGTACTTCAACGTCTTAGAGAGAACAATCTCTATGCCAAGCTGGAGAAATGTTCCTTTGAATGTTCTGAGGTCCTGTTTTTGGGGTGCTTTGTCTCATGTTCGGGGCTTCGTATGGACCCTGGGAAGGTCTTGGCTATCACCAACTGGCCTCTTCCTGCTAGCCTCAAGGCCACACAGCGCTTTCTTGGCTTCACTAATTATTATAGGCAGTTCATAAGGAATTACTCTTCCATTGCCGCGCCTATTATCGCTTTGACCAAGAAGGGTGTGAATGCCAGAGACTGGCCTCCCGAAGCTGTCTCTGCATTTCACAACCTGAAACAGGCCTTTGTTTCTGGCCCCCTCTTGAGGAGACCAAATCCTGGGAATGCATTTTTTATTGAAGTGGACGCTTCCTCAATGGGGGTGGGAGCTGTGCTTCTTCAAATCTTTGAGAAGAGACGCCAACCATGTGCGTTCTTCTCCAAAAAATTTTCTCAGGCAGAGAGGAATTATGCCATCGGTGATCGGGAACTTCTCGCAATTAAATTGGCGTTAGAGGAGTGGCGTCATCTCTTGGAGGGTTCCCCTCACTCCATAACGATCTTTACCGATCACAAGAATTTACAGTATCTACAGAATGCTAAACGTCTGAATCCTAGACAGGCCAGGTGGAGTCTCTTCTTTGCCCGTTTTAATTTCACGATTACCTACAAACCTGGTTCCTGCAACGGTCGGGCTGATGCGCTCTCTAGGTCATTTGACACTTTGGACGAGGAGTCCGCCCCTGAACCTGAGCCGATCATTCCCACCTCATGCATTGTTGCCCACTCTACCACCCTGAAGTCTAAAATTCCGCCTGGTAAGACCTTTGTCCCCACTGAGCTAAGAGCTAAGATCCTTCGTTGGGGACATGATTCCAAGGTGGCAGGGCATTCTGGATTCCTCCGATCCTTCCTACTCATCAGTCGTCACTACTGGTGGCCTAATCTCCGCTCAGACGTCAAAGACTACGTTAAAGCTTGTCATGTCTGTGCTCAGTCCAAATCCTCCACACAAGCTCCTGCTGGTCTCCTCATGCCCTTGCCTATTCCTAAGGAACCCTGGGCCCATATTGCCATGGATTTTATCACCGATCTCCCACTGTCTGAGAATAATACAGTCATTTGGGTGGTAATCGATCGATTCTCCAAGATGGCTCATTTTGTTCCTCTTCCTGGTCTTCCTTCTGCCCCTGCCTTGGTTCCCATTTTCATTCGAGAAATTCTCCGCCTACATGGGGTCCCTTCTCATATTGTTTCCGACAGGGGAGTCCAATTCACGTCTCGTTTTTGGAGAGCCTTTTGCAAATCCCTCAATATTGTCTTGGATTTTTCTTCTTCTTACCATCCCCAATCCAATGGACAGACTGAGAGGGTTAATCAGGAGTTAGAGGTCTTTCTTCGCACCTTTGTGTCTTCTCACCATGACGATTGGTCCTCTCTACTCCCGTGGGCAGAATTCTCCCATAACAATCATGTGAATACCAGTTCGCAGAAGACACCCTTTTTCACAGTTTATGGAAAACACCCTCAACTTCCTCTTCCTATGATCTGTTCTCCAGACATTCCAGCTTTGGCTTCGGTTCAGGAGTCTCTCAATTCCGTTTGGGGTCACGTTCATGATTCCCTCCGGGCAGCTGCTGAAAAATTCAAAGGCTTTGCCGACCGCCGCAGGCGTAAACCGCCTTCTCTTCAGCCAGGGGACAAAGTCTGGCTCTCTACCAGGAACATCAAGCTCCGAGTTCCTTCTCTGAAGTTTGCTCCACGATTCATCGGTCCATACACGGTAACTGCTAAACTGAATCCGGTTTGTTTCAAACTCCAGATTCCTAAGAGCCTTAAAATCACTAACTCCTTTCATGTTGCTCTTCTAAAGCCTTTAGTCCTCAATAAATTCTCTCGTCCTCTTCCTACCGTGGCGCCTGTCTCGGAGGATAATCAGGAGTACGAGATCAGTCAAATTCTGGACTCCCGACTCTGTAAAGGCGTTCTTCAGTACCTCGTTCATTGGAAAGGGTTTGGTCCTGAGGAGAGGTCTTGGATCACTGCATCTGAGGTCTTTGCACCTCGTCTGTTAAAGGAGTTTCATCTGAAGTTTCCCTCTAAACCTGGGCCCAGGCGGGGAAGGGGGAGGCCTCGTAAGAGGGAGGGTACTGTCATGGATATGCATTAATGTCTGTCTGCCATCTTACCTTCCTCCTCATGTGTTCATCTAGAGACCAGACCTCCTTCACCTGGCTTCCTTTATAATCTCCTCCCAGCCTGACTCCACCCCAGGCCCTATCACTGAACACTATATTAACCTGTGCACTGCAAGCCTGCTTTGCTGATCAACGTGTTTGTTAGGCATTGTGTGTTTGGGTTCCTGCCTGCCGTGTGCTACGCCTGTCTCTCTGTTACGTTATTGGCTTGTCCCCGACCATCCCTGTCTGCTCGTGACCCTTGACCTTCGGCTCGTTCTTCGTTATCCTTGTCTGCTTGTGGCCCCTGACCTTCGGCTTGTTATTCGGTTCTCTCTATCGTGTGCTGCTGCTTCCCCTTATCCTACGGGGCGTGAGCTAGGAAACTCCAGGGGCCGCGACCTGGTCCCAGCCTGCAGCGTAACATCCTCACCACTAGAGGCCCTGGAGAAGACCAGCTGGGTCTTAGACTCCGCGCCCTGGGGAATCTTGGCTCTCGCTTCCGTTGGGATCCCGGTTGTGCTCCTCTGGTCCCGCTTTCCACAACCACCCAGTTTCCTATCCACAGAAGCCAGCCATAGGGTTCACTACCTCGCGGTGCACTCCTGTCCCCCTACGGTGTGCATCTGTCACCTGGCCACAGGTGACCCTGACACACTGTAGGGACCTTCCATTTTTTTTTTTTGATGAACTTATCCTCCATGGGATAGACCACCGGAAATCTCTTGGGGGAATAAATATTTTCTCAGGACGTTCCCAATCCTGGTAAATGAGCCCTTTCAGTAAAGGGTGAAGTGGAAAAGAACAAACAGTCTGGGGGCTTCTAGCGACCCCAACGAGGATACAGTAGTGGTTGATGGTTCTGCAAGGTGCATTTTTTAAATGCTGATCGGACCATGTTAGTCAGAGACTGAACCCATAATCTTTCAGCTTGAGATGCTGAGAAAAGGTTCCCCCACTGTTGATTCTTCTATAACAGAATCAACCTCATCCTGATCCCCTTCAGGCAGGTCGATCCCTGTATGGGACTGTTGCTCTGCTAACAGGCACTCTGAAGGAGGAGACGGAGATCGGGCGTGCTTTCCCTGACAGGGAGGCAGCGATAAATGTTGACAATCTCTCTCTAATCCTCCCAGAGCTGAGGAAAAAACCTCCTCTGTTACATACACAGGAGCAGGTGAACTGAGGACAGCCACAGTACCAAGTACCCCTGCGGGGTCTCTACGGTCACTTACCTCTGAACTTCAGGGGAGACTGGTGCAGCAGAAGTATGCCCAAGATCCTCCGAGCCCGATGAGACCCCCTTCGCTTCCTGGAAGATTCAGTTCCGGAGCTTCTGGACGGCATATTCCTAAGCCTAAAGCTGAGGTATTCCAGCCGTAATACACCACTTTTACTGAGAATAGTCTAGCACAATTGCTGCTATATCACAGTTGGTGTCTACTAATGTGCCTTTCTAGGGGATGCCTGTATCAACCGCTTGCTGTATACCCTTTTTTTAAATGTTGCCAGCTCTGTCTCTGTACTTCATAGCCAGCTCACCACACAAAACTGTGGTTTTTACATGCTGGGACGCCCGCACATGCGCAGAAGCACTGCGGCGCACACAGAGCGTCATCCCCCAGGCTTCGCCCCCTTTCCTGGCTCACCTCTATATATAGAGGCGCGCGGCCACGTGCGCCTTCGGCGCTAATTTTGAAAAATGGAGACTAGGGACAAGAGCCAGGGCCCCTCTTTGCCGCAGGCCGGGGGATGGACGAGCATTGCAAAATGGCAGAGGAAGCAGTTTCCCATAAGAGAACTCACCATCTGCCTGGACTTGCTCTGCTGAGAAGAAACTAGTCCACATGACAAGAAAACATTCCACAGCGGCCTCTAGTGGACAAACACAGGTACCGCAGTCTAATATCTTAAATATATATAAAAAAAATTTTTTTTTTTTTTTTTTTTTCTTGACCACCATTAAAAATTATTACATTTTTTTAGTAGTTACAGGCATGCACAGAATTTTGCGGGAATACCATTAGGTAACAGACAGAAAGACAAATTAGGCTTGGGGGTCCCCCAATAGAACCAAGTTCCTGGGGGCCCCCACTTACCTGTTCCCCGCCGCAGGACTTTGTTTGGTCCACAAAAGCCCAAACTTCACCTATCACGGCAGGCATTGTAATCAAACCTTCAGGGACCGGGTTCCCAAGGATTCCACTCCCCTGGACCTGTATAGCACCCTGCACAGAAAACATCTTGGTCGTGGGTATGACCAGAGCTCTGGATCCCAGGGTCCAGCTCTCCTAAGAGAAGCATTACAGGCAAAACCTTGCTCTTCTCTTGCAAGGCCCGGGTACCGACCGTTTAGCTATGAAGCTTTTTTGGTCGGATCCGGAATAGCTTACTGAGGCCCAAAAGAACCTGTACGCAAGCTCAGTGAAAAACACATGTTTCTTCTTGGCCAACACCTTAGACACTGGCAAAAAACTGAGGTGCTCCCGGATGGGAGGGGCTTATATAGGGGAGGGTACTTCCGGTTTTGGAAGTTGCCAGTGCCAGCACCTGACGGTATCTATATAACCCATTAGTAATGACTATGTCGCTCTGTGTCCCGTGATGTACGAGAAAGAAAGGTAATTTATAATAAAGCAATACACCACATTTATCCTTCAGGTACACCTTGGTCCTGCAATGCGCTCACAGTTTTCCTAGCAAAATAATACTCCTTTCACACCATCGCAGGGGACTAGAAGTTCCCTAAAGCTGTCATTAGGGATGAGCTGAACTGCCCTTCCATGTTTGCCCACACAGGCATGGGATGCACAGGTCTTGCGTGCATCCCCATGCAGGCAATCGCATTCGTGTCAATCAGGATGCAGCAGCTGCATGGACAGAGCCACTGCTCCCAATTTGACATCCGTGAGGGTCCCCAAACACAGACAGTGTGGATTCGGGGACTCATACCCACACGGATTTTAGAATGAGAGCAGCATCTGTGATTGTGCATCCACTGCATCCTAATGGACATGAATGGGACTGCCTGCATGGGGATGCTATGAACACCTGTGCATCCTCATGCCCGTGCGGGCAAACATGGCCTGCATAAGTATGTTTGTGTTAGAAAGGCTTAACCGTCACATACAAACATTCATAAACACAGGCTGCTGACAGGCTGGGAGAGGCATTTATGGCAGGGAGGCAGTGCATACAGGTAGGGGGATAGTGTTAAAAAGGTACAGGGAAAAAGAGGGTCAGTGTATACAGGGGGGCAGTGTGTAGAGAAGGCAGGACAGTGTGTACAGAGGGTGAATTACATTTGGGATTATTATCTAGCTGTGTTTATTTGTTGTTCCTAATCAGACTAAAAATCCACGCCCTATATTTAGCATAATTTAGCCACTTTTCACCATTTCCCTGGTAGGGGCCTTAGTGCATTACTTTGCCCAGGGGCCCATATTGCTATTAACCCCTTGGCGCCGAACTAACACAAATAAACGGCCCCACTGCACCGGACTTTTTGCCGTGGGGCAGCATATTTGTGTATCTCCCTTTGTACTGGGAACATCCGGGCCCTGTTTGTAAAGAAGAGAAGCTGCATTGTCACCCTTTTAGAGGAGGTAGACCATAAGCACTCTGCCGGGATCCCAGGTACATTACTGACACTGCTTGCCATGTTCAGTTAAACGAACAAAGACACGTTTAATAACAGAAGTATATTATGTAGTACTTTTTATTTTTGACTGTAGTTCTACTTTACGAGAAAATGGTCACTCGATACAGCTTTCCAGCAATCAGTAACTACAGTCATGACAGATGTGATTTTTGTTTGATTTACACATAATGATAGATGAAGTCATCATCAATTAATCGAGCGAGAACTGCATCTGTCTAATTTTTTGTCTAACATTTCTCAGCACCACTGATTTGATAACAACAATGTTTAATAGACTGCATGCACTAAAAATAACTGACAGAAATAATTGTTATAATTACAACATAGACTAATATCCAATAAATTATTCTAAAAACAAAAAAAAATATGTTAATTTACCACAGGAGGTGCTAGTTTCAGAAGTGGTTATCAGTTACCTTTTAGGTGTTGTAGTCAGTAATTGCTTTTTACAAGAAAGTAAATTACAGACAGGGAGGCATAACTTGTAAGACAATTTCTAAAACACAAAGTTATTAGCAATAGCAACATTTTTAAATATATTTATTACAAAGTCATCTTACTGAAAGATATACAGTGGTGTATATGGTAAACCGAGTCAAAGCCTGTATAATATGATCCAATACATAAAGCTGGGCAATTTAACATCGCAACCAATCAGATTTCAGCAATCAGTTTAGAGTAGTTAGGATACAAGGTGCTTTTTGAGTGGCGCTATAGGTTTTTGAGCTTTGCATATGTAGCGGGGTCTCTAAATTTAGGTGGGACACTCAGGTGTGTAAGTATGGGATTAGTGGACCACTTGTGTTCGTGGAGGATTGGATGTTGTAATAATCTCCTTGGCCTCTGGGTGGCGGGGTACCTGGAGGCCCAAGGTAGATTTGCCATTACAGTGCTACCCTTTTTGTCCCTTTCCGGAGATGGTACGGCGAGGGCGGGGAACCTGCCGTGGTGTCGATGGGAGGAGATAAAAGAGGGAGACGCCCTAACCATGAGATCTTCTGGAGGAAGTTCTTCACGCGCCCAGGCACCTTAAGCCTGGGTGCGTGCGGTTCCGGATTCTGGCCCAGGCGCCCTAGGCCTGACCGGAATGGAGTTGGAGTCCATCCCAGGCACCTTCAGCCTAGGGTGAGGTACTAAACTAGGAGGCCTGGGGTCCAGTGACTTCGACTGGATCCCGCAAGGGTGGAGACGTCCGAGGGTCCCTGAGGTGGACGGGGCCCATGTCTGAGGCGAGGAGGCCGGGGAGGTTACCCGTCCTGAGAGTCTGGAGCAGCATCAACCCGGTGATGGATGGGCCTCTGGTAACTCCCTTGGAGGGACATCTTCCCCTGATAGGGGCCGCAGCGCAGCGAAGGTACTCCTATCTACGTTCTCTTGAGTCGCTGGTAGAGACTCTCATATTCTATGTTCTTTCTAGCTGAATGCTATAGTAACCGCTGGCGAGATCGCAGTGGTTTAGATAATAACCAGGATAGTGCCTCGACCTGCTCATTCCCCCGTATCAAAATGTTATCAAGTCACAACCAGATGGCTACTGAAGCACTGTTTATTGTAAGATGTACAATAAAGCAAGAGTTGGACTGTGATCGGTGTGTGGAACTCTGGTTAATGGGAGCAGAGGGAAGTGTTGACACAGCAGGACTGTATTCTAGAACAAAGCACATAGGCCCGAGGAAATATCTGGTGCTGGCCTTCACCTCACCCACAGCTATGGGGAGGACATGGGCCGTAGCGTATCTCACCCTGTCGTGTGACATACCCCTAGACCAAGGAGATGGGGTGAGGCCGCTACACGTGAGGGCTCGTGAGTCCGGGATGATATGTGTTTTAACTTTGGAAGAAAGAATGGCTGTGTCTGGACTTTGCTGCCCAGAGGAGTTCCGAGCAGGTCGGCCATGTGATTGGCCAAAGTGCATCCCTGCTCAAAGTCGTGGAAATGACCCTAGGATGGGAAAGGCCCATGCAGAGGAGCGAGAAGAGGGAGGAGTCCAGCCGTGTGAAGTACTACATATGGGGGCTTTTATTGCACTGCGCCACAAGGCACCCCGTGACTGTACAGTTCGTGGGCGGAGCTTGATGGAAGCCCGCAAAAACGTGCAAGTCATGGGAGGAGTCTGGCCATGTGGAGGAACTCACGTGGAGACTTCGGCGCGTGGTCAGTGCGTGATGGAGCAGCATATAGTCGGGATGGCCTCAAGCTCCCCGTGGATTCCGGTTCCCTACCCCACGAAGATGACTACTTTCGCTGCTCCCCTTACAGACATGGGGATAAGACTCAGGCCCCGAGGACAGTTGGCTTTGTACTCATGCAGAGACACGAAGGCCCTCGGCGTGATCTGTCCCGGATGCTCGGGACTGGTTGTCCACCTGAAGCCATTCGGGCGTTGCGAAGTATGCAAAGAGTTCTTGTTCGAGGTGGAGCCATCCACAGTAAGGCCCCGGGCCCTTCGCCTCAACAGCCTGACAGGTACCGCTACTCTAGAAGGAGAGATCCAGGCCTTTGCGGAGGTTCCCATACGCACTGACCAGGGCGATGTGACTGCCCAATCAGAGACTGAGAGAGAAAAATCCAAGGATGCTGCTTTGGTCACCACAGATTCTCTGCTCCCACCTCCAAAGAGGAAAGTTGGCCTGGTGCAGGCCTCCTGTGGTCGTGGTCAAGCTTCACCCCGTCGCTTGCCTGGCCTGGATGGATCCGGTTGGAAGAGTCCTGGACATCCCAGTTCTACAAAAGGTCAAGGTGAGCCAGGGGCTGGGACTGTGGTGGTGGTTGGAGGTGTCGGGGGTCCACAGCCGGTGGAGCCCGCAAGGGAGGGTAGTACCACGTCTACCAGAGACTATCTTCCCGCCGAGATGTATGACACTTCCGACCTAGAGTCGCTGTCAGATTGTGGAGATGACGGGGAGATTGATGAACTGTTTCATCAGAAGGGCTGGGACAAACGCCCATTGCCTGTGTTACGTGTACCACAGGATTCCCCTATGTCAATAGGAGACAGTACGCCCCGGGTACAAGCCCCGGAGTCTACGAGGAAGTCTAGTCCTCATAGTGCCTTCCCACAATCTACAACATCGCCTGTCTTGGTGGCGGGGATGCAGCGAGCCTCACTACGAGCACCGAGAGAAAAGCCATTAGAGGTAGTGAAAGTACCTTGGCACCCGGAGGCCATCGTTCAACCCGGAGAAGGTGAGCGGGAAGCCATGCCTCCTTTGGCAACGACTTTTCTCACAGAGAGTCGCCCTTGAGTATGGGTGGAAATATCCCTACTTGTCTCGGGACTTACTTTTTGAAGTTGAGGTCATACGCCAGAGATGGTATGACAAATTTGTTTGGGAAAAGCTCAAAGTACCCCATGCACGAAGATATTTGTCCTGTTCGCCACCCGTGTCGAAAAAGTTTCGGGACTGCAGAGCAGATTGGATGTGGGGCCGCCATATCCACGCAGACAAGGTGCGCATCTGCAGGAAAGATGGAGAGGATGCTGACTATTCAATTGAGGTTTTTGATAAACATCTGAAGCCCTTGTTCTTGCCTGATCCGAGGTTCTATTTGTGAGAAGAGACTCACTTGTTGTTTCCTTTCCTACAATCTTCTAGAAGTGTTCCTGCAGGAGCAACCGAACTGTGCCCTAGTTTTTTATTTGGGCTTTTGTTTTCTACTCTTTGGAGGAATGAGAGCAGTTTTTGTTTGTTCTCTCTTCCTCACAGTTCAAAGACAGACTTTGGAGGTAGAATTAGTGTAGGGACGCAGGAAGAATGAAGATTGCACCAAGTGTCATTACCGCGGCACTGTCACCAGGTGGCAGTGTTGTGCAACGGCTGTTTGTTTGTTTTTTCACGCGCATCACTTTACTCATTGGAGCAAATGGGTCTATTGGTTGATGGACCCATTCATTCCAAATTAACACAAAAATGTCAGGATGTGGCTTTCTTGTGTGTTGTTTTTTTTTCCCTTCTGCAGGAGATTCGTCTGTCAAGACTGCTGATTATGGGGTGGTTCTTAGACAGTGATGGGAGGGATTGTATATGTGTACATGATAGATGTTTTAAGGAAAAGTTTTATTGTTTTATATTCCCTTTCCCTTTGAGCAGGTCTTGGTATGGTTGAGGTTCAAAATTTTAGGGATAGCCTCTGGGGCTAAGCTTGTGTCCTCACTCCATGGGAAACATGAGTTCGCACCAGACGCTGGGGACCAGCGTCAAATCACAGGGGGGAGTATGTAGCGGGGTCTCTAAATTTAGTTGGGACACTCAGGTGTGTAAGTATGGGATTAGTGGACCACTTGTGTTCGTGGAGGATTGGATGGTGTAATAATCTCCTTGGCCTCTGGGTGGCGGGGTACCTGGAGGCCCAAGGTAGATTTGCCATTACAGTGCTACCCTTTTTGTCCCTTTCCGGAGATGGTACGGCGAGGGCGGGGAACCTGCCGTGGTGTCGATGGGAGGAGATAAAAGGGGGAGACGCCCTAACCACGAGGTCTTCTGGAGGAAGTTCTTCATGCGCCCAGGCACCTTAAGCCTGGGTGCGGGCGGTTCCGGATTCTGGCCCAGGCGCCCTAGGCCTGACCGGAATGGAGTTGGAGTCCATCCCAGGAACCTTCAGCCTGGGGTGAGGTACTAAACTAGGAGGCCTGGGGTCCAGTGACTTCGACTGGATCCCGCGAGGGTGGAGACGTCCGAGGGTCCCTGAGGTGGACGGGGCCCATGTCTGAGGCGAGGAAGCCGGGGAGGTTACCCGTCCGGAGAGTCTGGAGCAGCATCAACCCGGTGACGGATGGGCCTCTGGTAACTCCCTTGGAGGGACATCTTCCCCTGATAGGGGCCGCAGCGCAGCGAAGGTACTCCTATCTACGTTCTCTTGAGTCGCTGGTAGAGACTCTCAGATTCTAAGTCCTTTCTAGCTGAATGCTATAGTAACCGCTGGCGAGATCGCAGTGGTTTAGTTAATAACCAGGATAGTGCCTCGACCTGCTCATTCCCCGTATCAAAATGTTATCAAGTCGCAACCAGATGGCTACTGAAGCACTGTTTATTGTAAGATGTACAATAAAGAAAGAGTTGGACTGTGCTCGGTGTGTGGAACTCTGGTTAATGGGAGCAGAGGGAAGTGTTGACACAGCAGGACTGTATTCTAGAACAAAGCACATAGGCCCGAGGAAATATCTGGTGCTGGCCTTCACCTCACCCACAGCTATGGGGAGGACATGGGCCGTAGCGTATCTCACCCGGTCGTGTGACATACCCCTAGACCAAGGAGATGGGGTGAGGCCGCTACACATTATATATATGTATATATATATACATATATATTTATATATACATACACATGCACATACACACACATGCTTTTTGCAGCTTTTTTAGAGTTGGAAATTTTTTACAGCTGAAGAACTCCTCTTCAAACTCACTAGTTCTGGGGGGGGGGGGGGGCTTTCAGCCAGAAGAGGTCCCTGTCAAAAAACACTGATAAAAGCCTGTGTGCATATACACATACAGTATCTTAAAAAAGTGAGTACACCCTCACATTTTTGTAAATATTTTATTATATCTTGTCATGTGACAACACTGAAGAAATGACACTTTGCTACAATGTAAAGTAGTGAGTGTACAGCTTGTATAACAATGTAAATTTGCTGTCCCCTCAAAATAACTCAACACACAGCCATTAATGTTTAAACCGCTGGCAACAAAAGTGAGTACACCCCTAAGTGAAAATGTCCAAATTGGGCCCAATTAGCCATTTTCCCTCCCTGTTGTCATGTTAAATTTGGTGTTATCGCTCTCTCTCTCATACTGGTCACTGAAAGTTCAACATGGCACCTCATGGCAAAGAACTCTCTGAGGATCTGAAAAAAAAAGAATTGTTGCTCTGCATAAAAGTGGCCAGTGGCCAAGACCATACAGCGGTTTACCAGGACAGGTTCCACTCAGAACAGGCCTCGCCATGGTCGACCAAAGAAGTTGAGTGCACGTACTCAGCCTCATATCCAGAAGTTGTCTTTGGGAAATAGACGTATGATTAATGGAACCATGTCCTATGGTCTGATGAGACCAAGATAAACTTATTTGGTTCAGATGGTTTCAAGTGTGTGTGGTGGCACCCCAGGGAAGAGTACAAAGACAAGTGTGCCTTGCCTACAGTCAAGCATGGTGGTGGGATTGTCATGGTCTGGGGCTGCATGAGTGCTGCCGGCACTGGGGAGTTACAGTTCATTGAGGGAACCATGAATGCCAACATGTACTGTGACATACTGAAGCAGAGCATGATTCCCTCCCTTTGGAGACTGGGCCGCAGGGCAGTATTCCAACATGTCCAAAGTGTCATTTCTTCAGTGTTGTCACATGAAAAGATATAATAAAATATTTACAAAAATGTGAGGGGTGTACTCACTTTTGTGAGATACTGTATATGGATATATATATATATATATATATATATATATATATATATATGTATATATATATATATATATATATATAATAATGGTATAAAACATAAAAACAATAATAATGTTTCAAAATAATACCAAAACAGCGCTAAATGTTGGTATGAAATAGGTGGCCAACATCACCTTAAAAGGTAACAAACAGTTTTTAGACAGATAAACAGTGCAGAAGTGTCAGAAAGTGTCCATAAATGATTGTGGATAATAGCAGCGTGCACCTTCACCGTAACATCCAGGTCCACCCAGTGGGAACACACTCCCCCTCAGGGGTTTAAACTCACCGAAGCAAGATCTATATCAAGCCTTGACAACAGGAGGATAATCAACACCAAACACGAACTGCACTCAGCATCAGTCAGGGAAACATCAGATCAATGGAGGCTCAGACGTAGCAATAAATGAATAGAAAAAAGCCCATAGCGTAATTCTATTTATTAATAAAAAAAAACCCACATCACAACACCCTTCATAAATTAAACGTACATCAAGTAAAACAATAATGAGCATAGAGATGCACTTCACCGTCTCTACTGAGTGTCGATCCGTCCCATCAACGTGTAAGAGGAAGTGACTTACTTCCGGGTCCGGCTCAGTGAAGCGCATACATCACTTCCGTTTGCGTCGTGTAGATCACGCCCTGACGCGTTTCGTCATATCCTGACTTCAACAGAGGGCGTGCCTACACGACCAAGCCACCCTCCTTATAAAGACACTCCCTAAACCACCCGCACCAATCAGCGCCTCCATATCACGGCAATGGGTGCACATTGCGGTAACCATGGAAACCCCTGATGGCATATACAGGTGGGAAGGAGGATCAAAAAGGAGCAAATTGCACTTCATTCATAGACATGGGAAACGTAAGCCGATGTCATGAATGGGGACATACATATGCGATATTCATAGCACACATATTAAACATAGCAAAAATGGTAATTAAAATTAATGAAAATCACTATTCACACAATAATAATGACGATTTAAATGATAAATAATCTAAACCGGTACAACATTAAATAAAAAAACAATATAAATGAAACACAATCCATACTGTTTAAGTCATTAAAACCATACATATCCATAATACACAAATTCTGAATAAAAATGCTAAAATCAGATATAATATGTAAAGGAGCTAGACAAGAACAAAGATACATAATTAAAAATCACTAATGAAGCAGTTGATATCAAGATCTATGTTTAACCCTTTCGGCGAAAGAGTATCCACCGAAAATATCCATTGGGTCTCTCTCTTTGACAAATCTCTAACTAGATTAGACCCTCTCCACATGGGTTTCAAATGGTCTATTCCCCAGAATCTGAGGCCAGTGGGGTCCTGATTATGGCACAATTTAAAATGTAATGACACATTGTGATCTTTAAATCCCAGTTTGATATTTGCAATGTGCTCAGCTATTCTAATTTTTAATTGACGCTTTGTGCGACCTGTATAGATAAGCCCGCATGGGCACTGAAGGGCATATACAACATACGATGTATTGCATGTAATAAATTCACTAATAGTGAACTCCCTGTTATTTGAGGTGGAAATGAAATTTTCTACAGCCCTCAATGGTCTATTCACCTCTCTACATGCTCGACACCTCCTACAAGCAAAAAACCCATCTCGGTCCCAGAAAGTGGAGGGTCTAGATGGTGGATCCAGAACTTTTCTTACAATTTTATCTGCAAAACTACGTGCCCGTCTGTATATAAACCCTGGTTTTTGAGGTAGGACTGCCGACAGCACTTTATCCATACGGAGAACATGCCAATAAGTGGCAAAGATCTCCTCCACCTCCCTATACTGGGAGTGGAACCCAGAGATAAAATTCCACTCACGTCCTGTGTCTGGCTGGCAAACCGCCACATCTCTAAGGAAATCCTCTCTGGGACGTAGGGCTAAATCTTGAATAATGGTGTTTAATGATTCCTCATAATATCCCTTTTCAACAAATTTACCCTTCACAATCTCTGCTTGCAAGAGAAAATCAGAGTCCTTAGAGCAATTCCTCTTTACCCTAGTCAATTGCCCTTTAGGGATGTTTTTAAGCCACATTGGATGATGGCCACTACTCATGGGTAAATAGCTATTAGCATCAGTGGGCTTAAAAAAGACCCTTGTTCCCAAACTGTTGCCATGTCTGAAAATATGGACATCTAAAAAATGGATATCAGTAATACTGAATTCGCTGGTCAGTTTAATATTATTAGAATTTGAATTAAGTTCATCCAAAAACATCTCCAGCATATCCAGTGGTCCACCCCAGACAAAAAACAAATCATCAATATACCTTTTATAAAATAAAAGGTGGGGTCGGGTCTTTGAAAAAATCTTTTTATCTTCCCACTCACCCATAAAGAGATTCGCTATGCTGGGTGCAAACAGTGGCGTAGCGTGGGTTGTCAGCACCCGGGGCAAGGCAAGTAATTTGCGCCCCCCTAACCTGCGGACTTTTCGCACTCCTTGAGTCCCTTCCCTTCCTACAATAGTACTGACCTACCTGATTCCGACACTGACCTACCTGTCCACTAATCTACCTGATTCCTATACTGACCACTACACTAACCTCTACACTGACCTACATGATTCCTATACCCACAACTACACTAACCTACCTGATTCCTACAACGACCACTACACACTGACCTACCTGATTCCTATACTGACCACTACACTACACACTGACCACTACACACTCACCACTACACTACACACTGACCACTACACTACACA